>CM030799.1:2400000-3000000 GCA_018127125.1 Rhododendron griersonianum
TAATTAAAGGGTAAATTGCGAAATGCACCACCGTAGTTTGGACTCGTTTTCGACTTAGTCCACTAAGAATCAAAGAGTTATTTGTACAACCCTGTCGAGTTTTAACTATAGGGTGCAAACAAATCAAGCCAAGCCAAGCTCAGGAATAATAGGGCCCCAAAAAAGTGGAATATTTTAAATATAATGTATGCTGACCATTTTACAAGTAGGGTGATGTACCATGGTGGTAAGTCGTGTGCGGTTAGACCATGGGATCCTGAGTTTGATTTGCATCCCGTCTATTTTTTAATGCCACAATTTTGCTACCTGTTCAAAAAAGATTTCAAAACATTGCTATCGTGGGTCGAACTCACGACCTGATTATATACTAAAGAGATGGCACAATTGTTTTGCCACCAAGCTATAGGTCAAATTTTGATAGTTTTGTTGAACAACTAACATATATACTAAAAAATGGGAGGTTCCATTTTCAAACACCGCCTAGGACCTCGGAATTCTCAAGGCCGGGCCTGGCCGAGCTCTGTCGTGTTTGAGCTCAGTTTGGTTACTAAACAACCTAAAACTTGAGCTCAAGCTCAACTCATTTACAAGTGAGCTGAGCTCTTAACGAGCCGAGCTTGGTTTATTTATTAACTGAGTTTTTGTAAACAAGCCGAACTTATACAAATTAGCTGAACTTTAAAGTCTTGAGCCTGACTATTTTACTACACGAGCCAAAAACTCGAGTTCGAACTCGGCTTTATTACTAAACTAGTCGAGCTTGCCCTTAACCAAATAAGCCCAAATTGGGCCGGGACCAAATAATGTATAGGCCGCATTTTACCCTTTACTCAATGAAAATCATAACCGGGTCCTTTTACCCATAATGGGATTTACTTTACCTATTCTAGAATATGCAGATTAGTTCAAAAGGGTATATATATATTTGTATGTATATACAAATAACTAGAACCCCAATGGGTTGGCCTTGTAGTCATGAAAGCCTCACCGGACATAGAGGTTTTACTCCTCCTAAGGTCTCAGGTTCGAACCTTCGCAAGTGCTATCAACTCCGTCGGGGCTGGCCAGTCCATACAGAGATTTGTTGGTGGCTGGCTTAGTCTCTGAGGATTAGTTGAGATGCGCGTGACGTTATAAGCTGGCCCAGACTAAGTTATAAAAAAATATACATATAACTAGCTCTTATTTTTTTTCCTTATTTTTTTTTCTTTGTTTGGTTCATGTCGAATCATGTTAGGTAGATGACAACCTATTGAAAAGTTCTACTCCATGCATGGATTTTCCTGCTTTTGATAATTACCGGATCAAAAATGGTCTGCACAAATGAATAATTTGGATGACAATATATCTCACTTTTAACAAAATACAGGCCACTCAATTGATTAGGATCCATCATCAGGTACGAATCAAAGCAATTGTTTTGATAATTATCCTTATAATTATGTGCAAAATTAGTTAGTTTCAACTAATTATTGAAAGATAGTTTTTGTCTCTTTATGAACAAGCTTATGTCCTACACTTTTAGGCAAAAGAAGGAGCACTTATAGCCTCGTAGGGGCTATGGCTTTTAGACGCTATTAATTCATAAAGGCAATGCCAATATTAATGGCATAATATATACTTATATATAAATTATAATGACTACCAGAAGACCAAACCCACCTTGGGCAGCAATTGTCTGGTCCAAAGAAATGGTCCCTAGATGGGCCTTTGTGTTATGGTTAACTGTTCAAACTAGACTGAGCACTAAAGACAGGTTAGCTACTTGGGGGATGCAAGTGGATGATAATTGTGTGCTCTGCTGTAATGGTAAAGAGACTCACCTTCATTTATTTTTTCAGTGTCCCTTCTCCTCTATGGTATGGCAGCAAGTTCTGGTAAGATCTTTGATGCGAGGCATTCCTAATACTCTCACGGACATTGTGGACCGGATTGTCCAGTATGGAACGTCCAAGGGTTTTCAGAATTTAGTGTTACATAGCTCCTTAATTAGCTGCTGCAGTATATGGTGTTTGGATTGAAAGGAATGCTAGAGTGTTTAAAGGCCTATCTAATCCGGTTGACGTCGTATCCCGTAACGTTGTTAACTCTATCAGAGATTTCCTTTGCTCCAGAAGATGCGTTAAGAACTCCTCTTTGAACAGGGCTTTGGGACACAATTGGAGACTTCCGGATAGTATTTTTTCAATGTAAATCTGTTGATTCATTCTTTGTATAGCCAGTAGATACCATATAGTTGTTTGGGTTTCCCACTGGGGGATGCCCCTTTTATGTCTTGTAATGGTTTTTTTTTGTTTCACACTGGGGTATACTCCTTTTAGGTTGTATTCGTTTGAGCTTTTCAATGAAATTTGTGCTTATCAAAAAAAAAATTATAATGACAATACCTATATCTATGTATCGAATAAAAAATGTGCTGATTATATAACAAGCCTGTAATAATGTATGATATTACCATTTGTAGCTAAAAATATTGTAAATTTTGGTAATGCATGATGGTGTTCCCCTTAAACCTGCGATTTAAAAATCGCACGGTTGGCACGTGATGAAGGCTTGAGACTTAATGGTTTGCTTCTTCTTAAGGTTTGAGTTTCGAAACCTCTCTCTCGTGTACGTGCAATAAGCTCCTTTGGGGCTAGTCCAGATTGTCTTTAATGGGGGCTTCGCAAGAGAGCAGTGGGATTACTACTTAGCCTTAGTCG
Source organism: Rhododendron griersonianum (assembly GCA_018127125.1). NCBI lineage: Eukaryota > Viridiplantae > Streptophyta > Magnoliopsida > Ericales > Ericaceae > Rhododendron > Rhododendron griersonianum. The sequence goes on from CM030799.1 coordinate 2,402,703, forward strand.
AAATGCGCGTAAACTGACCCGAGAACCAGCGAATTGAAACGAAGGGACGTGGCCTTGTAGGACATTAATTTGTTTTTCTAATTACCATGTGCCCCCCACCCTCCCTCCAAAACTGTACTGGATCCGAATTGTCAAATGGCAAAGCGTTTAAGATAATTAGAGGACACTAATTAATAGCTTTCTGAGTTGGATTTCCCATAATTAAACATATATTTTATCAGTTCATTCAAACCGCATGCCAAATGCCAGATGATTTTTAAATGCAGCTATCCATGCTTTATGAGGGTTCTTTTTTCCTTACGCCATCAAGTACTGCCCAAATTTCAACACGAAGGGACCTGTCAAGCGCTAGCATTGCATTTAAGTAAGAGGATTTTAATTTTCGAACACGGACGTAAATACGACTTTCTATTAGCAAAAAAACTCATGGGTCAGTGGAGATTTCGTCGATCGTTGGCTTTATGTCTCGAGATTAATTGATATGCACGTAAACTGATTCCAACAAGATACGCTGTGTTTGGTTTTTGAAAAATAATAGCGGTAATAAGTGGAGAGAGATAGAGAAAGAAATGTTAGAAGTAGGGAGAATCTAGGGGAATTTTTTGAAAAATTCTTTTTAAAAACTAAATAGAATAAGGCATTGAGTATTATTAAAAAAAATGTTCAAACTCAGAAGGGGGTGATATTATTGAAATTAGGAGCAATGGCTGCTCCTGGCTACCCCCTCACCCTGAAAAGCTGATGCTTTTTCCGGCCCATCAAACATGGTCTCTCTCTCTCATGACATAATGTATGTAAGTACGCTCTTGTATGGAATGAAATAAATGGACCTTTAAAGGGGTCAACCAGGCATTTCTCAAAATTGAAAAACCTACAAGGTATATATGCCGTTTGCTAACGACTAAAAAACAATGTTTGTTATTTACCCAAAAAAAAAAAACTTTTTTTTAAACAAATAGAAAGGAGATGTACTTATGTACAGGACTGCTATATATTACACCATCCCAAGTTTTTTTTTAAAACAATTTTCATACTCCATCCCAAGTGTTTGTCCAACACTTACAATTCAAAGTTTTTGTTAAAAAAATTCAAAAATTTTGTCACAAATTAAAAGAACTCATTGATATCTAGTACAAATTTGTCAAAAAAAAAAATTCTAAAGACTAGATTGATCTGATATCAAAGACAATATGATCTGACAACTTTTGTTTCCAAAAAATAGATGGTCGGTATGATTTGCAAAACAAACTGTAAGACAAAATTTATTTCAACCATATAGTTAATCAAAGTCCGATTAGTACCATTTTTTGTATAGATGAAGTCCTTAAGACCTTTATAAAATGACCAGTTCTAATCATGATGTTAAAATCTCAAATGGGCTCAACCGAGATGCACTACAATTCTGTAGGTGCGGTTGGCACTCTACACAACCCTGAGCCCAAGCCCATAAGAGTTAAGTCGAAATCCGGTGACGTGGCACGTATCATGTGTGTGTGTGTTGTCATAGGTGATCGACCATGTACGGTGTGGCTGTGGGGTCATTTGGTAATTTTCCCTTCTCCATTCGAAATTAGTAAGACAATAAAAGAAAAAGGACCAAATATTAAAGAAGTACGGAGTACTATATGTGTGATGAGAGGCTCTTAAAAAGGGGGAGGCAAGAGAAGAGAGGCGTGGCCATTGGTGACAGTGCATGGGCATGAAATGGCTTTAAGGCTTGGAATAAAAGCATGAAAGCTACATGTATGGAGCTTGATGATGGAGATATATTTCTACCCAAATGATTCTTCCTCAAGATTTCAACTAGTGGAGCACCCCCACATCTCTCTCTCTCTCTCTCTCTCTCTCTCTCTCTCTCTCTCTCTCCCTCCCTCCCTCTCTCTCTCTCTCTCTCTCTCTCTCTCCCTCCCCCCTCATAAACGAACCACACGATTTGGGGAAGGGGGTTTACTGTAGTGCGGCATCTGAATTGTTCGTTCGGCAACTAATAGTCTGGATTTAATCTTGGCCCTTGCTGATCTTAGCTGTCCATTACTGAGATGAAATCCAAACGAAATTACTGAGATGGATGGCTCGAATGCTGTACTACAGCCCAGTAGTGCGGCTCTGCACTGCCCTTGTAGTGAGGCCCTGCACTACCGGACCCCCGTGACCCACGAGTTGAGCATTGAAATGATCAAACTCGATCAGTTTTAGAATTTATTGAGTTTAAAAAATATGGTCAAGGTTTGGTTATTTATCAAGCGAGCTGATGCGCACCACGCTTCAGTGGAACCAATCACAAGCCGATCGATCTCGGCTTGAATTTCAATAGTCAACTGGTTTTCGCTAAATAGTATTTTTAGTTGATGTAAGTGAGAATAATGACTTATCTAAAAATTACGTGAAAACCTGGACTTTAGTCCATTTACTTTAGCGAAAACACCGCTAAGCTTGGTTGAAAATTTTTATGATCTTTAAAACATGTTCAAGCCTGATTCATTTATGTAACATGCAATCTGATCTCAAATTAACTTTTAACGAACGTAACCTAAATTCCGAGTTGTATGATTCGTTAATTAATTAGTATTCTAATCGGAAGCAATTTAGCGGTGCTTAATTAGTGGGGAAAATGATGGCTCAGGACGTGTTTTGATAATTAATACCCGTTGTTAATGCTGAAAATGTCTTTGGCGGGTATTAATTATCAAAACACGTCCTTAGCCATTATTTTCCCTAATTAGTGATGCGTGACAAAAGCTTAAAGAATAATCGAAATAGAAGATTAATCAACGAATAACACCATCAATTAAATGGAATGAAGGCCCATTTCCCTTCACTTGCGGTTGGAATTGGACTAACATCTAAAAAGAGAAAAAAAAAAAAAAAAAGAAGCCATTGTGAGATAAAGCTCACAAAGTTACGAATTTCAAGATAAAGTCATTTTTCTCACATATATATTACGTAATTAAAAATTGAGTTAGTGAAAAAAAACTTATCTAAAGTCCTTATAAACCTTTCTTTGTTTTGAACAGATAATAATCAATCTTTCAAATCTACCGGAAAAATATAAGTTAGGGAATTGATTCCAAGAGTTGATTTATTGGTAATACTCAAATCGCTCATGAGAAGGAATCCTGATTGGATAACTAGTGGGTAAATTGCATTAATATATGAGAAATAACACTGAAATTCCTAAGGTATGCCATAATGACTGCAAACCCTCTCACGTATGAGGTTTCCCTGTAGTTTGTATGTGAGCTTTACTGACACAACCAATCGACAATTTCTTGTCCAAACACGTGATGGAATGTGCCAAAAAAGGACTTAATTATATCTAAAATTTCACATTATCTATGAGTAATAAAAATTAATAAAAAACTATCAACTTGCACTGATCTTAAATCAAAATGACTTTTTTACGTGAGAGGGTTTGCCGAGCAAAAAAAAAGAAGACTTTTTTACCCATCAGAAGAGCTGTTTTGATAAAAAGATAGTAAAGTTTATTAGTAATTATTTATTTTTTACTACTCGAAAGGACCATTTTTAGGCCAGAAATGAAACATTTAATACTTTCGGTCAAAAAAATTGAGAACTAAGAGCTTTTTATTATTTTTCATATTGTTAAAAATATGAATTTTTTAATATATAACAATTTGGGCTAATTCTATCACGTGTTTGATTGAACAGTTGGGTGTCAGTGAAATGAATATTGAAACCATATGGAGTTTGTAATCATTTCTCCTACATGAAGGTGTATCTGTCATAAAAGCAAACCTCGGGGGTGTTAGTGAAATTTACCCCTAATTGTTCCAAGGGTTTTCTTTTATGTTTCACCTCATCACAATTCGATTGTTTTTTTATTAGCAATAAAAATTTTATTAAAATTCGACAAAGGGTATATCGAGCATCTAATAAAAGATTGGCCGGAAACACCGAGAAGGCAAAAGCCTATACACCCAATAATTTAACAAAGTTTGTAAAACACCTAATGGGCCAAGTCCAGACATCTAAGACCTGTTCGTTTTATAATTTTGAATTTGTAAGTAATGAATGTAGAGAAAAATAGAGTAATGATTTAAAATAGGAATAATAATTGGAGAGAGATAGAGAGAAAAATGAGAGAAATAATTAGAGAGAAATAGAATAATGATCAGAATCCAAAACCCTTAACCGAAGAAGATCTAATTGTTTTTTGGTTCTTGGTCCTCTCATACACTATTTAACCCTCAATTACTGTTAAGTAGTGTATGAGATTTTTTTTATTTCGTTGTTCATAAAATACGAGTTGGGTCCTCTGATTTTACCTTTTCTCTATAAAGATATAAAATCCAACAAACAAGAAGAAGCCAAGAGCAAAACCACAATATGACAGGAAAAATTATTTTTCCTTTTCGAAAGGGAGGGGGCCAAGCATGCTGCGTACACGTAATGATAGTGCATGGGAATGCTTTAATGAAGGGATCGAGAGAATATATCAGACTTCATTCTTTTGTTTTATTCTCAGTAAAGAGATGGGAAGGGACAAGCAGCGTAACTTCTTCTACGAACGTGATCAACCGGGTTTTCACCCGGTTTGGAATGTTTACGTGTGTCTATTTGTCCCGATTAAGGTCGTTGCACAAGGCGCTCTTAGGAGTTGACGACGTGACACATTTTTTAAATGCTAATGTGTGACCATTGGACCCGATAGAGGTCGTTACACAGGGCACTCTTAGTAGTTGACGACGTGATCAACATGGTTTTCACCCATTTTGGAATGTAGATGTGGGACCGTTTGTCCTAATTAAGGTCGTTATAGAGATGCTCTTACAATCGAGTTGACTATTACTCCGGGAAGAACAATCCGTCACCACAGTCCGTCACCACAGCCCGCCGGGACCAAGGGCCCTCATTCACGTATAAAGAGTTTAATTGTTACTAAAGAGGGGCCATCAAAATTATAGCTTTCTCAACGTGCATGTTTCCATTACAGAAAAGTGGAGCATTTTCTCATTCTCAAAATAACAAAAAAGGGGAGGATTTTTTATTTTTTTTAAAAAGAGAGAGTTGCGATGTGTTTAATCTCGTCAACATGACATCATCAATGCATCATGATTAAGCCTCCATAAATATGAAACCAATTCGTATCAGAAACACTGAAGTCGATCTGTCTCCATGTAGAGTTTTTCGTTGGACGGGCTGTGGTTCACAACTATGGTGGGCAGGAGAGAGAGAGAGAGAGAGAGAGAGAGAGAGAGAGAGAGAGAGAGAGAGAAAGACAAGATTGGCGTGTGCATGTGGAGTAATGAGTAGTTTCATGTCAGTCCATGCATGTGACTGTGGAGGGATGGATGGATTTCACAAGTGGACTTCAAGACCAACCTGCTCCCATGTTGAAAAACCTTTGAGAGAGAGAGAGAGAGAGAGAGAGAGAGAATGGATTGGCGTGTGAGGGAGGTTGTCAGATGTTTTTTTTGGAAGGTTATAGAGTATGGTAGAGTAGAGTAGCTCATGCTTGGGGCTTTGAATGCCTATGTGAGAGAGTGAGTGTGTTTTTGGGCGATACATAGTAGTACTTTCCCTCAGAGTTTGAGCTCATACCTTAATGAACAAATCCGCCCATTTGTCTTGCTTTTTCTTCCACATATTTTACTTGGGCCAAAAAAAGAATAAAAGAATGGGTCATTTCCGGATTCCATGCAAGACTCTGTTCTACTAAAGTTCTTATTTTTTAAAGGGTTTTTGTTAAAAATTAACTCAATTAGATATTGGTAAGAATTTGACCAATTTATTTACTTTTCAGTGTTTGAATTTGTAGATACTGAAATGGAATGAATTGAACAAGCTCTTATCGACAAATTTTTTTACAAAAATCTTTAAAATAAGGGGCTAGTTTAGTATATCCAATATCTATTTCCACAAAAGAGATAGGATTAAATAAATTCATAGGATACTAACTACTCCCCTTCATCTCTTTTTAAGTGTCCAATTTCGTAACTCTAACTTATTAAGAAGACACCATCATTACACATTTCACATCAATTTTTACTTTCACTTTTTATGTTTACCCTCTATGGAGACGTTATCATTACATTTATACTCACTAACTTTTCACAATAGAATTCACTTTTAAGGATAAAATGGAAAATGCATCAATTTTTATCCACTAATTTTACAAAAAGACACTTATTAAGGGTTAACTCAAAATGAAATACTGGACTCTAAAAAATGGACGGATAGAGTACATACTGACAATGGTTGTGGATGTTGGATACTAAGACCTAAGCACTTTTTGTTTTAGCATTTTTTGTCCTTATTTAAATTTTTTTTGCGTTTGTTAGTTTTGCGCCAAATTTTTGTAACTTATTGGTTCGTCTTGACGAGATGTATTTTGGGAAATAACTTTTTTTTATCGGCAAAACAAAATTTTATTAAATTCGAAGAAAATTTAACTTAAAAGTGGTTATTTTCCAAAATATTTTGGGTAAAAGTAAAAAAATTTAACTTTTTCGATTCGTCTCGTCGAGATGAATCAATAAGTCACAAAAATTTAGCACAAAACTAACAAACGCACAAAACTTTTGAATAAGGACAAACGAAAAAAAGTCCTAAAAGTAGAAAAAGTTCTTAACTTGCATTGTCAAAGAAGGGCCAGAAAGGTAGCATTGAAGTTGGAAATTGAAAGAATAGGGAGAAAAACAAAGAACAAGGACGAATTGGCCATCATTGCTAGCTCCAATTGAGGACAACAATCCTTCTTGCTTTATAAATTTTGCAGGATTTGAGTGATCGATGATGCCCTTGAAAAAATATTTGAAGAGAAAAAGCTCATCCATTAGGCAATTTTACAGTTGTACGTATTACGAATCAATCAGTTGATTTTATTAATAATAATTATCGAACCGGTTTTATTAGCATGGGAACTTAAAAAAGCTGCCCAAAAGTTCATGAGCAAAACGTATTGAAATAGACCATACAATGACCCTCCCATTGATATGTCTTATAAAGCCATTCCCATGAACTTTGATTTTAAATTTTCAATCATCATTTCCATGCAGCTTGACAAAGTGGAGAATAGTACGAAAAACATAGCATCTGAGGGCCTGCTTGTCGGGGGTCTGATGTCTTCTATCCTGAAACCCTTTGCCTCTGTGCCGATTGGGTTTTCGGCCGTTGGATTGTGTGAGTTTTTGTTTATGTTTTAAATCTAACGGGCGGAAAACCATTCGGCATAGAGGCAAAATGAGTTTTTGGTACAGAAAATCCTGGCTCGGTTGTTTGGGGATATGGGAGCCGGATAATCGTACAAAACATAACTGCCAACTAACGTGTGTCGATGCTACATATAAGTTGGATTATTGTTTGTTTATCAAGTTGGAGCTCTCTCTTACTCCAAGGAAAGACATGCTTAATTTCTGGTGCTTCCCCTTTGAAATATCTTGTGATGGAGACTAGTCTTTAAGGGAAAGGCAAGGATATCTATATCTAATTAGTGCCTTGGATATTTTTGTCATGCCAAGTACATGCATGCATATATGTATATGTGTCATGGGGGAGTCTTTTGTTTTTAGAATCATTCCAAAAGGAAAAAAAGAAAAAAGAAAAAAAGGGCCTTGCCTTTGGTCGGGCCCCGACTAATTAGGGATGATTCTTACCGTCAACAAGCGGAAGTTTGGAAAATCCGCTGTCAAACCCAAACCGCCAAACGAGGATCGGTTACCGAATGATAACTCCCGCTGGTTGACGTTGAGAATCATCCCTAATTAGTCGGTTATCGGATATCGAATTATAAGGGTCATCATCGGGCCGGGCTGGACTGGCCTAGTCTGCCAATTGTTTCCTTGGGCAAGGGAAAAAAGAAAGGATTTTGTGGGATTTCGGGCTAATGGGCGGGCTATTGGGCGGGTATCACGGGCGGGCTGTCGGGCCAGGCCGAGTAAAAATTTATAGGCCCAAGCCCGCCCATTACAAACTACGGGCCGGGTAAAAGCCGATGAGCCGGGCGGGTTTTGGGCAGGCTGCGGGCCTTCGGGCTAAATGATGACCATTACTGAATTATATATGTATGCATGTATGAGATATGAATGAGAGTGGATGTGATGGCATATGCAAGAGCTTATATTAGTAGTGCGGTGTGGGGGAAGTGGTTTTTGTTTCAAAGCACAAAAGGGGGCCAACTTTCCATAAGAACCCCTCCCGGCCCCCCACTTTTAGGGTCGGTTCGCACTTTGCAGTTTGCATTGCATGCTGCCCTTTGAATTCGACCAAACAAATCTCTCACGTCTACACAATATTAATTCCCCCATTTTCACACAAATGCCAAACTCACCCCCACCCCTTACTTACTTTGCATCTATGGATGCTTTTTTTTTTTTTTTTCCTCTAAAAATTTCCCCCATTTTTACTGTTGAATTATTATATTTATGCCTGGTTGTTAATAATTTCCTCCTCCAGACTAGGGCTGCAAACAAGTCGAGCTGAGCCGAGTATTAACGAGCCGAGCCGAGTGAGCTGCTTGGTTCATTTGCAACCCTTTTTTATTTTTTTTGAACGGCAAAAAATTTCATTAATATTTGAAATTGTTACAAAGACCAATAGGAACAAGGAGAACGGCATCAAATTCCTAAGGGAAAATGATGGCCAATGACGTGTTTTGATAATTAATACCCGTCAAGGACATTTTCAGTAATAACAAATGTTCTTAGATTGTCATTGGCGGGTATTAATTATCAAAACACGTCCTGGACCGTCATTTTCCCACTTCCTAACATAGCTAAGAAAAATCCTATGCCCAATCCAAGACCCAAATTCTCGATTGGCAAGATACCAAACAAGGAACCCAAAGGGACAAAGCCCACACCGAACGGGCTGAAGCCCAAAAACACCTCTTGGGACAAACCCAACCTAAAAACCACCAAACACAGGAAACAAATCGCCGCCCAACCCCAACTCTATCGGCCGCCACCGTTCAAGCCAATCCACCAACGCCTCAGCCGACTGCCACCAGCATTGGATCACCACCTTGCCGTTAGGCCAACAACCGGTAACCCTAGGAGAGAAACCGGCGACATCATCGAACAAAACCACACGAACCAAAGATCTGACAACTCCATAGTTTTGGAATAAATGTAAATTAAGAAAAATATAAATATAATAATATGTAATACTCCTAATTCTCATCATTTAGCCATATCCCACGACTTTTTCCCCATACTTTCCCCCACTTTTGTTCCAAATAATACTGAGATTTTCCATAAACACTCTTATGATGGAAAAGAGTATTAATTAGGTGCTATTGAAGTACTGTCACCGGTTCTCTCAAATCCTCTTTAATTACCAACCACATGTTTACGTACGTGGAACTCATAAATAAGTTATGACTTCCATCGTGTAATGGTAAAGGATGGTGAAGAAACCCCGTTCGGATGACAAAGTAATTAAAGATTCGTCCACAAAGAGGTCGAAAGTTTGAATACCACAAAGATCAAACATTCCGTACCTTGGAATTACTGAAGATTTGCCTGGCCGTTAATTTCAGGGCTTCGAACTTGTCCAGACATCCGTTTTTAAAAAAGTACTCCTACATGACAATGTGCATGTACTAAATTAAGACTAGTGAATAAATTAATTACTCTCTAATTAATTAGCATGGCGCCAGTTCGTTAGAAATCGGGGGCAGTGCCCAAAACACTGGGGGTGGGTTTTCTAACTTTCTTCCATTTCATCTGCGAGAAAATCAGGCACGCTTAATTGATTCAATCAAAGCCCACACCACATGCACAGGACACTACCAATTCAGAGAAGATAAAAAATTACACAAACCCCGAGAGTTGGCCGAGCGGTCTAGGCCTGAAACTTAGGTGTTTGCTCCATCCTAAGATTTCGGTATCGATTCTTCTTGGCAACAACTCTTGGAGCCATCTCACCCCACGTGCAAGCGTGTGAAACGGCTGTGCGATGGGTCGTAGGAATTACTCCGAGTTACGCGTAAACTGATCTGAGACACCCTGCATTACCAAAAATTATATAGTATATATTAACACGTACAATAAAATAAATTAAAAATCCAGAAAATATATTCATAAAAAAAAGTTGGGAAGTACAGTAGCATTTGCATGTCACCAAACCCCATATATTCCAATTTTATTTTTTAACTATTTTTTTCTCCCCCTCTTTTCCTTCACTACTGGTGCTGCTGAAAAATTCCTCCCCCCCACTCAGCCATCATTACCCACAAGCCTCATCATTTCCAACTCCATGTTTTTCATATAATAATAGTAGAGAGTAGTAGTATTTCTTTTTGGCCGGCTGGGGGGTTTTTAAGAGATTGATGATTTCTTTACACTACCTACAAACTTTCTCCCTCTTCATCATTGTTTACATCCGTCAAGTAATTATTAGTTTTTACTACTACATGCAATAAAGTGGTACTACTTGCAATTACTTTCATATTGACTTGGGACATCACCTTTTTCCTACACCTTAGCTACTCTCTCTCCCCCTCCCTCTCTCTCTCTCTCATCATGTTTTCCCTAGCGTCTTCATGGTCCCAAGGAATCGGCAGTCAGGTTACAAAGTTCCGACCAACTAAAATGACTGAAAATGAACCATGCAAGAAACTGAGATGAGATTACGTTTTTTTTTTCTTTCCTTTCTTTAAACACTTCTCAAGGGAAATAAATAGTAAGGCTTTGGCTGTTCATTTCTTTTGATCAGAACAATATGATCCGACCGAGTCTTTGTCGATATCCGATAGACTTGTTTATTACAACCTTGGTGAATCTCATTTTGTATCACATGAGAAATTAGGTGAGAGCTAGGATCTTGATTCGTTGAGGGGGGCATTCAAGACGGTGCAAGATAAGATTAGGTTAGGAAGAAGGTTGTCCTTGTTAGATTTTTTGGGAGGTTCCGGTCTAAAATCAATTGGGTAGAAGTGAAACAGCCTCTAAAATATATAAACAAAGTTTGGATGATTTAGATGAGTAATGTGAGATAACGTCTAATAGTGCTAACGTAATAGGAGTGTACGTGTATGGTACGTACCCATGATTATGACCTTTTGAATAAATTGGATCTTACAGGACATTGGTGGGCTTAAATTGCGTCTAGTTCTTTGCTTTATTATGTATTTATCTCTTTCGTTGGCTCCTTGCTAACCGTGGTCTTTGCATTTTGAATTTCTTTTCGGGGGTGTGAAGTGGGCATATGTTTGTTGAGGGTTAGCGTGCCAATACAGTTGGGATAATTTTTCCTCATTATGAGGATGTCATGCTTCCAATCCCTGTAATTTTTGTAAATTTATAAATAAATTAAGAAAATTATTTTTTTCTGTTCAAAAAAAATATATGCGAAAGTAAACTGTATTATAGTAGCTAGAATATATATATCTAACTTGATGATCACTATACAAAAATAATTTCATTAATTATATAATCAGGGTGATAAATCTCAATGGATAATAATGACAAAAATAGTTGAAGAGACAGAAGCGACTAAAATAATAAACAAAAGCACACTCAAAGTATTGGAGAGACTATGTAGCAAAATCAGAGTCAATTATCGATGATAGCCGATAATATTGACAATTTTATACATGTCGCTGCGATGGTAAACAATTTTGTAGGCCGCATTGGAGATTGCAGTTAAATATAAATTTAAATAAATTATTGATACATATAACTTTGTAATGACAAATTCTAAACCTTAAAAATTGTTGAGTAATTTGTCTTCCATGCTTCTAGAATGATCCCAAAAAAAAATTGATCTTTCTCAGAATTTTCCACCCATTTAATGATTGGTCTAGTTGGGATCTTTTAGGGCCCAAATACATCGACCAAAGCCCAGGCCCGTTTACTTTTTCTCCCTGATTTATAAAATTAGGGAAAATGATGGCCCATGACGTGATTTGATAATTAATACTCGCCAATGACATTTTCAGTATTAACAAATATTCTCAGCATGCCCTTAGTAGATATTAATTATCAAAACACGTCATTAGCCGTCATTTTCCCTTTTATTCTATCTATTAGGTGTATAATATTAACCAGAAATGCTATCATAATAGCCATTGGTATTTACTTTAAAATTCTGTGTGTTATGAAGTGCTGCGCTAGGCATGCTTAAAATAGTCTTCAACCAATGTATTGCTTTGCTAGTTCAGATGGCCAGAACTGAATCTTCCACTTGCGTATGGGTGTTGTTTTTTAGAGGTTTTTTTCTTTCATTCATTGTTTTTATCTTATAATAGGCTTATTTCTTGTGTTGGTTTACTTATTGGACTTGAATATCTCGTGAATTCTCATAATTGATGTAGTGTCCCGAGTTTCTACTTCGTACATCATACATAATTACATATGATGTAAACGAATTCTTCTACCGAATGACAAAAAAAATGTATTGCTTTGCTGTAGAAAGATCTTCTTAAGATTTAATTCGGAACTATTATATGTTCAACCTGCAACAGTTAATTAATTTCAGATGTTTTTCCTGACTTTGTCCTTGCGAATTCAAAATACCTTCATTTTTTTAAGAATCGGTACGAGTCAAATTGGAGTAGCAATTATTTGAAGCACTCTTGTTTACACTATTTCAGAAACTCCAGAACTCAATCATATAAATATTTAAAATACTCTCAAATATTTAAAATAATCATATGAACATTTAAACGAGGAAAACGAATATATACTCCTTTGAATGTGAATAAACCCATCACCTGATGTGGATGGAAATTAAGCTTTTTTTTAGTCATAAATGTAATCTCGAACAATATTAAAAATAACAAAATTGTCCTGAATACTGATATATATTTCCTACCTATTTAGGCATTCTTTCTTCCTGATTTTGAATTTCTTGAAATTGATTTAAAAAATGGGAAACAATAAATACTATTTTTTTTTTGTGTGGGTGAAATCGCACGAGCAGGAATTATTGGTTGTGAATAATTGTTTTTAAAAGAGAAACCACAGCGGAAAGTTTTCCAGGTTCAATCATTATGCCTACAATTTCAACCATGCCTTAGACTAATTACAAGCTAATCAGTAATCCACTTTCTAATTTTTTTTAACTTAATTATAAGTTTTCTAGTTCAAAGGAACGCCCCCATCATCACTAAATAGAAATAATTGTATATTCTCCCAATAAAAGTATAAAAATTAGTAAATTATCACCTTTTATTGGTCCATTGTCACCCCACGAGTTAATTAGATTATTTCTTGGGAAACACCTATCACTTTGGGCGTACCGTTCTGTTTTTTTTTTGTTTTTGTGTTTTTTTTTGGTCAAATCTGTTTTGTTTGTAACTAGTCAGAACAATACGAAATTAATTTTCTAAAAATCAGAATAAATAAGTTAGCAGAAACTAAAGGAACGAACCGAATCGTTAAAAAATGAACTAAATAATTACTCATGCAATATCAAAAGAGTACTAATAGTATTATTTAGTCACACTACGTCAGGATTATACAAATGGAAGTGCAAATATGGTATTCCGTCACATTCGTCAACGATACATTGTCACATCATAACACTCATATAATGAATTTCACCGCACTTAAGTCGGGACGAAAGTTGAAGCCTCCACCACGCATTAATGGCGTTAAGAGTATATTTAACTCCCATCAAAGAATTATGAGGATTCGAATTTAGACATTGTTTAACCAAGTCCGAGTTTCTAACCACGGAACCAATTCCGAGAGGGGCCTCGTAATTCCCGACACAAAGAACAACGCAGGCCATAAAATTCCACGCTGCTCTGCTCTGCATGGGACGTGCATTGGGCTACTTGTTGGGGTTTTGGGTTTCACGCTAATTTTTTTTTTATTTGTGGGCTCCACCCCCAAGAACCCACCCAGCCTACATCCTGACTACGCGTGCAAACCCCAACTTCATGGGGCCCCTCTCTCTCTCTCTCCCCCACCCCTAATTTCTCTCTCTCTCCTTCCTAATTTCTCTCTCTCCCTTGTTCAGCTAAAAGAGTACATGGGGATAGTACAGTAGTTTTTTTTTGAAATGATATTGGCACTTCAAAAATTGATGCAGGTACTCCAAAATCAGTGTAACTCTAAAGTCACTTTCCTTTATTTTTTGGAGTGCCTGCATTCCTTTTTTTTCATTTGTTAATTTTTTTTTATCCTCCATTTGTTAGTTTTTGAGGGATTATTGCTTCGTCATAACGAGAGAAATCTAAAAAGCAAAAAATTATGACCGAAACTCAATTTTTTTAAAAAAGGATAAAAATAAGTCAATTTTTTTCGTCTTTATTCAAAAAAATTGGGGTTTGATAATAATTTTTTTACTTTTTAGATTCCTATCGTCATGACGAAGCTATAATCTTCAAAAAATTGACGAAAAATTAACAAATGCGATTTTTTTTGAATAAGGACAAAAAAAAATCCAAAAAGGATTATTTAGCCGGACAAGGCCTTAATGTTATTCGAGAATGTGTTCTGTTCGGATGAGATGGAAACCCAACCATAGGGTCCGCGACCACCGATTTTGGGCCCTACCGGGCATCTACTGAAATAATCTGAATCGTTCATTTTGTAGGATCCATAAATTAATATGACCATGCAAAAAATCAGATTGATCGGACATCAATTTCTATATCAAAAATTGAATTTTAGTTTATAAAACGGACAATCTGATTCTGTCACCGATTTTTTAAAGTTAAATTGTCAATGATCGTCTATTTTATAAACAAAAATTTAATTTTTGATATAGATATTTATGTCTGATTAAGTTGATTTTTTATATGGACATATAACGTTGCAGGTCTTACAAGATGAACAATTCAGATTACAACAGTGAATTATTGGTAGGGGCCATATTTGGTGGCGGTTTCCACCTCATCCGAAAAGAATTTAATCTCTAATGATTTTATAAACTAAAATTTTGATAACTTTCTTCTCTACTTTTTGATAGTACGGAGTATGTGTTTTGGGAACACTTGATGGGGGAAAAAAATCAACTTTTTTTTTTACAAAAGGTATGTTTTGTTTAGTCATTTACACGTGTGTTTTCTAACCATCGAGTGTCTCGATCTCAGACCAGTTTATGCAAAATTGCTAATCTCGATTAGTTTTGGCATTTTAGAATTAGCGAACGGACAAACTTCTAATGGCTCTGAGAGTTTTCATTGAGACGGAGAGTCAAACCTGCAAGCTTACGAGAGAGGACCTCCTCATTGTGGCCATGCTATTTGGGTTAGCCATTTCCGCTCCACACAAGAGTAATTATTCAATAGTTTTGGAGTACAGCCACGTGACACTTTGAATAATTCAAGAACCACAAATTATTTTGTGATCCGTACACTTAGTCGTGGACCGTACGAGAAGGTGTGGTGTTGGATGTCCCGGAGTACCGAATGGCCGTGCTACAATTGGATTTGATTAGGCCAGTAATGGACACTTCAGAATTCTTTCGGACTCAAACATATGCCACCCTCAACTCCAAAACTACAAACCCGGCCCACTTGTAGCCAGGCTGGAGATGGATTGGGCCGAGTTTCCGCTGCAGATTAAGAGCATTCGTGTCAATCAGTATTCGTCCTTGATGGTGCATTTTTTAGATTGGGCTGGAGTTCTCAAGAATATGGGCCAATTGTGAGGCTCCGATCAAGAGGGTTCTCTCCATAGGACCTGGGGTTCGAGTTCAGCTCCTGACCTTTGTCTATCCTGCAAAAGAGAGCACGACTAAAGACCACATCGGAGGTTCTCCGGGATGGCCCTCCGGTATAAGAATCAGAATGCTTGCAGTGAAGAGTGAAAGACCAGAAGCTAGGGTTTTAGGGTTGTGTAGGATGTACCTCTTCGAAGAAGGTATAATAGCATATTTATAGGGAACTCCTAGCTTGGCCTCCAAGATTGCACGAACGCTCGACACGCGTCGGCTGATGTCATCCTTGCATCACATTAGGGTTTTGTAACCGTTTGTTGGGTGAGCTGGCATCTTCACGTGCTCTCATCATTATCCTGATAACCGTTCGGCTGACGTCACGATCGTTACCACGGAAATGGCTGTTTCCCCACGTGGGTGAGCTGGAATCCTGGCCCTCATGTTCGCACAAGGCTGAACGTGATATCCGACCATCCAAGGGTCAGAGGGCCGGTCGTAATGCCTTGACAGAATACGCCGAAGGCGTTGATGTCGGATCGGCAGTTAGCCGAGGCGTAAGGTTGACGCCTCGGAATAGATTGGACCGTCGGTTACGTGGCTCGGTATCCCGCTTGGTACGGCTCGAGCCATTTGACTCGGCCTGCTACACCAATTACCTGGACCGGCTGGTAAATCCCACTTAATAAAGAAGCTAGACGTGGAAATCACAAGCCCAACTCTTCAACCTGCCCCATCACTTCGACCGGGATTTTATTTCTCACGGGGCAAAAATATACCGGGAAAATTCCTTGTCAGGGTGAGACTGAGGAATTTCATTCATGGCTACAGAAATAATTTAGTGTTGTAGGTAGTAATGTCAGAGAAATTTCTCAGAAATAATTATCTTTCTCTGTTGGGAAAGAAGTTGCGAAAAATAGAGCATACCGGTAATTAAATTGCCCGAACTTTGATGCCCCTCGCTCGCTCAATATGTTTTTATTTCGTGAATGACCTTAAAAATTTTCCAAACACGGCTTACGTATATATTATGATAAATAAAGTGTGTAGGGTCTACAATAATACTCCTATGTTCTCTTTCCCCTTCTTGAGGCGGATACGAGGGGAGTGGCTTTTGAGAGATTTTAGTTTGTTTTCGTTTTGGGAAAATGACGGTCAAAGACGTGTTTTGATAATTAATACCCGCTAAGGACATTTTCAAAATTAACAAACGTTCTTAGTTTTTCCTTGGCGGGTATTAATTATCAAAACACGTCCTGGCTGGCCGTCATTTTCCCGTTTTCTTCCTATCTACCAAAAAAATAAAATACTCCTATGAGGCCTGGGCCGAGCTTCAATTCAAAGAAGTATTCCTCGCTCTACCCTAATTAACCAATGGGTCTGAAATATTTGGCCCAACTCAGCCCATAGCCTTAAATACCAATTCCAAGTCCATAGAAATGTGGGATGGACTGGATGGGCTAAAGAAAGTCGTAGTAGCTTAATGCAGCCTATAGAATATAAATGGCAGTCTTTTTTGGCTAAAGAAAATTTTTTTTTTTGGGGGGAAAATGATGGCCAATGACGTATTTTGATAATTAATATCCGCCAATGAACATGTCCTTGGCGGGTATTAATTATCAAAACACGTCCTGGACTGTCATTTTCCCTTTTTTTGGGGGGGGGGGGGGCATTCCCAAATATATAAATTTTGGAATCCAGTAATGCAAATTGAGGATTTGCAAATATGTCTTCCTGTTACGACCAAGGACGTATTGAGGGGCGACTGTCCTATTCAAGCTTCAAAAATTTCTTTAAAATCATAGAAGTAATATTCTCTCAAAAAATGCTGAAATTAATTATAGAAGTTCGCCTAACCAACGAATTTGTCAAAAAACTCTAATTCGACCACTCCTACATTTTTTAAAATTAAATAATCCTACTCCTAATTTGGTGGTACGGATTTATGAAAATATTAAAGAAACAATTGTACTCCTAATTTTCACTATTTTACCTTTTACCTTTTGTAATATAAGAATGGACGATTAAGATTGTATGCATCAAACTTGTTGTAACTTTATAGGTTGATCGGACATATCTATTATAATTATTTTGATACTGATTTTCTGATATGTGTCGATCGAAATTGATAGTACGATCTTTCATATGCGTCAAAAAAGCTTAATGATCGTGTATCAAAAAAACAAAAGAGCTTAATGATCGCCTGCTCAATGAATTTATTTCGCGTCCTGGGCTAGCTACGACCCCAAAAAGGGAAAAATATAGAAAACATATCTATCTTTTGTACTCTAATGAGAATACGAAAACATGGTTGATTATGAATGTTTTGACGTAATTTTGTACAATTTTAAATTAGTAAGTAGTCATGTTTTAGCCCTTCTTTCCGTTAAAATTTCATTGAATACACGTATGTTCGCCTTTCTTAAAATGAAATCTTGATTCAGTCCCTCCATTCAACCATTTGTAACCACTTCCAAAGCATCACACACAGCCTTTGGCCAACATATTGAAGCTGGAAATCAAAGTCTACAATCATATCAAGGTTGGAAAAAAAGAAAGCAATTAACACGAATCTTCAAAGACAATCCGGGTGAACCTCTGTGGCATCATGTAACCCAATCTATCGAAGAAACCGACTGCGCGCCTTCCCATCGGCCAGCGTTAAGAAAAATATGTGCCAATTCAGATTTCCTCCAAACGGAGCGAACTTCCGGTTGCCTGTGAAAAAAATATGCCAATTGATCAGTTGAGGTACATGTACTCCTACAAATTAGGAGTCTAGCTGTTTGTTTTTCCAAGAGAAAAAATGAGCTTCGAAATCTTGATTTACTAATTGGATATGAGAAAAAAAAAATAGAGGGAAAAGATAAGGTGACCTTGTGCTGGGATGGCGCAGAATCCGGGGTATGACTTAGGGTGCTAGTAATATACCGAATGCAGTAAGGTAGGTTCCAACACGTCCATGGAATCCAGCAAAGACTCCACCTTGTATTGGAATGGACACAGAAGAAGCACCCCTTCTCGAGCCAAAAGGTCCATATTTGTTCCCAACATTTGTTTCAAAACAGAGAGATATGATTGTCACTTCTCTGTAGAACTCTTCGTATGTCAGACTTATGGACGAGAGTTGCGCTATTGAACTATCGATGCAGAACTAAACGAGTACAAGTATAAATTTGGAGTTAATTTGTTTGTGACGATAAGAAAGTAAAAATAAAAATGCTATTGAAACAAACGAAAGTGCAAAAGTCCAGACACAGATATGTCCAGAACTGTCCGACATGTGTGGGATCCACGTTATCCAGATATATCTATGTCCAAATCTATAAATTAGCTAAAGAGAGTCGCACCGTTTTGGTTGTATGGCCACCGGTACCACCAATTTTCACAGAGCGTCCAACGCCATCGCCGCTTTTACTCTGGAGTATAATTGAATCGATAGCTTCTCCATAACGAACACTTATCAGCATTACAGGCCCATCAGCCTTGTAAGTCCAATATGCACCCTCTTTCCCTCCCCTTATCCCTGAAGATATGCATTGTTCTCCATCGCTAATACTACCCTGCACATACACACAATCTATTAAAACCTTCATGGGCACATTTTACGTAGGGCCTTTCTATTTGCAGCCACTTATTTTCTGAACGTAGCCTGCATATACTATGGTACACACCTGTTTATAATATGGTACACAGACTACGTTCAGAAAATTTGTGGCTGCAAATAGCAAGCCCCTTTACGTATCATATATACATGTATTTGTAACGCGCGCTCGTCAAGATGATTAATTACACGAAATTATGTTGATCGGATCAATTTAATTAGTTACGTTGAGAGAATAATTAAGTAGGGTCTGGTCCTTTTTCAAACAATATCCGGTGAAATGAGATTCTTAAGAGACACCGGGATAAGTTGAGGTGCGAGCAAACTCGTCCAAATACCTCCTTGTACAAAAAAACAAAAAAAAAACGTGAGTTTTAAGAGGTTATCAACAAACTCTAAAAAATGTGAGTTTTCATGTTAAAACTGCAAAAAGCTGTAGGCAAACCAACTACTTTTACATTGTAGTATTAAATCATGCATAAAGGTTTGGCTAACTCAACCTCTTTCTCCATTTCTTTGTTCCTCTTCTTCGGCACTTCTTTCTCTGCTTCCAACTCTTTGATTTTTGTCTTCAGCTCTTCGATTTCTGTCTTCTGTAAATCAACCACCTGATTCTATTTTTAATAATTCAAGACATTTATTTTCACTACAAGAAAAAGCAGTATTGCCTTCGCTTCTAAAAAAGTGGCTAAAAGTTCAATCTCGTTGGCATAGGATTTTACCTACGAAATTTGTTGCGTCGCAAAGGCGTGGCTAAAGGTGCGTCGACAATAGTTTTTGCCAACGAGAAGTCTATGCGTGGGTAATGAATGAGTTTTAGCAAATACTTTTAGCGTTGGCAAAAGGTCCAAGCTGTGTTGGTAATGGTTGTGCGTCGGCAAAAGTCAAGGAAAATAGGGACAACATTTAACTTTTGCCAATGCAAAAGAGAAACTTTAGCGACGGCTTTCTTCGTGGGCAAAGGACAAGCTTTACCAACGCAAATTGCTCGTTGGCAAGAGCACCATTTGCACTAAATTATAATTTTATTTTTTTCCTGTACTACTTTTGCCGACACCTAAAATGCGTGGGAAAAATAATTTGTATTGTATGTTCCATACCTTTGCCCACGGTTAATTTTGTTGGCAAAGTTCTTAAATATATTCATAAATTTAAATTTAGAGCTCAATTTTCATAACATTTGAGGCCTATATTCCATCAAAATTTCTTAAAAACACACAAACATAGAATCTGTTATCAAATTTCAACAAAATCAATCCCATATTTATCCAAGTACATCCCAAAAGTAACTAACATTCTAAAATATCCAAAAATGAACTTTGTCAATACATTTCAATATCCAAGAGTAATTTACCAAGTCTACCATATCCAAGTATCCTACCAGCAAAGCTATTACAAAAAAAAAAAAAAGATCCGAAAACATTAAGTGATTCCATCGCATTGCCTTTCCAAACCAATGCATCATCAACCTGTCAATAAATCCAAAAAAAAACATCAATGAGAACTATAATTACTATCGTAATTGTAAAAATAATAGTACCTACTTTTATTGAAACAGAACACCCCAAAAGGAGAAAGGGGAACAGAACACCCCAACGGTTTAAAGTAAACCTAGGCGAAGTACCCCACAAAGTGTACGGGGTATAGCATCCCATATGTTTGACCCTTCCAATAATTGGGATAACACCACTGCCTGACCTACTTGGCAGCAGCCTAACCTAAAAAGCCTCACACCCATAGCCAAATAAAGCACCAGCATCCCTTGATAGCAGCAGAAAACAGTTGCAACAAAAAAACAGCATCCAAATATCCTTAAACACAAGAGAAAATTGGCACCAGGTGCACGTACCAATAGATTAAGCATGTGCACCAACAAATTCAATAGCATATCCCCAAGATTACCAATTCCGAGACCTAAAGCCCTTTACTTCGATCATGATTGATCTGCAAATTTGATTTAGTGCCACTAGCCACACTAAACTTGAGCTGACTTTACCTATAGGCTTTTATAAATATGACTTGGATAACTTAAACTAAATGAGTTCATGACCATGACTACTTAATCTGTCCTCTAGTGGACGGCTTAATGCTCTTATAAGGCAAAATGAGATAGCAGCAAAATAGTAAAACATAGGCTTTACCTTTACTTAAACCAATAGAACCTGCATCCCTTCTTTTGTCTGATGCACCCTCCTCATTATTGCTCATTTCAATTTATTCCACAATGTCTGTTGGATCTACAACTGCCTTCACAACCAACACACGAACAATGTCTTGCAATACGGCCATGGTGCGAGTATGCTTAGTTAATGTCTTAGATAGCTCAGCCAAAGCCTTAGCTTGCTCACCTACTTGGTGTTGCAGAATAATGACGTCAGAATCAAGTGCCTAAAGCTGTTTGAACGATGAGGGGTTGTTCTTGGGACTACCGTATTCCTTCAAAAAAACTAATCGCTTCCCAAGCACACTGACAGAAACATGTTCTTTCAGCCTGTCAATCTTAAAATTGTAAGCTTATGATATATGTACACAGACATCCCAACTAAAAAAATGTGTGCAAAGAGGAAAGAAATTGGATATAAATGAAAGCAAACTGCCATAAAATATTTATTAAAAAGCTATAGCTAATCCCACTGACGATGTTAGGCACACAGTCTGATAGCAGTAAAATGATAATGGATATAAATGAAACCAAGCAAACACAACAGTCACCATATTGAAAGGATAACATACAAACATGCCCCAAAGAGGAAGGAATATGATCTTTCAAATGTTTGATTCTTAATGATTAGAACTGTTAAAATTAATGACAATTGTTTGATGAGTAAGTCCAAATATTTTGCACAAACACATTACCTTATTTGCCTGAAACCTGGAAGATGCAACATCTTTGCGAGAGCTTATCCCTTCCTCATCCTCGCACGATTGATACTCCTCATCATCATTGCAACAATTCATCTTGCTCTTTCCCTCCTTGATAGTTTTTTTCTTGGCTGTCAGATTTGAACCAAATAATGCCTTTGACATGGTCTTTAATCCCAAAGCAGATAGCACTGCTGAGTTTTGTTCAATGTTTCTTTGTTTGTCCATCTCATATTTAGTCAGCCTCTGGGAACCAAATAATGCCTTTGATATGGTCTTTAATCCCAAACCTGATAGCACTGCTGAGTTTCGTTCAATGTTTCTCTGTCTGTCCATCTCATATTTTGTCAGCCTCTGGGAACTACACCCAGGCTTGGCAAAATTTCTCCGAACTTTGGGCATCTTTGGCAAAACCACATATAAATGACAAACGAAGAGATTAAATGAATATGAACTAAAGCAAGCAGCAAACAAAACTAGCATTTTGGGAGAAATATGCATCCTCACCTCACTCAAGAAAGGAAGCAAGGAAACAGGTAGTTAAAACAATTCAATTCAACATATGCAGGAAAAGAAAAAATCCAAATAAACCCAAAATTGAAAAAGAATGCATATCTTTTTCATTTTATAAAGTTTTAAGTCTAGGCGTTAAATGACTTTGCACAACATCGTACTCTTGCTTGTAGAAGTTAAAACAATTGACACATGGGCACTTAATCTCCATAGCCTTTCCCGAATGCGCCTTTGCAAGTTCGATAAAGGAGTTCACCCCATCCATAAATGATTCACTAAATCTATCAGAAAGCAATACCCAACTCATGTCCAACTATAATGGGCATGAGATTCACATTTACTTGCAATAACGACACGAGGCAAAATGGAGAAACAAGCAATGAATAATAACACTGACAAAAAAAGAAACAAACAAAAAAATGTTTTTTATAATTCAAGTGTCCGGATTTGCTCACGCGCACCTCGATTAATCCTAGGGAGCAATCCTACTACCCACTGATCCCAATTAAAGCGAGAGCAAAGCTCTACATCGATTGGCCCAAATGAGTTAATAGCACTTAAGAGGTTTCGAACCTAACACCTTAGGAAGGAGCAAACCTCTAAGTCCCAGGCGGTAGGCCTTGACCACTAGGACAGCCCCTTAGGGTTTGAACAAACAAACAATTGCAAGCACAAGAAACTAAAAAGAAAACAAGAAAAGGAAATCTAATAACTGATTACATAACCCCTCGTAATTGATAAATGACTGCAAACCTCATAGAAATCAACATACCCAAATAAAATTGATTAATCAAACGAGAAAATTAAACTATGTCCCAACAGATCTTGGAGAATCACTAACTAGTGCTCAGAATATATAATGAATCCATCAATTGGTAAGTGATATGGTAACTGTATTGGGAAATAATAATCAAACTATTAGGGCATAAATCAAGACAAACCTACATATAACCCATGGAATGGGTCTGTAAGAATTGTCAACAACTACCATCACAAAAGTCTTAATCGTTCTTCCATTGGGTGGAATCACTCTCCGATTACAAGGCTTAAATCACAGAGAGAGGGAGATCTCAGTTATGCGCCATCAACATGTAGGTCTTCACAGAACACACAAAACTTAGAGTAGAATATTTACCTTTATAGTATGCCTCTCGTAAAAGAGCCCTAGCTAGAATAAACTTTCGAACTATTGAAAGAAGAAAGAGGAATAGATCTTAAGAAGGAAACAGAAAGTGGAAGAAACCGTCTAGAGAAGAGGAAGTGGTGGGTGTATGCTGGGAAAGGATGGAAATATCAGAGCGCCAATTTTACACGCGAAAACTTCCGCGGGTTCTGTTTTTATTAGTTTCAAATTTTCAATAAAACTATGGATATACCATTGCACACGAAACTATAAGAGCCGCTCAATTTTTAAACACAATTTTCAAGGATCCCCCTAAAAGATTAGCTTAGCCAGATATCAGTAAAGACTTGATCGATTTTATATCCAATCTACTAATGGTCGATCTAAACCATAAGAATTTCACGTCTCATTGATTCTGTCATTATCACAATAATCGAATATCATCGGATATCGGCGACCGCCTGATTAGACCACATTTGATGCATCCTGATACATTAAAGTATTGGATTGCAATATCCAACCCCCACCTGAGTGTTTTTTTCCCCCAATCGGAACCGTTCATCTTTTACGTATTAGGGAGTACATCAGTCATACCAAAAACGAAGTTAATAAGGTATCGCTATACACTTGATCGGACAGAAAACTCATTTTGTTAATAAAATTGTGTCTCGATAAAGAAGTTTTCTAAACCCGATAGAGACAAATTTTTACGAGAATGATATAATCAACAAGGAAAACAAAAGCAACGGTCTGGATCATCGTATTTGTGTCGCGGTCGAATAGCTACTGTACGTTCAAGTACAACACAAGACTTAGTTTGTTAAGAATTACATTGAACGTATAGAAGTTAAAAAGTCATTACCAACTCAATTTTTTACAGTGGTCGATCTGAACCGTTAAGATTTCACGTCTCACTAATTCCATAGTTGTCACCAAAATCGAAGATCATTGGATATCGAGGACCGCCTGATCGGACAACATTTGATGCATTCTGAGGCATTAAAGTATTAAATTGCAAGACCCAACCCCCTCTAAAGTCTTTATTTTTCAATCCGAACCGTTTATCTTATACATATTATGAAGTTCATTATTTGTACCAAGAATGAAGTTGATCGGGTATCGCTACACATTTGATCGAATGGTAACTATCATCCAAAAAAACAAATTGCGTCCCAATCAAAGATCTTTCTAAACCTGGACGAGCCAAATTTTTATAATAATGATTTAATCAATAAGCACAACGAAATCAATGGCCTCGATTGTTAAAATAGTTTTGTCTTATTGAGATCCACTAAATAATCGTATCAAACATTATTAAAAAATGCATAACATATAGAAGTAATCTATATAATAAAACAGAAGGGTGTTTAGAAATATTCCTAAAAAATATTCATTTTCAATGGCTCAGATTTCTCCCTCACACAAGTTTTATCTATTCATACAAACAAATCCAACGGTCTAAATACCAATTACAACTTTCCATAATAAGCTGACATCGCATTAATGAAGCCATATCAAGTGACAGATTTCCGGATCCAAAAAAAAAAAGCGGCAAATTTTTTTTCCGTTCCAAACGGCAAATTGACACCCCTATTTGCGGCATTCTACGGCGATTACGATTCACTCTGGTTCTTCATCTCGGTAACTTAATTCATTGATCTCTCGGCTTTGTGGTTGATTTGGGTTTTTTTTTTTTAAAACTGTATTTTAGGGTTTTGTTGATTTGGTTTCGTTTTTTTTTTTTGAACTATATTTGGTTTCGTTTGGTTGGTTCGTAATTGCAAGGAGGGAGTTGGTTGGTTGATCGGGGCAAGTCTCATTCATTACTTGCAGAGTTGCAGTATACAATCCCACGAGGCGAGGAATTTATTTTCCACTGGCCAACCAAGAAATATGATTATTGTGTTCCACTGGCCAAAACTTTTTTTGATATTCGATCTCATATATTCAGCTTATTGTGTTCTATTGTCATGATGATCCTGAATTGTTGTCCCTTTATACCTTTTTTTTACGGGTTAAATTGTTAAATTGTATTAAAAAAAAATTTACCTGGTATTTACTAAAATTTCATAAGCAAATTAATAGTTCTTTGTAGCTAGCTTAAATGTATAGTTGGAGGAGTGCCATAAGCACGGATAATTCTTTTCGTGCCACTAAGAAGAGGATCACATACTACACACTAATGTTCGAGCCATTAGCTAGCAAGTGCCGTAGGCACGAACAATTCCAACCGGGGTGCGTAGTGCCGCAGGCACGGGCAAGCACTAGTATTATTATATATTGCTTAACATATAAGAGGAAGAATATGGGAGTAACGAGGTGGGAGAGATATACAAAGAGGCAAGAGAGGAGGAAATCATGGGAAAACTGGGAACGAAACGAAAATAAATTAGAGCGCAGAACTAAACCGCCTAAAATTTTATGCTTTTTTGTGTTAGTTCCAATTCCAGTTGCTTAGTGGGGCCATAATGGATCCAAATCCAACAATTCAACCTATTTAATTGGAGCCCTTTAGGCCGGCTAAATTTTTGTTTGGATATTTATTACTTTTTTCAAAATTTTTTGTTAGATAGGTATTGAATTTATTCTACAGTATTAATTATTCATCTCGATTAGAGGAGTCTACAAATAAAAATTCACAACCAAAAGTAAAAAAATATATATATATTAAAGACGGAGAAAATTTGAAACAATTGTCTTTTTTGTGTTTAGTGTTTGCCTTCTATAAATTTGAAACAATTGTATCTGTTGGCATGATGGTACTGTGTCTAGGTAAGTTCTTAGAGGGTGGGTTCAACTCCTCTTAGCTACAAATCTTGTAAAGGTTTTTTATTTCAGGCTTTTCAGCATCCAAATATAAACAAAAAGCAAAGTGTCACTACAGCATTTCGAACTCGCGACCTCATGCATAAAGGAGGAACCCTTAGTTGCTTGCGCCAGGCGTTCAACACATTACAAGTTTGGGTTGTTTTTTATATATTACCAGTTTCTTTAGTTTAAAAAAAAAATTCCGGCAAATTTAGGTGGGTCACGTGGTGCCTTAACTGAATCCGCCCCTGACCACGGGACACTCATCAAGTCCACGAGATAATCAAGTCCAACAACCCAACTCAACTACAAGCCCTAAGGGGAGAAATAACCCAAGCAAATACAAAAAAAGAATACCCACACAATGAAAAGACTCGAACTCCTAACCTCCTGGTAAAATACAAGAGTCCTAGCCAACTAGGCTAGCCCCAATTTGTTTCAATATTGAATTAACTTTGGTAAAATTTCCAAAAAAAAGATAAATCTTTCCCTCGGTAGGAGGATAGATTAGTCTAGTGTTTTCCCTACTCCAATAGTTCACTTGGAAAATAGAAATATTTAGAGGTGGGGGAGAGAGAAATTTAGAAACACTAAATTTAGAAACAAAGGCCTCTATTAATAGTTAATTTAGAAAGAAAAAAAACACATTAACCACAATTAACCTATATTGGAAAATGTGTGCCAATAAACTACCACTACAACAAAGTTGGTCTATGGTGACGAAAATTAGCAACGAAAATTATTTTCGTCACCAAAGGGGCGCTATTGGCTACGAAAAAAAATTTCATCGTCGAAGGCTTAATTTTTGGCGACGAAATTTGCCAAATGCAAATTTTTGGCGAGAAAATCCCAAATTCGTCGTCATAAGGCAGCTTTTTAGCGAGGAATTCAAAATTCGTCGTCATAGGGGAGCTATTTAGCGAGAAAAAAAAATTCGTCGACAAAGGTTAGCTTTTAGCGACAAAATTTTAGAATTCGTCGGCATTGACCGAATTTTTTGGCTGATTATTTTTTAATTTTTAATTTTTTAATATTATTTAGCATAAAAAATAAATAAATATATACATATTAAATAAAATATACATGTTTAGTTCAAAATTTAATCATAAAAAAGTAATATATACTCCCTCCGTCCCTTTTTAAGTGTCTTGCTTCGTAATTCCAACTTATTAAAAAGACATCATCATTATACCTTTCACATCAACTTTTTCCTTCACTTTCCCTACTTACCCATCATCATTACACTTTTACTCACTAACTTTTCAAAATGGAATCTACTTTTAGGGGCAAAATGGAAAATTCACCAACTTTTACCCACTAACTTTACAAAATAGACACTTATTAAGGGACAGCCCAAAATGGAATACCGGACTCTAAAAAAGGGACGGAGGGAGTATATTATACATAGTTTAGTTTAAAAAATTTCGATAGTTATCCATTGGCAGTGGCAGCGGCATGGTGGGGTGGCCTAGGTGGATTTGTAGGAATGGTGGTGGTGGTGGTGTAGTGGTGGTGGAGGTTGCAGTGATTGTTGCTGTGGTGGTGAAATGGTGATTGTGGTGGTGGTGGTGGAGTGGTGATTGTGGTGGTGGTGGTGGTGGCGGCGGTAGAGTGGTGGTAGTGGTATAATGGTGGTGGTGGCACGGCGGTGGTGGTCGTTTCGGAAAAACAAAAAAAAAAAAGAATTAGAAATAGTATGTATAATAAATATTAGTCTTTTGGTAATAGATGGTGTGTTGGTGTAGTGGTAAGGGCTTGGGTATTGTAGGCGCGAGGTCATGGGTTCGAAACTCACTGGGAGCAAAAAAAAGCAAGCATAAGGGTGGAAATTTTTTTTCGCTGCAAACATAATCGCCGACGAAAAAATTCGTCGCCAAAACCAAAAAAGGCCGACGACAAAAACAAATTCATCGTTAGGGGTCTTTCTTGTCCAACAAAAAACGACGAACGGGGACGATGAAATTTTTCGTCGGCAATCAGTTTGGCCACGAAAATCACGTAATTGCCGACAAAATTTTTTCCTCGTCTTTGACCTATTTTGTTGTAGTGTACCTTTTCCCAACGTAAAATGTTGTTGCCATAAGGTTTTACTTATAGCTACGCGTATTGCGTCACCAAAAGTACGATAGTGTTGGCAAATATTTCCCTCGTTCTATCTGAAGGGCAGCCAATCCAAATCCAATTGTTTTGCCTACGACAGTATCTACGTCGCGGAAAGTAATTAATATTTTTGATAAATGTGCCGACGCTTTTGATTTTTCGTAGCTAAAACCATGCTTTTGCCAACAACTAATGCCTTGCGTAGGCAAATTTAGTCGCTAAAAGTGCATTTTCTTGTAGTGTTTTCTAAATCCAAATCCATAAATTGTCCACTCAAAAAGAGAGGTTAATTTGATACCAATATGGGCCCGATTGAATCATATTCGTCTCATCAAAAATATATAAACGGTCAAAATTGAAATATATCTCGAGGAACTTGGCTACCTACTTCTATTTAAAACGAATGAGCAACGTTGCACACACATACATCCAGGTACAGATCCGGACACACCGACACAGATATGTTGGAACAGTTTGATGCACTTTGGTCCCACATTCATCATGTGGGACCATCATAGATTAGACATGCAAACTTGTTTCCAGATCTATGCACCATAGCATTTTTGAAAATATATATGATCGGTTGAGATTATTAAGAAATGTCGAACTCTGTTTGACGTGATTTTTGTGAATCAATAATTTCTATAACGAGTCTTAAAAAAATGATTGTTTGGATCATCAAAAGGAAACCCCAAGAGACCTCATTCTCTTACGTAACAGTCATATGAGAGAAAAAATGAGCACGCATTTTTTTCCCCAGTAATTGGATAAGAGAAAAATAGGGGGTCGGCTCCTATTCAGTATTCTACTGTCCATTGTGGTCCAGTTAATGGGTGGGATTAATTGTGTGAAATCCAATTAAGGTTCCCCATCATGCCACTTCCAGTCCAATTTTTGCTCTCAGACGGCACTAGCAACTTCCTAATGGAAAAGCCCCATTCAACTTTATCCTAACGGAGAGGCATGTGAATTGATGTCCGGGTCAAGTGGGCAGGGAATCGGACAAGAAAGCATGGAACAAAGTATGGAATCTTCCCACTACAACAAAAACTCAAACGCTGTGTCTGGAAGTGCATTAATGGGGTACTCCCGATCCGGGAGAACTTATTCGGAAGGAAAGTTTCAAGGGAGATTGTGGTGGGCCGAATATAGCTTGGCCACGGGTTGGCCCGCAAGTTGATTCGGCGAAGCTAGGAGACGAGCGTGACAGGTTGGACTCGTGCACGCGGTTTGGACCTAGGCCCTGTGCGTGTAGTGGGTTGAGCCGAGAAGAGGTGGACCGGACCGAAGGGTTCGGCCCAACTGTGTCAGAGGCCCAGTTCGCGAGCCCAATGACCGAACCTTTGGGTCGGGTGAATGGGCCGGTTGGGCTTAGAGGGTCGGTTCGACCCGGGCGGGGGCTGCATAGAGATCCCTCCAGTCCGTTCTAGAAGCTTCTAGAACACTCCAGAGTTGGGGCTGGTTTGGACATGTGCTGTGCACACCTAATTTGGAGAGCAAGTATGTTTGTCTATAAAGAGAAGAGGATAAACCCTAAGAAAGGTACACAATCTCAGACCCTACTACAGTACTCTCTCTCTCTCCAGTATACTGACTTGCTCGTCGGAGGGGCGTGGGGCGGCCCACCGCCTCGCGCCTTGGTGCAGGTACGCAGCGGAGGGGAGATCCGAAGGAGTCCGACGGAAACCACCCCACCACAGAGATGTTGTGTTTTCTTTGCAAGGGGGGATTGTGAGACATTGGCATTTGTTCTTTGAGTGCAGATTTGCTCATATAGTGTGGAGGTTGTCGCCCATTGGGTTTTTGCCAGGAATGAATGGTCAAGCATCGAGTTTTGGCTTGGTTTGACAATTCGATTGACAGATGCACTACAAGAAATCACGGCTTTCCCGGTGTTTTTTAAACGCCGGCAAAAGTGAAATAAACGCCGGTAAAAGTCTTCCCGGCGTTTATCCCAGCGTTTTCCGTGAACGCCGCGACTGCCGGGCTCGGGAATACTTCCCGGCGTTTTATAAACGCCGGAAATAATCCCCGCGTTTTTTCCAGCGTTTATGAAACCCCGGGAAAAGTTTTCCGGTAAGAATCGATTCCGCCGCCGGCGAGGGAATTCCCAGCGTTTATGAAAACCCCGGGAAAAGTTTTCCGGCAAGAATGATACGCCGCCGGCGAGGGAATTCCCAGCGTTTACGAAACGCCAGGAATAGTCCTTTTTTTTATAAAAAAAAAATACTGGCATCCCAGCATTTATTAAATGCCGGGAATAGTCCCTTTTTTATTAAAAAAAAATACTTATGCCATTTTACTCATTTACTATTATTTTCACCTGTTCATAATTCATTAACATCTGCTCACGTTCAACGTAACAAACATATAAGTAATAAATAACAAATACACATACAAATCGACAAAATTTATTAAAACTCGACAAATGGTACATCCAAGATAAAAATCCAAACCAAATAAAAACAACATGGTAAAGACATTATCAGCACTCCAAAGACAGCAACGGACGAAACCTAAGCAGCTTCCCAATGGCAAAACATTCCAAGCGCGAACATCAAGGAGCAGCTGTAGCACATAACATCCAATCAACAATATCATGAAGCAACACTAGAAGCTTACAAGAGTTCAGCATTATAGCAGCTAACAAGGAAATCAGAATCATTTTCGTCAACAAAGATAGTGCAGCACTACAGCCAACAGTAGCCGGATCAATTTACCCCAAAAAAAAAACAGTAGCAGGATCATAGAGAGAAGATCCTGGCAAAGGCCTTACACAAAAGACACACCAGACAGGGAAAAAAGACCTTTACCTGTCAAGAAGAAAGCTTTAGCGACACGTGCAAGTAACATGCCAACCAAATCTAAAATAGATAGTAACCAAATTGTTTCATTAACGGGTATTTTAATGAAAAATTGCGAGATTGATGGGGATTTTGATGGAAAATACACACACATTTTAGGATAAGGGCAAGCCAAGAGTTAAGCCCTTGGCCCCTTGCGATATTGTGCAATATAGAAAAGAGATCATTATCGTATGTTTTACAAAAGCTGTAGGCCCATAGTAAGGTGCATAAAAATATCATTACCTGTACCCGCATCATGTTTTATTGCAAAAATTCCATCAAATTCGGATGATGTAATCATCTTATGCAAAACAAAAATTCCATCAAGTTTGAAAACCTCCGCCATCGGCATACGTCCGGACTCTGCAGCAGGGGCAGCCAGACCAACACCAACCGAGCTAGCACTTTCACTCAAAGGGCTGCAGCCGCTGCACTCACATTACCAAAAAAGGTCAAAAGGGTTGAAACACATCATATTGTAACATGCCACTTCTCCTATGTTTACGTCAGATTAGATATGTTCGATACAGCAGATTGAAGAGGAGGAATTATTCATAAATCCTCTAAAACAACCACCTATTCTTTAATCTTTAATCTTTATAAACAGTGTTCCTATCGAAAGTCGTAAAGTATGTTTGCACCATGTTTTCCAGGTTTTCTGAGCCACTATGCTTGGGTGGATGAGGTAGAGGAATCGAACCTACTAATTTCATGTTTAAGCAAAATTTCGCAACGAAAGTTAAACAAACATGCTCAGCAATAGCAACAATGATACAGGTATCTATAAATAATTTTGAAACAAAATTGTAAGCCAGTGAGGTTGAGTCTAGTACAGACAAAGGAAAAGGAGTGGCCCTGAATTCTAGACTTTGGAACTAACCCCTGATTTTTCTTGTGTTCATAACATACCCAGGGGGTATCTACGTGACCCTAAAATATTGTGGGACACCATCTCTCTACAAGTCCTAAAGTGCTTACTCCTTCAGTTGCTTGAAGATTGAAAAAAGTGTCAAAAACAAATATAGCTCAATATGACCACTGTAACTCTCAGAACATATAACACAAAGCAAACTATAAGCCGACTTGCATGAATATTTTCTTGCTTGAAAGCATGTACATAATGAAGATAAAACTATTGAACCCCAGCCAAAAAGAGAAGAAAAAAATCCAGGCAGTAGAAGGGGAGATATTGTTGTGCATTTTGTTTCCATTACAGACTGTCTTACATCTACATAATGAGAAATAACCCTTTTACTGAATCAAAATGAAGATTAATTGGAGTAAAAAGCAAAATTACTTGTTCTTGATACTTACTTTATTAAGATTGGCTCATACGCAGTGATTAGTACATCTGTACCAACTTCCTTAAGGCGCAAATTTTCCAAGTACACCTGCAGGAACCAATATGTCAACTTCCCTAACAAAATCAGTCGACCTAGATAAAAAACCTTTTTCTTTGACTGAGCGTGAGACCAAATCAAGTCGGTTGAAGCAATCCATTTCACAACTAAGCACACATACAAGTGTACATATACACACATACATACCCATACGGAAAGAGAGACTGTTTAACTAAGAATTTCAAATAAAAGAGACTTAATGAACAGAGAAGGAGAAATTTTCAAAAGTTATGAGGTTCGATTCTTTATGTGGGAGCTAGGGTTCATCACGCGAGAAGCGTGGTTCAACGAGATCGAGTGCTATTGATTTCCCCACCCCTAACCCGATCCCTTCCCTCTGAACCCAATCCTAGTTGAAGCCTACGACCCTGCGAACTCCCAATCCCCCGCATGAATACCGACGAGAAGATACAGAGAGAGAGAGAGAGAGAACGTACCAAGAGGAGGGAGCCGCAGATGGAGAGGAGGCGAACGGACGAAGCGGAGGAACCCTAGATCGAGAGGAGCGCTGGTTCTTTTTTTTGTTTTTTGGTTCTACGCCGAAGTTGGGTCGGCTTTAGATAAAGGGGGATAGCGTAATATCTAAAAGGAGATAGTGTAATTTCAGGGTAGAGTTATGCTCCGCTACAGTAACTTTAGTGGGGTTTTGTGAAAACGCTGGAAACAAACTGCCGGGTATTCCCTTTTTTCTTGTAGTGATGGAAGGGCGCTGAGAAAGGCGACCATACATTGACGTTGGTTACGACAATTATGTGGCGCATATGGAAATGCCATAATGAGTTGCTTTTCAACAGGGGTGAACCTGATCCAAAGCAGATGGTGATCGTGGCGGCCCGAGGAGTTTATTCAGGCAATGGGACACACTGAATTTGATAGGGGACAGCAGAGGATAATCCGAGCAGAGTTGGAGCAATGCTGGCAGCAGCCGTCGCCCGGGAGATTAAAGATTAATGTGGACGGGGCATGGATCGACGAACGAACCGAATAGAGGAATGGCAGCAGGTGTGGGTGTAGTGGTGCGGGATTGTGGGGAAATTTTGTGGCTTCTCGGTCCATTCGGTTGGGATCAGTGGGCAGTTCTCTAGTTGCTGAGGCAATGGCATGGCGGGCTGCTTTTGACTTGGGTAATAGTGGAAGACATCAAACGGATTGTTAACATAATATTTTGTTATCATATTTTCTAGGTTTCAATTATATATTTCTTGTTTAAGCTAGGTTAATATTACTGTACTCATATATAAAGGTATGTTAGGATTATGGTTTGGATACAATTAACACAGTCAATAATACATCATTTCGTTTTTCTTCGCATGGTATCAAAGCTATAAGATATAGGTCCTGTGGAATTTTCGCTCTCGGTGGGGAGCCTAAACTCCGTTGCTGTCCGCCGGGCACTCGTAGTAACATGTAACTGGCTCGCTCATTCGGATTCACCTCAAATCTCTCATGTCAGAGCTTCTATCGCTCATGGCTGTTCTTTGGCTCTAGCTCTTGGTTTTTCTTGACTTGGCTTGGCATGGCTACTCCTGGTTTCTTTTTTCTTGGATGTTTCTGGGTTCTTTCAAACTCAAGTTGATAGACCTACTTGAGTTTGGGGGGAGATGTTACCATAATATTAGAAAATATTATGTTACCATATATATTTTCTAGGTTTCAATATTATATTTCCTATTTAGGCTAGATTAATATTCCTGTAGCCAATATAAAGGCATGTTAGGGTTATGGTTTGGATACAATCAATAATATATCATTTTGCTTTTCTTCACACGGCCGATGATGACTCGGGTAAGGCACTGTGAGATTCTTTTTGTTCGGAGATCAGCTAATGGAGTACCAAATTCTTGGGCAAAATTCAATTTGCAAGGCTCTGGGTGATGTGAGAACTTGAGAAGTTAGGCCTTCCCGATTGATTACTAACGTCCCTTGGGAAAGACAACCGACTTTTTTGATGTACTTGTTCGGTTCTGAGTTACTATTCCTACCATTTTGGCACAAAAATAAAAACGGAGAAAAATCGAGAAAACTCAGTAGTTGAGAAAATTACTCAACTCAGACAGACTGTCTTGTTCTTTTTGCAATTCAAAAAGAATTTTTCAAAAAATTCCCTCTAGATTTCCCCTAGATTCTTCCTACTTTCAACATTTCTCTCTTTATCTCTCTTTACTTATTACCCCTACTATTTTTCAAAAAATATTTTAAAATCCAATCCAAACACAGCAGGTCCTGCAAAAGTTAAAAATAGCGGTCACCCTAGAAAAAAATACCCTAGAAAATTATCATAAATTGTACTCCTATTTTGACACTACAAAAAATGAGACGTGTTATGTGCACAGA
Source organism: Rhododendron griersonianum (assembly GCA_018127125.1). Classification (NCBI taxonomy): domain Eukaryota; kingdom Viridiplantae; phylum Streptophyta; class Magnoliopsida; order Ericales; family Ericaceae; genus Rhododendron; species Rhododendron griersonianum. The sequence continues at coordinate 2,437,866 of CM030799.1, forward strand.
CCTTGTGCATCTATTATGTACATACGATTTTTGTCCTCGGGACCTACAAAGGCAATCCAAACTGCTTATTAGTATTGTAATATTTTTTTACGTATTTTTTGTAAGAAATTAACTCAATCGGACTTTGTTAAGAATTTCTTCACAATTCATGGACCCGGGGTGCCCGTGGTGAGCTCCCTCACCATAGGGTTGTAGCTAGGCAAAACGTTGCCGTTTCCATTTATTAACTCATCAAAGATGCTCTACAATGCCAAGACAACGCCATTCTCATTTAATTTTTTAGGACAGTTTATATATTAGTAAAAAATACATAATTAAAAAATTAAGTGTTCCAATTTTTAATTCATTCGAACCGGTGCGAATATTTTATTTTTTTACCATATTATTCTAAAGAATTATAATTAACGTTTGTCTCTAGGGGTGTCACGACCCTGACCCGCCCCTTGAGGTCTTAATCATGACAAATGCCAGTGATTTCTCACTAAGGCCAAATCACAAATCAAATATCATCCAAGCAAGTGATAATCAAAAGGGACTAACCATAACAGCGGAAGCAAAAGACGACTTTTATTAACAACAAACCAAAGTCTTACATAGATTTTACAAACCAAAAGGGTAAACCTCCCAGAGCTGTGCTTACATATAAACTCAAAAGCTGACAAACCATATACAAGCTAAGTGTCTACAAGCATAACTTCATTTCCACAACTTCCAAAAAAAAATACAACACATCCCAATAAAAAAACACCACGCCACCCAATGCGTCGCTTCCTGAAAGGTGGAAAAGAAAATCCATAAGCCAAAGCTCGTGTGAATGATTAATACTTAACTCACATGCCTTCCATGGACAATGCAAAATAATTTGATAATATTTCAAAACAAAGAACTCAAATCCATAAGCCAAATATAATGCACATTCCGCTATTCAAAATTCAAAAGCAAAAACTGACTTTGCACAAGAATAACTAGGACACAAGCTCTACATACTTTTTAAGGTCTATGAATCTAGTTTCAAAATCAGAAATCGGATCGCAATTTCATCGCTCGAGCTAAAAAATATGACCGTTTCCGTAACACGTGTCTGTGCAGTCAGCACAGTCCTAAATTGCGTGCTTCTAGGTTACGAATTTCTACAGAATTTAATACTTCGAATCTGATCCCGAAATTTTTACCATAGACAAAGGACTCATAGAGGAACTCTCAATAAAAATCTCATAATTTTCGGAGCTCAGGAACTGCCTCAAAAAAAAATCCCCAAAAACAGGACAGATTCAAGGTTTCCCCTCCTGCAGATTTCTAACCCATCTAGTTCATGTTCTAAGCTCTTAACTACACAAATTCAAGAGAGAATTCATTCAACCTCACATCAAACCCAGCTTCTAATCCAATTAATCTTGAAATCAATCAACTAGGGCATGGAATTCAACATACAAAACATGAATTCAAGTAGGAGATGTAAGAATTACCAAGTTAAATCTTCTATTTCAAGCCAAACAAGGTTTCCCCTAATTTTCTTTCTTCTCCTTCTTTCTTCTTCCAGTCGGTCTCTCTCTCTCTCTCTCCCTCTCTCTACGTTTTGAACATGATAGGAACGAAAGAAGAAGAACGTAGAACCCCCTATTTTGTCTTACTAGGCTTAGGAAAAATTATTGAGTGTGTGTGTGCCATATTCTAACTTATGTTCCAATTTCACTAAACTAGCAAATTAAGCCCAATGTCTCACATAATAAGCCCAAAACACATCACATAATTAACTTAAATTGCAATTAAAGGTCAGGGGTATTACAAGGGGTCTCATAATTAAGTATCTGCTCTTTATTTGGGACATTGTTGAGCATAAATTTGATTAGAAAAATTAATTATAACCATTTAGGATAACATGATTAGAAAAATAAGATCTCGTATCGGTTCAAACGGATTGAAAATAAGAACGCTTAATTTTTTAACTGTATTTTTATATTATATAAACGGTAAAAAAAAATTAAGTACTCCAATTTTCAATCCGATTGAACCAATACAAAGATCTTATTTTTCTGATTATATTATCCTAAAGTGTCATAATTAATTTTTTTCTTAAAAGCTTTCATAATCAAGTTTCTGTTCTATAGGATTCCAAATAAAGAGCAGATACTTAATTATGAGAGCCCTAGAGACAAAAGTTAATTACGATCCTTTAGAAATAATATGATCAATAAAATAAAATCTTCGCACTGGTTCAAATGAATTAAAAATTGAAGTACTTAATTTTTTAATTATATATTTTTTACTAATATATAAACTGTCCTAAAAATTTAAATGAGAAAGGCATTGTCTTGGCATTCTAGAACATCTTTGATGAGTGTGCCTCATTAATGAAAACGGCAACGTTTTGCCTAGCTACAATCCTGTGGTGAGGGAGCTCACCACAGGCTCCCCACGTCCACAATTCATAGGCTGAAGTTGAGAACGTTAATAGCAATATGCATTAATGAGTTGGCCAAACAAGCCTTCTTTGTTCTTATTTGAATTATGAAGTAAAAAAATATATCACCACGCATTTCTCTCTCAGCCTCACCTAGCTAGCTATTTAGTTTAATTTTGGACTTTGGGTTGGTGTTGTGCACCTCCGAGTTGTCGGATCATGCATCCGATAGCTCGGATCTGATCTCGCAAACCAACGATCGAGAGTTGTTCATTGTCGAGATGAAATCCGAGCCGTCGGATGCACGATCTGATGGCTCAGCGGTGCGAAGCACGGTGTTGCGCAAATCATTGCACAAAACCATCCCCAATTCTTTAATTTTCACTCTGCCACAACAAACAATATGTGCCAAACTGTTTTATATGGGCTAATTGTTTTTTTTTTTCTTTTTGCCATTTGATTAAATCTGATCTACTCTATCTTAGGGAACTTGAGGAAGGAGATGTGTGCTTACAGGAATCGAACACTGTCCACGTGCATGGGAGTATAATGGAGATATAAACTGCACTCCTCCACTTGCATATGGGCTAGTTCATATGAAACTTAAACTTTACACCAGATTTAAATGAGATCAGAGTTAGCTTTGAGTTAAAGTATGCATTGTGGTCGTTTGAAGCCTCCAAAAAATATTGAATTTCAGGGGTCTCTCCTACTTTTTTTGCTCCTTTAAATAGTCCAACAAAAGGGCTTCATTTTTAATTTTTGCTTTGAGCCTCTGCAAAGTGAAGGCCGACTCTAAATGAGCTCTCCACTAATGGATGATTGAATTTATATATCATGAATTAGTCAAGATGAGTGAAAACTTACACGAACACTTGAGTTATCGAAAATGAACTTTGTTTGGTTCTCATCGCAGAAATATTTTAATCAAATTTTCTATTTTATTTTTTGTTTTTTGGATTTATATAGCATACTTTTAGTAGGAAAGTAAAAAAATTTGTTAAAATATTAATTTTTTTTTACGAAAGACGAAAAAATACAAATCTATGAAGCATTTGTATCTCAAAACTAACAATCAAACAAAGACGAAATTACTCAAATTTAATCGGTCAACAGTTGAGTAATGAGTGAAAAATCTGATCCAAAATAATAATAATAATAATAATTATGTAAGGTCTGCTTCCTAATGTGGTTTCTCTAGTTTGACGTGGAGTTGAGTAATTTTCTCAAGGGAAAATGATGGTCAATGATGTGTTTTGATAATTAATACCCGTCAAGGACATTTTCAGCATTAACAAATGTTCTCATCATGTCCTTGGCGGATATTAATTGTCAAAACACGTTCTGGGCTGTCATTTCCCCTTTTCTTGGGGAAATGATAAAGTAATTGGGTTTTTTCAATTTTTTTCCATCGTTGAATAGGGGGCTTTTCCGTTAGCAAGTTGATAATGCAGTTTGAGAGCAAAAATTGGACTCGAAGTGGCATGATGATTGATGGGTAGCCTTGGATTTCGCACAATTAATCCCAACTATGTACTCGACCACAGTGGACAGTAGAACACGGGATGGGAGCCGACTTCCTCCCCCCAAAAAAAAAATAAAATTATATATATATAAATAAAAATTAGAGAGGTATAGAAATTGACCTGGCGCTGATCTGGGTCTTGTATATGCACATAATCCTCTTTGGGAACTACAAATACACCAAGTCCGCTAAGCTGGCCACCCCTGTCCTCATATCCATAGAATCCAGCGATGATTCCACCTTTCATTTCTAGCGAAACCCGATCCTTCTCTGTATAATTCCATGAGTTACGATCGTTCAGATAATCCTGTCTGTAACCATAGGGCCCATAATCCTTCAGATTAGTATGAAAAGTGAGAGATGCAAACTCTTTCCCTAGCGCGCTTATGGACCGGAGTTGCTCTACTAAAGTGTCGATGCGGACCTAATTCAGCAAATACAAGAGTATATATGAAATAGAAATGAATTTGTTTGGAATGCATAATTTATAAACTAAACAACCATACGAAAATCATTGTAGTTTTTGGCTAACCAAATTCGGTTGCCTATTCGACTCTCAGCCAATAAAGATCAAATGATTTTAGAAAATGCGAAGGGCACAGATTCGGCTATAAATTTTTCCGAAACCGCCGTCTCTCCAAACAAACTTAAAAAATGCTACGGACACAAAGGGATGTGCACATTTGGACACAAATTTGTTCGAAACAGTCAAATTAAATGAGGGTTGGACCCACATGCATCAAATGGTTCCGTATACATCTTTATTCGGATCTATGCAACTATCTATGTATCTATAGCATTGCTAATACTATAAGGAAAAAAATGATTTCATTCATATTTTGTTATTCTCTGGTGGATCCAAAAAGGCACTACTATTTCAAAATAATTGTTCGGTCTGCAAAATGAAGACATTCTAATTTCTTTTCGCAAGTTAGCAGAAATCGATGCATTCTTTCTATTCGTGGGAATAAAGTTTTATTTTCTCTTAGACAAAAAGTAGTGAGGTTCATGAATATCAATTATGAATTAAGCTGAGGAGGGTCATCGTCAGACACACCGTTTTAACCACTCTTTGCTCGGGATTGCCAAAATGCTGCTCGGGAATGCCAAAATGCTCGGAGCTTCCTATAACAACGCCATCGCGGTTTTCGCTTTGGAATGAAATTGAATACGGTATAGCTGACCGTACACGGCCTGTATCATTCTTCTTAAGATGAAGAGTTATCTGCAATATAGGCCCATCGGCCTTGTATGTCTTCTCTGGGACTCCTGGCGTCCCCAATGGCCCAGGAGGTCTCCTCCCAAATAGCCCACGACGTCTCCATCGTTCTTCACCGGTAACTTTCCCCTGCACATTCAAACTGAATCTATTACAACCTTTAATGGTACATTTTATATATAGCATATGTGTATATATGCGACCCCAATTGATTGGGACATAAAGATCAGTTTGGTATAGGCGTATATATGGAGAGAGAGAGGAGGGGAGAGAGAGAGGAAATTGATTACCATTGGGACTCTTGGACTCTTTGGTGTCTGATAGAAGAAATTCAATCGCCTACAGATTGTGAAGATTAGGATAGAGTGTTATGTAGAGCCCTGTAATTAAGTATTTATAGGACTTTTTTTTTATTTGAGAAGTACTAGTATTTATAGGAGTTAAATATCCAAAATTCGGTGGGATTCATATGAGACATTACTCCGGTTTTAATTGAGTTCTTTGTTTGGCGGTGAGATTGAACTCTAGGGAGTGGTAGAGGTGCACCGTGCGTGTAAACTTACCCGAACATCCCGCGTTTTATAACAAAAAAGTATATTCAACAAGACAACAACGGGCTCGTTAATTTTTGGCTATTTTAAGTTCATTCTAGGCTCATTTTGATAATTAAAATTATTATCTTCATAACGCTTGTCAAGAAGAATAATTATGAGAAACTACGTTGATCGGCAGTGGTGGAGCCAATGTAGGACCACCAGGGACATGGGCCCCTCCACAATTTTTTTTTTTTTAGTTTTTGTTTTACTTGAACAGAAACAGCTATTGCTTTTTATATAGTTTAACCAACTTGCTCTATTATACCCATATAAAAGGATATTTCTATTCAATAACTCAAAAACTGGGTTGACATTATACTAACATTATCTACTTTATTTTAGGATAGTTTAGGTGGGTGAACAAAACACAACTCCAAAATCTGAAAACATTTCATTCGTTTCTCGTGATGTCACATGCAAGCCAACGTTATACTGCCAAAAAGCATCAAGTCTTGGGTCGGCGGGATGTCTGAGATTCGCAGTCACCGGAAATTTTATTCAATAGTGCCCCGACCAAAGCATATTTCAGCCTACGTTAATTGGATATAATTACGTTGAGCGAATAAACGGTAATGTTCTGGACTCTGGTCAATCCCAAACGACGACTTTCATTTTGCATTGGGGCCGATTGGATGCAGCTTTGGGTGGGTGTATTGTGGAATACACCCGGTTTAGGGGTGATGGGACAGTTTAAGCTGGGTTTGGCAACCCTATTTCCTCCTGTATTGTTCAGTCCCCCTTCTTAGGGAATACACCTCAATCCGGTGTATGAGGTGCTAAATTATAGCCACCCCTTGAGCTCTCCATAATTTATCCGGCCTAATACACCTGTTTTTTTGACCAAAACACCCCTCCTCATCCCCCTCCCCAATGGCTCTCTTGCTCTGTTAAGAGAGAAGAAGAAGAAGAAGACGGTTTAAAAAAAAAAAAGAGAAGAAGAAGAAGAGGAGGAGATCACCACCACACCTACACAAAAACACACACACAAACCATCAGAACCACCACAAACCGCCACCACCACAAACCCCCAATTTCGAATTTGAAACCCTAAATTTCAGAGAGACGAACAGTGAAAAGAAACAAGAAGAAGAAGATGAACATCAACCACAAATCGGAGAGAGAGAGAGAGAGGGGGGGAGGGATGTTCACCATGATCGGAGAGCAGCAGCAGCTTCTTCTTCTTCTCTCTTCTGCCGTTCTCTCTCTCTCTCTCTCTCTCTCTCTTCTGCCGTTCTTTTCTCTCTCTCTCTCTCTCTGGCTATAAACACAAAGAAGAGAGATGGAAAGGGGAAAAATAATTCGGTGCATTTCAACTTAACATTTGTACATTTCATATTAAACAAACCACAAATTGAATTAAATATAATTGAAATTGATTTTTTATTATTTATAAATATTAAATTAATTATTTTTATTTGTAAACTAAATTATTATTCCTTAAATTGTGAAAAGTAATTAATTTTAATTGAATTTTGTTATTATATAATGAATAATCTAATTTCATACTGCATAAGGGCAAATGAGTCATTTGATAAGTTTTTACATTATACACTCTTCCTTATACCACAAATTTATCCTTCATCCAAATCAAGTATTAATTTATCCCCCCCCATAAATGTCACACTGGTAATCCCTTCTTAACTAATACCTCTTAATATTTTATCCCCCTTCATAAATAAAACACCCAAAACTTATACGGTATCCAATCGGACCCTTAATGGTAGACAAAACTAAAAATATATATTTGTTATCCGCGGTGGATGCAATGAATTAGGAGCGGGCGGGGTGGAATTTAAAAAAATATTAAGGAGTGTAACTTGTAAAATTATTTTGTTGGTGGCAGATGCAATCAATAACTTTAAAAATTATTGTCCATTCACGTTCATTTGCAAAATTTTTGAGTCCCGTCCCGGGCCGGTAACAATGATCGGATCCGTTCATTTTGCAGAGCTCGTCGAGACCTTCTCCCATGAAAAAAAAAATTCATATTCGTCGGTTACCAATCGACGCCTCATCTAAACGTATTTATCTTTGAACAAATGGATCAAATCCAGTGTGATAAATGCATGTATTAAAAAAAAAATTGTGTTCCAATCAGACGTCGATTGGTAACCAACAATCATGATTTTTGGGCAATCGAAATCATTTTTTTTGTAACACTTGCCAAGAAGATTAATTATGAGAAACTATGTTGATTGGCAGTGGCAGAGCCAATGTAGGTCCGTCAAGGGCACAGGCCATCGTTGTACTATCAAAAAAACATCAAGTCGTGGGTTAGTTGGATTTTCGAGATTTGCTATCAATATATATTTGTTATCTGCGGTGGATGCAATGAATTAGGAGCGGGCGGGGTGGAATTTAAAAAAATATTAAGGAGTGTAACTTTAAAAATTATTTTGTTGGTGGCAGATGCAATCAATAACTTTAAAAATTATTGTCCATTCACGTTCATTTGCAAATTTTTTGAGTCTCGTCCCGGGCCGGTAACAATGATCGGATCCGTTCATTTTGCAGAGCTCGTCGAGACCTTCTCCCATGAAAAAAAATACTAATATTCGTCGGTTACCAATCGACGCCTCATCTAAACGTATTTATCTTTGAACAAATGGATCCAATCCAGTGTGATAAATGCATGTATTAAAAAAAAAATTGTGTTCCAATCAGACGTCGATTTGTAACCGACAATCATGATTTTTGGGCAATCGAAATCATTTTTTTTGTGACACTTGCCAAGAAGATTAATTATGAGAAACTATGTTGATTGGCAGTGGCAGAGCCAATGTAGGTCCGTCAAGGGCACAGGCCATCGTTGTACTATCAAAAAAACATCAAGTCGTGGGTTAGTTGGATTTTCGAGATTTGCTATCAATATATATTTGTTATCCGCGGTGGATGCAATGAATTAGGAGCGGGCGGGGTGGAATTTAAAAAAATATTAAGGAGTGTAACTTTAAAAATTATTTTGTTGGTGGCAGATGCAATCAATAACTTTAAAAATTATTGTCCATTCACGTTCATTTGCAAATTTTTTGAGTCCCGTCCCGGGCTGGTAACAATGATCGGATCCGTTCATTTTGCAGAGCTTGTCGAGACCTTCTCCCATGAAAAAAAAAAAAATCATATTCGTCGGTTACCAATCGACGCCTCATCTAAACGTAATTATCTTTGAACAAATGGATCCAATCCAGTGTGATAAATGTATGTATTAAAAAAAAAATTGTGTTCCAATCAGACGTCGATTGGTAACCAACAATCATGATTTTTGGGCAATTGAAATCATTTTTTTTGTAACACTTGCCAAGAAGATTAATTATGAGAAACTATGTTGATTGGCAGTGGCAGAGCCAATGTAGGTCCGTCAAGGGCACAGGCCATCGTTGTACTATTAAAAAAACATCAAGTCGTGGGTTAGTTGGATTTTCGAGATTTGCTATCACCGAAATTTTTAATTCATAGTGTCCCCCATAATGCATATTTTCTAGCTACACCATTGTTGATAGGATCAATATACTTACGTTGAGCGAATATATTTTCTAGCTATGCCACTGTTGATCAATATATTTATATATTTAATATATTTTCTAGGATCAATATATTTTCTAGCTACGCCACAGTTGATAGGATGAATATACTTAAGTATGTTCTGGTCATACCCAAAAGATGACTTTCATTTTATTTTTTTTGGTACTTCGGAATAAACGAGTTTCATTTTTTTTTTTTGGTACTTTGGAATAAACGACTTTCATTTTCGGTGGTGGGTGCGATGGATTAGGATCGTGGGCGGGGTGGAATTTTCCAAAAAAAAAGAAAAGAGTATAGGGATAACTTTAAAAAAACGTAAAGGGAAGCAGGGATAACTTCAAAAAAAAAAAAAAAAGTGCACTGGCAATTTCTTTTCTTTCGCTGGGCATTTTCAGCCCCGTGCTGCACAGGACAAATCGCCGACGTTCTGGTCTCACTCCGATGATCGGAAACGTTCACTTCATAGAGCTCGTTGAGTAAAACAAGTGTACCAAAAAATCAGCTCGATCGGATATCATTAAGTGCCTCATCCGAACATTATTATAATGAAATTATTAAGTGTACCAAAAAAATAATGGATTTTAATCTAGTGTTTCGGATCCATTCGTTTGAAGATAATGATATTCGGACGAGGCATTTAATAATATCCGATTGAGCTGATTTTTGGTACACTTGTTCTATTCGATGAGCTCTACGAAGTAAATATTTTGGATCATCGGAGCGAGACCGAAACGGCGGCAATTTGCCCCGCACAACACGCTGCGCAGCACAGTCCCTAGATATGCCTGGCCTAGACGCGTAAACCATTCAGATAAAAAAATGACTGCGTAAACCATTTTTCTTCTTCACAACATTTTTTAAGTATAGCAGCTGGTAGATTTTGATTTTTTAGCTATGCCAGCTGGTAGATTTTGATTTTTTTTTATTTTTTATTAGAAAAAAGGTAATTTTGGAGGTCCCCATTTGACCGCTAGCTTGGACAAATATGAAGGCTGTTGGTGCCTTGTTATTAGATTTTAAACCTGCGGTTGGAAGTGCTCCTCTCTAATTAGCAATTACTACTAATTAGGAAATTGATTAATTTCACTGACCTCTCTACAATTAATCATTATTATTATTATTATTATTATTTTGCGTCTGGGTTACGACGCCAAAGGGGAAAACATAGATGAGACATGAGAGTAAACATAACTATCTTTTGTACTCTAACGATCGCGAGAATACGAAAACATGGTTGATTATGAATGTTTTGACGTAGTTTTGTACAACTTTAAATTAGTAAGTAGTCATGTTTTCAGTCCTCTTTCTATCCACACTCTCTTACCGTCCGCACCTTCCCTTTCCAGATCGAATTGCAACGATCCGAGCCGCTCAATGTGTTCAGAACGTGATTTTAAGGATACTTTCAAGAAATCGAAAAAAAAAGAAAAGGGGAAGGGCTTGATTTGATCAGTTTTTTATTGAACCGTTCAATAAAAAACTGTTCAGATGAAGCCCTTCTCAGTCATTTTTTTTTTCTGATTTCTCACAATTATCCTTAAAATCACGTTCTAATCACATTGAGCGGCTCGGATCGTCGCAGTTCGATCGGAAAAAGGGGAGTGCGGACCGTAGCAAAATCAGGGATCTATGACTTGAAAACTGGTGGTCATGTTTTAGGCCATCTTTGCGTTAAATTTTCATTAAAAACACATATGTTCCCCTTTCTTAAAATAAAATCTTGGTTTCGTCCCATCATTCATCCATTTTTAACCGCTTCCAAAGCGTCGATCACGCATAGCCTTTGGCCAACATATTGAAGCTGGAATATGAAGATAGCCAATAAGCTGTAAAAACAAATACCAGCAGTACTGTTTTAATCGTACGTACATCAATATTCTCCACAGCACAGACTGAAAAAGCAGTCAACAACTATTAAAACACTTTGGACATCAAAGTCTACAAGCATATCAAGGTTGGAACAGAAACGCAATTAACACAAATCTTGACTTACTAATCGGATAAGAGAAAAAATAGAGGGAAAAGAAGGTGATCTTGTGCTGCCGCGCGCTGGGATGGCGCGCAGAATCTGGGTATGACTTGTTATGGTGCTAGTAATATACCAATTGCATGCAGTAAGATAGGTTCCAACACGTCCATGGAATCTAGCGAAGACTCCGCCTTCTACTGGAATGGACACAGAAGAAGCACCCCTTCTCGAGCCAAAAGGTCCATATTTGTTCCCAACATTTGTTTCAAAGCGGATAGATATGATTGTCACTTCTCCATAGAATTCTTCGTATGTCAGGCTTATGGACGAGAGTTGCTCTATTGAACTGTCGATGCAGAACTAACAAATGCAAGTGTAAATTTGGACTTTGTTTGTGACGATAAGAAAATAAAAATAAAAATAAATCTTGTGAAATTAATTGTTGTAGGTGTTTGGTTATATATTTCACTCGCATATTCATTTCAACAGTAACAATTTCTTTTTCAAAAAAATGCTATAGAAACAAACGAAAGTGTACAAGTCCAGACACAAATATGTTTAAAACAGTCCAACATGTGTGGGATGCACGTTATCCAAATATATCCATGTCTAGATCTATGAATAAGCTTAAGAGTTTCACACCGTTTTAGTCGTATGCCCACTGGTATCGCCAATTTTCACAAAGCGAGCTTTGTTCGAAGAGGTGGCAATTCGGTGGCGGCACACGCTGTGGCCAAGAATGTTGTGAGAGGGAGTGGGATTCGTTCATGGGAATTCTATCCCCCCTTGGCTTTTCCATCCACTTCGTGAGGATGGGAGCCCCATCCGATGTATTTGATTTTCATTGTTTCCTGATTTTAATAAAATCTCTCCTAAATTTTGGCAAAATAATAAATAAAATATAGCTGTATGTTCTGGTCAAGCCCAAACGACGACTTTCATTTTGCATTAATGGTCGACAGAACTAAACAAATATTTGTTATCGGTGGTGGATGGCTGGATGCAATGAATTAGGAGTGGGCGGGGTGGAATTTTTTAAAAAGTGTGTATGTGTATGTGAAAATGAAAATTATGGAGTAAAGTAATAGGCTAGTGATTTTGCCACACTTTTTTTTTGTTATTGCCACATCCATGCAAGTGTATTTTTTGGGCAAAAATACACTTGCAGGGGTGTGGCAATAACAAAAAAGGGTGTGGCAATATCATTTCCCATATATTAACTTTCAAAATAAATTGGTGTAAGTCAACTTTTAGGAGTGCCAGTTACACCTAATTTATTTGTACTTCTTCAATTTTTTCCGCAGATTCTTTGGTTTGTTTTTTCTATTCCAACTCATCTCGTCGAGACGAACCAAAGTGCAACTTCTATGGAAAGCGTGCTCATATATACTCTTATTGATGAACTTTAGTTGTATCTACTTTGTATCAAGATAGGAAAATTAGTAAATATCATCCGATGCTTCTCTAGTATCATCAACACGGCCACAAGCAGAAAATATGTGTCGACAAGAGAAGTGCCCACAAATGCATTGGACCATGACCTAGCTTATATAAGCACGCGTGGACGCTTCTACCCAACTCTGCTGATTCCATACTCACAAGCAACTTCAAAATTGGAGTGAAAGCAAATGAGTTAAGTTCAAGAGCTTTCCTCTGTAATTTAACGAACAATTAATTCAATAGCCTCCAAAAAGTAAAGAAACTCTGCACACCCCTGAATCAAGGTAACACATTAAACCACGTTTCTTTCAGTCATTTCATCGAGAAATTTTTCAGTGCTGAGTGGGCACCGGCCACGTGGTGCCGAGCAAGCATCTCGGCCGTCCAAACCTGTTTTGGACGGCCCAGATCTGTTTGGGCTTGAAGGGGTGTTTTGGTAATTTTATACTTACAAATTACCCAAACAGATCTGGACCGTCCAAAACACGTTTAGACGGCCGAGATGGTGCTGGGCACCACGTGGCCGGTGCCGGGCACCACGTGGCCGGTGCCCCCCGGCACTGAAAAACTTCTCCATTTCATCGAACAACTTGCATGCATTAGACAAGAAACAGAAAATCCAGAGTTTTCCAATATTGACTCTGAAATGACTACAAACAAGGCGTCTTAACAAGGAAATCAACGAGAACCAAAGCCTAAACACTTGCTAACAGAAAATAACAAAGCTAGACAAAACAACCAGCTAGGTATAGAAAATCCTAGAGTTTAAGCCCCAAACATCAGCCAGCATCCGATTCCCATCATTACGCTTGAGGCCTCTCCAAGAGCATAGGCATGCCCGAACTTCATTAAAATTGTGAGAGCCCAAGAAAGGAGCAGGGAGAGTTTTACCTTGGTATACTCTGGTATTTCTTTCTTGCCAAATCCAGTAAATAGAAGCAACGACAAGAGCTTGTAGATTCTACTAGGGATAGAGGCACCATTCATCCGAGAACATACCCAATCAATTTCCTCGGACAGCCCCAAAACAGTTCTTGCGATTATAAGCGAGATTCGATGACTCCATGTGAACTCCTATGGCATGTAAATAGGAGCCACCCCTACCGAAGAAACCAACCGCCTTTCCACTATACAACGTTGAAGAAAAATATGTGCCTATCTTATCTCCCCCAAATGGAGCATGCTTCCGCTTGCCTATGAAAAAAAAATGTCAATAAAAGTGAGATCTCCTCAAGTGAATAAAAGTGGACTCGAGATTCTGCTTTAATAATTCAAGCCGTTCATTTTCACAAGAAAAAAAGAGCTTAGGAATCTTGATTTACTAACTGGGTAAGAGTAAAAAAGCAGAGGGGATAGAAGGTGATCACCTTGTGTGAACTACTGAGTACTTTGGGTGCTACAAATGTACCAATCGCATTAAGGAAGTTTCCCGCACGTCCATGGAATCCGGCCAGTACTACATCATCTTCTATCGGAATGGACACACGAGGATCATCCGGATCCGGTACTGAACCAAAAGGCCCATAGGTGTCCCGATTTGTTTCAAAACAGAGAGATGCGATTGCCCGTTCTCCATTGTAGCGTCCATATGTCAGGCTAATGGAGGAGAGTTGCTCTGCCGAACTATCGATACGAAACTAAACAAGTGCAAGTATAAATTAGGACTTTGTTTGGAACGCACCACAAAAAAAGAAGAAGAAGTGAATCCTAACTTTGTAATCCAAATCCACCCCCAAGGAGGGTCAGGGTCACACCGTTATAGTTTTAAAGCCACCGAGACCGCCAATTCTCTGGGAGCTTCCCAATAACATTGTCATCGCAACTTCGGCTTTTGATTATAATTGAATCGATAACTTCTCCAAATTTAAGAGTTATCTGCATAATAGGCGCGATGTCGGACTTGTAAGCCCAGTATGCACCCACATTCCCTCCCCATGGCCCTCTAGGTATCCCTCCTTCACCAATAATCTTGCTCTGCACATCAACACAACACGAAATTGTACGTCCTTGGTAAGGTAATCCAACACGAAATAAAACAAAAGATCTATATAGTCACACTGGTTAGAAGTGCTACCAAAATAAGTAGCTTGCAAAAATCCAATTCAAAATTTGATACTAACATGAAAAGTTGGCAGCACTTTATCTCTTCGAGATTGCTGATTTTAGGTATGAATAAATAGTAGATTGCGAGTGCCGTTATTTGCGTCAAGCTCAACGTCTGGGCTGGCGTGAAAGACATCAACTGCCTTATGTTTTTATCGTTTTACAATAGTTAGATGATTAATTTAGTTTTGTCCAAGATATTTATAATGATCGAACTACGTTATGTAAGTACCGCAGGGCTATTGTTGATATAATTCTTTTTAATTTGTCAAAAAAAAATTAGGTGAGAAATAAGTAGGTTTAGCAAAGTCGTTAATTTTGTCATACTGAAACTGCAAAAAGTTGAAACCAAACCAAACAACTTTTACAACACAGTATAAAGTCATGTATAAAAGTTTGGATAACTCAACCGTTATCTCTATTGCTTCGCTCTTCTCCCTGATCAGAACTTTATTCTCTGGTCCCGCCCCTCTGATTTTTGTCTTCAAATCTTCCTCTATCATCTGTAAATCAGCCACCTAAAAAAAAAAAATAGAGATAGTGATACGAATGGTATAGAGATTTTTTTGGCCGGGAATGATATAGAGATACAGGGGAGAATATTTGTTCGTTCATCCATTAAGTGTAAGTTTAGGAGAAAACGTTCACTAGCTAGTTGGAAGTTGGTATTTCGGGGTTACAACAGTATAAAGGACTCTTGAAGTGTTTTATCAGAGTATAAATCTTAGTAAAGGGCCATGAATGTACTTCCTTTAAGATCGAATTTTCTATCACAAATATTATACCCAAATGAACATTAGGGTGAGAAATGAGCAATTTTAGCAAAAGAATGAAACTTCATTTGACTTTAACGCTCGTCTAATCCAAACATGAAGTTAATCTTAATTTGACAAAATTGCAAAATGTTATGTGCTCTATTGATGTTCCGTCCAATCTTTTATTGGATGCTCGATTTACCCTTTGTCGAATTTTAATAAAAAAAAATTGCCGATCAAAAAAAAAAAAACTATTACAAGGTAGTATAAAATCAAGCAAAAAAGTTCGGCTAACTCAACCTTTTTCTCCATTACTTCATTCCTATTCCTCAGCACTTCATTCTTAGCTTCCACCTCTTTGATATCTATCTTAAGCTCTTTGATTTTTGTCTTCAACTCTTTGATTTCTATATTCAGCTCTTCCTCCATCTTCTGTAAATCACCCACCTTATAAAATAAAGAGGTAGTGATAAGAATGGTATATATATAGATTTATTTCTCTAATAATGATTGGTATAGAGATAGAGGGGGAGAATATATGTTCATCCATTGATTTTAGGAGAAAATGTTCAGTAGTTGAAGAGACAAAAAATCCCCCAAAAAAGCTTTTGGGGGAGAAATGAGTAATATTAGCGAAAGATTGAACTGCATTTAACTTCTTCTTTTTTCTTTTTTTTATTTTATTTTATCGGCAACTGCATTTATTTTAAATGCTAGTCTAATCCAAACATCAAGTGAATTTTAATATATATAATAAAGCAATCAATTTTTCATATTAGAATTTCAAAAAAGTTGTACTACATAAAAGTTTTACAAACAACTTTTACAACGTAGTAAAAACTCCTCCCCTTTTCTCTCTCTAAACTTTCCAGTTTCCACAACCGACTGATTTCTCCCTCCTCCCCCCGGGCGTTCCCCTCTCTCTCTTCAGCCCGCTTCATTTTTCCATTCTCGTTTTGCCTTCTGCCTGTATTGTCTTCTCCGGCCACCATTTGCCCGCCGGTAACCACATCTGGGGGTTATCGGTTGTCTTAACGGCTAGGCGCGGCGGTGTTTGGTGGAGGCGGTTCTCGAGGTTTCCACGTCGGCGACCTTGTGATGGATGGGTGTTTGCAGATCTGCTATTGGCGGCGTCGGGTGGCGGTGCTTGTCTTTTGCTCGTTGGTGGTGGACTTCGGCTCAGCGGCGTATGGCAGTGTATGGAAGCTCGACTACCGGTTTTCCAGCCGTTTGTGAGGGCCGAATCGACGGTTTCTTGGCGGCCTCTTGTGGGATCCGATGGCTTGTGGGTGTCGCAGCAGTGTAGGCAGTTTGGTCGTGGTCTGGGTGTGTGGTTGTGGTGGTGGTGGCGTTTTGGGGCTGTTTGAGGTTAGGGGCATTAGGGTTTGGTTTGGTCCTTTTGGGCCAGACCTTGGTTTTGAGTTGAATTGTAAATCTGGGCTTTTGGCCTTTTGGGTTTTGAGCTTTATTGTTTAATCTGGGCATCTTAAGGCCCATAAGGTGTTTTGGGCTTTGTCCCAATAGGTGTTTTCATCCAACTTTTTGTTGAATTCCCCTTCCCCTCCCTCTCCCCCAACTTGATGTATTCCTTGTCAAGTTTCTTAATAAATCTTTGTTGCCTATCAAAAAAGACTTTTACAACGTAGTCTCAAATCATGCATAAAAGTTTGGCTAAATCAGCATCTCATTCTTTGCTTCTACTTGTTTGACTTTTGTCTTCAAGTCTTCTTCTATGTTCTATAAATCAACTACCTAAGAAACATAGAGCTAGTGATAAGAATGGTATATATAGAGATTTTTTTTTTTATCGAGAATGGTATAGAGATAAAGAAGAGAATATTTGTTCCTCCCTTAACATTTTGATTAGAAATGAGCAATAGTAGCAAAAGATTGAAACTAAATGTATCTTTAATGCTTGTCTAATCTAAACTTCAGGTCAATTTAAACTTAACAAAGCAGTTAATTGTTCATAATAAAACATAAAAAAAAAGTTTAATATAAACCAAACAACATTTACCCTGAGCGGCTTGGGTGCCAATCTTGTTGGAATTAGGCATTAGTTGTGCTTTATTCGCCTTCAATCTTGTTATTCTAAATACTCTCTCCGTCCCCTTTTTAAAGTCCAGTATTCTATTTTGGGTTGTCCCTTAATAAGTGTCCATTTTGTAAAGTTAGTGGGTAAAAGTTAGTACATTTTCCATTTTGCCCCTAAAAGTAGATTCCATTTTGAAAAGTTAGTGAGTAAAAGTGTAATGATGATGTCTCCATAGAGGGTAAATAGGAAAAGTAGAGGTAAAAGTTGATGTGAAAGGTGTAATGATGATGTTTTCTTAATAAGTTGGAGTTACGAAGCGGGACATTTAAAAAGGGACGGATGGAGTATTTGAAGATGGGTCTCTCTCTCTCTCTCGAAATCCCTCATCTCCTCTTTCTCTTTACACAGTAGGGTTTCGTTCGGGGGCGGTGCCCGCCGCTAACTGCCTCCCTCCCTCCCTCCCCCCCTCTCTCTCTTCTCTCTCCTCTGTTCTCTCTCTTCTGTCTTTCCTTCCCCCTTCTTCCTCCGTTTTCATCCGATTTCTCCCATTCCGATTCCTCTCCACCTTCCTTTTCTTTCTTTCTTTTTTATCCTCAAAATCGATTGGCGAAATAATTGGATGGACAGCGGCGGTGTTGCGGGTGGGTCGTGCTGGTGTAAGGGATCTGGACGCCCAGCCATCTCGAGGTCATCTTTTTGGGCAGCTGTCCAGCAACCATCATTCGGGATGGCTGCACTACGTAGGGTCTGTGTTGGTATGTTTCTTTCGATCTTTGTCTTCTTCTATCCATTACTCTATTTTTTCTACCCCCAGACTCCCGATTTCCTTGCCACACTTCCTCCTTGGCTATCCTCCTAGGTTTTTCGTCTCCGTCCCTTAATCTCAGGCTTGGTTTCCGGTTCAGTTTAACTGTTGGGTTTTCGGATTTTTGGCTGTGTGGTGGTTGAAGGTGGCAGCGTTTGGTCTCCCGCCGTGTTCGTCCCTTGGGCTTTCACAGTTTTCGCTTAACGGTAAAGGGTGCTTCTGCGGTAGTGGGTGTTTGGAGCCGGTCTGATCTCTTCTTGGGTTGCAGATGGTGGCTTGGTGGTTTGGAGGAGATTTTTTTTCGGCCTGTTTGTGTTGGTGGTTGCTGTCTTGTTCGGGCGGTGAGGACGGTGGTCGGCGGCGGTCAGTGTGGCTAGGAAATTAGGGTTTGGTTTTGGGCTTCCCAGACTGAGCTGTGTTGCAAATCTGGGCTTTTGGCCATCGGATGGGTTTTTATTGTATTATCTATGCTTTTAGGCCTTGGGATTGTTTGAGTTGTATTGTAAGATCTGGTCTTTTAGGCCATCTGATGTACGAACTTTTGTCCTTATAGGTGGTAATGGTATGGGTGTTCCCATTGGGTTGTATTTTCCAACTTTTGGTTGGAACCTCTTTCCCTTCTCCCTTAATAATAATTTATTTTACCTATCAAAAAAAAAAATTGCAAATAACTAAAATCTATTTCTTTGTTGTTACACAAAAATAAAATCATGCATAAAAGTTTGGCTGACTCAACCTGTTTCTCCATTGCTCCATTCTTCTCTCTCAGCGCTTCATTCTTCTCTCTTAGTGCTTCATTCTCTGCTTCCACCCCTTTGATTTGTGTCTTCAGCTCTTCCTCCATCTAGAAGTTATAAATCAACCACCCAAAAACATAGTGATAGTGATACGAATGGTATAGAGTTAGAGGGGAAATTTTATTTCGTCCCTCAACTTTAGGAGAAAACGTTCAGTAGTTGGTGAGAGATGTTCAGAGGTGGCATGCTGAAAGTCAAACAGAAGAACGTTATTTTGGGGTTAAAATCTACAACAGTGCTATTGACACAGACATTTACCGCACACAGACGTGAATGAATGAAAAGTTAGAAGAATGAATCGAGCACTTACACTTAACGGGGGCACTCGAAAACATGTTTTAAATTTAATGAACGGCTTGAATCATTTATGCTCTAGCTGCATCTATTGAGACACCGTTACACCTGCTCCTTTATTGCAGTTTTGCTTGGAACATCTAGTCTGCTATTCTCTCTTGGTGGCATGTATCATGGGTTTGTCCACCGCCTCCTCCGCCGTCTACAGATCCACCTTCAGTTTCTTCTCTTGACCTACCCATTGCAGTGCGAAAGGGTACGCGTACTTGTACCTCTCATCCTATTTCTAACTTTGTTTCGTATAATCGTTTATCCTCCTCGTTTCAAGCTTTTTCTGTATCACTCTCTTCTGTTAGTATTCCCAAGTCGTATCAGGAAGCTCTTTCTCATCCTGGTTGGCATTTGGCAATGCAAGAAGAGATCCGTGCTCTGGATTTGAATCATACTTGGGATTTGGTTTCCCCGCCTTTTGGGGCTCATATTGTTGGTTGCCGATGGGTTTTTACCGTCAAACATAATCCCGATGACACCGTTGATCGTCTTAAAGCTCGCCTCGTGGCCAAAGGGTTTACTCAGACCTATGGCATTGATTATACCGAGACATTCTCTCCAGTGGCTAAACTCAACTCTATTCGTGTTATTATATCTCTCGCGGCTAATCGTGATTGGCCACTTCATCAACTGGATGTCAAGAATGCGTTTTTACATGGGGATTTGTCTGAGACTGTTTATATGGCTCAACCGCCCGGGTTTGAGTCCAAGGGGGAGAGTGTCTGTCAACTTCGTAAATCTATATATGGCCTCAAACAGTCTCCTCGTGCTTGGTTTGATAAGTTCAGCAATTCTGTTGTTGCTCATGGCATGATTCGAAGTAAGGCTGATCACTCTGTGTTCTTTAAAAGGACCGATCGTGGGATTGTGATTCTGGTTGTTTATATGGATAATATTGTCATCACTGGCAGTGATAGTATTGGAATTCAAAGCTTGATTCATCACCTCTGCTCTAGTTTTCTTACTAAAGATCTGGGCAAGCTTCGGTTCTTTCTTGGTATTGAGGTGGCTCGATCCAAAGCAGGCATCAGTTTGTCTCAAAGGAAGTACACTCATGATCTTTTGAGAGATACAGGTTATCTTGGTTCCAAACCTGTCGCCACTCCTATGGATACTAATTTAAAGTTACTTCCTGACGATGGTGAGCTGATTGATGATCCTGAAGCTTATCGGAGACTTATAGGTAGACTTATCTACCTTACTATTACTCGACCTGATATTTCTTATGCAGTCAGTGTGGTTAGTCAATTCATGACTTGTCCTCGGGTTCCTCATATGGAGGCAGCCATTCGTATCCTGAAGTATCTTAAAAATGCTCCAGGACGTGGACTTCTTTATCGATCATTTGGTCATCTTCGCATCGAGGGATATACCGATGCTGATTGGGCAGGATCTCCTGCAGACCGTCGATCCACCACCGGCTTTTGCACTTTTATTGGTGGTAACCTCATTACTTGGAAAAGTAAAAAGCAGTCAGTTGTTGCTCGTTCTAGTGCTGAGGCTGAGTATCGAGCTATGGCGCAAACAACATGTGAACTCACTTGGCTACGCACTCTTATACGTGAATTCGGGATTCCAGTACATGATCCTACTCCTCTCTATTGTGATAATCAGGCTGCTATTCATATAGCTAACAACCCAGTATTTCATGAGCAAACTAAACACATCGAGGTTGACTATCACTTCATTCGATCAAAAGTGGAGTCTAAGGAGATTACTACTCCTTTTGTTCCTTCGGGGTCTCAACTCGCAGATATTTTCACCAAAGCTCTTTCCAAAGCTACCATTGATTCTATATGTTGCAAGCTGGGTGTACATGATATATACTCTCCAGCTTGAGGGGGAGTGTTGGCTGTATATATTTAAATTAGGAAGGAAAATAATATAGGTAGCTGGTTTAGGAATCTGTATATTTGATTATGTGTATTTCCTTATTTCATGATTTTGTTTCCTTAGTTGATAGGTAGCTTGTATTATAAATTGACCTCCAATGGGAGAAGAATAAATATTGAGAAATTGGTTCAACATCCATCAACGTTACCTGGTTTAATTGACTTTTGATTCTCCAATTCTTTTCATAATTTGGAAGAAATATGTTGGAAGCCTGGAAAACCACCCTTTATATATATGGTCTATATGGAAAGTTAGAAATGATCTTGTCATCAAGAATGCAATTCAAGAGGTTGGTAAAGTGGTTGATCTTATCAAACTTAGAGTTAACTTTTTGGGTCAAAGGGAGGTGTAACTTTACTGCCTATTCTATTGAAGACTTCAGGAGCCATTTGGATGGTATTAGAAGGCATAAAAATTTGATGTGGTTTTGATTTTTGTATCTTTTTTTTCTCCGACTTTTGGTTGCATGGTCTCTCTCTTCTCTCCCTTGGATTGTTGGCTTGCACATGGTTAGATTGGATTTCTCTTCTCATTGATGCTTGCCCTTTCCTTCTCGATGTACCCTTTTTCGAGTTTCTAATAAAATTTTCTTCGTCTATAAAAAAAAACGTAAACCAAGAACTAACGTTCCTTTAAGAATTGTATACCTAAATAGTACTCACAAACATTTGTCTAATCTAACCTTTTAATGCTTGTCTAATCTAAATGAGAGTTCACTTTCACTTTTTCCTATTATTTTTATCTTGTTTATATTTTTCAATTTATAATATTTTTTATGATTTTGAAAATTTTGTATAATAAAACTTATTGAGATCTATTAAACAAGATCTACATTGGATATTTTTAGTATTATAGATTGAAAGATATAAATAATTTTTTGAATTGTCCGAAATAATAACATGAACTCTTATTTAAGAACGGAGGCAGTAGTTAATTGTTCGTTTTAAGACTACAATGAATATGATTGTGGAGAGGCTAGGGTTGCCCACAATGTTGGGAATTTTGCTTTTCATTATGATACCATCATGCTGTCTTTACTTTTTTTTAAAGATTAGTAAAATCTATTTCTTTGTTGTTACAAAAAAATACTTCATCTGTCTCTAAATAAGTGTCTGGCACACAAACTCATGCTTTTAAAAAGATGTATTCTTTCGTAAAAAAGTAAATTTCTTTGGGAAATTCTACAATACACACCCCTTATTTGGGTGTGTATCATATGCACCCCCAAAAATGTTACGAATTGATAGAAAAAAGTTATGATTTTTTGTATAAAAGTTACGAATCGACAAAAAAGTTACAAATCATAGAGAAAATGTTACGAATCGCACAAAAATGTTACGAATCATAAAGAAAATGTTACGAATCATATTCCTGAAAAGTTACGAAACTCTAAAAAATGTTACGATGGTACACCCCAAACAAGGGTGTGTATTGTAGCCCTTCCCAATTTCTTTTCACCAGTCAATAGAAAACAATGGGTAAAGGTGAGCCCGCCCAGGACCCCGAAAAATATAGGGCCCGCCCTGCCTAAGGTGGAGATCCTAGACCATGATTTTAATGGCCTAACACATGCATGCCCCGCCTCTGAGTGTATATATCTTTCTATATGTTCAAATTCAACGAACTCAGAGTGATAAAAGTTCATATAAAAGGATGGAGAAAGACTGTTTCGGAACTCAAAAAAAAAAAAAAACGAAAACGTAGTCAAAGAAAGCAAGAAATTTAGGTAGTTTCATGTGGCTTCTTTTGACGGACAATTAGTTGCCACAATCTTCCCATTAATTCCCGTGACAGAAAACCACATAAAGCATCAATGATGCGTTGTATAACGCCGTCGACCATTGGTTGATGAATCAGACTCACCACCGTTAGGACGACGTACATCAGACCTTCCCAAATTTCCATCTTTCTCTCTCTGTCTCTGTCTCTCTCTCTCTCTCTCTGAGTTTCCCAAAGAAATGTTGGGGAAGAATATTGTTGTTTGTAACCGGAAGGCAACAGGATACTGTTCGGAGCTATTGATCAAGTCTACGTGGTAAATGGTTTGAGTCTTTGTCAATGCATATGTGTTTTTTGGGTTCATACGAAACTTGACTCCATATTTAATTTGGTTGGTGAACCGCTAGATTGAAACCCTAGGGGTTAACATAGCCGTAAATCATTTTTCTTTGCATTATTTTGTAAGTAGCTGGTACATTTTGAGCTCTGTCAACTGCTAAGTGGATGCTCTTGCTTTTTTAATCCTAGAGGTGATAAGAAAAAAAACATAGACAATTAAGATTACGCAAATTTTTTTTCCTTTTTTTAAAGGCAAAAACGTAATTTATTAATCTTTGATAATGATTAAAAAGATTAAAAGAACTTTGGGAGTCTGATCCGCTTGGGATATTTCTGAGTGCGCGTAGGCTCAATCCGTTGGGGAGTATCCACGAAGTCCACACTATATCACAAGGCCCAGTGCATTGGTTTGATGAATTTTATGGAGTGGTTTGGTCCTTGATTTACTATAAAACCGAACCAATCCATGCTCACCCCTAGTTGCTGGCTAGCATATAACGCTTATTGTTGGCTGGGAAAGAGAGATGGATATATTCCGTATTTATATTAGGTTTATTATATAGCATACAAATATATCTCTATATATAAAATTAAGTTTAGGATAATTTGTCTTGGCAATGAAAGAATAGCGCGGTAGAATGAGAAATTATTTTTCGCTCTTAGAGCAAGGCCATGTGGTGTTCTAAATGTGTTGTGATTGGTTTAAACTATCGGACCCGTGACTTTTGTGTTGGTAAATTAAAGAACAAAATGACACATGGCATGTTGTGATTGATGTGAAGAATTGTTCCAAAAGCACTCAATAACCTATTGGTAGAATGAAGATTGCAAAATTAATTGACTATTAGGACTTTAGGATATCACAGATTCACAGTGGACGGCCTGCTGTCCTGAGGTGGGAAGGAAACGAAACACACCTTTTCTCTTTTTTCTCAGTTTCAATCCTCCATTACTGTCCCATTTTGAGCCGTTGTGGGTCCACAATGATCGGAATAGTTCAATTTAGGTCTCACAGAAAATTATAGTCTTGTCAAAAATTAGTTTGATCGGACACCAATAGCTATGTCAACAGTTTAACATTTGCAGAGGACAACATGAACGATAAAAGTTTGGACGATTCACTTTTTATTTCACAAACATGAAAGCTTGACATAGCTATTGGTGTCCAATTAAACAAATTTCTAATTTGACCACACTTTCTTGCGATGGTTCTGATCACTGTCGATAAGCAGTAATAACAAACATTAGCTTAGCTGCCTCAGCAGTTTTAATCTAACAACAATCTCCGCAGCATAGACTGAAGAAGCAAAAAATGATTTAGACACTTTGGACGTAAGCCTACAAGCATATCAAGTTTGGAACAAAAACGCTATTAGCACGAAGGGTCAAAGATACTCCTTGTGAACGAGTCCAGATCCCCTGTCCGAGCCCAATCCAGACAGGGGCCTGTCCCACCCCTTGGAGCCGTTGATCTCACAAATCAACGGCTGAGATGTGCCGAATACTTTTTGCTCCAAAACGACGTTGTTTTGGCTCGGCACATCTCAGTCGTTGATTTACAAAATCAACGGCTCCGAGAGATGGGAGACACCCCTGTCCGGATTGGGCTCGGACAGGGGATCCTCGGTGCCTTGTGAACTCCTATGCATGTAAGTAGGCTAGGAGCCACTCCTACCAAAGAAACCGATCGTCTTCCCGCAAGTCAGCATTGAAGAAAAATACTATGTGCCTATCAGATTTCCTCCAAACGGAGCCCACTTCCGCTTGCCTGTCAAAAAAAAATTACGTCAATTAAACAGTCGAGTACATGTAATAATTAGAAATCAGGTTCCTCTATCGTGAGATTTCCTCATGTGCATTCCAGGTTTGGACTGCAAGATGCGGTCCAAGTGATTGCAACCATCGGATAATATTTTTAATGGTTTAGATTTGTTTTCAATATTTAATTTACAGGTAATAAAAGACTTTTACCGGTAAAAGATTCAACCAATTTGAACCATTAACTGTCAATATAAATGGTTCAGATTGAAGCGCACATTCTTCTCTGCAGTTAATTGCAGAGAATCCGGATCCTAATTGAATAAGAGTAAAAAGCAGAAGGGATAGAAGGTGACCTTGTGTGAACTATTGAGTAGTGTGGGTGCTACGAATACACCAAATGCATCAAGGTAGAGTCCACCACGTCCATGGAATCCAGCCAAGACTGCGCCTTCTACTGGAATGGACACTATAGAACCAAATAACGTACCATAGGGCCCATATCTGCCACGATTTGAATAGAAAGAGAGCGATGTGATTAGGCGCATTCCATTTAAGTCTCCGTATGTCAGGCTTATGGACGAGAGTTGCTCTTCTGAACTGTCAATGCATAACTAAACAAGTGAAAGTATATATTAGTTCTTTGTTTGGAATGCATAAAAAAAATAACGATCATCTAAAAATTATTGTAGTTTTTGGGTAAACAGTTTTTTCCTTGGTTTGACTATAAGCGGTGCCCAAGTTAGCTTACCCGCATCTCAACTATTCTCCTTTCTTGTCCGGTCAAAGGAGTCATCCGCGCCGGAACTAGGGGATTTACAAGAGATTTCTCTTTTTGAACCTAGCCCCAAAAGGTTGCCAAGATTCAAACTCAGGATGTCTGAATTTACTGATCAATGATATTGCCACTTGAGCGGGGTTTTGGTTAAATAATTCACTTGCCTATGTATTCATCTCAACAATTAGATAAGCAAATTTTTTTTTTAAAATGTTATAGACACAAACGGAAAATGCTAAATCCGGACACAGATGAGTCCAGATTAAAGAGGGTACCGTTGCAGTATATTCGCCACCTGGGCCGCCAAATCTGTCGGAGCATCCTATAACATTTCCGTCGCGGCTTTTACTTGTGATTAAAATTGAATTGATAATTGATCCATAACCAAGAGTTATCTGCAATATAGGCGCGGCGTCAACCTTGTAAGCCCAGTGTGAACCCCCATTCCCTCCCCACGGCCCTAAAGGTATCCCTCCTTCTTCACCGATATTGCTCTGCACATTAACACAACACGAAATATTGTTCTTGGTTAGAAGTGGTATCAAAATAAGAAGCTTTCAAAAATCCAATTCAAAATTTGAATCTAAATTAAAATGAAAAGTTGGCATACCTTAATAATACTTAATTTGCCTTCAAAGGTTAAACTCAAGATTTGCCCACCAAAACTCCCTTGATATTGACCCGAAAGTGGGACTGGTGACTGCAGTAGCTGAATTAGATCGGACAAAGTTTTCATTAATGCATTACACCTTGGACTTGGAGTAGAACACTTGGAGTAGAAAGAACTGTGAAAATGCAAAAGAAAGTGGAGAGAATAACCAAGCAATGAAATAATTAGAGTTACTAATCGTGCATGATAGAGTAATTAAGAGTCCATTTTGTAGGGAACTCTATAAGAATTCCACGTGATAATCTTTTTTTTTTTGGGCATACAGTATACGTCAGCGGGGATTAACGGAGTGTTGTTATGTTAGTCAACAGGGGATTCAGAGGCTATCCATAGCCCTGAACCCCGAACCTGCTCTTCATGGAATTCGAACTCAGGTCACCACTGAGAGTAAAATGAGACAACCAACTTGACAAGTTTGGTTTCTAGTACTTTAAAATTCGAATTTTGTAGGCCTCGCCATCACCCTCAAAACCCCCCACCACCATCACCGCGCTCGCCCCCAAAACCGCAACCCCACCAACCCCCCCCTCCATCTCCTACCAACCATCACCGCCCGTTCCACAAGTCAGTGCCACAGCTTCTTCAAATTCAATAGCAAAGGATATTCACCCAACAGCGGCATTTAATTAGGTGAGAGAAATGAGAAATATTAGCAAAAGATTGAAACTAAATTTAACTTAATTTAATGCTCGTCTAATCGAAACTTCAACTCAATTTTAATTTAACAAAGCCGTTAATTTTTTCATATTAAAACTGCAAAAAATTGTAAGCAAACCAAACAACTTTTACAAAATAGTAAAAAGTCAACGTTTGGATAACTCAACCTTTTTCTCCACTGCTTCGTTATTCTCCCTCAGCAATTTATTCTCTGCTCCCGCCTCTTCGATTTTTGTCTTCAGCTCTTCCTCTATCTTCTGTAAATCAACCACCTAAAAAAAATATAGAGATAGTGATACGAATGGTCACTACTACAATAATCGTAAAAGATGACAGTTTAAAAGTATCATTAAATGTGAAAGATGACAGTTTTGAAACTGTCATCTATGGAGCTGTCATTAAAAGTCTAGATTTGTTATGACAATAAAAAACTGTCATTAAACATATAAGATGACAGTTTAAATCTGTCATCTTCGTGATAAAAGATGATAGTTTTAATCCGTCATCTTTAATCGCAAAGATGACAGATTTAAACTGTCATCTTTTTAAACTGTCATCTTATTTGTTCTCCATTCAAGAAAAAAAAAACCAATTCTATTTCGAATGTGTGGCCACCCATGCACGTGGCACCCACGTGCCTCTCGCATGGCCGCCCAGTGGCACTTGTGTGGCCAGCAAATATTTGCTTGCCCCAGGACTTGAACTCAAGAACTTAAGTTCCTTGCGCGCATGTTACCAACTGATATTTGCTTGCCCCAGGACTTGAACTCAAGAACTTAAGTTCCTTGCGCGCATGTTACCAACTGATCGAGCTGGCACGCTTATTGTTAACAAAAGACAAACAAAAATATGTATACTATATTTTCGAAAATTTTAAGATGAGCACTTTTAATGTCAGTTTTGGATGAAACTGTCATCGTAGACATTGAAAGTATAAGATGACAGTTTTAAACTATCATCTTATATGTTTTTATGACGCTTTTTGACTGTCATATTTTATGATCAACTGCAATGTCAGTTCTAATTAAAACTGTCATTAAAAGGGCTTAGTTTCAATGTCGCTTTTAAGGAAAACTGTCATTAAAAGGTTTCCTATATGGGCTTCCGGAAGCGCCATGTTTTAATGTCAGTTTTAGCTTAAAACTGACATTAAAGAAAAAGATAATAATATCACTTTTATTCTAAACCGTCATCATATATCGCAAAGATGACAGTTTGTAAGATGGACTGTCATCAAAAGTCTACCATCATATTTTCGATGACAGTTTTACAAAAACTGTCATTGTTTCAATTTTTTGAGTGTCATCTTTTAAGGTTTTTGTAGTAGTGGGTATAGAGATTTTTTTGGCCGGGAATTAATTGTACAGACATATATAGAGGGGAGAATATTTGTTCATCCATTAAGTTTAGGAGAAAACGTTCACTATAAGTTGGTGAGAAATTTTAGGAGGTGGCCTACTAAAAAACAATCAGAAAAAGGGTATTTTGGGGTTACATCTCTTTAAAGGACTTTCACAGTTAAAACTCTTGTATTATCAGAGTATAAGTATTAGTAAAGGGCTGGGAGAAAAGTTTCCCAATTTTTAACTTAAACAATGAATTTACTTTCCTTTAAGAATTGTCTATCTCAAATATTACTCAAATTAATAAACATTTGGGTGGGGAAGGAGTAATTTTCACAAAAGATTAAAACTACATTTAAGTTTAATGCTCGTCTTATCTAAAATTGAACCTAATTTTGAATTGACAAAGCTGTTAATTATTCAAACTAAAAGTTCAAATTTTTTTTTTTTTTTTTGTATTTGTTCGAAGGTATGCAAAGTTTGAGAATAAATCAACTTTTATAAAATTGAATAAAAATCATGTAGAAAGGTTTGGCTAACTCAACCTTTTTATCCAGTACTTCATTCTTAGCTACCAAATCATCGATGTATTTCTTCAACTGCACTTCATTCTTAGCTGCCACCTCAATGATGTAGTTCTTTTCTATCTTCAGCTGTTCCTCTATCTTTTGTAAATCAACCACCTTGAAAAATATAGAGCTAGTGATAAGTTGTACTACATAAAAAGTTTTACAAATAACCTTGACAAAGTAGTATATATCAAATCATGCATAAAATATTTCGCGAACTCAACCTTTTTCTGCATTTTTTGGTTCCTCTTACTCAGCATCTGATTCTCTGCTTCTACTTCTTTGACTTTTGTCTTCAAGTCTTCTTCTATCTTCTGTAAATCAACTACCTTAAGAAACATAGAGCTTGTGATAAGAATCGTATGTATAGAGACTTTTTTTATTTATCGAGAATGGTATAGAGAAAAAGAAGAGATATATATTAGCAAAGTACGTACTTTGTGAGAGATATTACATCTGTTGGAAAATATTATAGAATATAATATTTTATTTTAAGTGTGAATGAAAATGATTTATTTTGGAATTGCATCTTTTCATTGGCACTTGTTCGCCGTGGACGGACGCGTCCTTCACGAACAGATGTGCCTCTTTCCATGGTGACTTTTCGTAGAGTTACGTGTTGGCCTATAAATATTATTTAAGACAGATCTCAGTTTACTTTTGTGTATGTTGGCATCTTAGTTCGGTTTCCGATTCTCCGTTCCTGCTTGTAATAAAATCGGTTGATTCACTAAGTTGTCGAATGTCTAGTGCAGTACCCGTGCAATCGGTATGTGAATTGATAAGTTAATTTGCATGTACGTGGCTAGTGTTGCATTTATAATGAGAGATTTGTTGCCCGAGAAGGTTTCTTTCATACATGCATGAATGGCATGTGTTTAGTGATCAGAAAATAGAGACCTGTTTTATAATACCAGGAAAAAAAAAAAACCAACATTCTTTTCAATTATGGGAGGTTTCTGTGGTAAGTTGTAACATGAATTTGTCCTTACATTATGTGATTGCGTGCAGCATTCCTCACACTATAGATTTCGATCATTCTTTTCATAATTGATGTGTGAGTTTGGTTCTTGTAATTTGTGCACAAGTGCTTGTTACCATTAGTCATGCACCGTTTCCCTCAACAGAGGTAACAGTTGGTAACCAGGGAACTTTTGAATCTTTAAAGAACATGACCCTATTGGTTTCAACTGTTCTTTGAGACCGTTGAACACATGCGTAAATTTGAAAAGGATGGTAAACGTGGGACCGTCAAGCCATAATGAAGAACCAGAGTCTCTTATTACATGTTCGGATTTCTAATTTGCCATTAATTAAACTGGTTTATGAGTGGAACCCGAGCTACTGGATTTTATTTGCCTTTTTGGTCGGTTTCTCACGAGTGTGGCATCTCTCTGACCATATTAGTATTAGTGGTTCGGAATACTGGTGAAATCCATTTGAAGTTGGAGTTTTGATATGTTTAATTTGGCATTGATCATCCATGCTTCATATTTAGTCTATGACGTCAAACTTTAGCAATTGATGTGTTTAGTTTGATGCGAAATTGGATT
This sequence comes from Rhododendron griersonianum, assembly GCA_018127125.1. Taxonomy (NCBI): domain Eukaryota; kingdom Viridiplantae; phylum Streptophyta; class Magnoliopsida; order Ericales; family Ericaceae; genus Rhododendron; species Rhododendron griersonianum. Next base: position 2,468,657 of record CM030799.1, read on the forward strand.
TTCTAATTATCATTAGTGGCAGCAGTAACGATTAGACTAAATCAGTTATGAAATTGCAAATTTTCCAAGTTTGGAAGATATGGTTCCAATTGTTGGCACTTGGTTGTTGTCAATAGGTGTCACTTATTGCAAGAGACACATTGCTTGGGTGCTAAGTGTCATTTGAGAAATGAGGCACATTTTTTATAAAAGGTTGTGACTGGTCATTACTTACTGTTAAGAGTGGCCTTGGATTAACGGTACCATGGCTAGGCCTTGGATTAACTGATTCTTTTGTGTGTTTATACTATGCAGAGAATTCATACTGACACTAACCCGTTGGCGAAGAGTTGCAACAGTTCATGTATGTAGTCCTGACGGGTGAATCATTAATTGAATGGCTTCTTTGAGGCAATGATTAATTTATTGAAAGGACATGATTGTTATAGGCTCATGAGGCCTAGTGGGTTCCTTTTGAAAAAAAAAAAAAAACTTTGACCATGTACATTGTTGAATCTACATGAGGGTTTAAAGAGTTATGACTCTTTCAGATGTCACCTTGTTTTGCTTATATGTGAAAATGTGTGACCTTTGGGGTTAAATCAAAAGGTGTGACCCTTGGGATTAAAGGGTGTGACTCTTGGGATTAAGTCAAAGGATGTGACTGTTGAGTTCACATCAAGAGGTTTAACTAAGGGTTGCGACCATTGTAGTTACATCGAGAGATGTGACTATTGGTAGTAGATAAGTCACAGATTCAATGACTTTTCTACAAGTCACTTGGGCCAAATCTATTGGAGGTATTAAACATGTAATGTTTTGGAATATTTGAAATTTAGTTTACCCAATATTTGAAATTTAGTTTACCCAATAGATTGGGTCACTATATTTGATTTGGCATGAAACTGAAATTGGAGTATTTTAGTTTCTACGATCTTAAGCGGTTGGTAGTTATCAACAAACTACGCTCCACAAGATACTTTTGAGTAAAGTGAAATTGGTTTATATGCTATAAAGAGTATTTATTGAATCGGCAAAGATACTTAGAATGCACAGTGCAGTTAGCATAAAATCATCTCAATTTGAGTATAGAGTTACTCGATATTGGGTGAGGCACTCAATGTAGGGGTTGTTTCTTGCTCTTGTTTCTTAGAACACGAGAGATGAAGAGAAGTTTAGACATTGTTTGTGTCATGTCATAAACTACGGAAATTATTTTATTGAATTCTGAATTAATTTCAGAATTGTGGGGGAAACAATATTTATAATTTCCACAATATATACGTGTTGCACTATGGGAGATGTTCAACTATACTTAAAGAATAAAGTATGGTGATATGAGTATCCAATTTAAAGTTTTAGAATCCAAAGGTGGATTTAATTATACAATTGGAGTGCAACAATGATTTGGAAATCCTTATGCGTGTATAACAAGGTCTACGATGGAGTCTGATCAACTCATTGTATTAGACAAAGAGGCTAATAAGCGGATGGCTGTGCCATCTCTTAGAGGATGTTCCAACGAGGTCCAATTCTGTGCCAGAGTTGTAAAATGATGGCCATCAGTAATTGAAAAGGCATAGAGGACCACCTAGAACGGTAAGTCCAACCACGTTTGCTGTGGACTTATTACCGTTAAACATTTGTTCTCACAAAAGAATGAAACGTCAAAAAGAGTTTATAACGGATCCGTTGAGTTGAGTTTTGACTAGAGAATAAATGATCATCGAGGGGAATGAGATTAAAGCCTACCAATTAAAAGTCTCTATAACGGCAACCCAACCTAGCTGACTGGAGATCCCAAGATCTAGGTTCAACGGGACAACCGAGTTGTATGAGACTTAGGAGTATCACTGAGGAGATATCTCTCCAACTCATTCCTATGGTGAAACAGTGATGCCTGCAGCGTTTTAGGTTAAGTTTAACTTTTAATGATTCTTATACCTTGGTAAATCCAAGTAGGGTATTAGCAGGATACCCTAAATAAGAGATCACCTATGTGAGTGTGAAGGGGCCGCTTCTGTGAGAATTTTCTAAGGCTGAATTCTCTAAAGCACTCTCTGAAACCAGTCGGTGTTCTAGGGCCAAAATGGGCACAACCGTAAGAACCAATTGTGTTCGGAAAGATTCTGTGTGAATTCTATTGTCTTGGTTTACACAAAACGCTGAACAGTTCAAGGCATCGCGTCCACTGGTTAGCAAGTAAATCCGATAGTCTTTCACAAGGGAAGGTTCAAAGCCAAAAGCTACCTATCCTATGCAGGAAATTTCCACTTGTACTCTCTCTGTCATTTGCATTGTTTTGCATTGGTTATCGAGTCAATTTCATTCATGTGGGGGATTGTTGGAAAATATTATAGAATATAATATTTTATTTTAAGTGTGAATGAAAATGATTTATTTTGGAATTGCATCTTTTCATTGGCACTTGTTCGCCGTGGACGGACGCGTCCTTCACGAACAGATGTGCCTCTTTCCATGGTGACTTTTCGTAGAGTTACGTGTTGGCCTATAAATATTATTTCCCTCATTCATTTTTAAAGGTTGATTTTTCCTTGATTCAAGTCCATTCATATGAGAGAGTTACAAACACAAGATGGTTCGCCAGGCCCTCCAATTGAAGTGCTGCTTTGGGGGGATTCCGATCAAGTAGTGCTGGGAGACAGTCGTCCAATGCAAACCGTGAGCACCGTAGCGGGGGCGAAATCTGTCTTAAGTACAGAGTGTCACACACAAACACTCGCCTTGATCATCGTTTTGTTATCATCGATTTCCAGGTTTTGAGTTCCGATTTTATTGCATTCATATTATTGGTTTTCATCACAAATAGTAAACACATTTTTTCCAACAACATCTCCAATGGGAGATGTCAATTCCTACGTGGACATATAACGGTAAAAATTGACACCAAAATTCAATCCAACCTAACAGTCTTTTTTGATGCCAAAATCTACGTGGGTTTAAAGGGAATGGCAAACCTGCCAACTTTGACAGCCACCCTCCTCCATGCCAAATTTCAAAAAATGACCGTTTGGATTTTGAACATTTGCCTGTTTGAATTTTCTATTTTCCTTTAAGGGTTGGAGAGGAATAGCTTGATGTCAAATAAATAGAATTTGGCATAAGTGTTGGAAAGGAAGGTTTTGATGTCAAACTGGAGATGTCAAACTGCCACGTAAGCCTTCAAAAAAAGTTTGGCATCTCCAAAAGAAGTCAAGGGTTGGAGATGCTCTCCAAACCTTGGCTTCGAATTTGAGGATATCAAATTTTTTTAAGGGCTTACATGCCAATTTAACATGTTACATAGAATTTGACATCTCCACCCAACATGTCAAATTTGTTAAATTTAGGAAGTTTTGGAGTAAAGTGATGAAAGTAATTTTTTAACATCACATGTCAAATTTGACATAAGAGAGGAGTCCATCAAATTACACATAAGCATTTCCCATTTGGATTGGAATTGCTTCACATGTCAAGTAGTAATAGCAAAAGATTGAAACTAAATTTATCTTAGCTGCCAATTATATTAAACTTAACAAAGCAGTTAATTGTTAATCATATTAAAACAACAAAAAAGGTTATATATAAACCAAAAAACTTTACATCGAGAGGCTTGGGTGTCAATCATGTTAGGAATTTTGCTTCTCACTGTCAAGGCGTTATGCTTCGTTTCCCTTCAATCTTTTTAGTCTTTGTTTGAAGATTAATAAAATCTGGTACACAAAAATAAAATCATGCATAAAAGTTTGGCTAACTCAACCTGTTTCTCCATTGCTCCGTTCTTCTCTCTCAACGTTTCATTCTCTGCTTCCACCTCTTTGATTTGTGTCTTCAACTCTTCCTCTATCTTCTGTAAATCAACCACGTAAAAACATATAGATAGTGATACGAATGGTATAGAGATTTTTTTTAAATCCGGAATGGTATAGAGATGGAGGGGAAAATATTCGTTCAACCCTTAATTTTAGGACAAAATGTTAAGTAGTTGGAGAGAGATTTCAGGATGTGGCCTGCTTTAAGTCAAACATCATAAGATTATTTGAGAGCAATAATCAAAACCGTTCATTTTGTCCAAATTCATTTCTTAAGAGACTATGCAAAAATTCAACTTAGTAGGATATTGGTAAGCGTTTGATCTAAAAATTCAATTTAGCAATCAAGAATTTTAAAGAAACTAAATAAACTCCTAAATGAAGCCTTTATTGATATTTGATTGAGCTATATTTTATCCCAGTCTCTTAGAAATTGAATCTGAAAGAATTGAACAATTTCGATCAACAAAGTGAGACTAAGAATGAGCATACCCTCGTTGTGGGTAAACAAAACGAGGGTGAACAAAATTGCTATCAGATTATTGTGTTTAAAACTCTTGAAGGTATATTTCTTATAGAGTATCTTCATGTACAAGGCTGGAAGAAAATTTTCCGACAAGTTAACTTAACCTTGAATTTACGTTCCTTTAAGAATTGTCTACATCAAATAGCACTCCAATTAACATTTGAATGAAAAATTAGTAACATTAGCAAAAGATTGAAACAACATTAATTAGCTTTAAGGCTTGTCTAATCTAACCTTTAATGCTTGTCTAATCTAAACTTCAAGCAACCAATATGGGGCTAGCTCAGTTGGTCAGGCGTCTTGCATCTCACTAGGAGGTCAGGAGTTTGAATCTCCCCACCTACGTGTGGTTTAGGCTTGGTTGTGATCTCTCATTTCTATTGACAAAAAAAAATATAAAGTATATAAACCAGACAACTTTTATACCGTAGAATAAAATCATAAATATGATTATCGAGAGGGTCGGGTGCCAACTTGCATGTTGGGAATCTTATTTCTCGTTGTGATGCCGTCATGTTTTCTTTTCCTTAGTCTCTGCATTCTTTTTTTCCATGATTAGTAAAATCTATTTCTTTCTTACCAAAAAAAAAAAAATTAGTCCCTCCGTTCATAAATAAGTGTTTGACGCGCAAACTTAGATTTTTAAAAAGATGTATTCTTTCGAAAAAAACATCAAAATTTTTCCTCAAGTCAATAGATATCAATGAGTAAAGGACCCCAAAATTTGAGCCCGCTCACCTAGGACCCCGAAAAGTATAAGGCCTACCCTACCTAAGGTGGAGGCGCTAGACCATGGCCTTAATGGCCTAACGCATGCCCCGCCTCTGAGTGTATATATCTTTATAGGGGCAAAGTACGGATTACCTCTATGTGGTTTAGCCATTTGACAGATGACCTTCCCTATTGCCGATCAAAAAAAAATCTTCTTCCTATGGTTTTGGAGTAAACTGCAACTCATAACTTCGTTTACGGTAGAAATAAAAGACTATACTACCCTTTCTTTTCTTAAATACAGGGCCTTTACTCCATTTTTACGTTTAGAAGTTTCAATACGGAGAGAGAGATGGCAATTGGAAATGGAAATAAACAAAATCTCTTGTTTACTTGAGAAGGATGGCCTTGGTAAAAAAAGAATAGATAGGCTACTAGACGGCTGGACCTTCTTCCTATTTTCCAATGCGTAGAACGGAAAAGCTGTTTACTATTCCACGCTAATGTTCAGATCCCAAGCACCGGCGTTTAAATTGCCCGTGCGACGTAATACCTTGGAGGACAACGACCGGGAATACACTTCTGTGATCGTCTCCTTGTGGCACACAAGACTTAACGCTCAAAACTCGTTTATGGGCAGCGTCGATCTCGGCCGAAATGCGCGCACCGGAACTCCGGTGACACACGCCGTGTTCAAATGGCGCGTGCGACCCGTACGGTAGTAAGACAATGATCGGAAAAACAAAAAAGGAATTGTATCACCCAGCTGCTTAAGACTCACCAGTCCAATCGAATTTTTGGACTTCTTCAATTCAACAATGGCGGATGTGATCGTGTGTTGAGTGATTTCCCAAATTGCATGAGAGAGAGACGCAAGAACTTTTACATGGTTCCCCAAATTTTGGGAGAGAGAGAGAGAGAGAGAGAGAGAGAGAGAGAGAGATGGAGCTATCGGAATTGATGTGGTGTGCAGAGAGGGCGGCTATGGATGAGAGAGAGGGCCAATTTCCCCCCCTATAATCTGGTGTAATCTAGGGATTTGGGGGATTTGGTGGGTTTGGGGGAAGAAGATCAACAATGAGGGCATTGTTGTGTTTTACCACGCAATTTTTGAAAAAAAAAAATTTGTTTTCTCTGGCACAGACAAGATACAAGTGCGTGCAACACAAAAACTGTCAATTTTGATGGAAAAAGTATTGGAAGCACTTTAGTCTCTAACCAAAGGAAGCGAATTGGTCATTAGTAAATCTCAGAAAGGTCATCTATCAAACGGTTAATCCATACTTTGCTCATCTTTCTATACGTTCAAATTCAATCAACTCAGAGGGGTAAGGATCAAGGTTGTGAGTACCGTTCCGTACTGGCCGGTATGTACCGGTTTGGTGAGAAAATGATACTCTAGCCCTACAATACTGTCCCAGTCTCAATACTGGGCCTTACTTGTCGGTACCAGCAATTCCGGACAATATCGGGCGAGATGGTATTACCGGCGATTTCGGCCGGCATTTTGCAAAACAGAGAGAGAAAAAAAAGAAAATAGAGAAATGGAGGGGAAAGAGAGAAAAAGAAGAAGATCGGAGCAACATTTGACTCCTCTTGGTCTTCTCCAGCATAATCTTGCAACTGTTCAATCTATCTTCACTGTGGGTGAAGTCTCCACACAGCCGTAGCCCGTAGGTGAAGCAACTGTTCTTCTCCGGCGTGATCGATCTGTTGTTTTGAACGGTTTTCTCCTTGTTGGAAATATGAGACAACACAAAGCTAGTTTTGGGAAGATAAACATCACCGGAAAGTGGAATAAAAAAAGAAGTGGAATAGTTGCATTGGGAATTTGGAACGTGCATTCATCTTTTGGAGATAAGTTGGTGTGCATAAGACTCGAGAGAGAGAGAAGGAAGTGTGTTTGATGGGCTTTCAACCGTTCATCTGCTCGCTAATACTCTAAGTTTATGCATAAGTTTAGGTAAAGTAGAGAAGCAGATTAGCAAAACCCAAAGGTAAAATACATTTTCTAAAATGGTTCGGTAGAAATAGCCAAGTACTGTTTACTATGTATTGTTTACTTTACTACTCCCTCCATTCCATAATGTTTGTTCGGTCTGTAAAACGATAATGTAAAAATAACACAATTTTTGTAAGAAAAATTCAACAATTCACTAGATATTGATGAGTTCTCCTAAACCAAACCAAATCAATCCGAACCTTATGTCCCAATAACTAGATATTGAAGTGTATTATTTTTTAGTCCTTGTTTTACGAACCGGACAAAATATTTTGGGACGGAGATAGTATTATTTTTTTCCACAACTGACACACTCTCTCTCCTCTCCTATTCCTCCTTGCTGCTGGATTTTCCTTCCTACTATACTTGCTTGTATTCTCTAATACCATAAATGTCATACTTTATCATATTTTAATATAGATAGAAAAGATTATACAGAAGATTTTTTTTTTTTTCGGCAAACGAAACATTTTATAAATCTCGAAATGGGTACATCGAGGGAGAGAAAATTAGGAGAAAAGTACAAAATACTATCCAACCAAGGTTGGATAGATAAGACGCCTAAAATTACACTACACCTTCACTTTCCGAATCCCATCCAGATATCCTTTGAAGTCCTCCACTGTGTAAACCTTAATGTCAAATTTGGCCTTCATCCACATGGCCACTCTAGTTTTGATAAGATCCACAACCTCCCATGCCTGCATTGAACCATTGTTGAAGATGACCCCATTCCTCATTATCCAGATAGACCAAAGAGTTGCAAAAAAACAGACCTCCCAAATACATTTCTCCAAGTTTCGAAACCCGTTCTCGAACCACCACGATGCAAGCTCTACTAGAGAGAATGGGCAGACCCATTGTATTTTCCACCAGTCCAGAATACTGGACCAAACTTCCCATGATACACGGCAATGTAAGAGCAGATGCTGGGGAGTTTCAACGTTTTCGGAACAGAGGGGACACAAAGCTAATTGGATTTCAGAGATCAAATTCCTATTAAAAAGCACTGACCTTGTTGCTATTCTTCCTTGAATGGCCATCCAAGAAAAGATTTCTACCTTTGGGGGGCTCAAATTCTTCCACAGAGAACCCAGGGCACAATTGCTTGTTTGAGATTGAGTTTCCCATTGTCTATATACTGATTTGGCGGAGAACTTTTTGTCTGCTGTCCATACCCATAGAAGCATATCAGGTTTTGATGGGTCTAAGGTCACGCCTTGCAGTCTTTGCTTCAACTCCTCCAGATGTTGACTCTCCCGCACACGTAACCTCCCCCTAAATTGCAAGTCCCAGTTACTACTGGCCCCTCCGATACAGACATCACTTAGAACCACATCTTTTTGAGTAGAACGTAAGTACAATCGTGGGAAGTCCTCTTTAATAGTTGCGTTACCCAACCATACATGATCCCAGAACAATGTTTCACGACCGGAGTTTACTTGCACTTTAAATCCCTCCCGGATAGAAAAACCAAGGTCCGAGTCATTATTTCCCACTGAACAAATGTCCCTCCAAACATTAGAAATTGAGCCGTTGCCTTGTATGTACGGGAACCAACACCTATGGGCTAGATTATATTTCCCTCTGATAACCTTTGCCCATAATGAGTCCTTCTCGTTGCCGAACCGCCACCACCACTTAGCAAGTAAAGCCAGATTCTGTTGCACCAATCTCTTAACCCCTAAACCCCCGTTTTCTTTCTTCTTGGTAATTCCCTCCCAACTGACCAGATGCATCTTCTTCTTTTCCGGTGTATCTCCCCAAAAAAATTGACTTTGTAATTTCTCAAGGGTCCTAGCTACTGCCTTCGGCATTTTGAATATAGACATGTAGTAAATAGGCAGCGTGCTAGAATTGGCATTTTGATTATACAGAAGATTGGTGTGGTGTGAAAGTAAAAAAGAGGTAGCAAAAATACATTTTCGCACTTTTCACTCGCCATTTCGACTAACATGCACTTGGTGTACATGCTCTCAAGAGTAAAGTTGGATTGAAAAACCAGTGGTTTTGAGCCCACCATTTGGGAATAAATAGCATTGTAATTGAATAATGAGCATCATCTACCACACGTGGTAAGAGAGAAAGCTATTTTCATTATTAAAAATAAATGTTAACTGAATTTTTTTAAATCGTAATACTAGTCTAATAGGACTTTAAGTAACGGAAAAACAAGGTTATAACTAAATGTATATATTTTTTATATTTGTAACGATAAATCCGAAACGGTACCGACCGGTAACATATCGGTACCAATACTTACCGTTCCAGAGACAAATCTGATACCATGTCCGAAACAGTATTCAGAACCTCCGTAATTATATAAAAGATGGAGAAAGATTGTTTCGGAACTCAAAAACTATAAACAAAAATGAAGTAGTCAAAGAATTAAAGCAAGAAGGATAGTTTCATGTTTACCGCTAACCTGTGGCTTCTTTTGACAGGCGAATCGCCACAATCTCCCCAATTCTCCTGACACAAAATCACATAAAGCATCGACGCTGCGATGTATAACGTCCTCCACAATTGGTTGTCGAACGGCCTGAATCACACTCACCACCAGTGGGACGACCCACATCAGAAATTCCCAAATTTCCGGTCCATCAAGCATGGTCTCTCTCTCTCTCTCTCTCTCTCTCTCTCTCTCTCTGTTTCCAAAGAAATGTTGGGGAAGAATATGGTTGTTTGTAAGCGGAAGGACTTGTGAATTGTGATGAAAAAAAGTCTAAAATGGTTAATGGTTTGAGACTTGGTCAATGTGTGTGTTTTTTTAATCCTTGTACCGGGAAGTGATACTTAGTCATGTGCCTAGCCGCGTAATAAGAGTAGTATATATGTATATATAAATTAGAAAGTCAGCGCTTCTAGAAACCATGCATGTGCATATTTATGAATTAAATCTTGACTTCACTATACAGTTTTGAGCAATCATTTAAGCACTACAAACATTTACACAAGCACATTCACATGACGGCGTGTTTGTGGTGCTAGCAATTTTGGATACAATTAGTATGCCACGAACGGTATCAGGGCTCATTTGGCTTTAAAAGTGCAACAATAACTTTTTTTTGTTTTTATTCAAAAAAAATTCGCATTTATTAACTTTGCGTCAAACTTTTGTGAATTATTAATTCGTCTCGGCAAGAGGAATCAGAAAAGTAAAATTTTTTGATTGAAACTCAATTTTTTTCAAAAAGACAAGAATAAGTAAAAACAATTGACTTATTTTTGTCTTTATTCAAAAAATAATGATTTTCGATCAAAATTTTTTACTTTTCCAATTCCTCTCGTCGAGACGAATTAATAAGTCACAAAAATTTGACGCAAAACAAACAAATGCAAAAAAAAAATTTAATAAGGACAAAAAAAGTAAGTCACTCAACTTTTTAATCCGAACCCAACTTGAATCAAACAATGTACCCTCTCTTACTACCCTCTATTACAAACAATTATTATTCAACTACAAATACTTACACACACATTCATATCTTTTGGTGGGGCCCACATACACAATACACCTCATGTGTATGTGGGCCCCAATGTGAATGTGAGTGTGTTTGTTTTAATATTTGTGTAAGTAACTATGCGTCTTTGTCTCCCATGAAAGTACCAAGCTGCCCTTGCTTACTTTTTTCTGAGTAATTATTCAATAGTCCCGGAGCATCGCCACATAGTACTCCAGACCATTCAGAATCACATATTTGTGTGGCTATTTTTCAAATTTTGGCAAAATTGGGTATTTTGGCAAAATCAATTTTGCCAAAATTGAGTGTAAACAGTATCCATGCATCTAGTTGTGAATCCCATGAAAATGTATGGTTGTGAGTGATATTCTCAGACCACGTAGCGGTGCTCCCAGACTATTGAATAATTTCACTCTTTTTCAAGCTCTCCCTTACTGATGAGCCGATGAGGCATGAGGTGTCAATTTTCTAAGTCTGGGAGGGCAATAAAATATTGGACCAAAAAGCTCAAAGTCCCGAAACATTGTCCAATTAAGGTCCCTGAGTTCAATTATATTACGTACCAAAAGAAGGAAAATTGCTTCACGTTTACCTCTTTATAATTTTTTTGTTTAAGATCTTTTTACAATTCAGTGTGACACAGCTGAATTCACAAAGAGATTAATTAGCGTGTACTAATCCATACGAATAGGCACTCGAATTCACGAGTTGTTCTGGAGTCTACAAGAAGAGAGAGAAACTCTGAAATAATATTGATAAGATTAGGTTGTAACCTAAGTACGAAATTAGGTTGTAACCTCTTTTATAAGGCTTAATCCTAGAAACTCTAGAATTAAAGCTGAAAAATAAAGAATTCCGAAAATTGGGGAAACTACCAAAATTAGAAACGGGAAGTAAAAATAAGAGTTTCCCAACTGGAATCAACCTCTACAGAATTATATGCTAAGAGCTATTAATGTTTCAAAACTTAGGCCGAAATCCACCATCAGTCACGATTCTGCTTTAACCTTCCAAGTTTGGGTCCAATCGGAGCTCGTCCGTAAATTGCCATTTTGGGCAAGCCGCAAGTAAAAGTTGTTTAGGCTTCTGAGGCTTTGAGCAGTTCAATTGATCAAGGAATTGGGCCGCCACCTGTTCTACATCACAGCGCTTGATCATTTTTTTACAATAAATTACCCTATCCTCTATGAGTTCCACATGATAACAGTTTTAAACCATTTTTGCAGAGTAATGCTAGATAGGATTATTTAGATAAATAATTTATAATTAAGACATAGGAGTTTACCTGGACGTCTAAATTCTATATATGCAAAGTGATTTCTGACTACCTTTGATTGAGGCCGAAACAAAGATTTTTCTTTATTTCTTAGTTTCATTTACTCCTTTATTTTCTTGCATACCCTTTTCCCATTCTACGTAACATTAAGCTTCAATTTTAGTCATTTTTGGTCATATTGAGGCAAATTAAGATTGTTGATATTAGAAATGGTTGCGTTGAGCTTTGACATGCGAAAATTTGAACTTTTCAACCATTATTTTGAGAACACCTGCTTTTTTCATTAATTTCTTAGTATCTATTTGTTTGATACAACCAATCGTGGAGTCACTTGATCTTAGAGCTTCCACATCTCTATCAACAAATTAACTTTTGGACAAAAGTAGAGAGCTAAACCCACCAAAAGCCCCATCATCCGCCTCGCCTTTGCTTGGCTTCAAATTAACATTGCTACAGTTCCTCTTCTTCTTCCACGATGAACTGTTCAAAGGTTAAACATATATTTAATTAATGTTTTCATTTCAAACTTTGTTCAAATATTGAGCTGCCACACCTCCAAAGATAGGGCCGGTTTGGTACGCGCAAGAAAAGCTTGAATTTTTTGATTTTTGCCGGGCCCATTATGGGTCTTACAAAGATGATTTGAACCACAAGTCATTCTTAAATTTTTCTATGAATTCCTGAAAAAAATTAGCTCATTCTGATATCGGTAAGGGCTGTTTCAGTATTCGTAGGGCGCCCTACGAATTTTGAAATCGCCTTTACCGATATGGGATTGAATTTTCATCCAAATCAAACCTCCTTCAAGTTGACTTGGTAAAACCCAATACCTTCATTCTGTGAGGTTTTCCAATTCAATTGGTTTATCCATCTCATAATTAATTACACAAAAAATTAGGGGAAAAATGACGGCCCAGGACGTGTTTTGTTAATGCTGAAAATGTCCTTGACGGGTATTAATTATCAAAACACGTCCTTGGCCGTCATTTTTTCAAAAATTGGACTATTTGGCCACAACAATCCAACAGTGCCCACAAACGCATTGGACCATGACCTAGCTTATATAAGCGCGCGTTGACGCTCATCGAACAACTGCCACCTCTCTTTAGGGTATCACAGTGGACGGCCTGTCCTGAGGTGGGTTGGTCATTTTTCGCACAATTCTGGAGAGTAATTGCGTATGCGCGCATGAGAACTGAAGTTTGATGTTGTATTTAGGCTTGTGAAAACCGTGTGTTGTTTGGTCATTTGGACAGCTTGGGTTGAGAACCCCTGTGGCGTAAAGGGAATAAATAAAAGTGCTGGATTTGATTTGGGTTTACAACTATCTACTAGGGCTGCACAAAAAATCCGGTGAACCGTAAAACCGGTCTGGACGGAACTGATCTGTACCTTTTGGATTTTTTTCCGTGGATTAATGGTCCGGACACGGATTCGAAAATTAAAAAACCGTGAGATACGGATTAGGTTTGGATTTTTATTTGAAAACCGTGGATTATCCGAACCAGCCGTAAGATATTTTAAAAATAAAAAAATATAATATATATGTAACATATAGTAAATAATTAATTTTACACATAATTTAGCTTCATTCATATCATTGCAGCTCTAGAAAAGGTTTCTCTTAATCCAATTAGAGAATGAGTTTCATATCTTGCTAGTTGCCGCGCTCTAGAGAATGGAAGATCAACGCTGTTTATTTATTTATTTATTGTAGTACTTTGCAGGAACGTGGAATGAAATTCTTGCTTGGATAGTTGATGAGTTGATGTAATGTGTTTTAGACCATGGAATACTTGCTAAGTTCTTACTGTAATCATCTTTTTACATTCTTGGAGTATAATCATATTTTTACATTTTTTGAGTATAGAATCATGTATTTACATGTGATGAACAGATGAAGTAATTGGTTGAGGCAATCCGTGGACAAAATTGGGACCGAACCGTGAAACTTTTGGTCCGGACACGGATTTCATTTTTAAAAAACCGTGACTTGCGGATTAGGATTGGATTCATAGGAATCCAATTCGATCCGGACCGTGCGCAGCCCTACTTTCTATGACAGGATTATCTAATCATGCGTTCCTTTGATTCACTTGTCAAGTCACAAAGAAGATTGCCAATTCAAAAATATTTGGGTAAAGTCATAATTTTTTACTTTTTTGATTACTCTCGTCCTTTCGTCGAGACGAATCAATAGGGGTAAAAAATGTTTGTTGCAATACGAACAAACGGGAAAAAAAATTTGAATAAGGAAAAAATGAAAAAAGCCCAAAAATCTCTTAGTGAAACTCAGTTTCAATCCTCCATTACTATTGTCCCATTTTGAGCTGTTTTGGGTCCCACAATGATCGGAACTGTTCATCGTTTAGGACTCTCAGAAAATGATGGTCTCGTTAAAAATTAGTTTGATCGGAAATAAATTGCTATGTCAACAATACAATTTTTGCAGAGGACAAAATGAATGGTAAAATTTTGGCGAGTAGACATAGCTATTGGTGTCCAATTAAACTAATATGTAATTTGACCATACTTTTTGTGATACCTGGAATATGAACGGTTCTGATCACTGTCACCAAGCTGCAATAACATATACCATCAGTTTTAATCTAACCACAGTCTCCACAGCACAAACAGAATAAGCAGTAAATAATTTAGACGCTTTGGACATAAGTCTACCACTTTGGAACAAAAACGCTATTACCACGAATCTTCAAAGATAATCCATGTGAACTCCTATGGCAGGTAAATAGGAGCCACTCCTACCGAAGAAGAAACCGACCGCCTTCCCACTAGACAGCGTTGAAGAAAAATATGTGCCTATCTTATTTCCTCCAAACGGAGCATACTTCCGCTTGCCTATGGAAAAAAAAAAAAAATATTGTCAATAAAAGTGAGATCTCCTCATGTGAATAAAAGTGAGACTCGAGATTCTGCTTTAATAATTCAAGCCGTTCATTTACTAGTTGGATATATAAGAGTAAGAAACAGAGGGGATAGAAGGTGACCTTGTGCGAACTGTTGAGTACTTTGGGTGCTATAAGTATACCAATTGCATTAAGGTAGTTTCCCGCACGTCCATGGAACCCAGCCAGCACTACATCATCTTCTATTGGAATGGACACAGGAGGATCATCCGGATCTTGCACTGAACCAAAAGGCCCATAGGTGTCCTGATTTGAATAAAAGCAGAGAGATGCGATTGTTCGTTCTCCATTGAAGTGTCCATATGTCAGGCTAATGGAGGAGAGTTGCTCTATGGAACTGTCGATTCTGAACTAAACAAGTGCAAGTACAAATTAGTACTTTGTTTAATTTGGAACGCACAAAAATTAAAAATATCAACCAGAAGAAATTATTGTAGTTTTTGTTTAAATAGTTTTTTTTGTTGTTAATGTTTTGGTTTGACGGTCGAGGGTTTTCAGGTCAGCTTACGCGCACCTCGACTATTCCCCCTCCCCTGTTTGGTCAAAGGCAAGCCATCCGCGTCGGAATTAAGGGATTCACAATAGATTTCTCCTTGCGGCCAGGGCCCAAGAACCTACTAAGTTTTGAACTCAATTTGTTTGGGTTTATAGCTCACCCATATTGAGACTTGAGCTACGTACCCAATTCCATCTATATTTTTGTCTCGACAATAAAGATAATTAAGAATATTTTTTTAAAAAAATGCTATAGACAAAACGAAAGTGTTGAATCTGGAAACAGATGAGTTCAAAATTGTCCGACGTGTAGAACTCATGTGCACTGAACGAATCCGGATACATCTCTGTTCTGATCTATAATTAAACTAAAGAGGGTCAGGATCACACCGTTACAGAATTATGGCCATAGGGACCGCCAAATCTCTGGGAGCTTCCTATAACATTGCCATCGCAGCTTTTGCTTTTGATTGAAATTGAATCGATAACTGATCCATATCTAAGAGTTATTTGCATAATAGGCGCGATGTCGGACTTGTAAGCCCAGTATGCACCCACATTCCCTCCCCATGGCCCTCTAGGTATCCCCTCCTTCACCAATAATCTTGCTCTGCACATCAACATAACACGAAATTGTACGTCCTTAATTGGTAAGGTAATCCAACACGAAATATTGTTGCCGTGATATCAAATCAATCAAACAAAAGATCTACAGTCACACTGTTTAATTAGAAGAGCTATCAACATAAGTAGCTTGTAAAAATCCAATTCAAAATTTGATACTAACCCGAAAAGTTGGCATAGACCACTGATTTTTGGTATGAATATACAGTAAATTACGAGTGCCGCTATTTACATCAAGCTCATCGTCTAGGTCGAGGTGAAAGACATCGACTGCCTTATGCTTTTTTTATCGTTTCGCAATAGTTATATAATTAGTTTGGCTTCGTTCAAGATATTTGTAATAAATTCCGTTATGTAAGTGCCGTTGAACTATTACTAATATAATTTTTTTTATTTTGTCAAAGAAAAATTTAGGTGAGAAATAAGTAAGTTTTGCGAAGCCGTTAATTTTGTCATATTAAAACTGCAAAAAGTTGTAACCAAACCAAACAACTTTTACAACACAGTATAAAGTCATGTATAAAAGTTTGGATAACTCAACCGTTATCTCCATTGCTTTGCTCTTCTCCCTCAGAACTTTATTCTCTGCTCTCTCCCCTTTGATTTTTGTCTTTGGCTCTTCCTCCATCTTCTGTAAATCAGCCACCTACAAAAAAAATATAGAGATAGAGATCGATAAGAATGGTATAGAGATTTTTTTTTGGGCCAGGAATGATATAGAGATAGATGGGAGAATATTTGTTCATCCAGTAACTTTAGGAGAAAACGTTCACTAGTTGCTGAGAAATTTTAGGAGGTGGCCTGCTAAAAAACAATCAGAAATGAGAATACATTTGTTCATCCCGTAATTTCGAAGAAAACATTCAGTAATTTTAATGCTCGTTAATCTAAACTTGAAGTTAATTTTAATTTGACAAAACTGCAAAATGTTCTGTGCTAATAACCAAGCAACTATTACAAGGTAGTATAAAATCAAGAAAAAAAGTTTGGCTAAATTAACCTTTTCTCCATTACTTCGTTCCTCTTCCTCAGCGCTTCATTCTTAGCTTCCAGCTCTTTGATTTCATTCTTAAGCTCTTTGATTTCTGTCTTTAACTCTTTGATATCTATCTTCAGCTCTTCCTCTATATTCTGTAAATCACCCACCTTATAAAATATAGAGGTAGTGGCATTACAAGAAAAAACACGATTGCCGACTAATGGTTCAGGCGCCTAATATGACCTTTTTAGTCGTGAAAATGTTTCCCGACTAAATAATTTGGTCAGCTAATGCAATGTTTTAGCGACCGAATGGGGCGACTAAAAATTAGCGAAATTAATTTGTCAATCCCAAAAAAAAATGCCAAGAAATGTATCCTTTCATATCTAGAAATTGCCAACACACATTCCAAAACAAAATTGTCAAGAAATGGATCCTTTCATACATATAGATTTGTCCACCAAGTCCTTAGTAAACAACTTGCATCCAAATTTCTAGAGCGCAAAATAACTACACGCGCGTCCAACCACAAAAGGGGGAAAACCAAAAATCCAAGCTCGGTAACAAAATGTATTCAAACCCTTAGCTTGCAAAATAGCATGGGCTTAATGGCATGCCCCGCCTCTGAGTGTTTATATCTTTCTATAGGTTCAAATTCAACCAACTCAGAGTGGTAAGTTCAAATAAAAGGATGGGAAAGACTTGTTTCGGAACGCAAAAACTAAAAACAAAACGTAGTATAGTTGAAGAAAGCAAGCAAGAAAGTTTCATGTTTACCGCTCGCCCTTGATCCAAGAGAACAGGAGCGGCCTCTGGCTTCTTTTGTCGCCACAATCTCCCCAATTCCCTTGACACAAAACCACATAAAGCATCAATGCTGCGATGTATAACGTCCTCGACGATTGGTTGTCGAATGGCCTGAATCACACTCACCACCGCTGGGACGACCCACATCAGAAATTCCCAAATTTCCATCTCTCTCTCTCTCTCTCTCTCAGTTTCCCAAAGAAATGTTGGGGAAGAATATTTTTGTTTGTAACCGGAAGGCGACAGGTTACTTGTAATGGTTTGAGTCTTGGTCAATGTATATGTGTTTTTTTAATCCTTGTTACGTGGAGGTGACACTTTGTGATGCCTAACCGCGTAAGATATACAGTGCTGCTACCCACGCATATCTGTGCACAAATCATGGTATGGGGCTCATGTACAAATTCCACACGAATGATCTGAGCCGTTCATTAAATGTAAAGTAATTTGTAAGGACCCTGTGAAAAATTAGTTCAATTCGATATTTATAGGTGCTTGATCCAATCATTTGATTTTTCATTCAAATATCAGGTTAATAAAAAGTTAGATGATTGGATCAAACACCTATAGGTATCGGATTGAGCTGATTTTTTGTATGAATCCTTGAAAAAATATTTTACATTAAATGAAAGAATATAATCATTTGTGTGGAACCCGGAGTAAACCCCCACAGTGATTTGTGCAAGATCTGTTTTTAAAAAGTCTATGTCAACAGACTTTCTGTAAGACATATATGAGAAAGTCAGCACTTCTAGTCCAACTAGAACTCATGCATGTGCATATTTATGAATTAAACCTTCAATATACAGAGTAAGCAATCATTCTGCCATCTCAAACACTTACAAACACACTGACATGAGCTGTCGTGTGATAGAGGGGCGGACCAAGTCAGCCAGGACAATGACAACACCCTCTATGCCGTTCTTTGGTCTATATGGAAAGCTAGAAATGATCTTGTCATCAAGAATGCAATTCGAGAGGTTGGTGAAGTGGTTGATCTTATCAAAATCAGAGTAGCTTTTTGGGTCAAAGGGAGGTGTAACCTTACTGCCTATCCAATTGAAGACTTCAGGAGCCATTTGGATGGTATTAGAAGGCATAAAAATTTGATGTGGTTTTGATTTTTGTATCTTTTTTTTCTCCGACTTTTGGTTGCATGGTCTCTCTCTTCTCTCCCTTGGATTGTTGGCTTGCACATGATTAGATTGGATTGGATTTTTCCTCTCATTGATGCTTGCCATTTCCTTCTCGATGTACCCTTTTTCGAGTTTCTAATAAAATTTTCTTTGTCTATAAAAAACGTAAACCAAGAACTAACGTTCCTTTAAGAATTGTATACCTAAATAGTACTCACAAACATTTGTCTAATCAAACCTTTTAATGCTTGTCTAATCTAAATGAGAGTTCACTTTCACTTTTTTCTATTATTTAATTTTTATCTTGTTTATATATTTCAATTTATAATATTTTTTATGATTTTGAAAATTTTGTATAATAAAACTTATTGAGATCTATTAAACAAAATCTATATTGGATATTTTTAGCATTATAGATTGAAAGATATAAATAATTTTTTGAATTGTCCGAAATAGTAATATGAACTTTTATTTAAGAACGGAGGGAGTAGTTAATTGTTCGTGCTAAGACTACAATGAATATGATTGGGGAGAGGCTAGGGTTGCCCACAATGTTGGGAATTTTGCTTTTCGTTGTGATGTTGTCATGCTGTCTTTTCTTTTAATCTTTGCATTCTTTTTTTTTTTTCAAGATTAGTAAAATTTGTTTTTGTGTTGTTACAAAAAAATACTTTATCTGTCTCTAAATAAGTTTCTGGCGCGCAAACCTATGCTTTTAAAAAGATGTATTCTTTCATAAAAAAGTAAATTTCTTTTCACCAGTCAATAGAAAACAAAACGGGTAAAGGTGAGCCGCCCAAGACCCCAAAAAATATAGGGCCCACCCTGCCTAAGGTGGAGATCCTAGACCATGGCTTTAATGGCCTAAAGCATTCCCTACCTCTGAGTGTATATATCTTTTTATATGTTCAAATTCAACCAACTCAGAGTGGTAAAAGTTCATATAAAAGGATGGAGAAAGACTGTTTCGGAACTAAAAAAAAAAAAAAAACGAAAACGTAGTCAAAGAAAGCAAGAAATTTAGGTAGTTTCATGTTTACCGCTCGCCCTTGATCCAAGAGAACAGGAGCTGCCTGTGGCTTCTTTTGACGGGCAATTAGTCGCCACAATCTTCCCATTAATTCCCGTGACACAAAACCACATAAAGCATCAACGATGCGTTGTATAACGCCGTCAACCATTGGTTGATGAATCAGACTCACCACCGTTAGGATGACGTACATCAGACCTTCCCAAATTTCCATCTCTCTCTCTCTCTGAGTATAATTCCCAAAGAAATGTTGGGGAAGAATATTGTTGTTTGTAACCGGAAGGCAACAGGATACTGTTCGGAGCTATTGATCAAGTCTAAGTGGTAAATGGTTTGAGTCTTTGTCAATGCATATGTGTTTTTTGGGTTCATGCGAAACTTGACTCCATATTTAATTTGGTTGGTGGACCGCTAGATTGAAACCCTAGGGGTTAACATAGGCGTAAATCATTTTTCTTTGCATTATTTTGTAAGTAGCTGGTACATTTTGAGCTCTGTCAACTGCTAAGTGGATACTGTTTGTTTGTTTTAATCCTAATGAGCATAAATTATAGAGGTGATAAAAAAAAAGGAGGTGATTTTGGCACTCCAAAGTGGAGTGCCAGTGGTAAAAACTGGAGTGCCAAAATCAATTTCCAAATAAAAAAAGCATAGACAAATAAGATTACGCAAGTTTTTTTTTTCTTTTTTAAAAGGCAAAAACGTAATTTATTAATCTTTGATAATGATTAAAAAGATTAAAACAACTCTTGAGAGTCTGATCCGCTTGGGGTTTTTCTGAGTGCATGTAGGCCCAATCTGTTGGGGAGTATCCACAAAGTCCACCCCATATAACATGGCCCAATGCGTTGGTTCGGTAAATTTTATGGAGTGGTTTGGTTTTTGGTTTACTATAAAACCGAACAACTCTATGCTCACCCCTAGTTGCTAGCATATAACGCTTATTGTTGGCTGGGAAAGAGAGATGGATACATTCAGTATTTATATTAGGTTTATTATATAGCATACAAATATATCTCTTATTCTCTTATATATAAAATTAAGTTTAGGGTAATTTGTCTTGGCAATGAAAAAATAGGGCGGTAGAATGAGAAATTATTCTTCGCTCTTAGAGCAAGGCCATGTGGTGCTCCAAATGTGTTGTGATTGGTTTAAACTATCGGACCCGTGACTTTTGATCAACCTCGACTATTAAAATAGTTGTCTTATTGAGATGCGCTAAATAATCATACCGAAGATTATTAGCAAATGTATAACATATACTAATATAATTAAAAATTGTTCAATTAGTGGCTATTTTTTCTTTAGATCTATTCCAACACTTTTCTTAGGCCGCTAGGAAATGGGGGGCCTATTTCAGCGCTTTTTAAGGGTGCTGGTAAATGGGGGGTCGATTCCAGCGTTTTTGCTTAGGCGCTGGGAAATGGTTGGCATATTTTTTTTTTTTTATCGGTAAAAGATGAAATTTTATTAAAAACAGGAATAGGGGAGGGGGATCCAACAAAAAGTTGGATGATACACCACAAGGGCAAAGCCCAATACAGCCAAAAGGTCTGCAAGGGTCCAAGACAAATAAAACAATGTAACTCAACCCAGCACCCAGATAAAACAGATTAAAGCCCAAAACACCCTAACCTGGTCCAACCAAGGATCGGCCCACCCTAACCAACCCCCTAAACCCTAACCACATCAATCAACACCGCCGCACAAACCACTAGAAAACCAGCCTCGCCGTTAAGCCGAGCTGGCCTCTCCCAAAAGTAGAGACCGACGGCGGAACCCGGTGATGAGCACCCAATATTGTAGATAATTGGTGCGACTAGTCCCGTTCTATCTTGTTTTATCTTATGTTTATTTAGCTTTTATAGCGATATTGCACGTAAGGTGTGGTTTTTGTATATTTCAGGTAAAACGTGCAAATAAGCGTAGTTTGACGCCATGAATGGCCAAAGTGCTTCCAAGTACCCAAAGACCCTGTCGGCCCCTTAAAATCTATCTAAGTATGAAAAAATGACTTTCTAAAAAAGTATCGATTTTCGAGATTAAAAATGGCGGTAATTGATCCTTGAATTTTTCTAAGGGTAACTACAAAGTTGCAAGGTTTTATTTGAAGAGTAAGGTCATGTTTTGAGCCTTTTCGTCTTGAGGAAAATGTGCAGTTTTCTGTTTTACACTAAAAGTGAGGGGTTGACATTTTGATTTAATTGAAATCTTGAAATTCTGCTAATGCCATTGTTTCCAAATGGGGGGTACTTTCTTATTTTTTATTAAATAAATTAAAGGTAAGAAAAGGTAAAAGAAAGGTTTAAAATGTCATCTTTACTTAACTTTAGAGAATGAAAATAAGATGCTGAGGAGCTGTGAAGCTGCTGGGAGCTGCCTGCTGAAGCTGAGGCCAGGATGCAGGGATAACACTGTGGTATCGATACAATCATTTTTGCCGTATCGATACATAAATGGATCAGAGCTATTGGAATCCGTAGAGAACTGGTATCGATACGGGAATTTTTGCTGTATCGATACGGTTGCTTTTCTGCAGATATTTTTCTGCTTTTTCAGACTTTCCATTAGTAGCAAGTTTCTACTTTTGGGGGTGTTTTTGGGATATTTCGGTGGAGGTTTAGTTGCCTTGTATAAATAGGCCTCTCTTTCTCTCCCTCTCATAGAGAGGATATAGCTAGTTACATTTTTAATTGTAAGTCTTTTTATTTTAGAACTCCATTAATGTTTCAAGCTTTCCTAGCTTAATTCCTTCAAGAACTCCTTAAGGTATTTGTCTTATGTTAATTTCTCATTTATTAATGTTGTAGCTACGGTTGTGATCCTTATTTAAATCAAGTTTATTTCCGTTTCTATCGGTTAATCATGTTTACCTTTTCTAGCATGCTTTCTAGTCTTTTCAATATGTGTGAGTAATCAATTAGGCTTGGCCATGTGGTAAATAACACATTGTGATTTAGGTTAATCTTGCCTTTCTCAACTTAAGACTTGAGGTTTGGTTTGTAAATGTGAGTCGTTTGCCCTTTTATGTAACAAAACTTGTTGATGTTAACCTCCGGTGATTATGTGCTTGCTCACATGGTTTCGTGAGCTATGTCTCGCTTTGTGTTTGCCAAGAGTACCAAAGAACTTGCTCGCTTTCCAAATTACGCTTCTTGTTCATGGATCTTGATATTTAGTTTGAATTCAAGTCTTGGTGTTGTTAATCTCCGGTGATTATATGCTTGCTCACATGGTTCCGGGTGCGATATCACGTCTTGTGTTTAACTTGTTATTCAAACTATTTATCAAGTCTAACCATTTTCACCGCTAAATCTTCCGGTTGATAACCTATGCCGTGTGATTCAACCGTGTTTTCGTTGAGAAAAGTTGATTGGCTTAAGTTACGGGTGTTAAGAACTTCTAGGCCTTGCCGCTTTTAATTCTTAGCAAAATCTCATTTCTGGTCTTTTCCATAAGAGTGTTTCTCCACCTTTCAAAGGAAAACCAAAAGTTGGCCGTCTAAACGCCGGAAACACTTACATCTACAAATCCTAATTAGCTATAGAGATTATCTCTGTGGGTACGATCCCGGACTTTCCGGTATTTATGCTGACAACAACCTAGCCCTACGCTTGGGGTTTTCAACCTTATTTGGAGGCGAGGTTGTGGCGAAGCACTCGGCTTATGACGATGTAAATCGAAGCAATCAAGGGAGAGGGGAGCAAACCACCACCAGTCACCTCACACCCCAAATAGCCCCTTCAGATCACGAACAGATCACGACACCTCCGGCAAAAACCAGCAATAGCAGCAAACCGGAAGGACGAACTATTGGCCTCGCGCCCGGCTGAGAACTCAGAGTGGCCGCCGACCGGATTTCGGCATACAAAACGACCAGAGCATCCCATCCATGAGGGCCACAACCACCTCGCCACCACCGGAAAGAACCAACACCAGTCACCACCGCCATCTTTACCGACCGATTTTTGAAAAAAGATAACACCTGCAAAAGCAAAAATTAGAAAAAAAAAAAAACCACCTACACGTACACCCCGAACACCACCACACCACCATCCAAAGCCTACGAACACCAGATCCATACAGCACCACCAAACCGAACCGCCCATGACCGACGAGAACACCCACGCTGCTAAGCAAACCGGCGGAGCCAAGGAACCACCGGCAGGAGATGGTAAACGCCTCACCCTCCCACGCCGGGGAGGGCGGAAACCCATCCGAGTCGGAGAAGAGGGAAGGGGCACGATCTGGAAAAGGAGAAGGTAGAAGAAGGAGATAGAGGGGAAAGGAGGGAAAGGAGAACACCTCCCCCCAGGCAGGCGGCGGCTGTGGGTTGAAGCTAGGGTTTAGAATCGCCTAGAGAGAGAAGCGAGAGAAAGGGGACTCCGTGGTTTAAAAACTTCTCAAGGCACTTTATATCTCTCTACACTTATTACTTTCAAAAACCACCATCAATGGTTGGCCTATTCCAACCCTTTGGGCACTGGGAAATCCTCATTCTAGCAGCGAATAGAAAAAGCGCTGCTGTAGACCTCCCATTGTAACACTTTTTGCAAGCGCTGGTAGAAAAAGCGCCGGTGTTGATCAAATTTCTTGTAGTGTGTGTTGGTAAATTAAAGAACAAAATGACACATTGTCTTGTTGTGATTGATGTGAAGCATTGTTCCAAAAGCACTCAATAACCTAGAATGAAGATTGAAAAATTAAGGCTGTTGATTTTGTCACTCCCTTTTTTTTTAACGCCACTCTCGTGCAACTGTATTTTTGGTGCAAAAATACACTTACAGGGGAGTGGCGTTAACAAAAAAAAAAGAATGGCAAAATCATTTCCCAAAATTAATTAACTATAGGACTTAGCTAGCCTGTGTTTTTGTTGGTGTATCTATGGGACCTTAGGATATCACAGATTCACAGTGGACGGCCTGCTGTCCTGAGGTGGGAAGGAAACGAAACACACCTTTTCTCTTTTTTTATCAGTTTCAATCCTCCACTACTGTCCCATTCTGAGCCGTTGTGGGTCAACAATGATCGGAACCATTCAGTTTAGGTCTCACAAAAAATTATAGTCTTGTCAAAAATTAGTTTAATCGGACACCATTAGCTATGTCAACAGTTTAACATTTGCAGAGGACAACATGAACGATAAAAGTTTGGACGATTCATTTTTTATTTCACAAACATGAAAGCTTGACATAGCAGTAATAAACAAATTTCTAATTTGACCACGCTTTTTTGCGACGATTCTGTTCACTGTCGATAAGCAGTAATAACAATCTCTGCAGCACAGACTGAATATGCAAAAAATAATTTAGACACTTTGGACGTAAGCCTACATGCATATCAAGTTTCTACCAAAAACGCTATTGAGACGAAGGGTCAAATATACTCCTTGTGAACTCCTTTACATGTAAATAGGAGCCACTCCTATCGAAGAAACCGATCGTCTTTACCAATTTTTTTTTTTAACTTTACCAAAAAAAAAAAAGAAACCGATCGTCTTCCCGCAAGTAAGCATTGAAGAAAAATATGTGCCTATCAGATTTCCTCCAAAGGGAGCCCACTTCCGCTTGCCTGTGAAAAAAAATTACGTCAATTACACAGTCGAATACATGTACCAATTAGAAATCAGGTTCCTCTATTGTGAGATTTCCTCATGTGAATAAAAGCGAGACTCGGCGTTTCTATTTTAATAATTCAAGCTGTAACGTTTTGGAGAGAATAATTCTATTGAAGAATCTGGCTTGCATCCAAATTTGGACTGTAGAGATGCAGAGAACCCAAATTCTAATTGGATAAGAGTAAAAAGCAGAGGGGGATAGAAGGTGACCTTGTGCGAACTATTGAGTACTTTGGGTGCTACAAGTACACCAAATGCATCAAGGTAGCTTCCACAACGTCCATGTAATCCAGCCAAGATTGTACCTTCTTCAATTGGAATGGACACGGTAGAACCAATTTGCTGACCATAGGGCCCATATCTGCCCCGATTTGAATAAAAAGAGAGCGATGTGACTAGACTCCTTTTATGCCAGTCTCCATATGTCAAGCTTATGGCTGAGAGTTGCTCTGCTGAACTGTCAATGCACAACTAAACAAGTGAAAGTATATATTACGACTTTGTTTGGAATGCATAAAAAAAATAACGCTCATCTAAAATTATTGTAGTTTTTGGTTAAACAATTTTTTCCTCGGTTTGTCTGTCAGCGGTGTTCGGGTTAGCTTACCCGTACCTCTCGACTATTCCCCTTTCCGGTACACTCAAAGGAGTCATCCGCGCCAGAACTAGGAGATTTACAAGATTTTTCTCTTTTCAAACCTAGCCTTAAGAGGTTGTCAAGTTTTGAACTCAAGATGTCTGAATTTATAGATCATCCATATTGCCACTTGCGCAAGGTTTTGGTTAAATAATTTACTTGCCTATGTATTCGCCTTAACAATTAGATAACAAGATTTAAAAATATATATATATATATATGTTATAGCTAGACACAAACGAAAATGATAAATTCGGACACGGATGGGTTCAGAACCGTTCGACGTGTGTGGCACCCACGAGCATTGATTCAAATCCATCTGTGTCCTAGTCTATGAATAAATTAAAGAGGGTTAGGGCGACACCGTTGTAGTATATTGGCCACCGGAACCACCAAATCTGTTGGAGCATCCTATAACACTGCCGTCGCGGCTTTTTCTTTTGATTAAAATTGACTTGATAACTTGTTCATAACGAAGAGTTATCTCCAATGTAGGCGCGACGTCGACCTTGTAAGCCCAGTATCCACCCCCATTCCCTCCCCATGGCCCTAAAGCTATCCCTCCTTCTTCACTGATATTGCTCTGCACATTAACACAACACGAAATATTGTTATTGGTTAGAAGTGGTATCAAAATAAGAAGCTTTCAAAAATCCAATTCAAAATTTGAATCTAAAATGAACTAGTTGGCATACCTTAATAATACCTATTTTGCCTTCAAAGGTTAAACTCAAGATTTGCCCACCAAAACTTCCTTGACCCGAAAGTGGGACTGGTGACTGCACTAGCTGAACTAGATAGGACGAAGTTTTAATTAATACTGTTGTATAAAAAGTAAATGAATAAAGGTATCAACATATACAATTAACAACAGGGTGAAGTATAAAGTCATGCATAAAAGTTTGGATAACTCAACCTTTTTCTCCGGTGCTTCGTTCTTCTCCTTCAACACTTTATTCTCTACTCCCGCCTCTTTGATTTTTGTCTTCAGCTCTTCCTCTATCTTTTGTAAATCAACCATCTAAAACAAATATAGAGATAGTGAGACGATTGGTCTAGAGATTTTTTTGGCCGGAAATGGTATAGAATTAGAGGGGAGAAATTATTTTGAACGACAATTTTTTTGCCTTCAAAGGTTAAACTCAAGATTTGCCCACCAAAACTTCCTTGATATTGACACTGCACTAGCTGAGTTTTCATTAATGCATTACACCTTGGACTTGGAGTAGAAAGAACTGTGAAAATGCAAAAGAAAGTGGAGAGAATAACCAAGCAATCAAAATATATAGTAATTAGAGTTACTAATAGTGATAAACCCTCAAAACCCCCCACCACCATCACTGCGCTCGCCCCCAAAACCGCAACCCCGCCAACCCCCCTCCATCTCCTACCAACCATCACCGCCCTCACCCCCCGTTCTTGGACGATTCCGTTTCGTTTTGGAGGCTCGAACATCGATCACTAGCTCCCGGGATGGTACCTCTCTCCCCCCGGAAAGCACAGAATCAGCGAAGAGACTTCTTCATTTCCTTCGACACCTTCCATGTGAAATCTCCATTCCTCGAGTCAGTGCCACAGCTTCTTCAAATTCAATAGCGAAGGATATTCACCCAACAGCGGCATTTAAATAGGTGAGAGAAAATGAGTAATATTAGCAAAGGATTGAAACTAAATTTAACTTCAATGCTCGTCTAATCTAAACTTCAACTCAATTTTACTTTAACAAAGCCGTTAATTTTTATCATATTAAAACTGCAAAAAGTTATAAGCAAACCAAACAACTTTTACAAAATAGAATAAAGTCATGCATAAATGTTTGGATAACTCAACCTTTTTCTCCATTGCTTTGTTATTCTCCGTTAGCACTTTATTCTCTGCTCCCGCCTCTTTGATTTTTGTCTTCAGCTCTTCTTCTATCTTCTGTAAATCAACCACCTAAAAAAATATATATCGAGATAGTGATACGAATGGTATAGAGAATTTTTTGGCCGGGAATGGTATAGAAATAGAGGGGAGAATATTTGTTCATCCATTAAGTTTAGGAGAAAACGTTCACTATAAGTTGGTGAGAAATTTTAGGAGGTGGCCTACTAAAAAACAATCAGAAAAAGGGTATTTTGGGGTTACATCTCTATAAAGGACTTTCACAGTTAAAACTCTTGTATTATCAGAGTATAAGTATTAGTAAAGGGCTGGGAGAAAAGTTTCCCAATTTTTAACTTAAACAATGAATTTACTTTCCTTTAAGAATTGTCTATCTCAAATATTACTCAAATTAATAAACATTTGGGTGGGGAAGGAGTAATTTTCACAAAAGATTAAAACTACATTTAAGTTTAATGCTCGTCTTATCTAAAATTGAACCTAATTTTAAATTGACAAAGCTGTTAATTATTCAAACTAAAAGTTCAATTCTTTTTTTTTTTTGTATTTGTATTTGTTCGAAGGCATGCAAAGTTTGCAATAAAATTGACTTTTATAAAATTGAATAAAAATCATGTAGAAAAGTTTGGCTAACTCAACTGCACCTCATTCTTAGCTGCCACCTTAATGATGTAGTTCTTTTCTATCTTCAGTTGTTCCCCTATCTTTTGTAAATCTGAAAACTCTCGTTTTTGTCATGCGTACGCCGAGCAAGGCGTGAATGCAATTGTAGGCGTTGGTTGGTTGAGTGCGGGCGTGCCAAGACTAGTAGCGCCTAATTTTGGATGAAGAATGTCGTGAATCTTGACTTCTAACTTTTAAGCGATTGTGTGTGACCCAAAGGTTAAAAATCATAATGAGGTTCGTGGTTTGCCACACGGTTGTGGACTTAAAATTTCCTAGTCATATAGGAAATGGAACGTAAAAACGTTGTTAGCCCATGGTTTTAGATTTTGATGATAACAAACATACATTATTAGTCTTTGGGCTTAATTGAAATAATATGTTTCTATTGGACTAATTGTGCCACTACTTATTATTGTAGGGACTTGTGAAACAATTCCCTCATGTCCAAAAGCTTACAAGGCGTAATAGAAGCACTGTATAACTTTCCTAACCTAAGCACTGTATAACTTTCCTAACCTAAAATTCTCGTTGAAAACAAGAGAGCGGCGATGGAAGCAAAGAACGGAAAGATGTTCGTCAAATCGCTATCTCCAATAGACAAGAGAACTGAAGAAGGAAAGAGATTAAGGAAAATCTCTTCCTGTTTTTCTAACGGCTTGAAGAGCTCTGTAAAGAAAGAAGATTGATTGCTGATGGAAAGATTATGGGCTGATTTTATGCAACGGCTAAGAGGAAATCATTCAACGTTCAATTGGGTTTCAAGAATATAAAGCAGAGAAGAACAAGTGCAGAATATCACCCCAACTGTTGAAGAAAAATCCAGTGAGCTATCTCTTGAAAATCTGTCAATCTTATTGTGAGCTTCATCTTGCTTATTCTACACTAGGTTGAGTGCTATCTTTGAACGTTATTGTAAAAGGGATTTCACACCCCTGTCTGAGATTGAACCGTTTTTGTGAGTGATTTTTGGGTAGAAAAATCATTTGGGTTTTAGGTGTGACTAGCGCCGGAGTCTTAGCTAGTTAGGAGTGGATTCGGAGTAATCGCTCGTTGTAAGGTTTTCTAGCACCCGCGAAGCTAGAGGTTTGTAACGACTATTGGAGATAGTGCAGCAATTCCCGAGTAGGATACTTGGGGAGTGGAGTAGGCCGTGAAGTTGCGGACCGAACCACTATAAAATCCTCATGTTTGATTTCTCTTTCCCTTACTCTTTTACTTTACGTTTTGCATACTATATTACTTGAGTTAATTGATATATCCTTGAATCTGACTTGGTATAAATTAGCTTGCTTAATTAGTTGATTATGACCATATATTAAAGTCTAAGAATCAATTGAACTGTGCTCTGCATCTGCTATTCTTTCTGGTTTCTGAGATTGCTCCATCTGTACATGTTAAGGTTACTGTGCTGCTATCTGTTTTGAGTAGACTCAATTCTGCTGCTGTGTTGATTTATTTTTGTCGTGCACTTAGTCTTTTAAAAATTGTCGAAAGTCAGTGTGACACCCAATTCACCCCCCCTCTTGGGTTGCTTTTGGACCAACAAACGTAAAACGTAAACTTTATTACTCCGGGATAATAAAGTTGATTACAAGAAAAGTAAAATTCAAACTACTTGAAGAAATGAGTTCGAATGGGATTTGAGCACGAGGTACTCGATAGTCTACTTTGCTAAAAGTAGGAAAGTGGTTGTAAGCGCTGGATTTTGATTGGTGTTGGACCCATTTTTCATCTTGTGAACTTGTATTTAAAGGTACAGCAGTAAGCTGATTCAGGCCTGAATCCGAATTCTGTTTTGCACCACAGGCTGACATGTGTCCCATGATGTTCCTTCTTTCATGCATGCAAGATCATGCGCAGTTTTCTGACAGTTGAGAGATCATGGGTGATGTGGCAATAACTCCCCACTATCCCTTTCTTTGTGCTAGCTTGACACATGGCCAATTGACCAAATCAATTGGCCTTTGAATTGAAATAAAATAAACTGCCACCAAGAAGTTACCGTTCCCCTATAACCGTGGGCCTCACTTCCCCAAAATCGTGGGCTACGTTCTTCATGGGACGTGTTCTTCTTGGGCCCACACGTAATATAAAACCCATGGCCCAATACACTTGACCAATCAATTACACAGTTTTCGGCCCAATTTAATTAAGGAATTAATTAAATGGCCAATCACGGCTAGCCCAATCTGCGGTGCAAAAAATGGGTATAAACATTGCCCCCCCTACGCCTTGATTCTGTTAAGATTAAGGCGTTTGAAGAAGTTCAGTTTTTGGCATCCAGACAGATCTTAATGTATTCAATATTTTATCAAGCCCAAACGTGGCCTAATATTTTTCCTTCTTGGATCGGCTGTAATCATAACCAGATCTCCATGTGGGGCTTTCATCCTTAAAGGAGAACTCTTTTTCCCTTGGGACTCTAAGAACTTCCAAAAGATTCCTTTTCCCCATCCCAAATTCTTCTTGTTGTACATGTAGTCTTCCTCTAGATAAATACAAAATTCAAAACGTAGAGAGGAGAAAGAGGAGGCGATACATATCCCCAAGTTTTTCAAACTTGCTTCCCAAAATCCAATATCAGCACCGCCTCTCCTTTAAAGCTGGCTTCTCTCTCTCTCCTTCCCCTTCACTTTTCGCCTCCCACCTCTCTCTTTCATCCAGAGCTGGAAAAACCCTAAGCCCCATTGTTAAACCCCAAAACTTCGAACAATGTCATCCTTCAGGGCTAAAAACCCAGTCAAGAGCCAAACCACCTTCTCCGACCAGATCAAAAACATCATCCAGTCCGAAAACCTCTCTATCAACTCCGAAATCTGATCGATCGTTCTCAACCCCGTTCATCCACTATCAAAATGGGGCTTGGGCCTGCCTTCAAAACTTGTATAACTATTGGTGGAACATTTCCTCAATCTGAGCCCAGGTCTGGACAGAATTGGGCGGTAGATTGATGTACCAAGTGAAGGCCATTGCTATGAAGGAATTCGGAAAAAGCCTTAACTTGAGTGAGTCGTTCGTTCCAACCTCCCTACACTGCACTTGAAACCGAGCAATGTGCTCCACTGTTGACTGCATATTCTCCCCTATAAAGGTCTAAAATTCAGGAACTCTATGCCCCTTGGGAAAAGGCTCTTTATCAACCTCTTCCGTATGGGGTTTCCTATACATCGGTCTGCCCACAGGCCTGAATCCAGGCCCTAACTGTTCCTGTAGCAAATTCAGGACTTGATCTCTCCCAATCATGTTTGGCATCAGAGGCGACCGTGGACCTGCCTCTTGTGCTTGCAGATTCACGCCTGGACTTGCCCCCCGAGTCTCTGGGACTGAATGAGCATGAGACACGTTCCTGTCTTTAGCAGTACCTTGTCCTCCGTGAGGAGGCCTTTTGTCAGCCATTTTAGGCTTGTTTGGATTCTCTAGAAAAATAGCCTTTGTTCCTTGTTCACTAGAGGAGTCAGTTCTCTTCCAATAACCATTCCTTTGTCTCTTTCCCCTTCTGGTGCAGGGCTGTTTGACGAAGAAGCTTGATAAAAGGCCTGCGGTGGTGGAATGGAGTCCTTCAAATCTGTTTGTTCATGGCCGTTGCCATAAAATCCAAACTGAGGCATGACTGGTTGCTGAGGGACGAGTGGCAGCCTCTATGTCATCGTGGCAACTATTTTATTGATTGCTAGAGTCAAAGGCTCTATGGATTGAGAGAAAGTTTGCGACACGCTGTGTGATATCTCCTGTCCTGCAAAAAACATATTACTCTTGACGCTATCCGTGGTGTCATGGAGATCTTGTGTGCTAAGTTAAGGAGCGGTCTCCTCGAGTAGCGGGACGTCAACATCAAGTCCTTCAGGGCTGCCTGGAGGATTGGGCAACGGTGGATCCGACTGTGGTGGATCTGGTTGTGTCATGCGTTGCTTTCTTTGGCGGAATGATTGAAATCTTTGAATGACTAGGGTCCCACCAAGCGTGCCAATGAAAACTCTCATTTTTGTCATGCGTACGCCGAGCAAGACGCGAATGCGATTGCAGGCGTTGGTTGGTTGAGTGCGGGCGTGCCAAAACTTGTAGCGCCTAACTTTGGATGAAGATTACCGTGAATCTTGACTTCTAACTTGTAAGCGATTGTGTGTGACCCAAACGTTAAAGATCACAAGGAGGTTCATGGTTTGCCACACGGTTGTGGACTTAAAATTTTCTAGTCGTATAGAAAATGAAACGTAAAAACGTAAATCTTAAACCTTATTACTTCGGGATAATAAAGTTGATTACAAGAAAAGTAAAATTCAAACTACTTGAAGAAGTGAGTTTGAATGGGGTTTGAGCACGAGGTACTCGATAGTCTACTTTGCTGAAAGTAGGAAAGTGTTTGTAAGCGCTGGGCTTTAATTGGTGTTGGACCCGTTTTTCATCTTGTGAACTTGTATTTAGATGCACAGCAGTAAGCTGATTCAGGCCTGAATCTGAATTCTGCTTTGAACCACAGGCTGACATGTGTCCCATGATGTTCCTTCTTTCATGCATGCAAGATCATGGGCAATTTTCTAGCAGTTGAGAGATCATGGGTGATGTGGCAATAACTCCCCACAATCCCCTTCTTTGTGCTAGCTTGACACATGGCCAATTAACCAAGTCAATTGGCCTTTGAATTGAAGAAAATAAACTGCCACCAGGAAGTAACTGTTCCCCTAAAACCGTGGGCCTCACATCCCAAAAATCGCGGGCTATGTTCTTCATGGGCTGCGTGCTTCTTGGGCCCACATGTGATATAAAACCCACGACCCAATACACTTGACCAATCAATTACACAGCTTTCGGCCCAATTTAATTAAGAAATTAATTAAATGGCCAATCACGGCTAGCCCGATCCGCGGTGCCAAAAAAGGGTATAAACAAAATCAACCACCTTAAAAAATATAGAGCTAGTGATAAGTTGCATACTACATAAAAAGGTTTACAAATAACCTTGACAATGTAGTATCAAATCAAGCTTAAGAAGTTTCGCGAATTCAACCTTTTTCTGCATTTTTTGGTTCCTCTAACCATGAGGAAGTGAATTAGTCATTAGTAAATCTCAGGAAGGTCATCTATCAAACGGTTAATTCGTACTTTGCTCATGTTTCCATACGTTCAAATTCAATCAACTCAGAGTGGTAAGTATCAAGGTTGTGAGTACCATTCCATACAGGCCAGTATGTACCGGTTTGGTGAGAAAATGATACTCTAGCCCTACAATACTAACCCAGTCTCAATATCGGGCCTTACTTGTCAGTACCAGCAATTCCGGACAATATCAGTCGAGATGGTATTACCGGCGATTTCGGTCGGTATTTTGCAAAACAGAGAGAAAAAAGAAAATAGAGAAATGGAGGGGAAAGAGAGAAAAAGAAGAAGATCGGAGCGACATTTGACTCGTCTTGGTCTTCTCCGGAGTAATCTTGCAGCTGATCAATCTATCTTCACTTTGGGTGAAGTCTCCACACTGACGTGGGTGAAACAACTGTTCTGCTCCGGCGTGATCGATCTGTAGTTTTGAAAGTTTTTCTCCTTCTTGAAAATATGACAACACAAAGTTGGGAGGTTCTAGAGATCGAGAGAAGGACGTGCGTTGAATGGGTTTTGAATCCTTCATCTGCTCCCTAGTACTCTAAGTTTATGCATAAGCTTAGGTAAAGTAGATAATTAAGCAGATTAGCAAAACCCAAAGGTAAAATACATTTTCTAAATGGTTTGGTAAAAATAGCTAATTAAGTACTGTTCACTATGTATTATTTACTTTACTATTATTTTTTTCCACAACCTACACACACTCTCTCCTCTCCTATTCCTCCTTGCTGCTGGATTTTCCTTCCTACTATACTTGCTTGTATTTCCTACTCCTCTTAAATAAGAAGCAGTTTTGGGTGGGTTTCGCTTGCCACTTTTTGGCTGCTTTTGGACAGTTTTGCCCTCCTTTTGTTAAGTTGTGGGTGTTTGTTTGTTGGGTGGAATGGGAAATTTACTACTTTTGGTTAGTGGGTTGCGTGGCAAAAAAAGGGGTGGACATTTTTTGGGTGGAGTTTTGTATCTGTAACAGATGGCGACAACCACGAAGAAAACCCTCCTCTTCACACCTCCTCCGCTATTTCTCTATCCTCTGCCTCCGCCCAACTTCCTCCGCCTCGCTCCGGACTCCGGAGACCACCTTCTGCAGCCTCCCCTTGAGACGATACTGCTTGATGGTACGGATCTCGATCACTGGCTTCTTTGTGATGCCTTTTAGGGTTTCGAATCGATTTCTCGAAATATGTAGACGATTATCCTTGATTGTGTGCCTATTTGTTAATTTTGGGTTGTTCTTTTTGCAGGAAAGGTTCACGGTTGGCCAAACAGGACAAGAAGAAGAAGCCAAGTGGCAGGGCTCACAAGCGCATGCAATACGACCGCCGCTTCGTTACCTCCAGTAATCATAATCTTTTAATATTTTAGTTTCTGATGTTTTTCCCCTTCTTGATTTCTATTGCATGTTAGTATTGATGGTTTCATTGTTTCGAAATCATAGAGTACTTCTGATTTGTTGATTTTGTGCCAATTTTTTCAGAAATTCCTCTGTTTTCTATGCTTGGCTGGTTTTGATGTTTTTTCGCTTCTTCATTTCTGTTGCATGTTTGCTTTTTCCCCCTTCCTGATTTCTGTTGCATGTTAGTATTGAGGGTCTTCATGTAGGGTTTTCCAGAAATTTCACTGTCTGGTATACTTGATTGGTTTGGTAAGTGCAGTATTAGAAAGTGAGGAGTAAGTAGAAATATAGTCTGATTTGTTTGTGTGTTCAGCTACTATTAATATAATAACTTCTAATTTAAAGAGTATGTGTTGCCCGCGGCCCGCCATCCACGAGCTGATATAAGACCAGTGGATGGATTCGGAACAACTAGACCTAGGGCTATTTTAATTGCAAAGCTCTAATTCCTATCTCACCCACCACACTCCACTCTGATGAAAAAATACATGTACTTAAGTTCTTTTGAATCAATCTCATTCTTTTTTGTGTTAATTTTTTTTAAAAATTGTACGTTTGAGTGAATTTGGTTGCTCTGAGTTGAGGAATGTATTTGTCACTGAACAAGGGTTTTCTAGCCACGGAAGCTCCATCGAAGCATACCTCAAATCTTAGGTTACATGTTCTTGTAATTACTTGAATCTTTGCGTATACATTCTCAGAGTTGGAATTTTTGCTTTTGTTTCGTTCCCAAATCTGGTGAATTGGGCTGATACTTCTCACTCTCCACTCCTCCAAGCCCTTTGCAAAAAAACAAATCAACAAAAAAAAAAACTCTCTTCCTCCCAAAATCTCTTTTATTCTGCATATAATAATTGTATGTATGTTTTTCTTGGCTGTAGAGAGGTTAGGAAATGCTGGAAGCCATGCGCATCTCGTGGAGAAGCAGAATCGGCTCTCCGACCATATTAGCAAACATAATTATAGGTAAGTGTATCTTTTTTGTTTATTGGCAGAATTAATTGTTTCTTCTATAGGTAATTTTTACGATTTTGATTCGTAAAAAACTGTAGATCTCGCACTGATAGTAGGACAGTAATTCATCTTTTTGAGGTCATTTTTATCCTATTCCTTTGGTTCAGTCAGTTAGCCCAAGAAACTCTGTGACCATGTCTGCCTTTGCAGCAAATGCAGGTACAACCTCAAATGACCACTGTAATTACTCTGACCATACTCCTGTGCACTTAGTCATTCGTTCTGGTACAAGCATGTCCTGCACCAATCTCATCATGTTTCACGTTTGGAATTAACAGGACATCATTCAAGAAGTTAATATGGGTGCATCTTAGAAATCTATGGCAATGGATCCTTCGTCAGTTTACGGACAAGCAACTTTACAATCAAAAGCTGGACTAGGTGGTGCAGGTAGATTACCAAACCCTTGGAAATGAAAGTATTGTGTTATAGTATGACATTTGTGCATGACTTATGAGAATATTATGGTTTCCATTTTTTTATCCTATCGGAATGCCGATTCGAGTTTAAGTTTGTACTCTCATCCTCCCAAATTTTGCAATGAGACTGATATGTAGGTAGATGTGAGTGTGTGTAGCATAGTACAATGGATTTTCTTTTAAAGTAGTTCCCTTCAGTTGGTTTGGGTGGGTGGATTGTAGAGTTTGAGTGTGCATGTGTGTGTTTCAATGGTACGTGGTGTGTGTCTGTGATTGGATGAATCATAGGCTGATCCTGTGGATGAATCTGCTGCTTCTAAGTAGAAGAAAGAAAAAGGAAACCGTGTGACATGGGGAGGGATCCCCTGTGATTGACACACACATGGGAGAAAAACCCAACACTCTGTTCCTTGGAGAAACAATGGCGTTTACAGTATTAATTAGGTTAAAAGTTCAATTCTTATGCTGCTATGTTTTTGCTGCACAACAAGGAAGATCAGTGTTCTAGAGTTATTCCAAGATCGGAATGTACATGAGAGTACATCAGTGGTTCAGAGCACCAAGGAGGCGATCCAATCAGTGTTCATGTGGTAGTAGATGGTGCATGGTTGAAGGATAACAAACAAGGTGGTGTTGCTTGGGTAATTAGACATGATAATGGCAGCTTAATATCCTCTGTGTTAGGAGTTCGTCCGATGCATCGACCCGCCACTGCGTGCTCAAGGCCCAATTTGTATGGGAGTAACGACAAAGAGTCCACCACATTACTTGGGTCCAATATACACCGAATGACCCATATCCACTTAAAAGGCTAAGCCTTGTGAGTGGTGAGCCATCCAATTGTATATTAAGGTCCAACTCTTTTTCTGTTTATCCGATGTGGGACTCAACGTTCACACATGTTCTAACAAATCTCCCCCTCATGTGTGAACCGAACATTGGGCCTTAACCTCTCTTTGCATCCAAGCTCCCCCTTGATTCTGATCTACTACTCTCAACCCTATCTCCCGAACTGGGCTTATTCTGCACCCACTCAATCGATTCAGAGTCATCTCAATTGGAAGCCAACGTGCCTAGTCACCGGCACTATGCTCCCCCACGAGAACTCCATTGAGAGCCAATGTGCTCATTAATTCGATAGCACCGTGCTCTCCGACGAGTCAAACTCCATCGACAATGAGCCATCCAATACAGCACTCCAACATCGAGCCACCTTGCTTCATCGGGAGTCACCTTTGGATTTTATACCGCTCCACGAGTGTTTCTGTGCAAACCCATTCAATGGTGCGCTGAGAGTCTTCCCATAGATCGTCAACCTGGCTCTGATACCATTTGTTGGGAGGTCGTCCGATGCATCGACCCGCCACTGCGTGCTCAAGGCCCAATTTGTATGGGAGAAACGGCAAAGAGTCCACCACATTACTTGGGTCCAATATACACCGAATGACCCATATCCACTTAAAAGGCTAAGCCTTGTAAGTGGTGAGCCATCCAATTGTATATTAAGGTCCAACTCTTTTTCTGTTTATCCGATGTGGGACTCAACGTTCACACATGTTCTAACACTCTGTAGCAATGAAAATCTGTCTTTAAGTTTTATCTTTGTTGCTTAATGCTTTTTCTTAGCCGATTCAGTGCTGCCCTTGGAATATATGCATGTGGGATGTAAATTGACCATGCTGTTAAGTGACTAAATTGGGAGATCAAACGTTAATTAGTAGATGATTACATGTGAAAATTGTGGTGCAGAGAAGTAAAGATTTGGACACTCCAGAATTGCTTGAGCATTTACCAGCTTAGCAGCAGATTTTATTTTATATTGTGCTACTTGCTTTCCTCTTAGTTTCATAATTGATCTTTCTCTTTTTCTTTCTTCCAGGAAAGTATCTTGTGTTGGCAGAGGATTGATGGGTTATCTTGGACATAAGGTATATATCTTTTTGATTCGTTTTTGCTTTAAGCTGTAAAATAAAGTTTCAAAATAGGAAGCTAAGGAAATGAAGGAATTCATGGTTTGTTTTGCAGGGGTTCGTTTCAGTTAGCATGTTGTTACATGAAACGAGCTTTTACTTTGTGTGTTTTTGTTCTTTGTTCGTTTGATTCTGAGGTTGCTTTGGTGTCTCTGTAGCTGTTGCCGTTGGTAGGAGGTAATGGTCGTGGTTCTGAGCTGGTTTGTGTTGTTTGGGTTCTGTGATTTCTAATTTTGTAGTGTCTGTGTTTGATTTCTGTTTGTAGAGTTATTTAGGGCAGTTGATTTGTAGATTTGTATTTGACAGTTTTTTTTTTTGGTATTGAGGGCAGTTTTTTTTTATTTTCCATTTGTTTTTTGTATTCTATTCATGATGCATGTGTCCTGTATCTTTTGATTTGCTGGATTTGTTCTTCTGCATTTGATTTGTTATTCCAAAGATTTTGTCTTCGTGTGCCATGTATGTTCTATGTGTGTACAGTTATCTATATATGTCTATATATGTGTGTTTTTGGGAAAGATTAGTATTGATGAATGCGGAGTAAATAGTAGTAATATGGAGCTATTATTAATATAGTTAGGCATATGGACATAATTTACATATATCTTGATTTCTGAGTGCCATAGCTTTGTCATATAGTTTATGTTTTGTAGATTTACATTTGACCATTTTTTTGGTTATTAAGGGCAGCTATTTTCATTTCCTATTTCTTTTTTGTATTCTATTCATGATGCATGTGTTCTGTATCATTTGATTTGCTGTATATCTTCATTTCTGAGTGCCATAGCTTAGTCTACATAGTTTATATGTTCTGAAATTCAATGAGTTGTTAATCCTTAGTTTTGTCATTCAGTAATATGGTTGTGCGCGTTCCATTTCGTCGGTGGGTGCATGTGAAGCATCGGAATCCTCAAACTCCACATGGAGGGTTTTATTGCCTTCTCCCTATTCAAGGCCGAAGGGTGATTGTTGCTGTCACAAGGTATCAACGTCCTGGACACCTGGAGTATAAAGCATTTAGTGTTTTTGTGCTCGAGTACAGAGAGATGTTGGGTTTGAATGAGAATTTGGTATGGGCTGTACGCGATGATTTAGTTAATGCATATAACTTTTGTTGTCACCAACTACATTCATAATATTAGGAACAAACAGAAAAAGATCTCCACAATAGGCATGATGGACGTGCTTTGCACGTCGGCCAGCATCTAGCTATAAGAGAAAATCTTCTTTACGGTTGTTCCGTAAAGAAGAAGTTACGGAGTTCAATCGTAATCGTCTAAAGTGTTTTTGGACGATTCGGATTGAAAATAAATTATGACCGGTAATAATTGATTGTGATTAATTTTTCCCCGAAAAAAGTTTCATTAAAATCTGGACCGTCCAAAACTAAAAAGATCGACGCGCGAGAGGCTCCGTGAAAAAGACACTCTCATTCTATAATACCATAAATTTCGTACTTTATCATATTTTAATAGATAAAAAGGATTATACAGAGGATTGGTGTGGTGTGAAAGTCAAAAAGATGTAGCAAAAATACATTTTCACTTGCCATTTGGACTAACACTTTGTGTACATGATCTAAAGAGTAAAGTTGGATTGAAAAACCAGTGGTTTTGAGCCCTCCGTTTGGGAAAAAATAGCATTGTAATTGAATAATGAGCATCATCTACCACACGTGGTAAGAGAGAAAGCTATTTTCATTATTAAAAATAAATGTTAACTGAATTTTTTAAAATCGTAATACGTAACTTATAACTAAATGTATATATTTTTAATATTTGTAATGATAAATCCGAACTGGTATTGACCGGTAACGTGTTGGTACCGGTACGTACCGTTCCAGTGACAAATCCGATACCATATACGAAATGGTATTCAAAACCTCAGTAAGTACATATAAAAGGATGGGAAAAGACTATTTCGGAACTCAAAAACTATAAACAGAAATGCAGCAGTCAAAGAATTAAAGCAAGAAAGATAGTTTCAAGTTTACCGCTAACCTGTGGCTTCTTTTGACTGGCGAATCGCAACAATCTCCCCAATTTCCCTGACACAAAACCACATAAAGCATCAACGCTGCGATGTATAACGTCCTCCGCAATTGGTTGTCGAACAGCCTGAATCACACTCACCACCAGTGGGATG
Organism: Rhododendron griersonianum; assembly: GCA_018127125.1. Taxonomy (NCBI): domain Eukaryota; kingdom Viridiplantae; phylum Streptophyta; class Magnoliopsida; order Ericales; family Ericaceae; genus Rhododendron; species Rhododendron griersonianum. Next base: position 2,509,267 of record CM030799.1, read on the forward strand.
GACCACATCAGAAATACCCAAATTTCCGGTCCATCAAACATGGTCTCTCTCTCTCTCTCTCTCTCTCTGCGTTTCCCAAAGAAATGTTGGGGAAGAATATAGTACGTTGTTTGTAAGCGGAAAGACTTGTGATGGAAAAAAAGTCTAAAATGGTTAATGGTTTGAGTCTTGGTCAATGTATATGTGCGTTTTTGAATCCTTGTACGCGGAGGTGATATTTGTCACATGCCTAACCGCGTAATAAGATATATGTATATGTGAGAAAGTCAGCGCTTCCAGAAGCCATGTGCTATATGTGAGAAAGTCAGCGCTTCCAGAAGCCACGTGCTTGACGGATTTCTAGTCCTAAATTAATGGGTTGCTTTAATCGTAGGGCGAAGACTAATATAACACAATACTCGGTAAGATCGGAGTCGAATCCATAAAGACGGTGATGTGTGCTGACTTAAAAACTCGGGTTAATAAAATTTAAACGGGTTCTTAGGTAGCCACCTCTTGTAGTTTGATGCTGAGATTAACTAAAACTAGAAATTGTTTGGTTTTTCAAATAATTAAAAAGAAGGTACGGTCGTAGGGTTTATAGCACTCGCAACCAATCCGAACTTATCTACTTCATTAGTTGTTCTTGAAAACGTTCGATTTTAGAGAGAAAAAGATACCCTGAAAGATGCGAACCTTTATAGTCGTCGTTTATTTCTCATCTCAGAAATATTCTCTCCAAAATGATCTTAAATACCAAATTTGATAAAAATTTGGTATTTACTTTTTACTTTTTGGATGTATATACCATACTTTTATTTGAATAGTCAAAAAAATTGACTAAAATAAAAAATATGAAAATCTATAAAGCATTTTTATCTCAAAATCGACAACCGGCGATATTACTCAAATTTAATTGGTCAACAGTTGAGTATTGAGTGGAAAATCAGATCCAAAAACAAAAAGTAATTTTCTCAATAATTGGGTTTTCTCAAATTTTTTCCACGTTGAATGGGGTTTTTGTTGGTTGTCGAAATAACATCCGAGCCGTTGAATGCATGATCCGACGACTCGGAAGTGCGCAGCACGATGGTGTGCACCTCACTGCATAGTAGAAGTACCGCAACCCCCTCCCCCCAAGGGAAAAAAATTGAGGGGATAGAAAGTTAACCTGGTGCGCAGAATCTGGGTCTTCAATTGAATGCTAACTCTCTTTGCGAGCTACAAATACACCAAGTCCATGAAGGCTCCAACCGTCCTCAATTCCATGGAATCCAACGATGAGCCCACCATCCATTCCAAGCTTGGAAAGAGAATAAATAGCCTTGGTAGGGTCCGATATATAACCAAATGGCCCATAATTATTCAGATTAGTATGAAAAGTGATAGAAAAAAGACTCTCCATGGTTATGGACCGGAGTTGCTCTACTGAACTGTCGATGCAAACCTAATTAATTAAGCAAATACAAGTATGAATTAGGAATTTGTTTGGAACGCATAAAAACTAAACAACCATTGAACCATATATATGAAACTGTTTGATGCACGTGTGTCCCACCCTCATTGGATTATTTCGGTTGCCTATTCGACTCAGCCAAAAAAGATCAAACGACTTTAAAAAATGCTAGGGACACAAAGGGAAGTACACAGATCCGACTATAAATTTGTCCGAAACCATTGTCTCGCCAATAATTATCGAACAAATTTAAAAAATGCTACGGACACAAAGGGAGATTTGTCCGAAATAATCCAGTGAGGGTGGGACACACGTGCATCAAACAGTTTCATATATATACATCTCTATTCGGTTCTATGCACTTATGTTTGTGTCTCTAGGGTTGCTAATAATATAAGGGAAAAAAGATTTCATTCATATTTTGTTATTATCTGGTGGATCCAAAAAAGTACTCCTACTACTTTTGTTCAAAATTATTGTCCCGGTTTGCAAAACGAGAATTTCAAAAAAATTATTATATTTTTGTTAAAAGGAATTCTAATTTTGTTCACAAGTTAGTAGATCTCATGCATTGTTTTTATTCGTGGAAAAAATTTTAATTTTTTCTTTGACAAAAACAAGTTTATTTTAGAATTTTCATTTTGCGAACTGGCCAAATATTACGGAAAGAGGGAGTATCAAAAGATACAACTGGAACAATGCTAAAGATGTACTATTAAGATGGCTCAAAAAAAGATCTAGAGTAGGGACGGTCGCACCGTTGTAGCCACCCCTTGCTCGGGACTGCCGAAATGCTCAGAGCTTCCTATAACAACGCCATCGCGGCTTTCACTTTGAAATGAAATTGAACAGATTCTAGTGTACCGTACAACGCCTGAGTCCAAATGAAGAAGACGAATAGTTATCTGCAATATAGGCCCGTCGGCCTTCTATGTCTTAGTATTATATGTAGTGTTTTGTCGTTCCCGTATTCCCAGGTGCCCCAAGAGATATCCATCCTTCTTCGCCAGTAAACTTCCCCTGCACATTCACACTGAATCTATTACTACAACCTAAGATGGTACATTTTATATATATAGCTAGCATATATGCCTGGAGAGAGAGAGAGGGGTGGGTGGGTGGCGGGGGTGTGGACATCGATTACCATTGGTACTCTTGGACTCGATCTCTTGGTGTCTGATAGAAGAAATTCAATTCAATCGCTTACAAAAATTAGGATCCTGGTGTCATGTACAATGTAGAGCCCAGCTGTACAACTTAGAAGATATTTGCCATACTTATTTAGGTGTCCATCCTACTAGGTTTGAATACTTAAGTGGGCATTTTGAAATTTAAATAATACTTAAAACACCTTTAATCATGACAAATACAAAAATTATGACAAAATCATGTAAAATACAGGAATTATGACAAAGTCATCCGGAATTATGACAACCTTAAACTAATGTAGAGCCCAGCTGTAAGAACTTATAGGATTTTTTTTTTCTTTTTTTAATATCCAAAGTTCGACGGGATTCATACAAGACTTTACTCCTGTTTTAATTAAGTTGTTCGTTGGGCGTTGAGATTGAACTCCAAAGAATGGTAGAGGTGCGTCATGTGTGTAAACTTATCCGAACATCATGAGTTATATAACGAAAAAGTGTATTCAACATCATGAGTTATATAACGATGACTTTCATTTCGCATTAATGGTCGTCAGAACTAAAAATATATATTTGTTATCGGTGGTGGATGCAATGAATTAGGAGTTGGCGGGTGGAAGTTTTTAAAAAATGTATAGGAACTACGCACGGCTCGGAGAATTCAGCATTCAATACGGCTTCAAGTGTCCTTAGCAAAGTGTGAGAAAATTGATCGTGCTTAAAGGAACGCATGCACCCACATATCATTATTATTGTTGACTGCTTCGATAATCTTATAAAAGCATATGCACAAACCCTAAACCCACTGACCCGTTGTCGGATTGGGCTTGGGTTTGGAGAACAAATACCCATCCTAGGGTGGTCCAATTTTTCTGGCTTGTTCTTCAAAACCGTTTAGCTACTAAAGATTTTCTCCATACTCGTCATATTTCCCAGGATAGTTGCTGTCCGGAGTGTCCGAATGCGATTGAAAACCCCATGCATGTCCTCCGGTTGTGCCCTAAGGCTCGTTCCTTTTGGCTTGAAGTCGGAGTGTCTCCAAATTTCTTTGATACTTTGTTGAGTGGATTCAGTCTCATTGTCATCAGAAACAGTCCCACCCCTCGGGTCATCCTTGGAATGTAGTTTTCCCAATTGTTTGTTGGTGTTTATAGGTTAACAGAAACATGCGTTACTTCAACTCTATCAATTATGACAACGCTCCGCTGATTAACAAGGAGTGTTTCTCCCGAATCTGGGAGTGGGTTTTGTTTTGCCAAAATTCTACAATGCAGCGTGGTCCTACACAGGTTGTGCACATTGGGTGGTCTCCTTCATCGACGGGGTGTTTTAAATTAAATGTTGATGGGGCTCGCAACTCCGATGGTCTCTCCACAGCTGGGGGACTTATTCGGGATGCGAATGGTAAATGGGTGCAAGGCTTTCAACAAGTTATTGGATGCGGGTCTGTCTTGGGGGCTGAATGCTAGGCTCAAAGGGATGGTTTGAAGTTGCTGCTGGAGCTCAAGTTGCTTGGGGCTGAAGTGGAAATGGATGCTTTGCAAGCTATGTCACTGTTGAACACTAATTAATCCAATTGCTCAGCATCCTCTTAGCTCTATTATTTGTGATTGCAGGCATCCTATGGTGTTATGCCAAGTTCGTGAAGCTTGCAATGTGAGGCGTGAAGCAAACAAATGCATGAATGAGCTAGCAAAGCGGGCCTTTGATTTATGCAATGAAGTTTATGTTTCCTTAATCGAACCTCCTATGTTTATGTTGCAACGATAAGCTGATGACGCTGTATGGGTTAAATACCCAGAACGAATTATGTTTGATTTTCTATAATATCGTCTGTTCACAAAAAGAAGAAGAAGAAGTAATCAATGTATTCAATTAACCGAGTGTCCTTATTTTCTGGAATTTTGGTTTCCTCTGTCCATAGAACCCTTTTAAACTTTTCTACTCAACAGATTCATGCCTCCGTCACATGCACAAAGAAAGTTTGCACTTTCATAAGAGAAAATCAAAACATTGAGGGTCCTTATACCCGAGTGGGAGGAATTTCTCATGACTATTTACCGGTGATGAAGTACCTTGGTTGTTGGTTGATGCAATCCGTGGACAAAACCGGAATCGAACCGTGACTCACGGTTCGGATTAGAACCGAACAATGAGACTTTTGGTCCGGACACGGATTTTATTTTCAAAAAAATCGTGTTTCGCAGATTAGGATTGAATTCATAGGAATCCGATTCGATTTGGACCGTGCGCAGCCCTAGAATAAAGCAAGGAGAGAACTATTGAAAAAGAGAAGATAGTTGATAGCATATAGTGCTTATTGTTGGCTGGGCAAGAGAGATGGATGCATTGCGTATTTATATTAGGTTTATATAAAATACAAATATATCTCTATAAATAAAAATTTACGATAATTTGTCTTGGCAATAAAAAAATAAGGCGTTAGAATGAGAAATTATTCTTCGCACTTAGAGCAAGGCCACGTGGTGCTCCACATGTGTTGTGATTGGTTAAAACTACCAGACTCGTGAGTTTTGTGTTAGTAAATTAGAAAACAAAATAACACATTCCATATTGTGATTGCAATGAAGCATTGTTTCAAGAGCACTCAATAACCTATCGTAGAATGGAGATTGAAAAATTAATTCACTATAGGACTTGGCCTGTGTGTTTTTTTTTTTTGGGGGTCATTTTTCGCACAATTCTGGAGAGTAATTGCGTATACATATATGAGAACTGAACTTTGATGTTGTATTTTGGCTACTGAAAACCGTGTGTTGTTTGGTGATTTGGACAGCTTGGGTTGAGAACCCCTGCGGCGCAAAGGGAATAAAAGTGCTGGATTTGATTTGGGTTTACAACTTTCTACGACAATTGATTGCTCATAGTCCTGAACCATATCAACGCCCCCTGTGGGGCTCGAACCTCTGCCACCACTGTGGGGGAGGATGAGAAAGCCTGCAGTGCTAGCCTTGCTTCTCCGGATCTTGGCCTCTGATATTGTTGGATTTTGCTACACGATGAGTCGATGACATGGATTTTTAAGGAATGAGCAATTATTCAATACTCCAAAAGTATACCCCTCTCACATAACATGCGGGTCTCACACGTGGCTTACGTGTGGGCCCCACATGTAATGTGTAAGCTTAACGAACATATTAGGGTCCCTTCCACCAAGTTATTCCTGGGTTTTGTGGCATTTTTTTTGGTTGTTGTCACTGAATTTTTTAGGTTTGGATCAAATTCTTACACCATATTTTTTTGTCTCGATAAGAGGAATCAGAATAAGGTAAACATGTAGACTAAATTTGAAAAAAGTTCATATAAAATGGCAAAAACTTTTTCAACTTTAGTCCACATTTTAACCTTATTCCGATTCCTCTCATCGAGACGAAAAAATACTATTCCCTCCGTTCATTATTAAGTGTCCAGTTTCGTAACTCCAACTTATTAAGGAGATATCATCATAACACATTTTACATCAACTTTTTACCTTCACTTTTTCTACTTACCCTCTATGGAGATATCGTCATTACATTTTTACTCGTTAACTTTTAAAAATGAAATATACTTTTAGGGGTAAAATGGAAAATACACCAATTTTTACTTACTAATTTTACAAAATGGATAATTATTAAGGGACAGCTCAAAATGGAATACTGGACTCTTAAAAAGGGGACGGAGGGAGTATAAAATTTGTCCCAAATCCTGTAGAAATTAGGGGGAAAAATAACCCAAAAGACTTTGTCAAAAAGTACGGAAAAAGCTTGGCCAAATAAGCTTTAACTATTGTTCATGCCACAATAGACAAGGAGGGAAGGAAACGAAACACACCTTTTCTCAGTTTCAATCCTTCATTATTGTCCCGTTCTGAACCGTTGTGGGTCCACAATGATCGGAACCGTTCAGCTTAGGTCTCACAGAAAATTATAGTCTTGTCAAAAATTAGTTTAATCGGACACCAATAACTATGTCAACAGTTTAATATTTGCAGAGGACAACATGAACGATAAAAGTTTGGACGATTCATTTTTTATTTCACAAACATGAAAGCTTGACTTAGCTATTGGTGTCCAATTAAACAAATTTCTAATTTGACCAAACTTTTTTGCGACGGTTCTGTTCACTGTCGATAAGCAGTAATAACAAATACTCCGTATTAGCAATTTTAATCTAACAACAATCTCTGCAGCACAGACTGAATAAGCAAAAAATATTTTAGACACTTTGGACGTAAGCCTACAAGCATATCATGTTGGGAGTCCGATCCGCCTGAGGTTCTCCAGTGTGCGCACAGGCCCAATCCGTTGGGAAGTGTCCACGGAGTCCACACCACATCGCATGGACCCAATATACATTGAATAACTCATATCCACTTAAAATGTTAAGTCTTATAAGTGGTGAGTCATCCAATTGTATATTTAAGTTCAACCCTTTTTCTATTTATCCGATGTGGGACTCAACATTTCACACATGTTACTAACATATCAAGTTTCTAACAAAAACGCTATTGATACTCCTTGCGAACTCCTACCGAAGAAACCGATCGTCTTCCCGCAAGTCAGCATTGAAGAAAAATATGTGCCTATCAGATTTCCTCCGAATGGAGCCCACTTCCGCTTGCCTGTGAAATTTTTTTTTCGTCAATTACACAGTCGAGTACATGTACTAATTAGAAATCAGGTTCCTCTATCGTGAGATTTCCTCAAGTGAATAAAAGCAAGACTCGCGTTTCTATTTTAATAATTCAAGCAGTAACATTTTGGAGATGTTAGGATCACGGGCCATGGTCTTTCTATGTTGACAAATTTCATAACAAAACACACATTCAATTGTATCTCTGATTATCGAGTTGTAAATTATTTATTTCTAGAGTGTCTGTTTAGAAAGTGGAAGGAAATCAAATCTTTATTTGTAATGGAATGATCGCGTTTAGATCAAGTGGTCGGAGAGAGCTCAATTGGAATGGATTGACCGGGTATCAATTTGAGATCAATTGGTAAAACCTGCCTAAATGAGGCGGAAGTGGTGCACACGTTTCAGCTAATACAAAAGGTAGTATTCTTTTGAATGCAAGAGCAACGATACAAAAGGAGCAGCAGAGAAATAAAAAGAAAAAGAACGTGGGTCTAGTCCAGACAAGATGGAGGGGTATTTTTACGTTTGAGCCTTGGAGTTCTTATTCAATCGTCGAAGCCACAATGAAACTCCAAGAAGTATTCACAACTTTATTTCTACAAACTTAGACTTGTTCTTCGGTGGATTTCCGAAGGAGTGTGGAAGGCTTGTGGATTCAAGGCAGCGGCAGTCAAACACTGGGTGTAGTGAACGTGGATTCGGCAAGTAGGTCTTAGGCTCAATTGTGAGGATTCAAATCGTAGGGTAAGATTACTTGTAACTACACAATATTTATAGTGCTTGATTCACTCCCGTGGTTTTTTCCCATTTAGGGTTTTCCACGTATATCTTGGTGCTCTTATGTTTATTGCTTTCCGGTGATTGATTGGGTTGATATACTGATTGTGGGTTGATATTGAAAAAATTCGAAACATAGTAAATATTTATATACCTAAGCAATCTAGGATTTTTCAGGAGAGAATAATTCTATTGAAGAATCTAGCTTGCATCCTAATTTGGACTGTAGAGATGCGGAGAACCCAGATTCTAATTGGATAAGAGTAAAAAGCAGAGGGAATAGATGGTGACCTTGTGCGAACTGTTGAGTACTTTGGGTGCTATAAGTACACCAAATGCATCAAGGTAGCTTCCACCACGTCCATGTAATCCAGCCAAGATTGCACCTTCTTCAATTGGAATGGACACAGTAGAACCAATTTGCTGACCATAGGGCCCATATCTGTCCCGATTTGAATAAAAAGAGAGCGATGTGACTACACTCCTTTTATGCCAGTCTCCATATGTCAGGCTTATGGCCGAGAGTTGCTCTATTGAACTGTCAATGCACAACTAAACAAGTGAAAGTATATATTAGGACTTTGTTTGGAAAGCATAAAAAAAATAACGATCATCTAAAATTATTGTAGTTTTTGGTTAAATAATTTTTTCCTCGGTTTGTCTGTCAGCGGTGTTCGGATTAGCTTACCCGCACCTCTCGACTATTCCCCTTTCCAATATGTTCAAAGGAGTCATACGCACCCCAACTAAGAGATTTACGAGAGATTTCTCTTTTCAAACCTAGCCTCAAGAGGTTGTCAAGTTTTGAACTCAGGATGTCTGAATTTATAGATTATCCATATTGCCACTTGCGTAGGGTTTTGGTTAAATAATTTACTTGACTATGTATTCGCCTTAACAATTAGATAAGAAGATTCTAATATATATATTATAGACACAAACGAAAATGCTGAATTCAGACACAGATGGGTTCAGAACCGTTCGACGTGTGTGGCACCCACGTGCATTGATCCAAATCCATCTGTGTCCTGGTCTATGAATAAATTAAAGAGGGTCAGGGCGACACCGTAAAAGTAGATTGGCCACCGGGACCGCCAAATCTTTCGGAGCATCCTATAACACTGCCGTCGGTGCTTTTTCTTGTGATTTTAATTGATTTGATAACTTGTCCATAACAAAGAGTTATCTCCAATGTAGGCGCGACGTCGACCTTGTAAGCCCAACATCCACCCCCATTCCCTCCCCACGGCCCTAAAGGTATCCCTCCTTCTTCACCGATATTGCTCTACACATTAACACAACACGAAATACTGTTCTTGGTTAGAAGTGGTATCAAAATAAGAAGCTTTCAAAAATCCAATTTAAAATTTGAATCTAAAATGAACTAGTTGGCATACCTTAATAATACCTATTTTGCCTTCAAAGGTTAAACTCCAGATTTGCCCACCAAAACTTCCATGGACTGGTGACAGCACTAGCTGAAATAGATAGGACGAAGTTTTCATTAATACTGTTGTATATAAAAAGTAGTAAAAGAATAAAGGTATCAACATATACAATTAACAACAGGGTGAAGTATAAAGTCATGCATAAAAGTTTGGATAGCTCAACCTTTTTCTGTGCTTCGTTCTTCTCTTTCAGAACTTTATTCTCTACTCCCGTCTCTTTGATTTTTGTCTTCAGCTCTTTCTCTATCTTTTGTAAATCAACCATCTAAAATAAATATAGAGATAGTGAGATGATTGGTATAGAGATTTTTTTGGCTGGAAATGGTATAGAATTAGAGGGGAGAAATTTTTTTTTTTTGAACGACAATTTTTTTGCCTTCAAAGGTTAAACTCAAGATTTGCCCACCAAAACTTCCTTGATATTGACCCGAAAGTGGGACTGGTGACTGCACTAGCTGAGTTTTCATTAATGCATTACACCTTGGACTTGGAGTAGAAAGAACTGTGAAAATGCAAAAGAAAGTGGAGAGAATAACCAAGCAATCAAAATATATAGTAATTAGAGTTACTAATCGTGATAGAATTCCACGTGATAATTTTTTTTTTTTTTTTGGCATACAGTATACATCAGCGGGGTGTTGGTATGTTAGTCAACGGAGAGTTTAGAAGTTATCCATAGCCCTGAACCTTTTTCACCATTGCTTTGTTATTCTCCATTAGCACTTTATTCCCTGCTCCCGCCTCTTCGATTTTTGTCTTCAGCTCTTCTTCTATCTTCTGTAAATCAACCACCTAAAAAAAAAAATTCGCCGTAGTGATACGAATGGTATAGAGAATTTTTTGGCCGGGAATGGTATAGAAATAGAGGGGAGAATATTTGTTCATCCAGTAAGTTTAGGAGAAAATGTTCACTAGTTGGTGAGAAATTTTAGGTGGTGGCCTACTAAAAAACAATCAGAAAAAGGGTATTTTGGGGTTACACCTCCATAAAAGACTTTCACAGTTAAAACTCTTGTATTATCGGAGTATAAGTCTTAGTAAATCAATGATGTAGAAAAGTTTGGCTAACTCAACCTTTTTATCCGGTACTTCATTCTTAGCTACCAAATCATCGATGTATTTCTTCAACTGCACTTCATTCTTTGCTGCCACCTTAATGAAGTAGTTCTTTTCTATCTTCAGTTGTTCCTCTATCTTTTGTAATTCAGCCACCTTAAAAAATATAGAGCTAGTGATAAGTTGTAGTACTACATAAAAAGTTTTACAAATAACCTTGACAATGTAGCATCAAATCACGCATAAAAAGTTTCGCGAACTCAACCTTTTTCTGCATTTTTTGGTTCCTCTTACTCAACATTTGATTCTCTGATTTTACTTTTGTCTTAAGTCTTCTTCTATCTTTCGTAAATCAACTACCTTAAGAAACATAGAGCTCGTGATAAGAATGGTATACATAGAGACTTTTTTTTATTTATCGAGAATGGTATAGAGATAAAGAAGAGATATTAGCAAAGTACGTACCTTGTGGCCTTGTTTGATAAGTGAGTTAGAGGGTGGGATAAGATTACTAATCCTATGGGTCCCCTAATTCTATGTTTGATTGCACAAAATGGAACGGGATTAGTAATCCCATGGGATGGGCAATCCCCTCACTAGGGAGGATTAGTAATACCTTGGGGGACTAGGTATTAACAATCCTATCCCATGAAATTAAATTACTTTGACCCAATTACCCTTGGTCATTTGGATAAATTATGCAATTATCCTTGGGATCGGATCTCACCCGTGGACCAAAAAACCACTGGAAATTACCACTGATATAATGGGTATGATATTGGCTGTGTAAAAATTAGATTATCAATGCATCAGTCCATTTTTGAAGAGTGAGTTAAAAACATCCATTATTTTCCTACATTTTTTGCGCAATGATTTTAAAACTTTTTTTTTTCATGTTTTGTAAATTTTTTATTTTGTTCCACTTTTTTTTTTTTTTTTTGCTTCGTGATATTTTTGGGACTTGTAAAACCCAAAAAGACAAATGGATATGAAAAAAGGAATAATAGATTTAATTAGTAACTTGAATCATTTGTGTGGAACTCAAAAGTGGATTCCACAAACTCAGTTGTGCATCGTTGGTGCATGGTGTTGAATAGCCATAATTGTGTTGGACCTGAATGTAGTACAAAAATGTACATTAGTTGTATTTTCAATCCATGTTAATTGTATTTTCACAAAATGTTGAGTACAGTTAAAAAAAAGAGAGAAGAAAGACTAAAAAAATGACATTTTAATTGTATTTTCTCTTTTACATGAGGGAAAAAATTAAAGAAAATTATTATTTTAATCCAATCTAATCGTGTCCTAAACAAACATGGTAATAACAATTTCATCATTCTATGTTTTTTTTTTTTGGGGTAAGTATATATATTCCATTGTTTATTGCCTAAAAAATAAATTAGGTAAAATTTTGAAAATTATGCATGAACAATGGTAATGTTGGAACATCAATCTTCCAATCCTATCCTATGTGGGGGAAACAAACGTAATATTACTAATCTCATCTCCTTACGAATCCCACTCCATAATTCCATCTCCTTACGAATCTCATCCCAATCCCATCTCCTTACTAATTCTATCTAATTCAACACATATCAAACAAGGCTTGTGAGAGAGATTAGCATCTCCAAACCTTGGCTTCGAATTTGAGGATATCAAATTTTTTTGAAGGCTTACATGGCAATTTAACATGTTACATAGAATTTGACATCTCCACCCAACATGTGAAATTTGTTAAATTTAGGAAGTTTTGGTGTAAAGTGATGAAAGTAATTGTTTAAAATCACATGTAAAATTTGACATAAGGGAGGAGGCCGGCCATCAAATTACACATAAGCATTTCGCATTTGGATTGGAATTGATTCACATGTCAAGTAGTGTTAGACTAGTCCCACATCGCTCATCTAAGCCACCCAAACTTGGTTAATAAATTCTAGAGGCTACTCCACCTATTGCCAATTGGTTTTAGGTTGGAACCCTTTAAGAAATTTAACAAGTAGTATTAGTGTATCCACAATGCTATAATCAAATGTAAAAAGTTTTTAAAGTTAACAATGTTGGTGTAAAATATGGCTCACAATACTATAATCAAACTTAACAACCTTCTTAGAAATAATCAAATTTTTGGCCTTGGATAACCAAAATTAGCAACTTTTTGACAATAACCAAATTTAATAAACTTTACATATTTTCAATTAAATACACCAATCATTATACAAAAATGTTCTATCTCTCTTCCCTTTTCCTCTCTCTCTTTCTTTTCAAACAATATTTTTTAGAAAACAGTTTTTTAAAAATATTTTTTTCCCAAAAAAAGTTTCAAAAACTATTTTCTACTGTGCACAGTTTTTAGTTTTTTGTAGTTTAAAAATATGATGTGATAAGTTTTGGTTATCTAATTTTGATTATGTCATTGTAGATATCTACATTGCTAACCTTAACAATATCTTAAATGAATAATCAAAAGCTGATGTGACAATTTTTGGTTATCAATTTTTGATTATAGCATATTGTGGATACCTTTAGCAAAAGATTGAAACTAAATTTATCTTTAATGCTTGTCTAATCTAAACTTCAGGCCAATTTAAACTTAACAAAGCAGTTAATTGTTAATCATATTAAAACAACAAAAAAGGTTGTATATAAACCAAAAAACTTTTACATCGAGAGGCTTGGGTGCCAGTCAATGTTGGGAATTTTGCTTCTTGTTGTGGAGGCGTTATGCTTCGTTTCCCTTCAATCTTTTTATTCTTTGTTTGAAGAATAATAAAATCTGGTACACAAAAATAAAATCATGCATAACAGTTTGGCTAACTCAACCTGTTTCTCCATTGCTCCGTTCTTCTCTCTCAACATTTCATTCTCTTTGATTTGTGTCTTCAACTCTTCCTCTATCTTCTGTAAATCAACCATGTAAAAACATAAAGATAGTGATACGAATGGTATAGAGATTTATTTATTTTTTTGAATCTGGAATGGTATAGAGATGGAGGGGAAAATATTCGTTCAACCCTTAATTTTGGGACAAAATGTTAAGTAGTTGGAGAGAGATTTCAGGATGTGGCCTGCTTTGAGTCAAACATCATAAGATTGCTAAGCTGAAGAGATTAAAAGGTGCTCTCAAAAAGTTTAATTTTCAGTTCTACTCTAACATCAGTAAACGAGTCTGTGAGGCAAAGGAGGAGTTAGATAGAGTACAAGACTTGTATTTTCAATCTCCTTTTGATTCTGCTTTGTGTCATTCTGAGAAAGAAATGCTGGGTAAATATGTGGAGTTAAGAATGGCTGAGGAATCTTTCTTGAAGCAGAAAGCTAGGATAAAATGGCTTGCTCTGGGTGATCAGAATTCTAGGTACTTCCATAGGAAAATGTGCTCCCATAGGGCAAGGAACACAATCCTTAGTCTCACTAATTCTGTTGGTACATTGATTGATGATCCCGAGGCTGTTAAGCAGGAGATCTTGGGTTACTATATTGGACTGTTGGGTACTCCATTCATGGGAAAAATTGATTCTGTTCCTGTTCTTACTCAAGCTATACAAACAAAAGTTCCTCATCACCTTAGGGCTATGCTTGTTGCTCCTGTTTAAGGGTCATCATTTGGCCCGCCAAAGCCTGCCCGGCCCATCGGGCTTTTGCCCGGTCCAGGCCCGTCCAACGGGCGGGCTACCCCAGCCCGTAGTTTGTAATGGGCGGGCTTGGGCCTTTGAATTTTTACTCGGCCCCCCTGTAGGCCCGGCCCGTGAGCCCGCCCACAAGCCCGCCCGTGGTACCCGCCCAAAAGCCCACCCACGGGCCCGCCCATTAGCCCGAAATCCCACAAAACCCTTTCTTTTTTCCCTTGGTTTAGTTTGTACCCAAGGAAATTTAAGCCCGCCCGGCTTTTGGCCCGCTAGCCCGTCAATTGGGCTAGCCCGTGGGCTGGGCCTGGGCTTCAATTTATGGTAGGTAGCCCGGCCCGCAAAAAAGAAAAAGCCTGCTCGGCCCGGCCCGTGAGCAGGCTCAGGCAGTGACTTGGCGGGCTGGGCTGGGCTGGGCCGGCCCGGCCCGATGATGACCCTTACTCCTGTTACTGTGACTGAAATAAAGGCTACTCTTATGTCCATTAATGGTGACAAGGCCTCTGAGCCTGATGGTTTCAATTCTTTGTTTTTCCAGAAAAGTTGGGATGGGGTGGGAAGTGATTTTGTCGCTGCTATTGCCTCTTTTTTTTAATCTGGTATGATCCTTAAAGAATGGAATGCCACTGCTATTTCCTTGATTCCAAAGGTTAGTGCTCCTTCCTCTATCAAAGACTACAGGCCTGTAGACACCCTATTTGGGACTTTCCAGAATAGTTTATTTACGGTCTTTGGTTCCCCAATGATGATTAAGGTCGAGAGCATACCGAGTTTGTTTGATGAGTTTGAGCTTTGAGCGTCCCGAACCTCGTCCAAACCCTTGTCGAACCCTCAAGCCAGAACCAAATGGCCTCAACAAAACCCTACTGGAGTACGCTGGTGATTGGACTAGCGTGCGCAGGAACCACTGCCACGTGTCAGTCACTACACTCTCTGGCGCACGCCACTCAACAAGTGGCGCACGCCACTCAGCACCAGTCAAATCAACCTTTTCAGCCAGCTGGGCGGGAGCGTCTATAGCCGCCTGACGTCAGCTGGCAGCCCTCCTGATCATTACTTCAGCCAGAACTGTTCCTTTCTCTTCCATCAAGCCAAGTCCCATGCATTAAATGCATGGGAGCTTCCTCCAATATTTTGCCAAGCCAAACAGCCCCTAAAGGCCAAACTGATCTCAGCCCCTTTTGCCTATATATACTCCCCTCTCTCACTCTTGCAAAGGGTTACTAAGTTCACAAGGTTAGCAACATTAAGAAGTTCAAGCCCCTTTGTCTTCTTCTCCATTATTCTCCTTTGTTTCCTTTCTCCTCCATAGAAAGAGCAAGCAAGGGAACATACCCTCCACAGTCCTCAAACCTCACTACATCCATCCTCCATCCATCTTCTTTCAAGCTCAAAGTTCAAACCATCCATCAAACTCACAAGCAAAGGTACAATACCCTTTGCTCCTCGCTGCTCGACCCCGGGGGGCAGGTCAAGTGCCGGTAATCTATACCAGCCCCGGCCCTAATGCCGCAAAGTTTCAAGAACCGTCTGATGATCGATGGCGCACGCCCGATCACGAGTGCCGTACGCCGATTTTGGTAGTATGTGCAAAGCGGCGTGGGGATCATGGATCATTGTTTTCTTGCATTATTTAAGCTTTGATCACCTTGCTGCATGTTAAAACCAGTTTACAGCTTTCTGTATTTAGAACTGTTTTCTTTTCTATCCATATTTATTGCTTAGTTTGGCCTTCTGGGTCCCTCTGGTCCTATTCCAGAGCCCAGAATGTGCAAAGCCAAAGCATTGGAACCAAGAATGAACTGGCGTGCGGCCCTTCATTAGTGGCGTGCGCTAGTGATCTATATTCCAGTGGCTTGGCCCTTGCATGGATCTTCCATCCAGGTCTTTGATCATCCTCCCCTCACTGTTTAAGGGGTTTTCTGTCTATTTGGTGGCTTTTCAGCCCTTTAATCTGTTTGTAATAGCTTAATAACTTATATAAACTGCGTGGTTTGTCCTGGGTGTGCACTGGTCCTTTCCAGAGCCCAGAGGGTTGAGAGCAGAAGCTGTGGGATTAAGTCTACCGGCGCACGCCAGTCTTTGGGTGGCGCACGCAGGTGATGGCTGCATGTAGTGGTCCGACCAATGCATGCAGGCTTGGTCCTGTGTGCAACATTTCATTGCCAGTGTGTTCTAGTCTGCTTAAAATGTCCACAAAAGCTTGTTCTCAATCTATTATATTTGCTTAGATCAAACATCAAACATCCATAAACATTTTATCATATATTCTTGTACACAAACTGCAACTTGTTTACAGTTTTAATCCCCATTAACTGTTCCCCCGCCCTAACTGGTTAAAAGAATGATCAAATAAAGAGAGAAATGCAAATGTTTTTATAAAATGCCTGAGTAGAGACCGGTCTCCGGACTGGGCGAGGGGGGTGCCATAAAACCCTTCCCCTCTCGTAATCTGGCTCCCGAACCTCAAGATCGAAGGTGACGACGGTCCAGTCTACAAAAGCCTTTTTCAAAATCAAACAAACGTGGTCCAAACATTTTCAAAAGGACGGTTTCTTGGGTACTAACCGCAAAACCCGAGTGGCGACTCTCTGATCTGCGAAGCACTTCGCCGCGCTTTCCGCAAGATAAGGGCGCACCCGGAATTTTCACATACTAAAAACACGGGATTTTTGGGGCGTGTGCCCACAGTGGCGACTCTGCTGGGGAAATTACATTAATCAACACTTGGGAATCAATACATGAATGAACAATTTTCAAAAGTCTGTCAAAACAGTACGCTCCGCGCTGCTGAAGAACGGAATGGTAACGTAACAGGATTCTACATCCGACCACTCCGCACTGGGGCTTTTATTATTGTTCGCTTATGTAGTTTCCTCCAAGTGTCGATTAATGAAGTGAGCCAAGCTTCAAAAGGCATTTTTTAAAAAAAAAGCATCGCGTTTCCCTCTCTCGATCATTCTTTCGACGCGCGTTCATTTGCATCTGTGTTCTATCAGCCCCGTTGAGGTGTTTTGGGTAACCGGCACAGTTTACTGGAGCCCGGGGTCCTCGAATGCCCAACAACCTTGGACGATGATGAGACGTATTACCGTTTGACCATTGCTCTGCTGCACGCATTGTGATGGGAGGTATAAAACATCTCTAGCCTGAGGAACCCCCTTAAGCCAAAACCGGCCTCGCCATGCGTACAAAGCACTAGAGCCTTTCAAACTAAGACAGGAACCCACAGGGTAGGATTACTTGCATCTAACCCCATAAACTGTCTATGTGTTACTGCTTTCCATATCGCATGCCTGTACATACATTCATACCGTTTTGCGTAGGAGCATGCTAGGGTGGCTTTTAGGGTTGTCTATCTTTCAAACCCGTTTTATGCCTGCTAAGGCGCTGCCTGGACCGATGACGAGTCGTGCATCGTGATGGTGCACGTTATCAACTTTCCAATTCCTTGGGCCAACGAGACTTTGGGAAATCGAGACTTTCTAAATCCTTGCCTAGACCCAATCGAGGTTTCAAACAGAAAACTGTGAATAAACGGGAGACATGACATGATGCTCACACCACCCGTGTTAAAGGTGCTAAACACTTACACCATTCAAGGCTCCGGCACAGTGCTGCTTATGCCATCCTGGTTACAGTATCATGTCATTAAATACCTAGTTGTTCCGTTCCAACATTGAAACTTCGAAAGCGGAATAGTCGAAGACTTGGTTGTTTCGACATCTCTTAGTGTTAATCGATCCCGTCAAGGTACATCGCCGAAAAGAAATCTGGGCAGCGTCCGGCAGTCATAAAACGGTTTTGTCTGCTAGTTCTAGAGTCTAGGAGGACACCAACGACAACATGTACGTTGCATCCTTTCAAATAAAACTATTGCAGGAACACTTCCTGAGCCTTCGATTGCTTTACTGTCTAGCTTTGGGCGCTGCACCGTCAAAGAAAGTACCAAAAAGAAGAGCCAAACCTGCTTGGGAGCATCTACCGGGGCTATTTCACTGCCATATCGCCTTCCTCGATCATCAATCCAAAATGGCAGCACAAACAGGGCTGGCTGAGTTGAAGAAAGCTGTAGAGGAACTGGGTCTCAAAATGGACAGACAAATGGTTATGGTCCAGGGGCTGTTTGACCTTTTCACCTCCATCATATCAAAGCCGGACCCGGGGCTAGTCAAAGAACCTCTTCAGGCCTGTCACACCCCTGCGGTCGGAATCAGGCCGTGCTCAAAAGACATGTTCAAAGACCTAGCTGAGTGTCATGAAGCTAGAACTCGCCCGAAAACCGCTGGTTCCTTGTTCAAAGCCAGTGCCGAAAAGGAGGATATGCGCAACAAAGAAGCCATCCCCAGTGCCGAAAGAGTGCATTCCCTTGACAGCACAATGCTATACAGCAGCGGAGTGAGTAAAAGTTCTGCCAACCCTCAATCCAGTCGCCGGAACCCACCAAGGGTCTTCTCGTGCTTCTCTGCACCTTTGTCCTCAGTCTATGAGAAGCTCCTTGAAGCTAGTATCCTCAGGCCACTCCGTCCGACTCCTCCACCTCGGGCACTCCCGGCGTCTCACAATCCAAATGCCTATTGTGCTTTCCATCAAGCGCCTGGCCATCCCACCGATGCTTGCTACCGCCTCCGACATGCCATTCAGAATCTCATCGATAATGGCACTATTCCACCCCCACTCCCATCAAAACCTGACGACAGTCCCAGCTCCTTGCTCCAACTCAATTCTGACCCTCTGGTTGGTCAGATATCTATCACCTCCACTCAAATCAACCCCACCTCCACTCAAATCAACCCGAGCTCCACCATACTCAACCCAACCCTCTGCACTGTCCCAGAAACTCAACCCAAACCAACTGTGTTTATCCCTTCTGAATCCGAGGCCGTAAGTTGTGGAATAGAAGACGGGGCTGGAAGCGGGAAGCACTGGTTGAGGACCGGATCGATCTAGCAAATGAGTGGACTGACAATTTGGGGATCCTTGTTCATGGGAGCACTGAGTAGGTTTGGTCAAAGAAGCTGAGGAAGCTGAAGTGCTGTTGCTTGGGCCTGACATCCTCTAGATCCCACCTCTCTGTGAGGAAGCAAAGGGTAGCAATAAAAGTTGCATTTTCAAATCGCGTCTAGCTTGCATTGCACACTTTTGAGTCCGAGTCTGACACAGTATCTGTCAAGTCGTCTTAGTCTAGCTCTGAGTCGGAGTTCGTGCCTCTTGGCCCTCCATGTCGTAGCTTCTATTCTCAAATTCGAGTCTTTTGTTATACTTGGCAACCCCGTGGGGCTTTCTTTATGATATGCACTATCTTGCTTCTAAGTACTTTGCTGGCTTTTGAATAAACCGTGTCGACCCTGACGACGAAGGGATAGATTTCGATGGTCATCCCCAAGGAAATGTGTTCCCTCGCCGAAAGGGAAGACGAAAGGCATGCTCGGCCTATTAAAAGAAGAAGTAGTTTCAATAAACTTGAAAGATAAGGTAGACCCCGGGTGACTCAAAATTGGCTCAACGCTGTCCCCCAAAGGAGCATTGTGCCCCGGATGGTTCAAAATTGGCTCAACGCTGTCCCCCGAAGGAGCATTGTGCCCCGGATGGTTCAAAATTGGCTCAACGCTGTCCCCCAAAGGAGCATCGTGCCCGATCAGACAGGGTCAAAGAATTCATCGACGTTTTGGCATGGTCTCACAAAGACACGCTTGGCGTTGATCGTGAAATAAAGAAACTTCAAAACCCCTGCTAACGGATGTCAAGCCAGAAAGCAGAAACTCAGAAGGCTCCAGGCCTTGCACTGTGTCCAAGACAGCGTTAACAGCATTCCATCAAGCACACATTAAAAAGGCGCAAAAGTGGCCTGGAGCGAGGCATTTTCAACTGAAGCAGTCAGGACCCTGCATTATCAAAAGCCATCTTATCTGGGGCTGCAGCCAAAGATCGTCGATCTCGACGACAACAAATTCAACACTCTAGTCAACCTGGATCAATTCAAGAGCCACTTTTCCCTGAGAGAAGCTCGTTGGGCCGAAAACCACAAGGGTGGGCGGTGCCAAGCAAAAGTTAGAGCAGCCTGCTAGACCGAAAACCTAAGGAGGCGGTCTAGGCAAAAATAAATAGGCAAAAGTCGAAAGCTCGCTAGGCCGAAAACCTGTGAAGGCGGCACTAGGCAAAAGTTAGAGCGTAAAAGGAGAGGTGAAACACACGAGTGAACCTTGGCCTGAACTACGTTTTAACCTGATTCTCCAAAATGTGGGATACGTAGGCAGTCTCTCTTTAAGACTCGGTCATATTCTATCAATTGGATCCATGGATTGGCGTTTTGGTACACATCAAGGGTCGAGAAGGGTCAAGAACAGAACAAGCTTCATCAGAAACAGAAGGGGGAACCCTTTGTCTTTCAATCTTATTGCAAACTACTACTTCAATTTCAAAGCTGAGCAAAAGCCCTAAAAAATATATTTAAAGCATCAGAAACAGAACGAAATGCTTACGAGGCCCCAGTGGGCTCACAGTTTATTCTAAGTTCAGCGAAGTCTAATTTGCGCGGCTTTTCAGTCACGCGCGCTAGTTTGAGATTCACGCACGTTTTCTCAAAGTGACACGCGTTGGTCTCAAACCTGCGCGCGCTTCTTCAATTCTTGCCGCAGGCAGCAGTCGGCAGCCATCACGCCTAACAACGATTTTGAACCCCGGTGGGAATTTCAAGTTAAAACCAAGGTTTCGGTGCCTCGGAATTGGTTTTAAGGGCCCTTGCCAAGTTTTCTATGCCGTGTAGGTCATATGTGCCTAATGTGACTGTGCGGGGGTGTCGGTTTCAGTCCGGGCCTATATGAGTCTTCCATTTGCGTATTTTGTCCATCTTTGCGACATTTTTCTAGTTTTTCGATCTACTGCTCATTCCGAGGCTTTCTCCTCTGTTTCATTTATTTGCACATGTCTTTGTACATATTTGACTGTGCGTGAGTGTCAGTTTCACCTATCCAGGGGTATTTTGGATTTTGGCCTGTTAATGCCCAAAATTTCATTATTGCCCATGCGTCGGAGAGTCTGCATTGTATCCTAGGACTCTTCTTCCCCATTCTTCCGAGCTAGGCAGTCTATACGTGTGCGTACGTCTGTGTGTCAACTCGATTCGCTCGTCAAATGCAAGTTGGATATTAGCAATTGGTTTATACTCTACCTCCAATGAACCAAGAATGATGCAACTTTTACAACGCCACTACGGCGTCCATGGTCCAAGCAAGCGGCAAATCGTCAAGAACAGAGGGATACATTGGCCCAGCGCAAAATCAAATCAAAGCAGCAAACCTCTAACCCACTCGAAAGTTACCTACCGGACCTGCAGGCCCGCAACTCAAATCAAAGCAGTAAAGCAAAAGTGTGGCTCAGTGGTAGTCCTCGATCGTCAAAATTGTCCTGGTCGTTGTTTGTGTCATCAGGGTGTCTCAGTGGTAGCCCTCGATCGTCAAAATTGTCCTGGTCGTCGTTTGTGTCGTCCCGTTCTCTAGAAGCCGCCCTAGTCTGCACTTGCATTTTCAATTTGTACATATGTGTTTAGCATATATTATCGTTGCATATTGTATATCAAATGTCAAAAGCAGGAGATCGCTTCAAATCAAATCAAGCCAAACCAGCGTTGAGGCATTTTCTACAGTCAATGTTGTGGCATTGGCAAGTCAAATCAAACCAGCGTTGAGGCATTTCTATCATCAGTGTTGTGGCATTGGCAAATCAAATCAAATCGGCATTGAGGCCCATTCCGGCAGGTAGCCCATGTTGCCATGATCCATGCTTCCATCCCGGTTCGCTATTTCCCCAAGCAGAGCCTGTCCGAACATCAACGACGATCTATCCGTCCTATTCTCAATCAACGACGATCTATCCGTCAATTCCAAATCAACGACGATCTATCCGTCCAATTCCAAATCAACGATGGATCTATCCGCCCAATTCCAATCAACGACGATCTATCCGCCCAATTCCAATCAACGACGATCTATCCGCCCAATTCCAATCAACGACGATCTATCCGTCCAATTTCAAATCAACGACGATCCATCCGTCCTATTTCAAATCAACGACGATCTATCCGCCCCAATTTCAAATCAACGACGATCTATCCGTCCCTATTTCAAACGACGATCCATCCATCCTATTTCAAATCAACGACGATCTATCCGTCCCTATTCCAATCAACGACGATCCATCCGTCCTATTTCAAATCAACGACGATCTATCCGTCCAATTCCAATTCAAACCGTTAGCGTATCTTCCAGCAGTCTTATTGCTCTGTCTCGGATGGTCCATGATAAGGAGATTGGCTCTGATTCCCAACGGATGGAATTTAACCTACCTGACGCGACCTACCCGTGATTTGTTGGAACTATCCGTGCCATGGTCAGCTTTATCCTCAAAACAACAGGCCCGATCTGTTCAAATTCAACGATGATCGGCCATGTCATCACCGACGATCACCATGTCGTCCTCTCAACGATGATCGGCCATGTCATCACCGACGATCGACCATGTCGTCCTCTCAACGATGATCGGCCATGTCATCACCGACGATCGACCATGTCGTCCTCTCAACGATGATCGCCATGTCATCACCGACGATCGACCATGTCGTCCATTCAACGATGATCAACCATGTCATCACCGACGATCGACCATGTCGTCCATTCAACGATGATCAACCATGTCATCACCGACGATCGGCCATGTCGTCCTCTCAGCGATGATCGGCCATGTCATCACCGACGATCAGCCATGTCGTCCACTCAACGATGATCAGCCATGTCATCACCGACGATTAGCCATGTTGTCCTTTCAACGATGATCAGCCATGTCATCACCCCGAACAACGGCGATCAGAATATTGCCAGCGTTCACCACCGACCAACGGCGATCAGAATATTGCCCGCGTTCACCCCGACCAACGGCGATCAGAATATTGCCCGCGTTCACCACCGACCAACGGCGATCGAATATTGCCCGCGTCATCACCCCGAGCAACGGCGATCGGAATATTGCCCGCGTTCACCACCGACCAACGGCGATCAGAATATTGCCCGCGTTCACCCCCGACCAACGGCGATCAGAATATTGCCCGCGTTCACCCCGACCAACGGCGATCAGAATATTGCCCGCGTTCACCACCGACCAACGGCGATCAGAATATTGCCCGCGTTCACCACCGACCAACGGCGATCAGAATATTGCCCGCGTTCACCACCGACCAACGGCGATCGAATATTGCCCGCGTTCACCACCGACCAACGGCGATCGAATATTGCCCGCGTTCACCACCGACCAACGGCGATCGAATATTGCCCGCGTTCACCACCGACCAACGGCGATCGAATATTGCCCGCGTTCACCACCGACCAACGGCGATCGAGAATATTGCCCGCGTTCACCACCGACCAACGGCGATCGAATATTGCCCGCGTTCACCCCGACCAACGGCGATCGAATATTGCCCGCGTTCACCCCGACCAACGGCGATCGAGAATATTGCCCGCGTTCACCCCGACCAACGGCGATCGAATATTGCCCGCGTTCACCACCGACCAACGGCGATCGAATATTGCCCGCGTTCACCACCGACCAACGGCGATCGAATATTGCCCGCGTTCACCCCGACCAACGGCGATCGAATATTGCCCGCGTTCACCACCGACCAACGGCGATCGGAATATTTGCCGCGTTCACCACCGACCAACGGCGATCGAGAATATTGCCCGCGTTCACCACCGACCAACGGCGATCGAATATTGCCCGCGTTCACCCCGACCAACGGCGATCGAATATTGCCCGCGTTCACCACCGACCAACGGCGATCGGAATATTTGCCGCGTTCACCACCGACCAACGGCGATCGAGAATATTGCCCGCGTTCACCCGACCAACGGCGATCGAGAATATTGCCCGCGTTCACCACCGACCAACGGCGATCGAATATTGCCCGCGTTCACCCGACCAACGGCGATCGAATATTGCCCGCGTTCACCACCGACCAACGGCGATCGTAATATTGCCCGCGTTCACCCCGACCAACGGCGATCGAGAATATTGCCCGCGTTCACCCGACCAACGGCGATCGAATATTGCCCGCGTTCACCCGATCAACGGCGATCGAATATTGCCCGCGTTCACCCTCTCAACGGCGATCAAGAATATCGTCCGATCGATCCACGACGACGGTCGGCCCGTCCAATCAATCTACAACACCGTTCGCCTATCCTAGTCCACATTGGTCTACAAGTAACACATCTTCCAGCAGTCTTATTGCTCTGCCTCGGATGGTCCATGATAAGGAGATTGGCTCTGATTCCCAACGGATGGAATTTAACCTACCCGACGCGACCTACCCGTGATTGTTGGGATTCTTTGTGCCAAAGATAGTTCGATCCCGGCAATGACGGCCGTCTGTCCAAATCAACGACGGCAGTCATCCGTCCAACCTTCAAATCAACGACGGTCTGTCGTCCAACCTCAAATCAACGGCGGTCTGTCCGTTCAACCTCAAATCAACGACGGTCGGCGCCCAACCTCAAATCAACGACGGTCTCCGCCCGTCCAACTACAACGGTCTATCCGTCCAACCTTCAAATCAACGACGGTGTGTCCGTCCAACTCTAAAATCAACGAGTCTGTCCATCCAAAATCAAATCAATGACGGTCGGTCCGTCCGACTCAACCGTTGGCTTATGCCAAAGAAGGTTTGATCCCTAGCGGCATTGATCCATCCACAACTAACTATTCCCCAGGAGAGTCCACCTCACCATTCAATGATGGTCCACCCATCCCTATTTTCCAACAGAGTTCAAACTCTTTTCCCAACAATCTTCAGATGGTCCGCCCGTCTTCAATCTCTCAATGGATGGTACATTTAAATACATGTCCGCATTTTTCTATTTCTTCTGGATAGCCTTGAGAGGGTGTCTAGAAACCTTTGACGTTACTTGTACCAAAACAATGGTGCTCCAAGTGCCGTCAAAGGGGGGCTACTGTAGACACCCTATTTTGGACTTTCCAGAATAGTTTATTTACGGTCTTTGGTTCCCCAATGATGATTAAGGTCGAGAGCATACCGAGTTTGTTTGATGAGTTTGAGCTTTGAGCGTCCCGAACCTCGTCCAAACCCTTGTCGAACCCTCAAGCCAGAACCAAATGGCCTCAACAAAACCCTACTGGAGTACGCTGGTGATTGGACTAGCGTGCGCAGGAACCACTGCCACGTGTCAGTCACTACACTCTCTGGCGCACGCCACTCAACAAGTGGCGCACGCCACTCAGCACCAGTCAAATCAACCTTTTCAGCCAGCTGGGCGGCAGCCCTCCTGATCATTACTTCAGCCAGAACTGTTCCTTTCTCTTCCATCAAGCCAAGTCCCATGCATTAAATGCATGGGAGCTTCCTCCAATATTTTGCCAAGCCAAACAGCCCCTAAAGGCCAAACTGATCTCAGCCCCTTTTGCCTATATATACTCCCCTCTCTCACTCTTGCAAAGGGTTACTAAGTTCACAAGGTTAGCAACATTAAGAAGTTCAAGCCCCTTTGTCTTCTTCTCCATTATTCTCCTTTGTTTCCTTTCTCCTCCATAGAAAGAGCAAGCAAGGGAACATACCCTCCACAGTCCTCAAACCTCACTACATCCATCCTCCATCCATCTTCTTTCAAGCTCAAAGTTCAAACCATCCATCAAACTCACAAGCAAAGGTATAATACCTCTTGCTCCTGCTTTCTGTTCTGACCCCTGAGGGGGGCTGGCAGGGTTCTATACCAGTCCTGGCCCTAATGCTGGCAAAGTTTCAAGAACCGTCTACAGTGATCAGTGGCGCACGCCAGTCACGAGTGCCGTACGCCAGTTTTGGTAGTATGTGCAAAACTGGCGTGGGGATCATGGATCATTGTTTTCTTGCATTATTTAAGCTTTGATCACCTTGCTGCATGTTAAAACCAGTTTACAGCTTTCTGTATTTAGAACTGTTTTCTTTTCTATCCATATTTATTGCTTAGTTTGGCCTTCTGGGTCCCTCTGGTCCTATTCCAGAGCCCAGAATGTGCAAAGCCAAAGCATTGGAACCAAGAATGAACTGGCGTGCGGCCCTTCATTAGTGGCGTGCGCTAGTGATCTATATTCCAGTGGCTTGGCCCTTGCATGGATCTTCCATCCAGGTCTTTGATCATCCTCCCCTCACTGTTTAAGGGGTTTTCTGTCTATTTGGTGGCTTTTCAGCCCTTTAATCTGTTTGTAATAGCTTAATAACTTATATAAACTGCGTGGTTTGTCCTGGGTGTGCACTGGTCCTTTCCAGAGCCCAGAGGGTTGAGAGCAGAAGCTGTGGGATTAAGTCTACCGGCGCACGCCAGTCTTTGGGTGGCGCACGCAGGTGATGGCTGCATGTAGTGGTCCGACCAATGCATGCAGGCTTGGTCCTGTGTGCAACATTTCATTGCCAGTGTGTTCTAGTCTGCTTAAAATGTCCACAAAAGCTTGTTCTCAATCTATTATATTTGCTTAGATCAAACATCAAACATCCATAAACATTTTATCATATATTCTTGTACACAAACTGCAACTTGTTTACAGTTTTAATCCCCATTAACTGTTCCCCCGCCCTAACTGGTTAAAAGAATGATCAAATAAAGAGAGAAATGCAAATGTTTTTATAAAATGCCTGAGTAGAGACCGGTCTCCGGACTGGGCGAGGGGGGTGCCATAAAACCCTTCCCCTCTCGTAATCTGGCTCCCGAACCTCAAGATCGAAGGTGACGACGGTCCAGTCTACAAAAGCCTTTTTCAAAATCAAACAAACGTGGTCCAAACATTTTCAAAAGGACGGTTTCTTGGGTACTAACCGCAAAACCCGAGTGGCGACTCTCTGATCTGCGAAGCACTTCGCCGCGCTTTCCGCAAGATAAGGGCGCACCCGGAATTTTCACATACTAAAAATGCGGGGATTTTTGGGGCGCGTGCCCACAAGGCCTATATCCTGTTGCAATGTGAAGTATAAATGCATTACTAAAATCCTTGCAAATAGGATGCAATGTGTTTCGCCCTTTGTTATTGATCAAGCTCAATCTGCTTTTATCAAAGGACGATCAATTGTTGATAATGTCCTTCTGATGCAAGAGTTAGTTAGAGGTTATCATAGAGATCATGGCATTCCTAGATGTGCAATCAAAATTGATCTTATGAAAGCCTATGACTCGGTTTACTGGGATTTCCTTTTTGACTCTATGATTTGTATGGAATTCCCTAGTTTGTTTGTGCACTGGATTAAGCAATGTGTTTCCTCAGCTAAATACTCAGTGGTCATTAATGGAAATATGGAGGGTTATTTTCCTGGTTATAGAGGCTTAAGGCAAGGTGACCCTATCTCACCCTACCTTTTCCTGATTGTTAGGGAAGCTTTTGCAGCTATTCTCAAATATAGAGTCCAAGATGGTGGTTTCTCTTACCATCCCAAGTGTAGTGCTTTGAATATCTGCCATCTTGCTTTTGCTGATGATCTTTTCATCCTGAGTAGTGTGGATCAAGTTTCTTTTGAGCTTATTAATGGTGTTTTGACTGATTTCCACTCCTTCTCTGGTCTTCAACCTAATATTCATAAAAGTGTTGTTTT
The DNA here is from genome assembly GCA_018127125.1 of Rhododendron griersonianum. NCBI lineage: Eukaryota > Viridiplantae > Streptophyta > Magnoliopsida > Ericales > Ericaceae > Rhododendron > Rhododendron griersonianum. The sequence goes on from CM030799.1 coordinate 2,537,013, forward strand.
CTATGGGGGTGTTGATGTGCATCTTAAGGCTCAAATGAGGGCTTTCCTTCCTTTTCCTGAAGGCCATTTTCCAATTAAATACCTGGGTGTTCCTTTGATCTCTTTTAAGCTTAAAGCTGATGATTGTGCCATTTTGAAGGAGAAAATTCTTCACAGAATTTTGAGCTGGGATTCTAAGACATTATCTTATGGTGGGAGGGCCTTGCTCATTCAGTCTGTTTTGTTCAGCATTCAAGTGTACTGGAGCTCTATTTTTATCATTCCTAGTAAAGTGATTAAGGAGATTGAATGTACTCTAATGGCTTTTCTCTGGTCTGGTATTGAGCTTAAGCATTCTGGGGCTAAAGTTAAGTGGGATCAGATTTGTTGTCCTAAGGAGGAAGGGGGTTTGGGGTTTAAAAGAATAAAGGGGTGGAATAGGGCTTCTATGCTAAGGCATTTATGGGCTTTGTGTAAGAAGCCGGACACTCTTTGGGTTAAGTGGATACACACATATTTCATTAAAGAGAATTGTCTTTGGACCATGGATATTCCTTGTGATTCTTCTTGGAACATGAGGAACTCCTTGGCTTAAGGAAACTGTGCCAACCCCTTATCAGATGTCTTGTTGGTAATGGGGCAAATACTTTTTTTTGGCTGGATAATTCCCACAACTTGGGTCCTTTGTATGCTAAGTTTGGTGAGAGGGTTGTGACTAATTTGGGCAGAGCTTTATGGGCTAAAGTTGATACTATTATAGAACAAGGTGATTGGTGCTGGCCTAGATTGAGAAATTAGTCCATTCAAACTATTATGGCTCATACTTCCCCAAGTTTGAGACCAAATCCTATCACTGAAGATTCTGTTTGTTGGTTACCTCATCCAAGTGGCATGTTTACTATTCAGTCAGCTTGTAATGCTATTAGGAAAAGGTATCCAGCTCAGCCTTGGCACAAGATTGTTTGGGGTGGTAATACTGTCCCTAGATGGTCTTTTATTCTTTGGTTGGCTGTCCTTCAAAGAATTAGCACCAAAGATCGGTTGAGAAGCTGGGGTATGCAGTTGGATGGCATCTGCCCTCTTTGTAAGTCTGCTAATGAAACTCACCAACACTTATTCTTTGAATGTTCTTTTTCCACTGTTGTGTGGCAGCATATGGCTACCAAAAATATGATTCTGGATATGCCTAGTAGCTTGGTGGAGGTTCTTGACTGGTATTGTGGGCAGATCAATGGAAAAAGTTTGAAATCTATTAGTCTTCAATGTTCCCTAGCAGCAACTGTCTATGGTCTATGGAGGGAGAGAAATTGTCGAATTTTCCAAGGAAAAGTGATGGGGCATGATCAGGTGATGTGAAGCATTGTAGCTGATGTTCGGGACTTCCTTAGCTCAAGGAGAAAGATGAAACAGTCTTTGGAGAATCAATCTTTGTGCAGGAATTGGGGCTTACCTAGTAGGATTTTCTTACCTGTTTAGTTTTCTTGGTTCTTGTTTGTGGTTTTGATGGCTAGTTTGGAGTTGGTTTTTTTGTTGGTTGTTGTAAGGGACTATATCCCTAGACTTTGGTTATTTGTTGTTTGAGCTTAATAAGATGTGCACTTATCAAAAAAAAAACATCATAAGATTATTTGAGAGCAATAATCAAAACCGTTCAATTTGTCCAAATTCATTTCTTACGAGACTATGCAAAAATTCAACTTAATAGGATATTGGTAAGCGTTTGATCTAAAAATTCAATTTTGCAATCAAAAATTTTAAAGAAACTAATAAACTCCTAAATGAAGCACTTACTGATATTTGATTGAGCTATATTTTATTCCAGTTTCTTAGAAATTGAATTTGAAAGAATTGAACAATTTCGATCAACAAAGTGATACCCAGAATGAGCATACCCTCGTCGAGGGTGAACAAAACTCGGGTGAACAAAATTGCTCTCAGATTATTTTGTGTTTAAAACTCTTGAAGGTATATTTCTTAGAGTATCTTCATGTACAAGGCTGGAAGAAAATTTTCCGACAAGTTAACTTAACCTTGAATTTACTTTCCTTTAAGAATTGTCTACATCAAATAGCACTCCGATTAACATTTGAATGAAAAATTAGTAACATTAGCAAAAGATTGAAACAGCATTAATTAGTTTTAAGGCTTGTCTAATCTAAACTTCAAACAACCAACTGGGACTAGCTTTGTTGGCCAGGAGTCTTGCGTCTCACTAGGAGGTCAGGAGTTTGAATCTCCCCACCTGCGTGTGGGTTAGCCTTGGTTGTGATATCTCCTTTCGATTGACAAAAATAATAATATAAAGTATATAAACCAAACAACTTTTATACCGTAGAATAAAATCATAAATATGATTATCGAGAGGGTAGGGTGCCAACCTGCATGTTGGGAATCGTATTTCTCGTTGTGATGCCGTCATGCTTTCTTTTCCTTTAGTCTTTGCATTCTTTTTTTCCATGATTAGTAAAATATGTTTCTTTGTTAAAAAAAATATTCCCTCCGTCCCTAAATAAGTGTTTGACGCGCAAACTTAGGTTTTTAAAAAGATGCATTCTTTAAAAAAAAACATCAAAATTTTTCTCAAGTCAATAGATATCAATGAGTAAAGGACCCCAAAATCTGAGCCCACTCGCCTAGTACCCCGAAAAGTATAAGGCCTGCCCTGCCTAAGCTGGAGGCGCTAGACCATGGCCTTAATGGCCTAATGCATGCCGCGCCTCTGAGTGTATATATCTTTCTAGGGGCAAAGTACGGATTACCTCTATGTGGTTTAGCTATTTGGCAGATGACCTTCCCTATTGCCGATCAATAAAAAATCTTCTTCCTATAGTTTTGGAGTAAACCGCAACTCATAACTTCGTTTACGGTAGAAATAAAAGACTATACTATCTTTTCTTTTTCTTAAATAAAGGGCCTTTACTCCAATTTACATTTAGAAGTTTCAATACGGGGAGAGAGATGGCAATTGGAATTTGGAAATAACAAAAACTCAGAAGGATGGCCTTGGTAAAAAAAAAGAATAGATAGGCTACTAGACGGTTGGACCTTCTTCCTATTTTCCAACACGTAGAACGGAAAAGCTATTTCCTATTCCCCGCTAATGTTCCGATCCCAAGCACCGGCATTTAAATTGCCCGTGCGAAGTACTACCTCAACGGACAGCGACCGGGAATACACTTATGTGATTGTCTCCTCACAAGACTCAATGCTTAAAACTCGTTTATGGGCAGCGTCAATCTCAGCCGAAATGCGCGCACCTGAACTCCGGTGACACGCACCGTGTTCAAATGGTGCGTGCAACACAAAAACAGTCAGTTTGGATGAAAAAAATATCGGAAGCACTTTAGTCTCTAACCATGAGGAAGCGAATTGGTCATTAGTAAATCTTAGAAAGGTCATCTATCAAACGGTTAATCCGCACTTTGCTCATCTTTCTATACGTACATTCAAATTCAATCAACTCAGAGTGGTAAGTATCAAGGTTGTGATCAGTACCGTTCCATACAGGCCAATATGTACCGGTTTGGTGAGAAAATGATACTCTAGCCCTACAATACTGTCCCAGTCTCAATACCAGGCCATACTTGTCGGTACCAGCAATTCCAGACGATATCGGGCGAGATGGTATTACCGGCAATTTCGGCCGGTATTTTGCAAAACAGAGAGAAAAAAGAAAAAAGAAAATAGAGAAATGGAGGGGAAACAGAGAAAAAGAAGAAGATCGGAGCAACATTTGACTCTTCTTGGTCTTCTCCGGTGTAATCTTGTAGCTGATCAATCTATCTTCACTGTGGGTGAAGTCTCCACACTGACGTGGGTGAAACAACTGTTCTTCTCCGGCATGATCGATCTGTTGTTTTGAAAGTTTTTCTCCTTTTCGAAAATATGACAACACAAAGTTGGGAGGTTCTAGAGAGAGAACGACGTGCGTTGGATGGGCTTTGAATCGTTCATCTGCTCCTTAGTACTCTAAGTTTATGCATGAGTTTAGGTAAAGTAGATAATTAGCAGATTAGCAAAACCTAAATGTAAAATACATTTTCTAAAATGGTTCGGTAGAAATAGCTAATTAAGTACTGTTCACTATGTATTATTTACTTTACTACGTATTATTTTTTTCCACAACCTACACGCTCTCTCTCCTCTCCTATTCCTCCTTGCTGCGGGATTTTCCTTCCTACTATACTTGCTTGTATTCTATAAGAGAAAATCTTCTTTACGGTTGTTCCGTAAAGAAGAAGTTACGGAGTTCAATCGCAATCGTCTAAAGTGTTTTTGGACGATTCGGATTGAAAATCAATTATAACCGATAATAATTGATTGTGATTAACTTTTTCCCGAAAAAAGTTTCATTAAAATCTAGACAGTCCAAAACTAAAAAAGAATCGCGAGAGGCTCCGTGAAAAAGACACTCTCATTCTATAATACCATAAATGTCATACTTTATCATATTTTAATAGATAGAAAGGATTATACAGAGGATTGGTGTGGTGTGAAAGTCAAAAAGAGGTAGAAAAATACATTTTCACACTTTTCACTTGCCATTTGGACTAATTAACACTTTGTGTACATGCTCTAAAGAGTAAAGTTGGATTGAAAAACCAGTGGTTTTGAGCCCTCCATTTGAATGATGAGCATCATCTACCACATAGTGCAATTTTGTTCACCCTCCTTGAAAGAGGGTGAACGTTACCCTCCTTCTTATTGGTTGAAATGGTGTGGATCCCACCACAAAGTGATGTCATATTTACCATGCAATATATTTTTTGGTAAGCATGACATCACTTTGTGGTGAGATCCACACCATTTCAACCAATAGAAAAGAGGGTAATGTTCACCCTCTTAAGTGGAGGGTGAACAAAACTCACCACACGTGGTAAGAGAGAAAGCTATTTTCATTATTAAAAATAAATGTTAACTGAATTTTTTAAATCATAATACTAGTTTAATAGGACTTTAAGTAACGGAAAAACAAGGTTATAACTAAATGTATATATTTTTTTATATTTGTAATGATAAATCCGAATTGGTACCGATTAGTAACGTGTTGGTACCGGTACGTACCGTTCCAGTGACAAATCCGATACCATATCCGAAACGGTATTCAAAACCTCGGTAAGTATATAAATGGATGGGAAAAGACTGTTTCGGAACTCAAAAAACTATAAACAAAAATGCAGCAGTCAAAGAATTAAAGCAAGAAAGATAGTTTCGTGTTTACGGCTAACCTGTGGCTTTTTTTGACTGGCGAATCGCCACAATCTCCCCAATTCCCGTGACACAAAACCACATAAAGCATCAACGCTGTGATGTATAATGTCCTCCACAACTGGTTGTCGAACGGCCTGAATCACACTCACCATGGCCTGAATCACACTCACCACCAGTGGGATGACCCACATCAGAAATTCCAAAATTTTCGGAAACATGCTCCCTCTCTCTCTCTCTAATTTTCGGAAACATGCTCTCTCTCTCTCCCTCTCTCTCTCTCTCTCTCTCTCCCAAAGAAATGTTGGGGAAGATTATGGTTGTTTGTAAGCGGAAGGACTTGAGATGGACTTGACTTGGATTGAGTCTTGGTCAATGTATATGTGTGTTTTTGAATCCTTGTACGTGGACGTGTTATTTGTCACATGCCTAACCGCGTCATATGTGACAAAGTCAGCGCTTCCAAAAGCCACGTGCTTGACGGATTTCTAGTTCTAAATTAATGGGTTGCTTTAAGCGTAGGGCGGAGACTAATATAACACAATACTCGGTAAGATCGGAGTTGAATCCATAAAGACGGTGATGTGTGCTGACTTAAAAACTCGGGTTAATAAAATTTAAACGGGTTCTTAAGTAGCCACCCCTTGTAGTTTGATGCTGAGATTAACTAAAACTAGAAATTGTTTGGTTTTTCAAATAATTAAAAAGTAGGTACGGTCGTAGGGTTTATAGCACTCGCAACCAGTCTGGACTTATCATCTACTTCATTAGTTTTTCTTGAAAACGTTAGACTTTAGAGAGAAAAATATACCCCGAAAGATGCGAACTTTTATAGTCGCCGTTTACCTATGCGCAGCGGAGAATAAGTTTTGGCCCCCCATTCCCCCATTCACATGGGCTCCAACGATGACCAGGTTCGTCTCACGGATGTTCTTTATTAACCTAAAAATGCCCTTTTATTTAAAGTTTGAAAATAGGACCGGTGCCTGAACTGGTCACAGCGTGCTAATCATCCCGCGACCCTACCTAAACGATTACTCACTCGTTATCAAGCGAGAAACGAAAGAAACCCGAGTTTGAATCATGTTTCTATTACACGAAATGAAAAAAAATAAACAAGAGATAACAATTAATTGAATACCAACGAATAACTTAAATTAAGAACATAAATTAAAACGAGTTACCGGAGAGCAAGTAATTGAACAAAACTTTGGAAACTTTAAGGGGAAAAAAACTGCAAAAAAACTACGTGAGTTAAAAGCTCTAATTAATGTTCGGAGAAAACATCTTGACCACGTGGCGGTACTCCTATACTATTAAATAATTTCACTTTTTTTCAAGCTCTCCCTTACTGATGAGCCGATGAGGCATGAGGTGTCAATTTTCTATGTTTGGGAGGGCAATTAAATATTGGACCAAAAAGCTCAAAGTCCCGAAACATAGTCGAATAAAGGTCCCTGAGTTTAATGTTTGGTTCACAATTTTGGATTGAAAATTTTGAGTTAAAATGTAAAAACATGTGATTGGATGAGTTATTTCAAAGATGAGTGGGTCCCTTACTTAGACTCACCAAAAAGTAAAAAAAAAAACCCTCACAGATAAAGACTAACAGATTGCCAAATTGGACCAAAAGTTAACTTCATCTCTGTCCCAAGTGGGTCCTATTTACAGAGATGTCTGTTCAACCGATGTAGGAGGGTGGGAAGGATGGATCCCGATCGGAATCCCAACGCCGCGTCGGGCTCACTCCGGCCACCGGACGGCCGATCCGAGCCGTCCAAAAATTTTAAAAAGAAAAACCGAGTGGGCTTTCGCAAGAATCAATGGCATCCGATGTGTGTAGGTGCTCGGATCAAGTACTCCATGTTTTTGTATATATATATCTCTAACATATATATACAAAAACATGGAGTGCTTGATCCGAGTACCTACACACATCGGATGCCATTTATTTTCACGGGAGCCCACTCGGTTTTATTTTTTAAAATTTTTGGACGGCTCGAATCGGCCGTCCGGTGGCCGGAGTGAGCCCGGCGCGGCGTCGGGATTCCGATCGGGATCCCAAAGGAGGGAGATGGAGGAGGGTGGGAGTGGTGGGGGACAATTTTTACTGCACTGGTTGTAGTCAGATTTTAAAGTCAAAGAGGAGATAGATTGCCGGCCTTTGAAAATACTTTTTGGTCCCCACAAATTAAACTCAAATAGTTTTCATTCAAAACTAACTTTGTGAAATAAAATTTTAAAAAGGGGAGCCGAACACAAGCATTTCACTGTGTTTGGTTCACAATTTTGGATTGAAAATTTTGAGTTAAAATGTAAAAATATGTGATTGAATGAATTATTTGAAAAATAAATGGGACCCCTGACTAAGACTTAACAGGAAAGTAAAAAAGAAAAAGGGACGGATAAAAACCCAGTTGGCAAGTAGGACAGTCTGTCCTGTTCCAGACTCTCTATTCAATTCATCCCAACCACTCTTCAATTCATCCCAACCACTCATCTCTCTCTTCAAACTTCATCCCAACCACTCATCTCACTCTTGGAAATTCATCCCCTCCATGTATAGCAAAACTCTTTAATGGCTGGGGAAATTCAAAAAATTCCCCCTAGATTTCTCATACTTCCAACATTTCTCTCTCTATCTCTCTCCACTTATTACCCCTATTATTTTTCAAAAAAAGTTTCAAAACACCAACCAAACACACAATAATTTTTTTTTCACAAGTATCCAATAACAGGTGAAAAGCTGGGGGAAGGACAGAGGAGGGTGGGAGTAGTGGGAGCCCATTTTACTGCACCACCACATGGTTGAATAGTCAGATTTTACAGTCAAAGAGGTAGTCTTTGTCGGCCTTGGAATCACTTTTTGGCCACCACGTTTTTTTTGCATTCAAAAACAACTTTATGAAAGAAAACTCAAAATGGGGTTCCGAACACAGTTGTATTACGTACCAAAAGAAGGAAAATAGCTTCACGTTTACCTCTTTATAATTTTTTGTTTAAGATCTTTTTACAATTCAGTGTGACGTAGCAGAATTCACAAAGAGAATAATTAGTGTACTAATCCACACGAATAGGCACTCGAATCCACAAGTTGTTGTGGAGTCTACAAGAAGAGAGTGAAACTCTGAAATAATATTGATAAGAAGTTAAGTACGAAATTAGGTTATAACCCTTTATATAAGGCTTAATCCTAGAAACTCTAGAATTAAAGCTGAAAAATGAAGAATCCAGAAAATTGGGGAAACTACCAAAATTAAAAACGGAAAGAAAAAATAAGAGTTTCCCAACCGGAATCAACCTCTACAGAATTATATGCTAAGAGCTATTAATGTTTCAAAACTTAGGCCGAAATCCACCATCAGTCACGATTCCACTTTAGCCTGCTAAGTTTGGGTTCAATCGGAGCTCGTCCAAAAATTGCCATTTTGGGCAAGCCGCAAGTAAAAGTTTTTGAGGCTTTCGAGGCTTTGAGCAGTCCAAGTGATCAAGGAATTGGGCCACCATTTGTTCTACATCACAGTGCTTGATCATTTTTCTACAATAAATTACCCTATCCTTTATGAGTTCCACATGATAACAGTTTTAAACCATTTTTGCAGTGTAATGCTAGATAGGATTATTTAGATAAATAATTTATAATTAAGACATAGGAGTTTACCTGGACGTCTAAATTCTATATATGCAAAGTGATTTCTGACTACCTTTGATTGAGGCCGAAACAAAGATTTTTCTTTATTTCTTAGTTTCATTTAGTTCTTAGCACTTCTTTATTTTCTTGCATACCCTTTTCCCATTCTACGTAACATTAAGCTTCAATTTTGTCATTTTTGGTCATATTGAGGCAAATTAAGATTGAGCTTTGACATGGTCATATTGGTCATATTAGAAATGGTTACGTTGAGCTTTGACATGAGAAAATTTGAACTTTTCAACCATTATTTTAATTTGAGAACACCTGCTTTTTTCATTAATTTATATTATTATCTGTTTGTTTGATACAACCAATCGTGGAGTCACTTGATCTTAGAGCTTCCACATCTCTATCAACAAATTAACTTTTGGACCAAAGTAGAGAGCTAAACCCACCAAAAGCCCCATCATCAGCCTCGCCTTTGCTTGGCTTCAAATTAACATTGCTACAATTCCTCTTCTTCTTCCACGACGAACTGTTCAAAGGTTAAACATATATTTAATTAATGTTTTCATTTCAAACTTTGTTCAAATATTGAGCTGTCACACCTCCAAAGATAGGACCGGTTTGGTACGGGCAAGAAAAGCTTGAATTTTTTGATTTTTGCCGGGCCCATTACGGGTTCTTACAAAGATGATTCGAACCACAAGTCATTCTTAAATTTTTCTATGAATTCCTGAAAAAAAATTAGCTCAATCTGATATCAGTATGGGTTATTTCAATATTCGTAGGGCGCCTTACAAATTCTGAAATAGCCTTTACCGAGATGGGATTGAATTTTCATCCAAATCAAACCTCCGTCAAGTTGACTTGGTAAAACCCAATACCTTCATTCTGTGAGGTTTTCCAATTCAATTGGTTTATCCATCTCATAATTAATTACACAAAAAAAATTGAGGGAAAATGACTGCTTAGGATCAAGTATATTTTCAGTATTAACAAATGTTCTCAGTATGTCCTTAGCGGGTATTAATTATCAAAACACGTCCTTAGCCGTCATTTTCCAAAAAATTGGGCTATTTGGCCACAACAATCCAACAGTGCCCACAAACGCATTGGACCATGACCTAGCTTATATAAGCACGCGTGGACGCTTCTACATGAGAGTAATTGCGTATGCGCGCATGAGAACTGAAGTTTGACGTTGTATTTTGGCTGGTGAAAACCGTGTGTTGTTTGGTCATTTGGATAGCTTGGGTTGAGAACCCCTGTGGCGTAAAGGGAATCCCAATAAATAAAGAGCTACTTCCTGGCCGGTCCTGTCTGGGTGAAGAATAGCCCACTAGGTCCTGTCCAAAAAAATACCCCTCGCAAAAAAGAGGCAATTTGAGAGAGACGATCCAGCCACCACCACCACACCACCACCACCACGATCCCGCCGCCGCCGCCACCACCACCACCACCATGCCGCCGCCGCCACCACTCCACCACCACCACCACCCCGCCGCCACCACCACCACAATGCCCCCGGGAATCGGGGAGCCTGTGGTGAGCTCCCTCACCACAGGGTTGTAGTGAGTTCAAACTACGTCGTTTTGATTAATAAGCCACACCCCTCATACTCTAACATATGCTCTGCAAAGTAGGGGATAATAATTCCTAAATATCGCTGTAAATGGAACGAGCCCTAATCAGATCGAACAGATCACTCCTCGTGCTAATCAATGGCTCCCCAGTCGCCAACAACCACTTCCTCACCACCACCGGCGTCACCGTCGATCTGTTCCCTCCGGTGTCTCCCATCTCCCCACTTTCGTCGCCCAGAATCGCCACCGATTCATCCCCACCGGCGTCCCACCGGCGTCCCACCGGCGTCACCGTCGATCTGTTCCCTCCGGTGTCTCCCATCTCCCCACTTTCGTCGCCCAGAACTGCCACCAATTCATCCCGACCGGCGTCTCCAATAGATATGAACTTCTTAGAAACAATCAAGAGCAGATTGGTGAAGTTTTGGGAAGAAAAGCAATTGGCTGAGCTAGAACAGAGATTGAGAGGTTTCAGGTTGAATAATGCTAGAGAACATAAACGGATATGGATTTGGGAATCAGAATACTGTGCACATGGTACAATCTGCATATATGAGCTGGGAGAATTTGGAATTTACTGAAAACTAGAACTTGTTTGACATTTGGATGGGTCTATGTCCAACCAAAGTAGAATTTTTGTGTGGCTTGCAGTTCAAAACAAAATTGCAACAAAATCGGTGCTAAAGTTTGTTTTTCTCTTGTTGTAAGGTCGTGCGTGACCTTGTAGGATATTGCTAAAACAAGGATGGTTGTGTGGATCCAACAAAAATACAACATCAGAGATTATGTAGTGGAGGATTTCAAGTGGAATTTGGAAGGGATTAGAAGCCTGCTCTTGAATGTTTGATGACCACGAAGGCATTGCATCACTAGGCAACTCCTTTCATTCATTGAGCTGTAGAGTTAGAATTGAGAATAGTGTGTCAAGCAGTTTTGATTTTTTTTTTATGGACCTATCAAGCAGTTTCGGATGATTGTAGTGACCTGTTAACAAAACAGATTGGTAGAATCATGATCAAAATCCCCTTATTGTGCAGGGATAAAAGTTCCATGAGTGCGACATGAGTGCACTTCACAATATAAACTCACCACATGAGCAGATCCAAAGAAAAGCAAATGATATTACTAATAAGCCAAAACAGAGAGTTACATAGCGACGTACAACGATAAGAGGCTAGTGCATATGACATCACAACAAAAAATTAGCATCCCAACAAGTGAAGAAATGAAAGAAATAAAAAGTACATAAAAGATTGTGGATTAATCCACAGAAGTGTTCCAAGAACTATGCCAAAAGATAGATATGGTGCTTGTAGATGAGTAAGCATCAGTCCCAAAGTCTGCAGTGAGCTTCATTTGATCAAACTGATTGGTCTTCCAGGCGCCTCCCCAAAAAGAAGTCCATTCAAGCACCAGTCCCAAATCTGCAGTATGCTTGTCCAGATGGAACTTCCATTGATCAAACTAATTAATCCCATTTGCAACAAAGATAAAAACAACCAAGTCAAAAGTACTTTATACTTCAATTCCGTGGAGAATATTGTGGATCACTCAACAAACTAAAAAAGACATCATCCGGCAAGAATGTCTGGGCTGCCGTCGCCTAAAAAACAAAAAGATAAATATGAAGTTAACACAAAGCCCATAAATAAAAATAAATCATACCATACATCAAAAGAATTTACTATAAATCTAACTACATTACATACCTCGGAGGACGAAGGTGTTGATTGAGAATTAGAACCGCAATTGATCATTTCTGGTATGTACGGAATCGGAACATCCTTGCCAAAAAAGGACGTGTTAACACAATTTCTAAAACCTAAAAATTTGAAATCAAGCAGTTAATTAAGTTTAATACCTGACTAAGGTGAGTAGGTTTTGAAGCAACTCTTCTTCTCTTTCCAATCTTCTCATGCCAAGGTTTTAGCCTAGCTCCACCTTTGCGTGGGGCGGTTTTTCTTTTCAAGCCCTTGGCTTGTACAAGGTTAGAATGAATAACGTCTAGCTCTTTGATTCCCTCTTCAATTGAGTCTCCCTCCTCAAGAAACATTTTGTCTACAGTGTCACACATATAGTTGACCGTGGTGTTCACAAAATCATATGCAACTTTCAAATGGCATGCCCGAGCTCCTAGTTTTACCATCTTTGGACATAGATTCCTGTAACGCGCAGCTTTTATCAATTTGGGATCCTTCTCCTCCACACTAACATTGCTCCCCTTAGATGCACAATCCTTTGCATCTAATCTCCATCGACCTAAAATATAACTTTCAGGAATTTCCAAAATTCCCATTCTATCAAGTCCTTTAATTGCATGACCACATAAAATTCCAAAATTCTCAAATTTTCGACAAGCACAACGAACATCTAGACAAACATTGTCTCCAAACTCATCCAATTTTACATTACCCGAAACAAGAAACCTCTTTTTTGCCCTTTTATGCAAGCCTATCACACACTTGAATGATCCTTCTAACTCATGATGTTGTTTCACTTTACAAGCAAGTGAGGTGTCAACCTCATCATGGAACAAGTCAAAGATAGGAGGAGTATACAATTGAGCAACTTGAATCAAAATAGGGGACTTCTTTAACTTTTGTCTTTGCAACTTTTCTCTAGAATGATATATAGAATCTGATTCTTCCTCCCGCTTCTCCATGACAAGTCTATCAAAATGTGTGAAAAATTGAACAATGTCATGATCAAATTTCACATATTTCTTCACTTTTGCATTCAAGCTCTCACTAAGTTGAGTGCTTCGCATTCCAGCAGTGAATGACAATTTCAAATACGCATGTGCCCACTTTTCTCTAAGTCCCCAAGTTTTCTTTATCCACATATTCTCATTCAAGTCATATTTCTTGACCAAAGCATCCCACCCTTGAACTAACTCCTCTTCCTCTATATATTCAAAAATGCAAGCACTGAAATCCTTACCGAAATCTGAATCATCCTTGTACAAATGGCCCAAGTGCTTCAAAGCATTTTGCTGGAGGTGGAAAGTACACAATCCATGAGTAACATCCGGCATGACAATCGAAATTGCTTTCGCCATTGCAGCATCTTGGTCTGTAAACAAGGAGATGGGCTTTTTTCCCCCCATTGCAAGCAAGAAGCTCTCAAATAACCATTGAAACGATTCTGCTGTTTCATCATACAATAGTGCAGCACCAAAAATTGCCGTCATTCTGAAATGATTAAAGCCGGTAAAAAGAGCAAGTGGGCGACAATCTTTATTTGTTTGAAATGTTGTGTCAAAAGATACAGAATCCCCAAAAAGTCCATAATCAGTAATCATTTCATGGTCAGCCCAAAAAATATTAGTAATATGCTCATCGACATCCAATTGAGTGCGATAGAAAAAATAAGGATTTTCAGCAGCCTTAGTTTGAAAATATCCCAACAAAGCTCCTGCTTCACCATATTGTAAGCTCCTTTGTCTTCTTGAACGCAAGAAACTTTTGTGGTCTTCTTGTGTGAATCCTACATTTCCCTTCCCCCCTACTTGAGCACTAATAAGATCATGTGACGCCTTGAGCGATAAACCGCTATCAACAGCTATAGCGATATTTAAAGCTTGTGCCTCATGTATCTTTCTTTGAGATCGCATCCTATAAACAGTCTCGGGAATATGCAAAATGTGGTTGTGCTTTTCTTCAAAATTCTTCACACTCCATTTTGATTTTTCTCGATTAAATGATATATACATGAACGCACCGCAATTGGTTCTCGTCTCTTTTCGAGGTTGTTCAACTACCAGGCTCCGTTTGTCTATTCCCCTTTTACCTTGTTTACTACAAACAAACTTTCGATTTATCAAAATACCATCTTTCTTGCTTCGTGTAAAATAACTTTTCCTAACGCTAAATCCCATAACCCTTCCGTGATCATTGTAAAAATCATACGCAGCAGTCTCTGTGTCAAACTCCATTCCAATTCCAAGAGAGTAATCTTTGGACCAATCAATTTCTCGCTCTTCAAGTCCACCATCGTCCATTCTAAAATTATGTTGAGAACATTAAGGTTAATAAGAAAGGAACAGTAAAGCTTAACTTTATACAATGGTGAATAAAATATTATGCATAGGGCGTATTAAACAATGATTGTTAAAAATTGGAGTACTAAACAATGTCTTGATTGCATTAAACAATGTGAATAAGGGATTCTTACCGTTTTGGAGACCCCGGTTGGGATGAATCGGTGGCGGTTCTCGGCGACGAAGGTGGGGATGGAGACGCCGGTTGGGATGAATCGGTGGCGGTTCTGGGCGACGAAGGTGGGGATGAAGCCATGGAGATGGGAGACACCGGAGGGAAAGGATCGACGGTGGACGACGCCGGTGGTGGGAAGGAAGTGGGCGTCGGCGACAGGGGAGCCATTATACGCAGGAGGAGTGAATCGATCAGGAGCGGGAAAACTGTAGGGCTCGTATTTGATTTTCATCGGTATTTAGGAATTATGGACTCGGGGTGCCTGTGGTGAGCTCCCTCACCACAGGGTTGTAGTGAGTTCAAAACGACGTCGTTTTGATTACTAAGCCACACCCCTCAAACTCTAACATATGCTCTGCAAAGTAGGGGATAATAATTCCTAAATACCGATGAAAATCAAATACGAGCCCTACAGTTTTCCCGCTCCTGATCGATTCACTCCTCCTGCGTATAATGGCTCCCCTGTCGCCGACGCCCACTTCCTTCCCACCACCGGCGTCGTCCACCGTCGATCCTTTCCCTCCGGTGTCTCCCATCTCCATGGCTTCATCCCCACCTTCGTCGCCCAGAACCGCCACCGATTCATCCCAACCGGCGTCTCCATCCCCACCTTCGTCGCCGAGAACCGCCACCGATTCATCCCAACCGGGGTCTCCAAAACGGTAAGAATCCCTTATTCACATTGTTTAATGCAATCAAGACATTGTTTAGTACTCCAATTTTTAACAATCATTGTTTAATACGCCCTATGCATAATATTTTATTCACCATTGTATAAAGTTAAGCTTTACTGTTCCTTTCTTATTAACCTTAATGTTCTCAACATAATTTTAGAATGGACGATGGTGGACTTGAAGAGCGAGAAATTGATTGGTCCAAAGATTACTCTCTTGGAATTGGAATGGAGTTTGACACAGAGACTGCTGCGTATGATTTTTACAATGATCACGGAAGGGTTATGGGATTTAGCGTTAGGAAAAGTTATTTTACACGAAGCAAGAAAGATGGTATTTTGATAAATCGAAAGTTTGTTTGTAGTAAACAAGGTAAAAGGGGAATAGACAAACGGAGCCTGGTAGTTGAACAACCTCGAAAAGAGACGAGAACCAATTGCGGTGCGTTCATGTATATATCATTTAATCGAGAAAAATCAAAATGGAGTGTGAAGAATTTTGAAGAAAAGCACAACCACATTTTGCATATTCCCGAGACTGTTTATAGGATGCGATCTCAAAGAAAGATACATGAGGCACAAGCTTTAAATATCGCTATAGCTGTTGATAGCGGTTTATCGCTCAAGGCGTCACATGATCTTATTAGTGCTCAAGTAGGGGGGAAGGGAAATGTAGGATTCACACAAGAAGACCACAAAAGTTTCTTGCGTTCAAGAAGACAAAGGAGCTTACAATATGGTGAAGCAGGAGCTTTGTTGGGATATTTTCAAACTAAGGCTGCTGAAAATCCTTATTTTTTCTATCGCACTCAATTGGATGTCGATGAGCATATTACTAATATTTTTTGGGCTGACCATGAAATGATTACTGATTATGGACTTTTTGGGGATTCTGTATCTTTTGACACAACATTTCAAACAAATAAAGATTGTCGCCCACTTGCTCTTTTTACCGGCTTTAATCATTTC
Source organism: Rhododendron griersonianum (assembly GCA_018127125.1). Classification (NCBI taxonomy): domain Eukaryota; kingdom Viridiplantae; phylum Streptophyta; class Magnoliopsida; order Ericales; family Ericaceae; genus Rhododendron; species Rhododendron griersonianum. The sequence goes on from CM030799.1 coordinate 2,553,276, forward strand.
AGAATGACGGCAATTTTTGGTGCTGCACTATTGTATGATGAAACAGCAGAATCGTTTCAATGGTTATTTGAGAGCTTCTTGCTTGCAATGGGGGGAAAAAAGCCCATCTCCTTGTTTACAGACCAAGATGCTGCAATGGCGAAAGCAATTTCGATTGTCATGCCGGATGTTACTCATGGATTGTGTACTTTCCACCTCCAGCAAAATGCTTTGAAGCACTTGGGCCATTTGTACAAGGATGATTCAGATTTCGGTAAGGATTTCAGTGCTTGCATTTTTGAATATATAGAGGAAGAGGAGTTAGTTCAAGGGTGGGATGCTTTGGTCAAGAAATATGACTTGAATGAGAATATGTGGATAAAGAAAACTTGGGGACTTAGAGAAAAGTGGGCACATGCGTATTTGAAATTGTCATTCACTGCTGGAATGCGAAGCACTCAACTTAGTGAGAGCTTGAATGCAAAAGTGAAGAAATATGTGAAATTTGATCATGACATTGTTCAATTTTTCACACATTTTGATAGACTTGTCATGGAGAAGCGGGAGGAAGAATCAGATTCTATATATCATTCTAGAGAAAAGTTGCAAAGACAAAAGTTAAAGAAGTCCCCTATTTTGATTCAAGTTGCTCAATTGTATACTCCTCCTATCTTTGACTTGTTCCATGATGAGGTTGACACCTCACTTGCTTGTAAAGTGAAACAACATCATGAGTTAGAAGGATCATTCAAGTGTGTGATAGGCTTGCATAAAAGGGCAAAAAAGAGGTTTCTTGTTTCGGGTAATGTAAAATTGGATGAGTTTGGAGACAATGTTTGTCTAGATGTTCGTTGTGCTTGTCGAAAATTTGAGAATTTTGGAATTTTATGTGGTCATGCAATTAAAGGACTTGATAGAATGGGAATTTTGGAAATTCCTGAAAGTTATATTTTAGGTCGATGGAGATTAGATGCAAAGGATTGTGCATCTAAGGGGAGCAATGTTAGTGTGGAGGAGAAGGATCCCAAATTGATAAAAGCTGCGCGTTACAGGAATCTATGTCCAAAGATGGTAAAACTAGGAGCTCGGGCATGCCATTTGAAAGTTGCATATGATTTTGTGAACACCACGGTCAACTATATGTGTGACACTGTAGACAAAATGTTTCTTGAGGAGGGAGACTCAATTGAAGAGGGAATCAAAGAGCTAGACGTTATTCATTCTAACCTTGTACAAGCCAAGGGCTTGAAAAGAAAAACCGCCCCACGCAAAGGTGGAGCTAGGCTAAAACCTTGGCATGAGAAGATTGGAAAGAGAAGAAGAGTTGCTTCAAAACCTACTCACCTTAGTCAGGTATTAAACTTAATTAACTGCTTGATTTCAAATTTTTAGGTTTTAGAAATTGTGTTAACACGTCCTTTTTTGGCAAGGATGTTCCGATTCCGTACATACCAGAAATGATCAATTGCGGTTCTAATTCTCAATCAACACCTTCGTCCTCCGAGGTATGTAATGTAGTTAGATTTATAGTAAATTCTTTTGATGTATGGTATGATTTATTTTTATTTATGGGCTTTGTGTTAACTTCATATTTATCTTTTTGTTTTTTAGGCGACGGCAGCCCAGACATTCTTGCCGGATGATGTCTTTTTTAGTTTGTTGAGTGATCCACAATATTCTCCACGGAATTGAAGTATAAAGTACTTTTGACTTGGTTGTTTTTATCTTTGTTGCAAATGGGATTAATTAGTTTGATCAATGGAAGTTCCATCTGGACAAGCATACTGCAGATTTGGGACTGGTGCTTGAATGGACTTCTTTTTGGGGAGGCGCCTGGAAGACCAATCAATTTGATCAAATGAAGCTCACTGCAGACTTTGGGACTGATGCTTACTCATCTACAAGCACCATATCTATCTTTTGGCATAGTTCTTGGAACACTTCTGTGGATTAATCCACAATCTTTTATGTACTTTTTATTTCTTTCATTTCTTCACTTGTTGGGATGCTAATTTTTTGTTGTGATGTCATATGCACTAGCCTCTTATCGTTGTACGTCGCTATGTAACTCTCTGTTTTGGCTTATTAGTAATATCATTTGCTTTTCTTTGGATCTGCTCATGTGGTGAGTTTATATTGTGAAGTGCACTCATGTCGCACTCATGGAACTTTTATCCCTGCACAATAAGGGGATTTTGATCATGATTCTACCAATCTGTTTTGTTAACAGGTCACTACAATCATCCGAAACTGCTTGATAGGTCCATAAAAAAAAAATCAAAACTGCTTGACACACTATTCTCAATTCTAACTCTACAGCTCAATGAATGAAAGGAGTTGCCTAGTGATGCAATGCCTTCGTGGTCATCAAACATTCAAGAGCAGGCTTCTAATCCCTTCCAAATTCCACTTGAAATCCTCCACTACATAATCTCTGATGTTGTATTTTTGTTGGATCCACACAACCATCCTTGTTTTAGCAATATCCTACAAGGTCACGCACGACCTTACAACAAGAGAAAAACAAACTTTAGCACCGATTTTGTTGCAATTTTGTTTTGAACTGCAAGCCACACAAAAATTCTACTTTGGTTGGACATAGACCCATCCAAATGTCAAACAAGTTCTAGTTTTCAGTAAATTCCAAATTCTCCCAGCTCATATATGCAGATTGTACCATGTGCACAGTATTCTGATTCCCAAATCCATATCCGTTTATGTTCTCTAGCATTATTCAACCTGAAACCTCTCAATCTCTGTTCTAGCTCAGCCAATTGCTTTTCTTCCCAAAACTTCACCAATCTGCTCTTGATTGTTTCTAAGAAGTTCATATCTATTGGAGACGCCGGTCGGGATGAATTGGTGGCAGTTCTGGGCGACGAAAGTGGGGAGATGGGAGACACCGGAGGGAACAGATCGACGGTGACGCCGGTGGGACGCCGGTGGGACGCCGGTGGGGATGAATCGGTGGCGATTCTGGGCGACGAAAGTGGGGAGATGGGAGACACCGGAGGGAACAGATCGACGGTGACGCCGGTGGTGGTGAGGAAGTGGTTGTTGGCGACTGGGGAGCCATTGATTAGCACGAGGAGTGATCTGTTCGATCTGATTAGGGCTCGTTCCATTTACAGCGATATTTAGGAATTATTATCCCCTACTTTGCAGAGCATATGTTAGAGTATGAGGGGTGTGGCTTATTAATCAAAACGACGTAGTTTGAACTCACTACAACCCTGTGGTGAGGGAGCTCACCACAGGCTCCCCGATTCCCGCCGCCACCACCACCACCACCACAACGCCGCCCCCGTCACCACCACCACCACCATGCCGCCGCCATCGCCACCACCACCACAACACCGCCACCACCACTCCACCACCACCACCACCACCACTACCGCCACCACCACCACGTCGCCGCCACCACCACGACGCCACCACCCCTACCGCCACCATCACCACCACAACCCCACCACCATAGCCGCCGCCGTCGCCACCACCACCATGTCGCCGTCGCCACCACCACCACCACTACTCCACCACCACAATTAACAGTGTTAATTTTCGTCTAAATTCACACTCAATTAACAGTGTTAATTTTCGTCTAAATTTACATCCCAATTAACAGTGTTAATACCAGGATTAACAGTGTTAATCCGCCACGATTAACAATGTTAATTTTTGTCTAAATTCACATCCCAATTAACAGTGTTAATACCCGGGATTAACACTGTTAATTGTGGTGGTGGTGGTGGCGGCGGCGGCATGGTGGTGGCGGTGGTGGTGGTGATGATGGTGGAGTGGTGGTGGTGGTCATTGTGGTGGCGGTGATGGTGGCGGCGGCGCTGTGGTGGTGGTGGTGGCGGCGGCGTGATGGCGGTGGCACTGGTTGTGGTGGTGGTGGTATTGGTGGTGTAGAAGGTTATATGGGTTCATTTATTTTTAAACGTGGGTAAAAATGTAAAATACACTCCACAGGATCTATTAGGAATTGCACTCTATAGAAAAAGGATCTAGTGGGCTATGAAATTGAAAATAGGACCGGCTCAGAATTAACTCATAAATAAAAGTGCTGGATTTGATTTGGGTTTACAACTTTCTACTAGGGCTGCACAAAAAAATCGGTGAATCGTAAAATCGGTCCAGACCGAATTGATCCTTACCTTTTGGATTTTGTCTAAATAGTCCAGATACGAATTAAAAAATTAAAAAATCATGAGATGCAGATTAAGTTTGGATTTTTATTAGAAAATCGTGAATCATCCGAACCGTATTCTCATGAAAAACTATATGTAAAATTTGAGTCCAAAAGTATTTAAAAGCCCAATCCATTTTAGTTTTCATCCCAAACCCAGCATCCAAATAAGCTCAACCCACCAAATAAGCCCCCAGCATCCTATTCGGCTTTGTCCGGCAGTAAAGAATCGCAGAGAAAACATTACGCTGCTCGGCTGACGGCTGTATTCCACGAGTGACGACAGTGACGAACAATTCCTCCGGCCACGGGATCCATAGAGACTAGAGCGACGGCGACGGTAGAGCCGCCCGTACGGTACGTGTTTGTGTACAAACCCTCTTCGGCTCTTCCAGTCCTCCCCCTTCCATAATTTTCTCTTTCCCCCAAATGGCCAAATCTGCTTTGAAATTGAGATCTTGTATTGAAAAAAGGATTGAAATAGCTTCCCATCAAAAAGGCTGCATTGAAGGAAACCGTAGTGGAAGAAACAGTTTGGCGCTTGGGCTTAAAACAGTTGGGCAAAACAAGGGCTTATTCTAATTATATATCTGTCTCTTTTCCCCAGTTGGTATTATATTATAGATATATACAGTATAGTTTATAGTATATATACCACAGTTATCACTCAAGTACGTTTGTACAATATATATAAATGAATCCGGGAAATGATTTTACCACACTCTTTTTTGATAACGCCATACCCTGCATGCAGGATGTGGCGTTATAAAAAATGGGTGTGGCAAAATCACTAGCCATGAATCCGGCTTTATTTATTTATTTTTACGTTTGTACAGAAATATCACTCAAGTACGTCTAGGAGCGAGGCTTCACATATGTAAGTATTCTTTTATTATGCAGAGTACTAGTTGTACTTAGATTTGTACTTATGTTGAATGCAGAGCACTAGCGGGTGTGTGTAGTTTTGCTATTATGTTATTAAATGCAGAGCACTGGCATGTGTGCTTAAATTTTTACCGATTTAGTTGATACAGAGCACTGGTTGGTGTGCTTAAATTTTTACATGTTGGTTCTTACAATCTTTTTCTTTTAGGTTTAAATTATAACGGAACAGGAAAAAAAAATCTAGAGTATTTTTTGAGATTTGTTGATGTTCAAGAGTTTTACTGGAGCATTTTATAGTTTAATACTCCCTCCGTCCCTTTATTACAGTCCAGTATTTCATTTAGGGCTGTCCTTTAATAAGTGTCTATTTTGTAAAGTTAGTGGGTAAAAGTTGGTGAATTGTCTACTTTGTCCCTAAAAGTAGATTCCATTTTGAAAAGTTAGTGAGTAAAAGTGTAATGATAATGGGTAAGTAGGGAAAGTGGAGGAAAAAGTTGATGTGAAAGGTATAATGATGATGTCTTTTTAAAAAGTTGGAGTTACGAAGCAGGACATTTAAAAAGGGACGGAGGGAGTATAGGAGAGAAGATAAAGCGAAACTTATAGTGTTAACTAATTGAAAATGAGAAGATAGTTGCTAGCATATAGCGCTTATTGTTGGCTAGGGAAGAGAGATGGATGCATTGCGTATTTATATTAGGTTTATACAGAATACGAATTTATCTCTATATATAAAAATTTAGGTTAATTTGTCGCAATGAAAGAATAGGGCGATGGAATGTGAAATTATTCTTCACTCTTAGAGCAAGGCCATGTGGTGCTCCACATGTGTTGTGATTGGTTAAAACTACAAGACCCGTGACATTTATGTTAGTAAATTAGAGAACGAAATGACACATGGCATGTTATGTTGTGATTGGTGTGAAGCATTGTTCTAAAGCACTCAATAACCTCTTGTAGAATGGAGACTGAAAAATTAATTGACTATGTGACTTAGCCTGTGTTTGTTTTTTTTTTTTTGTGTGTGTGTATCTATTGGACTTCTGGATATCACAGTGGACGTTAAGACTATCTAATCATGCGTTCCTTTGATTCACTTGTCAAGTTACAAAGACGAGTGCCAATTTGCCATGGTTTCAGCACTGAATTCTCTGAAAGAACATAGAAAGGGGTGGTTTTTAGGATCTTGGCCTTTCATATTGTTGGATTTTGCTACACGATGACATGGATTTCTTTCATGGGACGAAAAAATATACTATAAAATTTGGCCCATATCTTGTAGAAACTAAGAAAAAATAACCCAAAAAAGCGTGTCAAAACGTACAAAAAAAAGTTTGGCCAAACAAGCACTTCCTATCGTTCATGACACAATAGACAAGGACCGAAGGAAACGAAACACACTTTCTCTTTTTTCTCAGTTTCAATCCTCCATTATTGTCCTGTTTTGAGCCATTGCGGGTCCACAATGATCAGTACCATTCAGTTTAGGTTCATAGAAAAATTATACTCTTGTCAAAAATTAGTTTGATCGGAAGCCAATAGCTATGTCAACAGTTTAATTTTTGGAGAGGGCAAAATGAACGGTAAAAATTTGGACGATTCATTTTTTATTTCACGAACATGAAAGGTTGACATAGCTATTGCTGTCCAATTAAACTAACTTCTAATTTGACCATTCTTTTTGCTGACAGTTCTGATCACTGTCAATAAGCTCTAATAATCTAAATACCAGCATTTTTAATCTATAACAAAAATCCCCATAGCACAAATTGAATAAGCACTAAATAATTTAGACGCTTTGGACATAAGTCTACAAGCAAATCAAGTTTGGAACAGAAACGCTATCTACACGAATGTTCAAAGATACTCCTTGTGAACGTAACTAGGAGACACTCTTACCAAAGAAATCGACGTCTTCCCGCCATTCAACATTGAAGAAAAATATGTGCCTATTAGATTTCCTCCAAACGGAGCACATTTCCGCTTGCCTGCGAAAAGGATATATACGTCAATTAACATGTTGAGGTATATGCATGTACTAATTAGAGATCAGGTTCCTCTATCGTAAGATTTCCTCATGTGAATAAAAGCGAGAATCGCGATTCTATTTTAATGATTAAAGCCGTTAGATTGTGCAAGAGAAAAAAATGAGCTTGAGAATCTTGAATTCCTAATTGAAAGAGTAAAAAGCAGAGGAAAAATGAGATTGAGAATCTTGAATTTCTAATTGAAAGAGTAAAAAGCAGAGGGGATAGAAGGTGACCTTGTGTGAACTATTGAGTAGTTTGGGTGCTACGAATACACCAAATGCATCAAGGTAGAGTTCACCACGTCCATGGAGTCCAGCCAAGACTGCACCTTCTATTGGAATGGACACTGCACAACCAAGTACCGTACCATAGGGCCCATATCTGCCACGATTTGAATAGAAGGAGAGCGATGTGATTAGACGCATTCCACACCAGTCTCCATATGTCACACTTATGGTCGAGAGTTGCTCTACTGAACTGTCAAAGCACAACTAAACAAGTGAAAGTATATATAAGGACTTTGTTTGGAATGCATAAAAAAATAACGATCAATATGAAATTTTTGTAGTTTTTTATTAAATAATTTTTTTCTTGGTTTGACGGTCAACTGTGTCTGGGTTAGCTTACCCGCACTCCGACTATTCTCCTTCCCGGTTCGGTCAATGGAGCCATCCGCGCCGGAACTTGGGAATTTACTAGAGATTTCTCTCATCTTTATTCGTCTCAACAATAAAGATGGGAAAAGTTTTTTAAAAAAAAATATTAGAGACAAACGAAAATGTTAAATCCAAACAAAGATGAGTCCAGAACCGTCCGACGTGTGTGAGACCCACGTGCGTTGAACTTATCCAAACCCATCTCTGCCCTAATCTATGAATAACTTAAAGAGGGTCACGGTCACACCGTTGCACATTCGCCACCGGGACCGCCAAATCTGTCGGAGCATCCTATAACTTTGCCGTTGCGGCTTTTACTTGTGATTAAAATTGAATCGATAATTGATCCATAACCAAGAGTTATCTGCATTATAGGCGCGACGTCGAGCTTGTATGCTCAATATCCACCCCCATTCCCTCCCCACGGCCCTAAAGTTATCGCTCCTTCACCGATATTGCTCTGCACATTAACACAACATGAAATATTTGTTCTTGGCATTTGGCAAAGCAACCCAACTTGAAATATAGTCGCACTGGTTAACAACTTTTACAATGTGGTATCAAATCATGCATAAAAGTTTGGCTAACTTCGTTCCTCTTCTTTATCACTTTGTTCTCAGCTTCTACCCTCTCTGCTTTCTTTCTTTACCTCTTTGGTTTCTAACTTCAGCTCTTTGCTTTCTGTCTTCAACTCTTTAATTTCATCCAACAGCTCTTCCTTCCTCTTTTTTAATTGTACAACCTTAAAAAATATAGAGTTACGTAGTGATAAGAATGGCTTAGAGATTTCATTTTTGTTCGGGTTGTTCGGCTAAATAAGCCAATGGGCTTATTTTTTTGTCCTTATTCAATTTTTTTTTCGCATTTGTTAGTTTTTCGTCAATTTTTTGGGGATTATTGTTTCGTCATGACGAGAGGAATCTAAAAAGTAAAAAATTACGATTGAAATCCAATTTTTTTAATAAAGACGAAAAAATTGGCTTATTTTTGTTTTTATTCAAAAAATTTAGGTTTCTGTTGTAATTTTTTACTATTTAGATTCCTCCTACCATGACGAAGCAATAATAACAAAAAAATTAACGAAAAATAAACAAATGCGAAAAAAATTTGAATAAGGAAAAAAAAAGCCATTTGACTTATTTAGCCGAACAACCCAAACCTTTTTCTCCATTATTTCGTTCCTCTTACTCAGCATTGATCTTTAATGCTTGTCTATTCTAAACATCAGGTCAATTTAAACTAATTAACAAAGCAGTTATTGTTAATCATATTAAAACAACAACAAAAAATTTGTATATAAACCAAAAAACTTTTACACCGAGAGGCTTGGGTGCCAACCATGTTAGAATTTTTGCTTTTCGTTGTGAAGACATTATGCTTTGTTTCCCTTCAATCTTTTTATTCTTTATTTGAAGATTAATAAAATTTGTTTCTTTGTTGTTACAGAAAAACAAAATCATGTATAAAAGTTTGGCTAACTCAACCTGTTTCTCCATTGCTCCGTTCTTCTCTCTCAGAACTTCATTCTCTGCTTCGACCCCGATGATTTGTGTCTTTAGCTCTTCCACTATCTTTTGTAAATCAACCACCTAAAAACACAGAGATAGTGATACGAATAGTATAGAGATTTTCTATCGGGAATGATATAGAGATGGAGAGGAGAATATTTGTTCAACCCATAATTTTAGGACAAAATGTTTGTAGTTGGAGAGATTTTCAGGATGTGGCCTGCTTTAAGTCAAACATCAGAAGATTAGTTTCTGTTTAAAACTATCTAAAGGATTTTATAGGTTAAATTCTTTTTCTTGTTTTTTTGATTGGCAACAAAATTTTATTAATAACTGGACAAAGGGTACGTACATCGCCACAAAGGTTGGGGCAATTGCATAGGGCTAAAGGTAAAGGTTATACTATTTAAGGTATATTTTTTAGAGTATTAGTCCCTTGTACCAGGCTGGGAATTGTCTATATCAAATAGTGCTCCGATTAACATTTGAATAAAAATACTCCCTTCGTCTTTAAGAATTGTCTATATCAAATAGTGCTCCGATTGACATTTGAATAAAAATACTCCCTTCGTCTTTAAATAAGTGTTCGGTGCGCAAACCTACACTTTTAAAAAGATGCATTCTTTCATTAAAAAATCAAAATTTTCCACAATTCAATAGATATCAATGAGTAAAAGGCCCCAAGACCCCAAAAAATATAGGGCCCGTCCTGCCTCAGGTGGAGACCCTAGACCATGGCCTTAATGGCCTAACGCCTTAACGCATGGCCCGCCTCTGGGTGTATATATCTTTTATACGTACGTTCAAATTCAAACAACTCAGAGTGGAACATATGTTCGTATAAAAGGATGGGGAAAGATTGTTTCAGAACTCAAAAACTCAAAACAAAAATTGTTGTCCATGAAAGCAAGAAAGATAGTTTCACGTTTACCGCTCGCCCTTGATGGGCAGGTAGCCACAATCTCCCCAATCTCCATGACACAATCAAACCGCATAAAGCATCAACGCTGCGATATATACGCCCTCGACAATTGCTTGTCGAATGGCCCCAATCACACTCACCATCGCTAGGACGACGTACATCAGACCACTCCAAATTTCCATCTCTCTCTCTGAGTTTCACAAAGAAATGTTGGGGAAGAATATTGTTGTTTGTAACTGGAAGGCAACAGGATACTTGTGATGCCTAACCGCGTGGAGGTGATATTGTTCGGGGCCATTGATCAAGTCTAAATGGTTAATGTTTTGAGTCTTGGTCAATGTATATGTGTTTTTTGGGTTCATATGAGACTTGACTCCATATTTAATAGGTTATTCGTTGGTGGACGGCTAGATTGAACCCTTAGGGATTAATGAACGCGTAAACCATTTTTCTTTGCACTATTTTTTAAGTAGCTAGTACATTTTGAGCTCTGTCAACTGCTAGCTGTTGTTATTTTAATCCTAATGCGCATAAAGAATAGATATCATCTACGTTACATGGACTCGGGTGCGAGTATCGGGTGCGGGTGCAAGTCCAAGCGTCGGACCTTCCTAAACTTAAATCTTAGGATACGTGGATATGTGTCCTCAACTTGGGTACGGGTACGGGGACACGTCCTGAACTCTTGTTTGTATTATATATTGCATAATTTTATCAGATTATGCACCATAAACTATGTTTACAAATGTATTTAAACAAGAAAGGGTTAAGAAAATTATATTTTTGCTATTTCCCTATTTCATGTCTATGTGAAATATTCGAAATATCGCTTTTCTAGCTAATTTGATATTCCTTTTCCGTAAGTATTTTAACAATTAAAGGATCCAAGTGTCCAAAAGGATACGGGTGTCGGACACATCGACACGGGTACTTGAGCCAAAATGAAGGATCCATGTAACATAGGATATCATTAGATTATACAAGTCTTTTTTTTGGGACGGCAAACACATAATTTAATATTAATCTTTGAAGATGACGACAAAGATTAAAATAACTTAGCACAATGACATCACAACAAGAAGCATACGACTCAACAAAGATGACACCTACGCACCCCGGGAATTATATGCCGCCTAGAGCCCGAAAAGAAACCCGAACGCTAAAAGATCAAATAAGCCGCCACAATGAGAAACCAAAATATGCTAAACCTACCCCCACAAAAATAGCCCCCCAAAACACATCTTTTAGAAAGAAAAAATATCTCGTACAGCAGTAGAAGGTCCTGGCCCGTTTGGAAGTCTAATTATTTTTTGCATTTTACATTTTGGACTATGAGTTATTGATTTTGGATTGTGGCCATAATATATTATGAATCAAATAGAGTATTTGAGAGATATGTGCCAAATCGATTTTACAATGGGAGGATAATGCTCAAAATAGATTATGAATCTAAAGTGTAGTTGTCCTAATGTATTGTGAGATAATCCATTCTCACAATACAGCTCCTAAACTGAAAAACTAGGGTTGAGTATGTACCGTATTGGTTCAGTTTCATAGTAAACTAAGAATCAAAGCAGTACTTACGGATTGAGAATTTGGAGAACCAAACCAATCCATAAAATTCACCAAACCAAACCAATCCAAACCGTTAAAATACAGTTTGATTTGGATTTTGAACCACAGTTCGCTTGAAACTTTCAGATATCTATCCTCCTAAATTATTTATAGTTTTAATATTCGAGAGGAGATAAGCCGAAACTTATAGTGTTAAAATCAATTCTATTCGTGTGTATAGAATAAAGCAAGAAGAGAACTATTGAAAAAGAGAAGATAGTTGCTAGCATATAGCGCTTATTGTTGAGTGGCAAAGAGAGATGGATGCATTGCGCATTTGTATTAGCTAGGTTTATATATAATACGAATATATCTCTATATACATAAAAATTTAGGGTAATTTGTCATGGCAATGAAAGAATAGGGCGGTAGAATGAGAAATTATTCTTCGCTCTTAGAGCAAGGCCATGTGATGCTCCACATATGTTGTGATTGGATAAAACTACAAGACCCGTGAATTTTCGGCTGGTAATTAGAGAACAAAATGACACATGGCATGTTGTGATTGGTATGAAGCATTGTTTCAAGAATACTCAATAATCTCTCATAGAATGGAGATTGAAAAATTACGAATTGTCTATAGGACGTAGCCTGTGTTTTTTTTTGGTGTATCTATAGGACTTCAGGATATCACAGTGGACTGCCTGAGGTGGGTTCGTCATTTTTCGCACAATTCTGGAGAGTAATTGCGTATTTATGAGAATTGAACTCTAATGTTGTATTTGGGAGAAATCAAGAAATTTTTGGGTGCAAATTGGGTACCCAGCTGTGGGCACACGCCCCAAAATCCCGCGTTTTAGTGCATGAAATCCTGGGTGCGCCCTTATCTTGCGGAAAGCGCGGCGAAGTGCTTCGCAGATCAGAGAGTCGCCACTCGGGTTTTGCGGTTAGTACCCAAGAAACCGTTCTTTTGAAAATGTTTGGACCACGTCCGTTTGGTTTTGAAAAAGGCTTTTGTAGACTGGGCCGTCGTCACCTTCGATCTTGAGGTTCGGGAGCCAGATTACGAGAGGGGAAGGGTTTTATGGCACCCCCCTCGCCCAGTCCGGAGACCGGTCTCTACTCAGGCGTTTTGTAAAACATTCGCATTTCTCTCTTTATTTGATCATTCTTTTAACCAGTTAGGGCGGGGGAACAGTTAATAGGGATTAAAACTGTAAACAAGTTGCATTTATATACAAAAGATGTAACAAAATGTTTATGGATGATGATGTTTGATCTAAGCAAATATAATAGATTGAGAACAAGTTTTTGTGGACGTTTTAGACAAACTGGAACACACTGATCGGATGTGGTACATGCAGGAGCGAGCCTGCATACACTGGCCAAGCCACTGCATCCAGACACGACCTGCGTGCGCCACACCAGTTCTGGCGTGCGCCGGCAGGCCCAAACTCATAGCTCTTGCAAACAACCCTCTGGGCTCTGGAATGGACCAGTGCACACCCAGGACAAACCATGCAGTTAAATATGGATTACTAAGCTATTACAGACAATGTAAAGGGCTTAAAAGCCACCAAATAGACAGAAAACCCCTTAAACAATGAGGGGAGGATGATCAAAGGCCTGGATGGAAGATCCATGCAAGGGCCAAGCCACTGGGACAAAGATAACTAGCGCACGCCACTAAGAAAGAGCCGTACGCCAGTTCTCTCTTGACACCAATGCTTTGGCATTGCACATTCTGGGCTCTGGAATAGGACCAGATGGACCCAGAAGGCCAAACTAAGCAATAAATGTAGATGGAATAGAAAGCAGTAGTACATACAGAAAGCAGAAGGTTGATTTTGGCATGCAGCAGGTGATCAAAGCTTAAATAATGCAAGAAAACAATGATCCATGATCCCCACGCCGGTTTTGCCATACAGCCATGACCGGCGTACGGCATTAAGCTCTGGTGCGCCACTGATCATTGTATACGGTTCTTGAAACCTTGCAAGCATTAGGGCAGGACTGGTATAGATTACCGGCCTTGACTCGCCAGCCCCTCGGGGTCGAAAGCAAGAGCAAGAGGTATTATACCTTTGCTTGTGAGTTTTGAAAGAGAGCTTGAGCTTTGAGCTTGAAGATGATGATGGATGTGGATGTAGTGAAGGTTATGGACTGTGGAGAGTATGTTCCCTTGCTTGCTCTTTCTATGGAAGAGAAAAGAAGCAAAGGAGAATGAAAAAGAGGACAAAGGGGCTTGAACTCTTTAATGGTGCTAACCAACCCTTTGAACTTGGTAACCCCTTGCAAGAGTGAGAGAGGGGAGTATATATAGGCAAAAGGGGCTGAGATCAGTTTGGCCTTTAGGGGCTGTTTGGCTTGGCAAAATATTGGAGGAAGCTCCCATGCATTTAATGCATGGGACTTGGCTTGATGGAAGAGAAAGGAACAGTTCTGGCTGAAGTAATGATCAGGGCTGCCAGCTGACGTCAGGCGGCTATAGACGCTCCCGCCCAGCGGGCTGAAAAGGTTGATTTGATTGGGCTGAGTGGCGTGCGCCACTTGTTGAGTGGCGTGCGCCGAGAGTGTAGTGGACCGACACGTGGCGGTGGTTCTCGCGCACGCTAGTCCAATCCCAGCGTACTCCAAAGAGGGTTTTGTTGAGGCCATTTGGTTCGGCTCGAGGGTTCGACAAGGGTTTGGACGAGGTTCGACGCTCAAAGCTCAAACTCATCAAACAAACTCGGTATGTTCTCGACCTTAATCATCATTGGGGAATCAAAGACCGTAAATAAACTATTCTGGAAAGTCCAAAATAGGGTGTCTACAGTAGCCCCCCTTTGACGGCACTTGGAGCACCATTGTTTTGGTACAAGTAACGTCAAAGGTTTCTAGACACCCTCTCAAGGCTATCCAGAAGAAATAGAAAAATGCGGACATGTATTTAAATGTACCATCCATTGAGAGATTGAAGACGGGCGGACCATCTGAAGATTGTTGGGAAAAGAGTTTGAACTCTGTTGGAAAATAGGGATGGGTGGACCATCATTGAATGGTGAGGTGGACTCTCCTGGGGAATAGTTAGTTGTGGATGGATCAATGCCACTAGGGATCAAACCTTCTTTGGCATAAGCCAACGGTTGAGTCGGACGGACAGACCGTCATTGATTTGATTTTGGATGGACAGACCGTCGTTGATTTGAAGGTTGGACGGACAGACCGTCGTTGATCTGGGGTTGGACGGACAGACCGTCGTTGATTTGAGGTTGGACGGACAGACCGTCGTTGATTTGAGGTTGGACGGACAGACCGTCGTTGATTTGAAGGTTGGACGGACAGACCGTCGTTGATTTGGACAGGACGGGCTGTCATTGCTGGGGATCGAACTATCTTTGGCACAAAGAATCCCAACAATCACGGGTAGGTCGCGTCAGGTAGGTTAAATTCCATCTGTTGGGAATCAGAGCCAATCTCCTTATCATGGACCATCCGAGGCAGAGCAATAAGACTGCTGGAAGATGTGTTACTTGTAGACCAATGTGGACTAGGATAGGCGAACGGTGTTGTAGACTGATTGGACGGGCAGACCGTCGTCGTGGATCGATCGGACGATATTCTGATCGCCGTTGAGAGGGTGAACGCGGGCAATATTCTGATCGCCGTTGATCGGGGTGAACGCGGGCAATATTCTGATCGCCGTTGGTCGGGGTGAACGCGGGCAATATTCTGATCGCCGTTGGTCGGGGTGAACGCGGGCAATATTCTGATCGCCGTTGGTCGGGGTGAACGCGGGCAATATTCTGATCGCCGTTGGTCGGGTGAACGCGGGCAATATTCGGATCGCCGTTGAATATTCTGATCGCCGTTGGGGGGTGAACGCGGGCAATATTCGATCGCCGTTGGTCGGTGGTGAACGCGGGCAATATTACGATCGCCGTTGGTCGGGGTGAACGCGGGCAATATTCGATCGCCGTTGGTCGGGGTGAACGCGGGCAATATTACGATCGCCGTTGGTCGGGGTGAACGCGGGCAATATTCGATCGCCGTTGGTCGGTGGTGAACGCGGGCAATATTCGATCGCCGTTGGTCGGGGGTGAACGCGGGCAATATTCGATCGCCGTTGGTCGGGGTGAACGCGGGCAATATTCTCGATCGCCGTTGGTCGGGGTGAACGCGGGCAATATTCGATCGCCGTTGGTCGGGGTGAACGCGGGCAATATTCGATCGCCGTTGGTCGGGGTGAAGGCGGGCATATTCCGATCGCCGTTGGTCGGTGGTGAACGCGGGCAATATCGATCGCCGTTGGTCGGTGGTGAACGCGGGCAATATTCGATCGCCGTTGGTCGGTGGTGAACGCGGGCAATATTATGATCGCCGGTTGAACGCGGGCAATATTCTCGAGAACGCGGGCAATATTCGATCGCCGTTGGTCGGTTGGATCGGTGGTGAACGCGGGCAATATTCGATCGCCCGGTGGTGGTCGGTGGTGAACGTGGCATCATCGTTATTACGATCGCCGTTGATCGGGGTGATGACATGGTGATCATCGTTGAAAGGACATGACATGGCTAATCGTCGGGTGACATGGTCGATCGTCGGTGATGACATCGATCATCGTTGAGTGGACGACATGGTCGATCGTCGGTGATGACATGGCTGATCATCGTTGAATTTGAACAGGACTGGCTGTTGTTTTGAGGATAAAGCTGACCATGGCACGGATAGTTCCAACAAATCACGGGTAGGTCGCGTCAGGTAGGTTAAATTCCATCTGTTGGGAATCAGAGCCAATCTCCTTATCATGGACCATCCGAGACAGAGCAATAAGACTGCTGGAAGATACGCTACTTGTTTGAATTGGAAGTTGGACGGACAGACCGTCGTTGATTTGAAGTAGGACGGATGGATCGTCGTTGATTGGAATAGGACGGATAGATCGTCGTTGATTTGAAAACGGGACGGATGGATCGTCGTTGATTTGAAAATGGGACGGATGGATCGTCGCTGATTTAGAATTGGGACGGATAGATCGTCGTTGATTTGAAATAGGACGGATGGATCGTCGTTGATTTGAAATTGGACGGATGGATCGTCGTTGATTGGAATTGGACGGATAGATCGTCGTTGATTGGAATTGGACGGATAGATCGTCGTTGATTGGAATTGGACGGATAGATCGTCGTTGATTTGGAATTGGACGGATAGATCGTCGTTGATTTGGAATTGGACGGATAGATCGTCGTTGATTTGGAATTGGACGGATAGATCGTCGTTGATTGAGAATAGGACGGATAGATCGTCGTTGATGTTCGGACAGGCTCTGCTTGGGGAAATAGCGAACCGGGATGGAAGCATGGATCAGGGCAACATGGGCTACCTGCCGGGAATGGGCCTCAATGCTGATTTGATTTGATTTGCCAATGCCACAACACTGATGATAGAAATGCCTCAACGCTGGTTTGATTTGACTTGCCAATGCCACAACATTGACTGTAGAAAATGCCTCACTGCTGGTTTGGCTTGATTTGATTTGAAGCGATCTCCTGCTTTTGACATTTGATATACAATATGCAACGATAATATATGCTAAACATATATGTACAAATTGAAAATGCAAAGGCAGACTAGGGCGGCTTCTAGAGGACGGGACGACACAAACAACGACCAGGGCAATTTTGACGATTGAGGGCTACCACTGAGCCACACTTTTGCTTTACTGCTTTGATTTGAGTTGCGGGCCTACAGGTCCAGGTAGGTAACTTTCGAGCGGGTTAGATCACCCTGTGACCTTGCTTGATTTGCTCTTGGGTTGGGCCAATGTATCCCTCTGTTCTTGATGACTTGCTGCTTGCTCGGACCATGGATGCCGTAGTGGTGCTGTAAAAGTTGCATTATTCTCGGTTCATTGGAAATAGAGTATAAACCGATCACTAATATCCAACTTGCATTGACAAGCGAGTCGAGTTGACACACAGACTTACGCACACGTATAGACTGCCTAGCTCGGAAGAATGAGGAAGAAGAGTCCTAGGACACAATGCAGACTCTCCGACACATGGGCAATAATGAAATTCTGGGCATTAACAAGCCAAAATCCAAAATATCCCTAGATAGGTGAAACTGACACTCACACACAGTCAAATATGTGCAAAGACCTGTGCGAATAAATGAAACAGAGAAGAAAGCCTCGGAATGGGCAATAGACCGAAAAATAGAAAAACGTCGCAAAGATGGACAAAATACGCAAATGGATGACTCATATAGGCCCGGACTGAAACCGACACCCCCGCACAGTCACACTAGGCACACATGACTTGCACGGCATAGAAAACTTGGCAAGAGCCCTAAAAACCAATTTCGAGGCACCGAAACCTTGGTTTTAACTTGGAATTCCCACCCGGGGTTCAAAATCGTTGTTAGGCGTGATGGCTGCCAACCGCTGTATTGAAGAAGCGGCGCAGGTTTGAGACCAACGCGTGTCACTTTGAGAAAACGTGCGTGAGTCTCAAACTAGCGCGCGTGACTGAAAAGCCGCGCAAATTAGACTTCGCTGAACTTAGAATAAACTGTGAGCCCGTTGGGGCCTCGTAAGCATTTCGTTCTGTTTTTGATGCTTTTCTTTTCCTTTTCTTCTTTTTTTTAAGGCTTTTGCTCACTTTGAAATTGAAGTAGTAGTTTGAAATAAGATTGAAAGACAAAGGGTTCCCCTTTCTGTTTCCGATGAAGCTTGTTCTGTTCTTGACCCTTCTCGACCCTTGATGTGTACCAAAACGCCAATCCATGGATCCAATTGATAGAATATGACCGAGTCTTAAAGAGAGACTGCCTACGTATCCCACATTTGGGGAATCAGGTCAAAACGTAGTTCAGGCCAAGGTTCACTCGTGTGTTTTACCTCTCCTTTTATGCTCTAACTTTTGCCTAGTGCCGCCTTCTCAGGTTTCCGGCCTAGCGAGCTTTCGACTTTTACCTATTTATTTTTGCCTAGACCGCCTCCTTAGGTTTTCGGTCTAGCTGCTCTAACTTTTGCTTGGCACCGCCCACCCTTGTGGTTTTCGGCCCAACGAGCTTCTCTCGGGGAAAAGTGGCTCTTGAATTGATCCAAGTTGACCAAGGTATTGAATCCGCTGTCGTCGAGATCGATGATCTTTGGCTGCAGCCCCAGATAAGATGGCTTTTGATAATGCAGTGTCCTGACTGCTTCAGTTGAAAATGCCTCGCTCCATGCCACTTTTGCGCCTTTTTAATGTGTGCTTGATGGAATGCTGCTAACGCTGTCTTGGACACAGTACGAGGCCTGGAGCCTTCTGAGCTTCCGCTTTCTATCTTGGCATCCGGTGGCAGGGGATTTGATGTTTCCTTATCTCATGATCAACGCCAGGTGCGTCTTTGTGAGACCATGCCAAAACGCCGATGGATTCTTTGACCCTGTCTGATCGGGCACGATGCTCCTTTGGGGGACAGCGTTGAGCCAATTTTGAACCATCTAGGCGCAATGCTCCTTTGGGGACATCGTTGAACCAATTTTGAACCATCCGGTGGTCTACCTCATCTTTCAAGTTTATTGAAACTACTTCTTCTTTTAATAGGCCGAGCATGCCTTTCGTCCTTCCCTTTCGGCGAGGGAACACATTTCCTTGGGGATGACCCCATCGAAATCTATCCCTTCGTCGTCAGGGTCGACACAGTTTATTCAAAAACCAGCAAAGTACTTAGAAGCAAGATAGTGCATATCATAAAGAAAGCCCCACGGGGTTGCCAAGTATAGCAAAAGACTCGAATTTGAGAATAGAAGCTACGACATGGAGGGCCAAGAGGCACGAACTCCGACTCAGAGCTAGACTAAGACGACTTGACAGATACTGTGTCAGACTCGGACTCAAAAGTGTGCAATGCAAGCTAGACGCGATTTGAAAATGCAACTTTTATTGCTACCCTTTGCTTCCTCACAGAGAGGTGGGATCTTGGAGGACATGGGGCCCAAGCAACAGCACTTCGGCTTCCTCAGCTTCTTTGACTAAACCCACTTGGGAGACCCATGAACAAGAATCCCCAAATTGTCAGCCACTTGCTTGATCGATCCGGTCCTCAACCAGTGCTTTCCAGTTTCCAGCCCCATCTTCTATTCCGCACCCTGCAGCCTCGGATTCAGAAGGGATAAACACAGTTGGTTTGGGTTGAGTTTCTGGGACAATGCAGAGGGTTGGGTTGAGTATGGTGGAGCTCGGGTTGATTTGAGTGGAGGTGGGGTTGATTTGAGTGGAGATGGGGTTGATTTGAGTGGAGATGGGGTTGATTTGAGTGGTGGTGATAGATATCTGACCAACCAGAGGGCCAGACTTGAGTTGGAGCGAGGAGATGGAACTGTCGTCGGGTTTTGATGGGAGTGGGGGTGGAATAGTGCCATTATCGATGAGATTCTGAATGGCATGTCGGAGGCGGTAGCAAGCATCGGTGGGATGGCCAGCGCTTGATGGAAAGCACAATAGGCATTTGGATTGTGAGACGGGAGTGCCCGAGGTGGAGGAGTCGGACGGAGTGGCTCGAGGATACTAGCTTCAAGGAGCTTCTCATAGACCGAGGACAAAGGTGCAGAGAAGCACGAGAAGACCCTTGGTGGGTTCCGCGACTGGATTGAGGGTTGGCGGAACTTTTACTCACTCCGCCGTTGTACAGCATTGTGTTGTCAAGGGAATGCACTCTTTCGGCACTGGGGATGGCTTCTTTGTTGCGCATATCCTCCTTTTCGGCACTGGCTTTGAACAAGGAACCAGCGGTTTTCGGGCGAGTTCTAGCTTCATGACACTCAGCTAGGTCTTTGAACATGTCTTTTGAGCACGGCCTGATTTCGACCGCAGGGGTGTGACAGGCCTGAAGAGGTTCTTTGACTAGCCCCGGGTCTGGCTTTGATATGATGGAGGTGAAAAGGTTAAACAGCCCCTGGACCATAACCATTTGTCTGTCCATTTTGAGACCCAGTTCCTCTACAGCTTTCTTCAACTCAGCTAGCTCTGTTTGTGCTGCCATTTTGGATTGATGATCGAGAAAGGTGATATGGCAGTGAAATACCCCCGGTAGATGCTCCCAAGCAGGTTTGGCTCTTCTTTTTGGTACTTTCTTTGACGGTGCAGCGCCCAAAGCTAGACAGTAAAGCAATCGAAGGCTCAGGAAGTGTTCCTGCAATAGTTTTATTTGAAAGGATGCAATGTACATGTTGTCGTTGGTGTCCTCCTAGACTCTAGAACTAGCAGGCAAAACCGTTTTATGACAAAGGTTTGAGAAAGGTTTCAGATTTCTTTTCGGCGATGTACCTTGACGGGATCGATTAACACTAAGAGATGTCGAAACAACCAAGTCTTTGACTATTCCGCTTTCGAAGTTTCAATGTTGGAACGGAACAACTAGGTATTTAATGACATGATACTGTAACCAGGATGGCATAAGCAGTACTGTGCCGGAGCCTTGAATGGTGTAAGTGTTTAGCACCTTTAACCTGGGTGGTATGAGCATCATGTCATGTCTCCCATCGTTCCTAGTTTTCTGCTTGAAACCTCGAATGGGTCTAGGCAAGGATTTAGAAAGTCTCGATTTCCCAAAGTCTCGTTGGCCCAAGGAATTGGAAAGTTGATAACGTGCACCATCACGATGCACGACTCGTCATCGGTCCAGGCAACGCCCTAGCAGGCATAAAACGGGTTTGAAAGAGAGACAACCCTAAAAGCCGCCCTAGCATGCCCCTACGCAGAACGGTATGGATGTATGTACAGGCATGCGATATGGAAAGCAGTAACACATAGACAGTTTATGGGGGTTAGATGCAAGTAATCCTACCCTGTGGGTTCCTGTCTTAGTTTGGAAGGTTCTATTGCTTTGTACGCATGGCGAGGCCGGTTTTGGCTTAGAGGGGTTCCTCAGACTAGAGATGTTTTATACCTCCCATCGCAATGCGTGCAGCAGAGCAATGGTCAAACGGTAATACGTCTCATCATCGTCCAAGGTTGTTGGGCTCCAGAAAACTGTGCCGGTTACCCAAAACACCTCAACGGGGCTGATAGAACACCGATGCAAATGAACGCGCGTCGAAAGAATGATCGAGAGAGGGAAACGCGATGCTTTTTTTTTTAAAAATGCCTTTTGAAGCTTGGCTCACTTCATTAATCGACACTTGGAGGAAACTACATAAGCGAACAATAATAAAAGCCCCAGTGCGGAGTGGTCGGATGTAGAATCCTGTTACGTTACCATTCCGTCCTTCAGCAGCGCGGAGCGTACTGTTTTGCCAGACTTTTGTAAAATTGTTCATTCATGTATTAATTTCCAAATGTTGATTAATGTAATGTCCCCAGCAGAGTCGCCACTGTGGGCACAAGCCCCAAAAATCCCGTGTTTTAGTGCATGAAATTCCGGGTGCGCCCTTATCTTGCGGAAAGCGCGGCGAAGTGCTTCGCAGATCAGAGAGTCGCCACTCGGGTTTTGCGGTTAGTACCCAAGAAACCGTTCTTTTGAAAATGTTTGGACCACGTCCGTTTGGTTTTGAAAAAGGCTTTTGTAGACTGGGCCGTCGTCACCTTCGATCTTGAGGTTCGGGAGCCAGATGAGAGGGGAAGGGTTTTATGGCACCCCCTCGCCCAGTCCGGAGACCGGTCTCTACTCAGGCGTTTTGTAAAACATTTGCATTTCTCTCTTTATTTGATCATTCTTTTAACCAGTTAGGGCGGGGGAACAGGTTAATAGGGATTAAAACTGCAAACAAGTTGCATTTATATACAAAAGATGTAACAAAATGTTTATGGATGATGATGTTTGATCTAAGCAAATATAATAGATTGAGAACAAGTTTTTGTGGACGTTTTAGACAAACTAGCACACACTGACTGTGCAATGGCACACACAGGAACAAGCCTGCATGCACTGGACGAACCACTGCATGCAGTCAACACCTGCGTGCGCCACTCAAAATTGGCGTGCGCCGGTTAACCCAATACCACAGCTTCTGTTCTCAACCCTCTGGGCTCTGGAAAGGACCAGTGCACACCCAGGACAAATCACGCACTTAAATATGGATTACTAAGCTATTACAGACAATGTAAAGGGCTTAAAAGCCACCAAATAGACAGAAAACCCCTTAAACAAAGAGGGGAGGATGATCAGAGGCCTGGATGGAAGATCCATGCAAGGGCCAAGCCATTGGAACAAAGATAACCAGCGCACGCCACTAAGAAAGAGCCGTACGCCGTTCTCTCTTGACACCAATGCTTTGGCATTGCACATTCTGGGCTCTGGAATAGACCAGAAGGACCCATAAGGCCAAACTAAGCAATAAATGTAGATGGAATAGAAAGCAGTAGTACAGAAAGCAGAAGGTTGATTTTGGCATGCAGCAGGTGATCAAAGCTTAAATAATGCAAGAAAACAATGATCCATGATCCATACGCCCGTTTTGCACATACCACCATTACTAGCGCCACTGATCATTGTATACGGTTCTTGAAACCTTGCAAGCATTAGGGCCAGGACTGGTATAGATTAGCAGAGTCCCCCTCAGGGGTCAGAACAGAAAGCAAGAGCAAGAGGTATTATACCTTTGCTTGTGAGTTTTGAAAGAGAGCTTGAGCTTTGAGCTTGAAGATGATGATGGATGTGGATGTAGTGAAGGTTATGGACTGTGGAGAGTATGTTCCCTTGCTTGCTCTTTCTATGGAAGAGAAAAGAAGCAAAGGAGAATGAAAAAGAGGACAAAGGGGCTTGAACTCTTTAATGGTGCTAACCAACCCTTTGAACTTGGTAACCCTTTGCAAGAGTGAGAGAGGGGAGTATATATAGGCAAAAGGGGCTGAGATCAGTTTGGCCTTTAGGGGCTGTTTGGCTTGGCAAAATATTGGAGGAAGCTCCCATGCATTTAATGCATGGGACTTGGCTTGATGGAAGAGAAAGGAACAGTTCTGGCTGAAGTAATGATCAGGAGGGCTGCCAGCTGACGTCAGGCGGCTATAGACGCTCCCGCCCAGCTGGCTGAAAAGGTTGATTTGACTGGTGCTGAGTGGCGTGCGCCACTTGTTGAGTGGCGTGCGCCAGAGAGTGTAGTGACTGACACGTGGCAGTGGTTCCTGCGCACGCTAGTCCAATCCCCAGCGTACTCCAGTAGGGTTTTGTTGAGGCCATTTGGTTCTGGCTTGAGGGTTCGACAAGGGTTTGGACGAGGTTCGGGACGCTCAAAGCTCAAACTCATCAAACAAACTCGGTATGTTCTCGACCTTAATCATCATTGGGGAATCAAAGACCGTAAATAAACTATTCTGGAAAGTCCAAAATAGGGTGTCTACACCAGCGAACCGTCCAAACGTATTGTGGACGATCGAAATCCGAGCACCCCCTCTCCTATTTCCAGCCGATCACTCTCTCTCCTCTTTTCCTTTGCTCAAATCTATGCCGTCCAAAACACGTTTGGATGGCTTGGATGTGCTGCCAGGTACCACGTGTACAATACCCTATTTGCGTAAAAAAAAAAATTCTCGTATTTTGGCTAGTGAAAACCGTGTGTTGTTTGGAGTAATTATTCAATAGACCGAGAGTACCATCACGTGGTACTCCGGACCAGTTTCCAACCACATATTCTTGTGGGATCCATACACTTAGTGGTAAACTCCGGTCACTCCACAGAAATGTGTGGTTGTAAAGTGGTCCGAAGTATCACGTAGCGATACTCTCAGACATAATTTCACGTGGTGTTTGGTCATTTGGACAGCTTGGGTTGAGAATCCCTGTGGCGTGAAGGGAATAAAAAAGTGCTGGATTTGATTTGGGTTTACAACTTTCTACGTACAAGATTATCTTCTTTTTCTTTTTCTTTTTCTTTTTGGTCAAAACGTCAAGATTATCTAATCATGCGTTCCTTTGATTCACTTGTCAAGTTACAAAGACGATTGCCAATTTGCCATGGTTTCAGCACTGAAATATTCTCTGAAAGAACATAGAAAGGGGTGGTTTTTAGGATCTTGGCCTTTGATATGGTTGGATTTTGCTACACGATGACATGGATTTTTAAGGAAGGGCTTTTACCTTTGGGTCCAGAAAATAGAAAATAATTTCCACCAGATCTCATCTAATTAATGAAACACTGAAACCCTATAAAAGTGTCTGAAACCCTAATACTCCAGTAATATACTCCTCCTCTCACATAACGTGTGAGTCCTACAGATGGCTCACGTGTGGGTCCTATATATTATGTGAAAGCTTAACAAACATATTAGGCCCCTTCTACCAAGTTATTTCCGGATTTTTGACGCATTATTATTTTTTGGGTTGTTGTCTCTTAGTATATTAGGTTTAGATTAAATTTTACACCATATTTTTCGTCTTGATAAGAGGAATCGTAATAAGGTAAAAGTGTAGGCTAAAATTGAAAAATATTCATATAAGACGACAAAAAAAACTCTTTTAGATATTTTTCGTCGTCCTATCTAAGTATTTTTCAATTTTAGTTTACATTTTACTCTCTCTGTTCCTTTTTAAGTGTCCAGTTTCGTAACTTCAACTTATTAAGGCTAGAAGACATCATCATTACACATTTCACATCAACTTTTACCTCCACTTTTCCTACTTACCCTCTATTCAGATATCATCATTACACTCAACTTCTCAAAATGAAATTTACTTTTAGGGACAAAATGAAAAATATACCAACTAATTTTACAAAACGGACACTTAGAAAACCCAAAATAATATACTGGACTCTAAAAAAGGGACGGAGGGAGTATATTATTCCGATTCCTTTCATGGAGACGAAAAATATACTATAAAATTTGGCCCATATCTAGTAGAAATTAAGAAAAAAATCACCCAAAAATCAGTTTGATCGGACACCAATAGCTATGTCACCTGTTTACTTTTTGCAGAGGACAAAATGAAGGGTAAAATTTTGGAGATTCATTTTTTGTTTCACAAACATGAAAGGCTGACATAGCTATTGATGTCCAATTAAACTAATTTCTAATTTGACCACTCTTTTTTGCGATGGTTATGATCACCGTCATTAAGTTATTAATACTTCAAATACCAGCAGTTTTAATCTAACAACAATCTTCACAGCACAAACTGAATAAGCAACAAATAATTTAGATGCTTTGGACATAAGTCTACAAGCATATCAAGTTTGGAACAAAAATTCTATCCCAAAAAAAAAAAAAGTAGGGAACAAAAAAGCTATTAACACGAATGTTTTTTTTTTTTGAATGGCGAAGAAAATTTTATTAATAGATAAGAGAAAAAAGTACAAGAAAAAAGAATCACAACGCAAAAGTAATATCCCAACAAAATTGGCACCTTACCCAGCGACATTCATTTGCTAAGTGGTGCCGTATCGCTTTTTTTTTAAACCTTCTTTTTCAAAAAAAGGGTAATTTCAAGTTCAAATAAGATCTATTAAATAAGATCTCAATAAGATTTTTTTGAAAATGAAAAATGATTTTTTAATTTTTTTGCACCGTTTAAAAGATCTCAATAAGATCTATTAAACAAGATCTATATTGGTAAGAAAATTAATTGCATAAACACATAATTTTTGAGCTTGAAATTACCTTCATTTTCTAAAAATTTCTTTTTTGAGAAAGTGAAACACCCCTTCCCGCCAGTTTATACTCCATGTGAACTCCTATGCATGTAAATTGGAGCCACTCCTACCAAAGAAACCGACCGTCTTCCCGCCAGTCAGCATGCAAGAAAAAAAATGTGCCGATCAGATTTCCTCCAAACGAAGCCCACTTCCACTTGCCTGTGAAAAAAATTACGTCAATTAACCAGTCGAGGTACATGTACTAATTAGAAATCAGGTTCCTCTTTTGTGAGATTTCCTCATGTGAATAAAAGCGAGACTCGCGATTCTATTTTAATAATTCAAGCCGTTAGATTATGGAAGAAAACTTATTTTTCAAATTAAAGGTGATGTGTAAGCTAAATGGGGCGTAATTGAACAAGAGTAAAAAGTATAAAGGGGATAGAAGGAGACCTTGTGCGAACTACTGAGTACTTTGGGTGCTACAAGTACACCAAATGAATCAAGGTAGAGCCCAGCACGCCCATGGAATCCAGCCAAGACTGAACCTTCTATTGGAATGGACACTGTAGAACCAAATCCTGTACCATAGGGTCCATATCTGGCCCGATTTGAATAAAAAGAGAGCAATGTGATCAAACGCATTCCACTTATGTCTCCATATGTCAGGCTTATGGACAAGAGTTGTTCTACTGAACTGTCAATGCACAACTAAACAAGTGAAAGTAAATATTAGGACTTTGTTTGGAATGCATAAAACAAATAACGATAATCTGAAATTATTGTAGTTTTTGGTCAATTTTTTTTTCTCGGTTTGACGGTCAGCAGTGCTCGGGTTAGCTTACGCTCACCTCAACTATTCCCCTTTCTGACGCTGTCAAATTAAGGAGCTATCCGAGCAGAAACTAAAGAATTTACAAGAAATTTCTCTTTTCGAACCTAGCCCCAAGGGGTTGCCATGTTTTGAACTTAGGATGTCTGGATTTACAGATCATCCCTTTTGCCACTTGAGCGGGGTTTTGGTTAAATAATTCGATCACTTGTCTATATATTCGTCTCGACAATAAAGACAATAAATTTTTTTTTAAATGAAAATGCTAAATTTGGACACAGATGAGTTCAGAACTGTCCGACGTGTGTGGGATCCTTGTGCATTGAATTGCATGCTGGTCTATGAATAAATTAGAGGGTTACGGTCACACCGTTTTAGGAGGTCCACCACCGGTACCGCCAATTATGTCCGAGCATCCTATAACATTGCCGTCGCAGCTTTTAGTTGTGATTAAGATTGAATCGATAATTATTCCAGAACAAATAGTTATCTCCGTTATAGGCGCGACGTCGGCCTTGAAAGCCCAGTATCCACCCCCATGCCCTCCCCATGGCCCTAAGGGTCCGTTTGGATGCAGTAAACGAAGGGGGTATAAGTAATACCGCTCATTTTAGACCTGGGGCCCATCTCTTGCCCTCGTTTGGGAAGGCAACTCGCAGGGGTATTCCATAATCCGGCACCTTCGGTAAGACCGGAGAAGAGGGGAAACGCCGGTCTTATTTTTGGATAGGGTTGGAGGAGTTATTAAGTTATCCCCCCCAATACCCCGCAAATTGGACGATTTTAACCCTCCTTATCCCCCTCCCCCAACCCCCAACTCGCCTGAGTTTTGTTGATGAACAGCAAAACAAGAATAGGAAGAAAAAAAAGAACAGTAGCTAGATCGGAGAGATGGAGGTGTTCACCAGGAATTGGAGAGTGGGAGTGTGTCGAGCTGTTCTCTCTTCTTCTTCTTCTTCTTCTTCTTTTTCTCCTCCTCCTTCTGCTGTTGCTCTGTTGCGGCTGCTGCCGCCGTTCTTTCTTTCTCTCTTCTCTCTCTCTCTCTCTCTCTTGGCGATAAGAACAAAGAAAGGACAAGATTAATTAAAATGAAAGTGTCTGTTTCTTTTTTAAGGAAAGTGCCTGTTTAATTAATCTTGATTAAAAAACGAAATGTTATATAAAATAAATTATTCAACTTTTATTACTAGTATTTTTTTCACACATGATTAAAAAACGAAATGTTAATATTTTATTTATTTTATATAATTATTATATTAGTTAAATAATTTTTGATTAATCATGTGTGGAAAAAAAATAAAAGTTGAATTTCATAATTATATATTTAATTTAATGAATAATCTAACTTAACACTGCAAAAGGGCAAAATGGTCATTTGACAGCTTTTTACATCATCCACCCTTCTTTATACCCCTATTAATCCTTCATCCAAACGACATATTATTTAATCCCCCTTCTCTAATACCTCATCCAAACAACTTACTATTTAATCCCCCCTCCATAAACATCACATCAATGTGGGCCCTCCTTTATTAACTAATACCCCCTACTATCTTATCCCCCCTTATTAACTAATACCCCCAATTCTTTCCCCGCATCCAAACGGGCCCTTAGAGGGGTTGACTTGGCGATGATGGTTCCATCTATTGTTCTCGATCGTGATTCTGGGGGTTCGTGGAGAGGTGATTTTAGGCGGCAGTTTCCTTGCTCTCCCACTGCCTTATCCTTGTTTCCTCTCTGTGGTCGCAGGCTGTTTGCATTACCTTGGTGGGTGTGTTGGTTTCCTTCTGCCGCCGATCATCTACATCTGGGAGTGGTCGGATCTGCTTAACGGCGAGGCGGTTGGGTGGTGGTGCTGGTCTGGGTGGTGATGCCTACGGTGTTTTGTGTGGCGGCGGTCATGAAGCGGGTTAGGGTTTTGTGGGGTGGGTCTGCCGAGCGGGTCCCTTTGGGCCTGTTTGTTTATTTGGGCTTTATTGTTTATCTGGGTAATGGGTGTGCTTAATTGTTTTATTTTTAGGCTCCCATTTTAGACCTTTGGGGGTGTTTGGGCTTCGTCCCATGTGATGTACTGTCCAACTTTTTGTTGGATTTCCCTTTTCCCTCTTCCCGTTTTTAATTAATTTTTGCCTATCAAAAAAAAAAGGTATCGCTTCTCCTTCACCAATATTGCCCTGCACATTAACAGAACACAAAATATTGTTCTTGGTAAAGTAATCCAACACGAAATATTGTTGTCGTGATATTAAATTAGGCTCCGTTCTGCTAAAGTTCTTATTTTTAAGTACTTGCCCTGTTCCGTTAAGGGTTCTTAAAAAATAAATCATTATTTTTAATTTTAAAGCTTAAAAATAATGGACTTACTGAAATAACTTTTTGTGCAATATGGATTAATGGTGCAAAAAAAATTTAAATATTATTTTGTAAATATATTATTTTTAAGTTTGAAAATTACAAATAAGTACTCCCTCCGTCCCATAATATTTGTCCGGTCCGCAAAACAAGGACGTAAAAATAATATGTTTTTTGCAAGAAAAATTCAAATTTTTTTAAACAATTTATTAGATATCGATGAGTTCTTGTAATTTTTGAAAAAAGTTTGAATTTTTTATTGAAAGAAATGCATTATTTTTACGTCCTTGTTTTGCGGATCGGACAAATATTATGGGCAGAGGGAGTACTTATTTTTAAGAACCCTTAGCGGATACGAGACAGGTTATTCTCTCACAATATATCACCCGCACCCTCTCCATATCGGAGATCAGAATGTAGCTGCGGGAAAAGAGGTCTTCCGTAGGAGAGTTTATAAAAGCTAGAAAGTGATTTACGGAAGTAGACTGTAGACCATGACAGAATCTATTGAGAGGCCAAACCGCGTTAATCACCATTCAAACAGATGCTCGATACCAAAGAAAGAGTTCAAAAAATAAGTACTTGGTTGACTTATTTCTCTTAACAGAATGGGACCTAATCAAACAGAAGATCATCTATAGTCGCACTGGTTAGAAGTGCTATCAAAACATGAAGCTTGCGAAAATCCAATTCACAATTAATTTGAAACTAATTACATGAATATATAGTTGGCATACGTACCTGCAGAAAACTAAAACTTAATTTGGCTTCAAAGGTTAAGCTCAAGCTTTGACCATCAGAAATTCCTTGACATTGACCCGAAAGTGGGACTTGGAGTAGAAAGAACTGTGAAAATGCAAAAGAAAGTGGAGAGAATAACCAAGCAATCAAAATATATAGTAATTATTAGAGTTACTAATCGTGATAGAGTAATTAAGAGTCTATTTTGTAAGGGATTCTCTAATAATCTAACATTTTCAAATTCGAATTATGAAAATCTATTCTATATATGTTCAGTTAGAATTCTATGATGCTATGATCTACTCAATTTTAGCTCTCCAATAATTTGAGTTGACAAGAAGTAGACCCTTTCAATCTTTTTGGTAAAATATTTTACTCATTTTCCATTGTTTGGCTAGAAAAATGAGGAAAATATTTCAAGGTAAAACATTTTGCACTTACCGGGTGAAACTGTTTTTCTCTAATTTTGGCCGTAAGTCATTTTTGCATTTCACCCCCAATTGTCCAACATTTTTCAAAACCACGTATTTCATTCCCTTTTTCTCCCAAATCATATTAGATCCAAAAGGAGAGAAAGAGAGCTCTCGATTAAAATATTTTTAAACCAGCAATTTGCCATTGTTTTGCAAAATATTTTTCATATGACAACCAAACACCGAGAAATAGAAATAAAAATTTTATTTTTTGAGAAAATATTTTACATTGTCAAATATTTTACATCTAATCAAACGGAGCCTTAACTTGAGTTTATTTTGTAAAAAACTCAACCAATAGATGACAACACTTGTCCTCCTGTTAGGCGTACTCACTAAAGGGCCATTTTACTTAATCTAACGTCTATCATTGTTAGAACATTGGCTCATATGTTAAGTATAAAGAGATACTAAGGAGTTCTAGAAAGAATGCAAGATATTGGAGCGGAGCGGAACGAGTGGAGCGACGGCATCTGGCCCATCACCGATGATCTAATGAAAGTAGACTGGGTCGAAGGCCCAGGCATTCTGTAATTTGGGGGGTGCGGAGGGCGTAGCCCCCTGCGGTATGGTACGGTATCGTACAAGGGTATTTTTGGGATACAGGCCAAATACCAGGTTAGGGTTAGAATAGAGTAGGTATAAATACTCTATGTTGTAAACCCTATTTCGTAACTGTAATAATAAAAACAGCAGCCGCTCTCGCTCCCGTGGACGTATCCGGTATTAGGGAACCACGTATATTTCTGTATTGATTTCATTACCGTCTTATACTCGTAAATCGTGCGTGTGTACGTGTCGATCCTAACAATCATAAATAGTACTCATAAACATTTAATTAGGTGAGAAATGAGTAATATTAGCCAAAGATTGAAACTAAATTTAACTTCAATGCTCATCCAATCTAAACTTCAATTCAATTTTAATTTAACAAAGCCGTTAATTTTTTTAATATTAAAACTCCAAAAAGTTGTAACCAAACCAAACAACTTTTACAACATAGTATAAAGTCATGCATAAAGGTTCAGATAACTCAACTTTTTTCTCCATTGCTTCGTTGTTCTCCCTCAGCACTTTATCCTCTGCTCCTACCTCTTCGATTTTTTTCTTCAGCTCTTCCTCTGTCATTTGTAAATCAACCACCTAAAAAAAATATAGAAATAGTGATGTGAATGGTATAGAGATTTTTTGTGGCCGAAAATGGTATAGAGATAAATAGAGGGGAGAATATTTGTTCATCCATTAAGTTTAATTAGGAGAAAACGTTCACTAGTACTTGGTGAGAAATTTTAGGAAGTGGCCTACTAAAACACAATCAGAAAAGGGTGAATTTAATTTTAGGGAGGGTGAACATTACTTTCTTTCCTATCGGTTGAAATGGTGAGGGTCTCGTGGTCCCACCACAAAGTGATGTCATGTTTATCAAAAAGTGTATGCATGATTTCACTTTGTGGTGGGACCTACACCATTTAAACAAATAAGGAGGAGAGTAACATTCACCCTCTTTTAAGGGAAGTGAACAAAATTGCACTCGAAAAAGGATATTTTGGGGTTACATCTCTATAAAGGACTTTTTACAGTTAAACCTCTTAAAAGTGTAAGTCTTAGTAAAGGGCTGGCCGGGAGAAAAGTTTCCAAATCTACAACATACAACTGAAGGGAAAATGACGGCCCATGACGTGTTTTGATAATTAATACCCGTCAAGGACATGTTAAGAACATTTATTAATGCTGAAAATGTCCTTGACGGATATTAATTATCAAAACACGTCATTGACCGTCATTTTCCCTACAATTGAAAGACACCCAGCCTGAAAAGAGGCCAAGCCCAGCCCTGCAGCCCAACACCTAATCAAAACCCTAAACCTAAGCAGATGTAATGTTGCCGCCGCCCACCAAACTGCCGAAATACCTCTGCCGGCAAGCCCAAACTACCACCTTTTATCCCAAAAGTTGTATGAAAATAAATCAACCTTTATAATATATACGGAGTATAACATAGCTATTCAAAAAAAAAAAAAAAACCTTAATAACATAGAATAAAAATCATGAAGAAAAGTTTGGCTAACTCAACCTTTTTATCCAATTCTTCGTTCCTTTTTCTCAGCACTTCATTCTTAGCTACCGCATCATTGATGTAGTTCTTCAGCAACACTTCATTCTTAGCTGCCACCTCATTGATGTTGTTCTTTTCTGTCTTCAGTTGTTCCTCTATCTTCTGTAAATCAACCACCTTGAAAAATATAGAGCTAGTGATAAGAATGGTATTAGAGAATATTTGTTCATGCCGTAATTTTAGAAGAAAACGTTCAGTAGCTTTTGAGAGATTTTAGGAGGTGGCCTGCTGAAAGTCAAACAGAAGAAGGTTATTTTGGGGGATGATGCTAGGGGATTAAAACTACATAAAGGACTTTTAGGGTTAAAACTTTGAAGGTGTATTTTTTAAAGAACTTGTCCAAAAATTAACTTAAACCATTAATGTAATTATGTTCCTTTAAATTGTCCATCTCAAATATTACCCATATAAACGTTTGGGTGAGATATGAGCAATTTTAGCAAAATGAGAAACTTCATTTAACTTTAATTCTTGTCTAATATAAACTTTAAGTTAATTTTAATTTGACAAAACTGCAAAATGTTCTGTACGTGCTAATAACCAAGCAACTATTACAAGGTAGTATAAAATCAAGCAAAAAAGTTTGGCAAACTCAAACCTTTTTCTCCATTACTTCATTCCTATTCCTCAGCACTTCATTCTTATTCCTCAGCACTTCATTCTTAGCTTCCACCTCTTTGATTTCTTTCTTAAGCTCTCTGAGTTCTGTCTTCAACTCTTTGATTTCTATCTTCAGTTCTTCCTCTATCTTCAGTAAATCACCCACCTTATAAAATATAGAGGCAATTATAAGAATGGTGTATAGATTTATTTTTCCGATCAGGATTGGAATTTCATATTAGAATTTCAAAAAGTCATATGTAAATTTAATTTAACAAACAACTTTGGGTAATTAACTAAACCTTTTTCTCTGATACTTCGTTCCTCTTCCTCATCACTTCTTTCTCAGCTTCCACCTCTTTGATTTCTTTCTTTACCTCTTTGCTTTCTAATTTCAGCTCTTTGCTTTCTGTCTTCAACTCTTTAATTTCTTCCTTCAGCTCTTCCTCCCTCTTTTGTAAATGAACAACCTTCAAAAAAATATAGAGGTACGTTGCGATAAGAATGGTGTATAGAGATTTCCTTTTTGTTAATTCGGGAATGATATAGAAAAGTTTGGCTAACTCAACCTTTTCGTTCCTCTTACTCAGCATTTCATTCTCTGCTTCTACTTCTTTGACTTTTGTCTTCAAGACTTCTTCCATCTTTTGTAAATCAACTACCTGAAGAAACATAGAGCTGGTGACAAGAATGGTAGTTTGTGAGAGAGATTAGAAGTTGGCCGGATGAAAGTCAAACAGAAGAAGGGTATTTTGGATTTAGAACACTCTAAACGACTTAATACGGTTAAAACTCTTGAAGGTGTTTTTATTTTCAGCGTATTAGTATCTAGTACAGGACTGGGAGAAAATTTCCGGCAAATTAACTTTACCACTTAATTTTCGTTCCTTTGAGAATTGTCTATATCCAATAGTACTCCTATGAACAATTTTTTTTGATCGGCAAAAAAATGAGTTTTCATACCATTAAAGATAATGATACAAAAGAAAAACCATGTAGTAACACACCAGGGAGCATCATACAAAGACGATAAGCTCAATCTATCTCTACAATTATGAACATTAGGATGGGAAATGAGTAAATATTAGCAAAAGATTGAAACTAAATTTATCTTTAATGCTTGTCTAATCTAAACCTCAGGCCAATTTAAACTTAACAAAGCAGTTAATTGTTCATCTCTCCCTCTCTCTTTCTAAACACGGAGCGTCTTCCTAGGGTTTTACCCACCTGGGGGAAGGTGTCGCCCCTCCTTCATCTCTCTCTCTCTCTCTCTCTCTCTCTCTCTCTCTCTCTCTCTCTCTCTCTCTCTCTCTCTCTCTCTCTCTCTCTCTCTCTCTCTCTCCCCCCCCCCCCGCTTTCTCCTTCTCCTTCCTATCCGGCCGATTCGTTTTACCCCTCTTTTTTGTTATTCACAAAACTGAACAGCGACTTAGCGAGATGGTGGCGATGCTGGTCTTTGTCCTGGTCTCTAGTACGTGTTCCTTTTTCCGTTTTAGGGAGCCGATTTGCTATAGCTTCATGGCGGCTGCGCATCAGGGGATCCGTTCCCGGCGTCTTAACTCTGATATGGCTTCGATCCTTCGTTTTCTCCATCTTAGATCTGGTTTTTTTCGACCCCCTTCCCTAGTTGCTCTTGCTCCCATTTTCTCGGCCGTTAGTCGGCCCGTCATTCCCAGTCAAAGGTGCTGTTGGGTCATCTGATTTTTGCTTAACGGCTAGGGTCCTTTCGGGTGCGGATGGAGTGGACGGCGTTGGCTCCCACCGTGGCCGTCGTTGGGTGGCCCGGTATTTGCCTAACGGCAAGGTGTAGCTTGCACGACAGGCTAGGTTTACTGGTTTCGGGTTTCTCTTTGTTGTGGGTTGTGGAGGCTTGGTGGTTGGCGGTGGTGAAATCTGGCGGGGGTGGTGGCTCTATCTGAGGCGGGGTGGCGGCTCTTAGGGTTAGGTTTTGGGTTTTCTCTCGGGTTGGGTTTTCATTGTTGTAGTTGGGCTTTTAGGCCTTTTGGATTTGTGCTGTTTATTGTATACGTGGGCACTTTAGGTCCTCAGGTGTTGTATTGGGCTTCGTCCCTTTGCTTTGTTTCCAACTTTTAGTTGGAAACTTTTCCCCTCTCCCCTTAATAAATTGCTATTTTGCCGTTCAGAAAAAAAATGACAATAAAAGTTGTATATAAACCAAACAACTTTTACACCAAGAGGCTTGGGTGCCAACCATATTGGGATTTTTGCTTCTCTTTGATGTTACACAAAAATAAAATCATGCATAGAAGTTTAGCTAACTCAACTTGTTTCTCCATTGCTCCGTTCTTCTCTTTCAGCACTTCATTCTCTGCTTCCACCCCTTTAATTTGTGTCTTCAGCTCTTCCTCTATCTTCTGTAAATCAACCACCTAAAAACATAGAAATAGTGATACGAATGGAATAGAGATTTCTTTTTTTATTGGGAATGGTATAGAGATGGAGGAAAAAATATTTATTCTAACCCTTAATTTTAGGACAAAATGTTTAGTAGTTGGAGAGAGATTTCAGGGTCGATGTGGCCTGCTTTAAGTCAAACATCAGAAGATTATTTTGTGTTTAAAACTCTGTAAAGCATTTTAAAGGTTAAACTATTGAAGGTATATTTTTCAGAGTATTTCTCTTGTACAAGGCTGGGAGAAAATTTTCCGAAAAGTTAACTTAACCATGAATTTACATTCCTTCTCATTTCCACCTAACTTTTAGCATTTTTTGTCTTTATTCAAATTTTTTTCGCGTTTGTTAGTTTTTTACCAAATTTTTGTGAATTATTGATTCGTCTCGATGAGAGGAGTCAGAAAAGTAAAAAAAATTACTTTAAAGTAAAAAATTTTAAATTTTCCGATTCCTCTCGAATCAATAATTCACAAAAGTTTGACGCAAAACTAACAAATGTGAAAAAAAAATTAAATAAGGACAAAAACAACTTATTCCACTTTAAGTTAAATAAGTACTGGAACGGGGCAGCCCCGCCTCTGAGTGTATATATTTTTCTATACGTTCAAAATAAAAAAACTCAGAGTGGTAAAAGTTCATATAAAAGGATGGAGAAAGACTTTCGTAACTCGAAAACTAAGAACCAAAACGTAGTCGAAGAAAGCAAGAAAGAAAGTTTCATGCTTACTGCTTGCCCTTGATCCAAGAGAACAGGAGCTGCAATTAGTCGCCACAATATCCTCAATCCCTGTGACGCAAAACCCCATAAAGCATCAAAGATGCGATGTACAACGTCCTCGACAATTGGTTGTCGAGCGGTCCAAATCTCACTCCCCACCGCTAGGACGACGTACATCAGACTTTCCCAATTAATCTCCATCTCACTCTCTCTCCCTATCTCTCTCTCTCTGTCTCTGAGTTTCCCAAAGAAATGTTGGGGAAGAATCTGTTGTTTGTAACCGGAAGGCAACTCTCGTGGAGATGATATATTGTTCTTTTGATCAAGTCTAAATGGTTATAATGGTTTGACTCTTGGACAAGTTATTCATTGGTGGATGGTTAGAATATTGAACCCCTAGGAATTAACGTAACCCATTTGTCTTCGTCCTAGTATTTTTTAAATAGCTAGTACATTTCGAGCTCCGTCAACTGCTAAGTACTGGATGCTGTTGTTTTTTCAATTCTAAAGGGCATAAAGAATAGAGGTGATAAAAGAAAAGGAAAAAAAAAAGCATAAACTGTTGGAATATTAAACGTGGATGCGTTCCACGGCACCTTCTTAAGAAATAAATACTTATTTTACATTTTCAAACTCAAAAATAATATAAACGAAAATTAATTTTTCGATTTTTTTTGTATTGTTCAAAAGATCTCAATGAGATCTATCAAACAAGATCTATATTGCTAGAAAAATTATTTGCGTAAACACATTATTCTATGTCCCAGAGGTACCGTCACATGGTACTCCAAATTCATTTTACACCACACATATGTCTTTCAGTGTACAGAATAAGACTAATGCTAACGTGCATCGAACATGGGACCAAAAAAAAAAATTAGATTAAGGGTAAAAATAAATAAAAAATTGGCCTAGGGTCCACTGATCAAGTTTCTAACCCACTAGGTCCACTAATATGTATTTGATAAGGCATAAAGTCCACTACATTTAAAAAGAGAAATAGTGCGTGACAAAATTACCCTTTCCATTCAAATCCCATACCTTTAGCCCATTATTCCCCATTATCCGTTCTACGTTTGAAATCCCGGCAGTTACGTTGGAATAGACCGACAGAAGATTCTCCTTTTCTTATACACTATATATAACGTTTTTTTTTTTTTGCTCGGCAAAACGAAACTTTTTATTAATCTCGAAGGGGTACATCGAGAGAAAGAAAAAAGATAAAAATAGCACATCATCCAACAAAGAGTTGGATGACAACACCTCAAATGAAAGTTACAATTTCAAGCTACGAATCCCGTCCAAATATCCCTTGAAGTCCTCCACCGAGTAAACATTGATGTCGTGCTTAGCCCTCATCCACATCGCCACCCTTGTTTTGATTAAGTCCGCCACCTCCGAAACCCCCGTAGAGGCAGTGTTAAAAACATAATTATTCCGCACCAGCCATAGTGACCACAATGTTGCATACATACAAGTTTCCCAAATGTCTTTTTCTAAATTTCGGAATTGGTTCCCAAGCCACCAGTTTGCCAAGGCCTCTACCGATGAGGGACACACCCATTTAACATGCCACCAATCTAAAATCAAGGACCAAACAGCCCAAGAAAATCGACAGTGGAGAAATAAGTGTTGAGGAGTTTCATTGTACAAAGAGCAAAAGGGACATACCAAAACATGGGCGTCCGTAATAATGTTTCGACTATGTAGAACTGACCTTGTTGCCACCCGCTCCTGAACAACCATCCACGTAAAAATTTCCACCTTTGGAGGACTTAAATTTCTCCACAATGAACCCAACACGGTGCTCCTTGACTGACTCAGCACCTCCCCATGTTTATAAGCTGATTTCACTGTGAAGCATCTATCTGCTGACCAAGTCCAATGTAAACAGTCAGGTTTGGTGGGATCCAAAGTCACGTTTTGTAGCTTTAATTCTAACTCCTCCTTTTGTATATTTTCCCAGTCAAATAAACTTCTTCTGAACTTCAAATTCCATCTTCCATTATCCAAAGTCTCCCCCACAGAACTGACCATCTCCCCCTGTTGTTCGGACGCTGAAAACAGCCGTGGGTATTCCTCTTTGAGACATTTGATTCCCAACCAGACGTGGTTCCAAAAGGAAGTTTGAACCCCTGAATTAACCTGCACCCGAAATCCCTCCTGAATAGTTCTTCCAATACACGAATCATTGTCTCCAATGGAGCAAATATCTCTCCAAACGTTAGACACTGAGCCAGAGCTCGGAACATAAGGCAGCCAGCAACATTGGTCTAGGTTGTATTTTCCTCTAGTGACCCTTACCCAAAGGGACTCTTTATCTCTACTAAACCTCCACCACCACTTAGCCAAAAGTGCCATATTTTGTTGCATCAGTTTCTTCACCCCTAAACCCCCATCTGACTTACATTTGGAAATCCATTCCCATTTGACCAAGTGCACCTTCTTTTTCTCCACTGTGTCTCCCCAAAAAAAACGCCTCTGCATCTTCTCTAACATTTTAGCAACAGCCACCGGCATCTTAAACAATGACATAAAATAGATAGGCAAAGTATTCATGTTAGAGTTGAGAAGGGTAAGGCGACCTCCAGTGGACATACATCTACCACTCCACACATTCAATTTATGTTGTGTTCTATCAATAACAGGCTCCCATGTTTTAATCCTCTTCGGATTAGCACCTAAAGGTAGGCCCAGATACTTGATAGGCATAGACCCTACTTTGCACCCCATTACATAAGCAAGGTTAGCCACGTCTTCTTGTTGGACCTTAACACCGCAAAGAGAGCTTTTGGAGAAATTTATCTTTAGGCCAGACATTAACTCGAAACACCTCAAAATCCTTTTGATATTTTTCATTTCCTGCATATCATTATTACAAAAAATTATTGTATCGTCCGCAAATTGAAGGTGAGAAATAGTTACCCCATTTCTTCCAAGCTTTACCCCGTTGATGAGCTCTCTGTCCCTAGCTCTTTCCAACATAATGTTAAGAGCCTCGGCTACTATATTGAACAGAAAAGGGGATAAGGGATCTCCTTGTCTAATCCCTTTTTGAGTTTGAAATTCCTTTGTCGCTGAGCCATTAATCAAAACTGACATCGAAACAGAAGAGATACACTCTTTAATCCACTGGCACCACTTCCCACCACAACCCAACTTTCCAAACATGTCTAACAAAAAACCCCAATTCACACAGTCGTAAGCTCTTTCAAAGTCGAGTTTGAGAATCAGCCCTCCACGCGTACTATGTTTCCAATTATGGATGGCCTCATTGGCAATGAGAACCCCATCAAGAATCTGTTTGCCCCCAACAAAAGCCGCCTGAGCCTCCCCAATTAGACTCGGCAGGAACTGTTTTATCCTATTAGCCAACACCTTCGATAAAATCTTGTAGATGCAACCCACCATGCTAATAGGTCTGTAATCCTTAAAAGTTGTAGGACAGTCAACCTTAGGGATCAAGGAGATAAAGGTTGAGTTTATACCCTTAGTAAGCCTTCCATTCTCATGGAATTCCGCAAAAAATTTCAACACCAAATCTTTCATGAAACTCCAACCTTTCTTCACAAAAGAAAAATTGAAGCCATCTGGCCCAGGAGCTTTGAGGCTATTACAATCTTTCAGTGCAGCCACTATTTCCCCCTCCTCAAATTGTTTTTCAAGTTGCAAAGCTATATCCGAATTCAAGCGTCTATTAAAGGAGCCACCCAGAGTAGTTCGAATTCTCCTTTCCTCTGTAAAATTGGAACGAAAATACACCACCGCTGCTTCCTTAATGTCTCCAGGTTCCTCTATTGCGCGGCCATCCACCTTAACAGAGCCCACCATGTTCCTCTTGAATCTATAATTAGCTATAACTTGAAAAAATCTTGTATTTTTATCACCCAATTTCAGCCAATTCACCCTTGATTTTTGTCTCCATAGAGATTCCGAGAGCCTTGACAACCTCTAGAATTCTGTTCTCGTCTTGCATCTCGTTGCTTTCTCCTCTTCAGTAAGGTATCGTTCTTCTACCAAAATATCAAGTTGGTGGAGAGCTGCCTCACATTCTTGTAGTGCACAATTTAAGTCACCAAATTCCTCCTTGTTCCACACCCTCAACTTGTCTTTTATAGCCCTTAGTTTTTGTAAAAGAATGAATCCAGCCCACCCATTAATCTGGAACTCCTCCCATGTTTCTTTGGCAATCCTCATACAATTGGGGTTCGAAAGCCAAATATCCAAGAACCGGAAAGGTCGGGGGCCCCAATCTCTATCATCATCTAGGAGTACTACTGGACTATGATCAGAAATTGGGCGCGGCAAGCCCCACTGAATAATTTTAAACCTATCCAACCACGGTTGAGATATCAAAAATCTGTCTAGGCGACTATGGAAGGCCTGATGTTGATAATTGGTCCAAGTAAATTTTCTGCCAATCATAGGTAGATCAACCAATTCCATATTGTTACAAAATTCTGAAAAATCCCTCATTCCCCTCTCCATTTTGGTACAGCCAATTCTTTCGTGCACTTCTTTGATCTCATTAAAATCCCCCCCCCCCCCCCCCTATACACCACGGGACTAAAGAATTCATTTTAAGCCCCAAAAGCACCTCCCACAATTCTCTTCGATTTCTGACCTCATTAGGTGCATAGATATTTACCAAGACACATGGGAAGGAGTTAAGAAGTACCCCTTCCAGGAAAATAAAAGATCTATGGGTAAGAACATTGGTGACTTTGAAGAATTCAGTATTCCACATAATAATGAGGCCCCCAGAAGCTCCAACCGAATTGGAGCTCACAAACTCCACCTTAGGATCCCCCCACAATTTTTGGACGACACTCCTCTCCGCTGACTCCATCTTCTTTTCTTGCACAAATACCATATCAGGTTTTCTCTTCTTAATGAGTTTAGATAAGAACTTCTTCTTTGCATAGCTCCCTAAACCTCTAATATTCCAGGATATAATTTGCATTAAACAAAACAAAAACCCTTCTGGACCACCTCTAGATCAGTCAGAGAGACTAAATCCCGTCATCACCCTCTCGGAGGCGAGCATACTCCTTATTTTCAAGTTCAATCATTTTCTTTAAAACCACATCATCATTAGGTAAAAAATCAACATTTAACTCACCTCCAATTTGCATAGTGGCTTGAACCTCCTCTGCAATACGCAAGTCACTCTGGATCGAATCTCCGGAAGAAGACGAAGACCCATCCACCAAGCTGGGCTCCCGAGACAACTCCTCACGAATGCGTATGAGATTTGATAGTTGTCTTCTCCTCCTTTTCCTACAAGCTGCATCATTCAAATCCACCAAAAGATGGATGCTCGGGAGTTGAGAACAGTCCACCCCCATCTCGTTCTGAGCCCTAGCTTCAAAATTATTATGTAAAGAGGATTCGGGTTGACCACCCACCCGACCCAAATCCCCCATCTCCTCTGTCGGTGGTCTTGGTAAAAGGCCCAAATCAAAGTGAGGAGAAGAATGAAGACCTTGGGCCAAAAACCCCAGCCCATCCCCCATGCCCTTATCTAGGCCCACAGAGTCCCCCACCACAGATTCAAAATCCTCTGAGCCGGCTAAATCACTTGCCCTGTCAAGCATTAAATGCTTATCTGTACCATTAGACTTAGGGCCCCTAACCCTATCACATGTTTTGTCCTCCCCATGCAATACTGCCGGCTCTGCTGCTCTACTCAGTCGTAGGTTTTCACCTACCCTTTCTTTCCCATTGGTTGCTGCTACCTCAAAGGACTGCATGACATCATCTTCTTCTTCCTCCTTCTCCTCCTCCAGCTCCATGCCATCCATCCTTTTCAACGGCTTCTTTTCTTCCAACCTCTGGCCCGGATTAACTTCAACTGGATTAAAAAAGGATGACTCTTCAAAAATTTTAACATCATACATCACACCTTGCACTTCCAGTTTGATCCAT
This sequence comes from Rhododendron griersonianum, assembly GCA_018127125.1. NCBI lineage: Eukaryota > Viridiplantae > Streptophyta > Magnoliopsida > Ericales > Ericaceae > Rhododendron > Rhododendron griersonianum. The sequence continues at coordinate 2,595,716 of CM030799.1, forward strand.
CTATCAATTTTTGTAACCAGCTTTGTTGCTATTAAGACTTTGCCTTTCACAAAATCTATATCTTTCAAAGTATCCTCCTCCACCATAATGAAGGAACCCCATAGCTCTCCAATCCGTTTGAAAGTGTTAGCATTCCAAGCGTTGAGTGGCATCCCTTGACAGCTTAACCACACAAATCTTTCAAGACTCGCCGGTTCGTTCCGCCATGGTTTAACCTCATGAAACCACCTTGTCATCCACGGTCCCTCAATAGCTTTATCCCTGGCCTCTTGACTTTGGAAGGTGATGAGAACTGATCTACCCCCCAAAGCTCGGAATTGAGCATCCATATCAGTCTCCAACCTGAAGTTGGCTTTCAAAGTCATCAGCGGGACAACTCTGTTCATAATAGCCATCGCGCTCCGGAAAAGCCACCCATTACCCTCAGGTTGGATATGGAGCTTGATGCTCTGTTCCTCGATTTTATCAGGGTTAGATGTTTCACCATTCAGAGCTTGAGCATAAGACACACCTTGGCCTCTTCTAATCCAAGCCTGTGGAGGTCCCGCCTTGTCCCCATCCCCAGATTCAGGACTGGAATTGGCTCCTTTGCTGGGCGAAACCTTGCTGACATGGAATCTGGGCACCATCGGGTTCGTACGCCCTGCCATATGACCAAAGCTTGCCTCCTTGACAAACAAACGTTTGTCTTCCACCCACACCCCGTTCAGTCGCGAGACTGCCATGCCAGCAGATACATGGCAGTCATACCTGACAAATCCAAACTTGTTTCCCGTACGTTTGCTCCTCTTCCATGGAATAAATGCATCCATGACCACTCCAAACTTATTGAATGTACTCTGTAGCCACCTCTTGTCCTTCCTCTCGGGGATGTTGTCCACGAATAACGTAAAGAGCTCCTTAGATTTCAGCTTCTTCCCTGGTGAACTCCTATGTTTCCTTATCACAGGGATCCACCCACCATTGTCCCTTTCACCCAACGGACCACCATGACCGATCCTTGTCACTCTCTCTCTCTCTCTCTCTCTCTCTCTCTCTCTCTCTCTCTCTGGACATTCTCACTCTTAAGTTAGTTCCTCTTGAAGTGTTATGTTGCGGAATTAAAGTTGTCAAGTCATCTTCACTATATATAACGTTATTGTACATATATAACGTTATATACTCGTTCATCAGTTCATATTTAACATGAGATACTTACATTTTACGTTATATACTCATTTATCAGCTCACATTTCGTTATATACTTATTCACTCATGATAGAAGACCACATATAACGATATTAAGGATGCAAACCTAAAATGATTTTGGTTGTTTAGGTTTAACCTTATATAATGTCAATATAACGTTATTGTACATATATAACGTTATATACTCGTTCATCAGTTCACATGTAACGTGAGATACTTACATTTTACGTTATATGCTCATTCATCAGCTCGCATTTAACATTATATGCTTGAGGCATAGCCCAAACACAACCAGGAAAAATTGACCTAGTACTACACTTGGAAAAAACAAAACAAAACAAAAGGAAAGGAAAGAGATTTGATACTTGCGTTGTTTTTTGGTACTTGAGAAAATAAGAGAAAATAATTAGTTTAGCTTATCTCTATAAAACCAATTAAATTAGATTATTGAAATGGTCCGCGCAGCGGCCTAATTGATCCGAACATGATTGGTGAAAACATGATATATAACCTTCCACAAGTCTACTGGTCATATATAACATTATATCAAAGTTAATATGGAACATCTAACATTTGTATGCTGTTGCAATACAATGAAAATGATATAGATTATCAGTGGTTATAATATGATGTTGCAATACAATGAAAAAAAGAGAATATATAATGTTATATAACGTTATATAAGTACAATAACGTTATATACAGTGTACCTGAGAAGAAAAATATAGGAAGTTATATAACGTTATATAACTTTAATATGTCACACTGTACACAACTGATGTCTATAAAACAGCAGTGTACCTGAAAAGGAGAATATAGAACGTTATATAAGGTTATATAACGTTAATATGTCAAACCGTACACACCTGATGTCCACAAAATAACAAAACTCTTTATTTATCTATAATCCAAAAGAAACAATTTCAATATTTTAAGCATGAATAAGGAAAAACAAAACAACCCCCAACTTTATTCTATTCTTCATCCTAATCTCTACTTTATTCTCATATTTGACCTCCTTGCCTCATATATCGCTCGACTCTTTGTGATTGCTGCTTAAGACATCCTTCAACCTACCACCACCCGATAACCTCACCGGAAGAATCTGCAACTCATACTGCACAAATAACAACACACAACAAAAAACAGAATATATAATGTTATATAATGTTATATAAGTATAATAACGTTAGAGCATGAATCTGATCCAGTTTTAACATGGAACTCTCATATGTCCAATAACAACTTCAAAAAAACCAACAACGACAACAAATTGAAAATCAGATTTGATATTAACATCAAAATCAACATCAGTAGATCAATAGAGAAAGACGAGAGAGAGAGAGATATTTCTCTCGTTCTTCATATTCGGAACGAACTGTACCTTGGGCTAGGTCGACAATCGACGACGAAGAAAGTCTGGGACGTGGGTTGATCTCTGCTTTTCGTCGGTAGATCTCGATGTTGGAGTGACGACGGCAATAATGGGCTTGACGACGGCGACGGAGACGATGCCGGTATTTGAGCGCTCAAGGATGGCGACGACGATTGAGTGGTTGAAGACGAACTCTTTTGTCTAGGTTTGGGAACTGGGCCTTTCTTCTGAAAATGGATGAAACTGATGAAAATGGTGTGTGTGTGTGTGTGTGTGTGTGTGTGTGTAGGGGGGGGAGGGGGAATGGGTTTTGTACTGAAAATCGGGAGAAATTTTCAGGAATGGAAAATTTCAAATTGATGTTTTTGAAATGAATGAAAAAACGGGGAAATTTTTTTTTTAACAACAGGGGTATATTAGACTAAACAGGGTTATTATATCCTTACTAATAGGTTAGTGGACTTATGGAGTTATAGAATTTAGAAGTGAACTTAGTGGGTTTGGAAAGTGGTATGGTGGACCTGGGGAAAATTCTCCCAAAAAACAACTAATGTTAATTTTTTTTTTCCCATGCATTGAATGAGTACAATATTTGATTTTTTTTGTTACAAATTAATTTGATTTAATTTTTTGAAGTAATTTAATTTGATTTAGTATTTGTTGCAATCTGAGTCGTCCATTGCCAAGCATGGACGGTTTGGATTGGCCCAACGCTCATGTTGTTCCTGATGGACTATACACACCTCGGGTTCCTTTTTTATCAACTAGAGTCGTTCCCGTTCGATGCACAAGACAAAATATTTGTGTGATTCTACTACAAAATATCAACCTCACACAAAATTTGTTGTTTGTCCTGTGCATCGAACGGGAACGACGCTAGTGGTATTAGATAAGAATGGTATTAATTAGATTCTTAGAGAATATTTGTTCATGCCGTAATTTTAGAAAAAAAACGTTCAGTAGCTTTTGAGAGATTTTAGGAGGTGGCCTGCTGAAAGTCAAACAGAAGAAGGTTATTTTGGGATTAAAACTAGTACATAAAGGACTTTTAGGGTTAAAACTTTGAAGGTGTATTTTTTAAAGAACTTGTCTCTAGTTAAGGGTTGGGATAAATTTTTTCCAAAAATTAACTTAAACCATTAATGTAATTATGTTCCTTTACGAATTGTCCATCTCAAATATTACCCATATAAACGTTTGGGTGAGAAATGAGCAATTTTAGCAAAAGAATGAAACTTCATTTAACTTTAATTCTTGTCTAATCTAAACTTGAAGTTCATTTTAATTTGACAAAACTGCAAAATGTTATGTGCTAATAACCAAGCAAAGCATCTCCAATGGGAGATGTCAAATATGACGTGGACGGTGCAACAGCTACTTTTGGCATCAACTTACTTTCCAACCCATCTGCCTTCATTCATGTCAAAGTTGATGTGGCTTTAGCATGAACCTCCTGCATGCCAATTTTGGCAGCTACCCTCCCCCATGCCAAATTTCAAAAAGTAACCGTCGAAGGTAAAAAGCTATTGTTAGAAAGTTTAAAACCTCCCCGTACTACTTGTTTGTGTTTTTTTTCCTTTTAAATAAATAGAATTTGACATAAGGGTTGGAGAGGAAGTTTTAATGTCAAATTTGAAATGCCAAAATACCACATAAGCCTTAAAAAAAAAATTTGACATCTCCAATCTGAAGTGAAGTGTTGGAGAAGGTAGTATAAAATCAAGCAAAAAAGTTAGGCAAACTCAAACCTTTTTCTCCATTACTTCATTACTATTCCTCAGCACTTCATTCTTATTCCTTAGCACTTCATTCTTAGCTTCCACCTCTTTGATTTCTTTCTTAAGCTCTCTGAGTTCTGTCTTCAACTCTTTGATTTCCATCTTCAGTTCTTCCTCTATCTTTTGTAAATCACCCACCTTTTAAAATATAGAGGTACTGATAAGAATGGTATATAGATTTATTTTTCCGATCAGGATTGGAATTTCATATTTAGAATTTCAAAAAGTCATATGTAAATTTAATTTAACAAACAACTTTGGGTAATTAACTAAACCTTTTTCTCTGCTACTTCGTTCCTCTTCCTCATCACTTCTTTCTCAGCTTCCACCTCTTTGATTTCTTTCTTTACCTCTTTGCTTTCTAACTTCAGCTCTTTGCTTTCTGTCTTCAACTCTTTAATTTCTTCCTTCAGCTCTTCCTCCCTCTTTTGTAAATGAACAACCTTCAAAAAAATATAGAGGTACGCGCGTTGCGATAAGAATGGTGTATAGAGATTTCCTTTTTGTTAATTCGGGAATGATATAGAAAAGTTTGGCTAACTCAACCTTTTCGTTCCTCTTACTCAGCATTTCATTCTCTGCTTCTACTTCTTTGACTTTTGTCTTCAAGACTTCTTCCATCTTTTGTAAATCAACTACCTGAAGAAACATAGAGCTGGTGATAAGAATGGTAGTTTCTGAGAGAGATTAGAAGTTGGCCGGATGAAAGTCAAACAGAAGAAGGGTATTTTGGATTTAGAACACTCTAAACGACTTAATACGGTTAAAACTCTCGAAGGTGTTTTTATTTTCAGAGTATTAGTATCTAGTACAGGACTGGGAGAAAATTTCCCGCAAATTAACTTTTACCACTTAATTTTCGTTCCTTTGAGAATTGTCTATATCCAATAGTACTCCTATGAACAATTTTTTTTGATCGGCAAAAAAATGAGTTTTCATACCATTAAAGATAATGATACAAAAGAAAAATCATGTAGTAACAGACCAGGAAGCGTCATACAAAGACGACAAGCTCAACCTATCCCTACAATTATGAACATTAGGATGAGAAATGAGTAAATATTAGCAAAAGATTGAAACTAAATTTATCTTTAATGCTTGTCTAATCTAAACCTCAGGCCAATTTAAACTTAACAAAGCAGTTAATTGTTCATCTCTCTCCCTCTCTGTTTCTAAACACAGAGCGTCTTCCTAGGGTTTTACTCGCCTGGGGGAGGTGCCGCCCCTCCTTCCCGGGCTCCCCTCCTTCATCCCCCCCCCCCCCCCCTTTCTCCTTCTCCTTTCTATCCGATTCGTTTTACCCCTCTTTTTTGTTATTCACAAAACTGAACGGCAACTTAGCGCGATGCTGGTCTCTGTCTTGGTCTCTAGTACATGTTCCTTTTGCCGTTTTAGGGAGCCGATTTGCTATAGCTTCACGGCGGCTGCGCATCAGGGGATCCGTTCCCGGCATCTCAACTCTGGTATGGCTTCGATCCTTCGTTTTCTCCGTCTCAAATCTGGTTTTTTTTCGACCCCCTTCCCTAGCTGTTCTTGCTCCCATTTTCTCAGCCGTTCGTCGGCCCGTCATTCCCAGTCGAAGGTGCTGTCGGGTCCTCTCATTTTTGCTTAACGGCTAGGGTCCTTTCGGGTGCAAATGGAGTGGCTGTCGTTGGGCGGCCCAGTATTCGCCTAACGGCGAGGTGTAGCTTCCCCGACAGGCTAGGTTTACTAGTTTCGGGTTTCTCTCTGTTGTGGGTGGCCTGTGGAGGCTTGGTGGTTGGCGATGGTGAAATCTGGCAGGGGCGGTGGCTCTGTCAGAGGCGGGGGTGGCGGCTCTTAGGGTTAGGTTTTGGATTGTCTCTTGGTCTGGGTTTTCATTGTTGTAGTTGGGGCTTTTAGGCCTTTTGGATTTGTGCTGTTTATTGTATATGTGGGCACTTTAGATCCTCAGGTGTTGCATTGGGCTTCATCCCTTTGCTTTGTTTCCAACTTTTGGTTGGAAACTTTTCCCCTCTCTCCTTAATAAATTGCTATTTTGCTGTTCAAAAAAAAAAACGATGACAAAAGTTGTATATAAACCAAACAACTTTTACACCGAGAGGCTTGGGTGCCAACCATGTTGGGATTTTTGCTTCTCGTTGTGAAGGAGTTATGCTTCGTTTCCCTTCAATCTTTGTAATTATTCTTTATTTGAAGATTAATAAAATCTGTTTGTTTGATGTTACACAAAAATAAAATCATGCATAGAAGTTTAGCTATCAACTTGTTTCTCCATTGCTCCGTTCTTCTCTTTCAGCACTTCATTCTCTGCTTCCACCCCTTTGATTTGTGTCTTCAGCTCTTCCTCTAGCTTCTGTAAATCAACCACCTAAAAACATAGAGATAGTGATATGAATGGTACAGAGATTTCTTATTTTATCGGGAATGGTATAGAAATGGAGGGGAAAATATTTGTTCAACCCTTAATTTTAGGACAAAATTATGTTTAGTAGTTGGAGAGAGATTTCAGGATCGATGTGGCCTGCTTTAAGTCAAACATCAGAATATTATTTTGTGTTTAAAACTCTGTAAAGAATTTTAAAGGTTAAACTCTTGAAGTTATATTTTTTTAGAGTATTAGTCTCTTGTACGAGGCTGGGAGAAAATTTTCCGAAAAGTTAACTTAACCATGAATTTACATTCCTTCTCATTTCCGCCTAACTTTTAGCATTTTTTGTCCTTATTCAAATTTTTTTCGCGTTTTTTAGTTTTTTGTCAAATTTTTATGAATTATTGATTCGTCTCGATGAGAGGAGTCAGAAAAGTAAAAAAAAAATTACTTTAAAGTAAAAAATTTTAAATTTTCCGATTCCTCTCGAATCAATAATTCACAAAAGTTTAATGCAAAACTAACAAATGTAAAAAAAAAAATTAAATAAGAACAAAACCAACTTATTCCAATTCCACTTTAAGTTACAAATACTGGAATGGGGCAGCCCCGCCTCTGAAGTGTATATATTTATCTATACGTTCAAAATAAAAAAACTCAGAGTGGTAAAAGTTCATATAAAAGGATGGAGAAAGACTTTCGTAACTCGAAAACTAAGAACCAAAACGTAGTCGAAGAAAGCAAGAAAGAAAGTTTCTTGCTTACCGCTTGCCCTTGATCCAAGAGAACAGGAGCTGCAATTAGTCGCCACAATCTCCTCAATCCCTGTGACGCAAAACCCCATAAAGCATCAAAGATGCGATGTGCAACGCCCTCGACAATTGGTTGTCGAGCGGTCCAAATCTCACTCCCCACCGCTAGGACGACGAACATCAGACTTTCCCAATTAATTTCCATCTCAATCTCTCTCCCTCTCTCTCTCTCTGTCTCTGAGTTTCCCAACTAATGGTTATAATGGTTAGACTCTTGGACAAATTAGTTATTCGTTGGTAGATGGCTAGATTGAACCCCTAGGAATTAACGAACACGTAACCCATTTGTCTTCGACCTAGTATTTTTATAAGTAGCTAGTACATTTCGAGCTCCGTCAACTGGTAAGGTCCCGTTTTCGAACGCCAAATAAGTACTTATTTTTTAAGAGGATAATTTCAAGTTAAAAAATGATTGACTTATTGAAATTTAAAAATATTCAATATGGATCTTGTTTAAAAGATCTCATTGAGATCTTTAATACAGTGCAAAAAAATTCAAAAAATTATTTTTTATTTACATTATTTTTGAGTTTGAAAATGTGAAATAAGTACTTATTTTTTAAAAAAGTGTTCTGCAACGGGCTCTAAGTACTGGATGCTATTGTTTTTTCAATTCTTATGGGCATAAAGAATAGAGGTGATAGAGAGAGAAAAAAAAAAGAGCATAAACTGTTGGAATATTAAACGTGGATGCGTTCCACAACACCTAGTTTCTTAAGAAATAAGCACTTATTTCACATTTTCAAACTTAAAAATAATGTAAATGAAAAATAATTTTTCTATTTTTTTTGTACCGTTCAAAAGATCTCAATGAGATCTACCAAACAAGATCCATATTGCTATAAAAATTATATGTGTAAACACAATATTTTTAAGCTTGAAAATACCTTCTTAAAAAATAAGTACTCCCTCCGTCCCTTTTTAAATGTCCTGCTTCGTAACTCCAATTTATTAAAAAGACATCATTATTATACCTTTCACATCAACTTTTTCCTCCACTTTCCCTACTTATCCATCATTATTACACTTTTACTCACTAACTTTTCAAAATTGAATCTACTTTTAGGGATAAAATAGACAATTCACCAACTTTTACCCACTAACTTTACAAAATGACACTTATTAAGGGACAGCCCAAAATGGAATACGGGACTGTAATAAATGGACGAAGGGAGTACTTATTTTGAGTTCTAGAAGGGCCAATTATATTGGTCATGAGTGAGAGAGCTAGGTGTGTGGGGTTTCTTTGTGTGAGATCTGAGAGTCAAAGAGGAGGTTAGGAGTAAATTAAGGGAAAATGACGGTCAAGAATGTGTTTTTGATAATTAATACCCGTCAAAGACATTTTCAGCATTAACAGAATGTCCTTGGCGGGTATTAATTATCAAAACACATTCTTGGCCGTCAGTTTCCCGTTAATTAATGTTGGGGCCAAGACAGTGAGTGAAGTTAGTGAGTAATCTTGTTTGTGTTTGTTTAAAGATCAATAAAAGTAGTATGTGTGTGTTTGAGTGAGGAAATTTGAGTTTCTCTATACCCACCCAACATAAACAAGTAAGATTTGTACGTAATTTATTAATCTTTGATTATGATTACAAAGATTAAAAGAACTCAAAATCTTTGATAATGATTTTTGGTGGCGAGATTTATGGGTTTTGATAATTGATTGTGGTAAGATTTTATAGATTTGGGACTTCAGAACTTATCTTTCCATCCCAAAATTCATTACTATATAATACAATACTATATATAATACTAGTATATATACTAGTATGTAGAAGGGCGATATTGGGTTTATTTTAAAGTGAGGATGAAAAAATAAGTGTTCAAAATGACGAGGATGAAAACATAAATCGGGTATGAATTGAGGATGGATCTTTAAGTAACCCTTTTGGGTTTGGGGGTTGGTTTTTTTGGGTGTTTCAGTTTGAAGTTTCTCAGATTTTGGCTTTTTTAGTTGGCGCCTTGCCGGCCCTTTTCGGTGGTCTTTGGTGGCTTTTTGCCGGTATGTCCTTGTTCCGTTTAATTTTTGTAAATTCATTTATGATTATTAATAAAATCTTTTTGCTTAGGAAAAAAAAGGCTAATTACCAAGGCCTTGGCTCCAGCTGCAGCAAGCAGCAATTTAGTGGTGTGGAGTGTGGACACGAAAAGTCAGTGGACCCTAAATGTAAAGTGGATTAATGGAAAAGTGGATGTTTGTGGAATGTTTAATGACATGAGGAAGACTAATGGATGGAGTCCATATCGTGGATCCCGCAATGGTGAGATGTACGGTCAGGATCTTTCGTGATATTCCGATAGGCTCTCTTTATCTACTTGTATGAAGGAAAAGGATATTATTTTAATTTTGCTTCTCTAATGTTTGACAGTTGAATTTCATGCGCGCCACATGTGGCAGATTTTAGTTCCTCCCCAGATGATAAACACTCCTATTTTAGGGTCGCGTAGAAGATTATTTATGTCCAAAAATATATTCATTGGATATTACTAATAGCATATCAGACCACGTTTAATCAAGAAATAGTAGTAAATTTCGAAAACCGTTTATACCATCTAGGACTCTCAATGGATCGGATCTGATCCGAAAAATCCAATAACGTCAATCCGATAATCCTAATCCGGTAATCCAAATACGGATCGGATCGAATCCGTTATCAATCCAAATCCGAACTTTATTTTTTTAATTTTTTTAAAAAAACATAAAATTTTTTATTTTGAAAAAAAAAATGTTTAAGTTGTATTTTTATTTTAGATTTTTTATTTTTAAATTTTTTTTGGAAACTTTTTTTTTTGAAAAAATTATTATTTTTTTGCTAAAATTTTTGAAGTACAAAAGTTTCGGATCGGATTCGGATTTCGATCGAATCCAGCCCATTGACGGGCCTAATACCATCCAGACAAATGTAACAAGGTTGTGCCTACAACATCATATTATTATTATTTTTTTAAAGAAAATCTTCTCAATAAAGCTCTATAAGATGGACATTTAGCCATAAGAATTGGTTTTTTTTAGGAAAATGAAATAACTTGTAATTGTCTCTCTTTTTATCGGCAAAAATAATTGCATTCATCCCAAGGATATAACTTGTATCTATTCTTTTCAGAATTAAATACTACAGCCAAACTTATCATGCGTTTTGTGTTGTCTGTCCAACTATCTCAATTAATTAAGAGGATTTTCCTCAAGTGTTGAGAATGTGAAAAGACAACTTCCAACTTGCAATTGTGGTTGGCCTAAGTGTCTTTAAGACCTAGGATTTTCCTCATGGTCCATGAAGCATCGCAAGGTACCTCCTTAGACCATTTACACTGCTCCTTAACGATATACTTGTGTGAACATTCAGCGACTTGTCCAGGAAATGGAAGACTAACGACGTCGACGTCTCCGTTCTCAGAGAACGAGGCCTTAAAGGATCTAGTCAAGTCAATATAAAACAGGGAACCGGACCGCTGCCAAGCGGGTGCAGGGCGCATAAAAACAGTGGCGAGGAAAAAGTTAAGAGACGTGCACTAACACAAGGGTTAAAGCAAATATTACTAAAGATACAATGAAGCCTTTAAAGTCTAGACGATATAAAACAACATAAATCGCAAAGAAGGAAAGGATCGATTCCATTTGCCATAGACAGACATTTCCTACTTCTTTTAATTAAAGTACCACTGCTAAAATCTGCTACTAGTAATTAAGGGCGTTAAGTAAACGAAGTAAGCCTTCACTACAGATTGAACTAGTCTTCTCCAGTTTTTCCATATGTCGATCCTCTCCTTTTTTTTTCAAAGTCTGCAGTATCTGGTTGATTTCTGGACCGATAACTTGGTGCTGTCCGCCTGGCAGCCATAACGTGATGCCAAGTTTAGCCTGCAAAGAAACACAAAACCGTATGCTGCTAGTACAAAATTCGTTACAAGAATATCGCCGCACATGAATTCAAACTGCGTTTGGAAGAGAAAACTTATGACCATGCATAAATGACCGCACATGAAGTCAGGCCGCGGCTGGAAAATTGAACTTATGCCTATGCATAAATGACGCTTGTGCAAGTGAAAGACGCGACAGTTAAATTATGATTATGCTTAAATCACCCTGTAGTTAGGCTAAGATTATTTTGTTCTCAATGATATATATTCCCGTGACAACTGAAATTTTGGGAGGTCTTTCTCAACTTTCAAATGGAAAAGTCCTATTGAAAGAATGGAACTTCCCAGCCAAACTAGCCAAGGCAGGACCACCACTTATGAGTTATGTCTACCAAATTACCAATCCCTTTCAGCGTGATGCTGCGCAAGTGACTAATACATGGTTAGGTTTCAAATAGACAAGACGATACATATATTTTTGCAAAATATTGCAAAGAAATCTATTCCATGTTCCATGTCGGAAATTGTCGATGACTATTTTAGCTCTGAGCAAGTCAAGTAGCGCAACATGTTTAACACATGTAGCCGAGCAAAAAAAAACATGTTTAACATGTATATGCGGTCATTGTTTCAGTCGTTAATGGGGTCCGTACTTCTAGTTCCTGGAACTCCATTGCGGATGAGAGAGAGTCAAACAGACATGTTGTGTAAATTGTTGGACGTTAATGTTATAGGATAAGCTCAATAGGTCAATTCAACTATTCAGTTTATTTCCAAATCCTGCATCTGAAGGTGAATCTTTCTTCCAAGCTGTACGTCTTAACCTATAAGTTCTTGTCCTAAAACCTTGTCACTACCCTTACGAGGACTATTTGTCAATTACATTATGGGGACTTCTACATCCAAAGATGTTAACAAAGGTGCAATAAACCAAACCAAACCGAGCCTTGTGTCCCAATCAATTGGGGACGGCATTAACAAAGGTGCAATGTCACATGAAATTTTTCTTTGATTCTTCAGTTCCAGTTTCAGTAATTTTACCTTCACTTTTCCGAACCACATGATTTTTTTCGAAGATGTAACCTATGGCGACTGCCCATCATCACCAAGGGGGAGGTTTGGGTTCGAGTCAATGGGGAGACTTCAAACTGTTTTTGGTTGTAACCCATTAACTTTTCCACTAATCCCGTGATGCATACTGTATGGCAAAAAAAAACCCTATAGCAACTGCCTTTCATCACCACCACTTACTTTTTTTCCAAGTAATCTCTATCACACGTTATGCTATCACCATATGCTTAGCTTACAGATTACCCATTTACATTTGGGTAATTAGTTGGGCAAAATGTTGAAGTATTCAATCTGCTATTCTATGAGTAACAAGTCGTTTAAAGTAAGGTTTCAATGATCCTAACTGAAACCAGATGTATTAAAGTAAAATTCCACACAAACTACATTAATGTGTACTTTTGCTGGCATTTTTACGGGCAATACTCGTGCAACACAGATATTCGGATTTCATGTCTACACAGATGAATATTCGGGTCTCATACACGTACACAAGATCAGATCGCGTGCATCCACAACTCCGAACACATAAATTGTACTATCTAGATATCAGTCTCCCTACACTAGGGGTAAAGATGTTAGCAAAATTACCTCTCTTTGCGCTTCTCCAGAAACCTCTGCAGCGACTTTCTACGAGCGATTGGTAGATCTGCACCCAAATTTCCATTTCTCCATAAACTTCAAACTAAAAAATTTCCACTTTATGACTTGCTAATCCACGAAAACACATTGATAGAAAATCGACTAAAAGAATTAATCTTTTTACAAATAAAAGCTCAAATTCCATCGAGAGAGGGTGAGAGACTGACCGCCATTATGGGCAGACACTGCAAGTTTCAAAATATTCTCTGCCTGCAGCATTATTATGGCTTTGATTAGTCAATTACCAGGATTATAGATTGACTAGAAATCGAAAGGGAAAGAATGTTGGATTATCTACGAACCCTGGGCCGAGGAACATCGAAAACAGCTACTGTTCCGTTATAGAAAATCGTCAAAGGAGTGGTTTCAGTGGTGAAGCTTCCCAAACCACAAGTATTTCCCCTGTAAAATCAGAGCACGTTTAATAACATTATATGCATATAAATTTAGAAAGGAAAACATGGACAGAGGTAAATAACAACATTAGCGGATCGGGCCTAAATTTGCAAACTTTTCAAGGGTAGTGTTACGGATTCGACACATATCGAGATGTAGATTCGTCGAAAAAAGTTTGATGCACGGGATTTACGCGATGTAGGTGAAACCAAGTCCGTCAAACACACATTTTAGTATTTAAATCTTTATCCGAACATCTGTGTCTAAAGTTTCGATTTTTTTCATACCCAAAGGCAGGAGGAAAGGCACTCTCATGATGTTTCAGAGTCGACGGATTCAAGGCCAATGCGTCGCCATTTTCGGAACATTTTCCGGCATTTGACTTAAGTTCAACAGAACCTATCACGGATTTCAGGAGCTCGGGGTTCATCTTCGAAATGACGCCCTGAATATCTGCAGGAAAAAACATTTTAACATCAGATCTAAATACGAATGTATTACAAAGTGCCCAAAAAAAAAAAAATTTGACAAAACCCCTTTGATTTGGCCAAGTGAGTACAACAACGTAAGGAAGTGTTTCTACCCCTTTATGTCGCATGTTCTAATCCACGGGACCAAACATTCCAAACCTTAAGACCAACGAAGGATTTGCCTCGTCGTTAACTCAAATAACTCAAAGATTCCGGAATTAATCTAGGTACGTGCAAACTGGTTCGAACATTTAGTCATGAAAAAACATTAAAAAAAATGCCGGAGAGTACGAAAGTGCACCGATCCGGCCGCAAATGCGTCTGCAATCGTCCGATGTGCTTGAGTCCCACTTTTATCTTGTCGGACTCATATGCATCGGACTATTCCAAATACATTTCTGCTTGGATATATCTCTAGATTTGTATTTTTTGCACCATTGCCTGAGAAAATTAAAATGCGAAAATGGACATACGAGCTAGTACTAGTAGCGGCCATTACCTCGAAAGCTTCTTCTGCGATCAAAGAGCTTACTGGGTTGACGTTCAACGGAAGGGTTCCTCTCCATTTGGAAGAAATCGGTCGAGTTCTACAGCTGATCTTGACAATGGATTATTGAAGGGGGAGGGAAATGAGAACATATATGGTGAGAGGCCCAAAGGGGGGGGGGAGGTGAATGAGAGCACGTGAAAAATGAGAATATACTTCTTAAATATACTAAAAGCATGTGAGGGAAATAGCAGTAAAAGGTAGGAGGGGGGTTGGGGTTTCTAGATTCTAGTTGTGATAATTCAATGGCACGCATTAAACGTGTGGAAAAAACTCAAACGAGACAACAAGTACTCCTAACAGAGAAAAGACTGACACGTGGCAAACAAAATCTGAGGATTTAAACTGTAATTTTTGCACAAACTATTCATTCTTCCCGTACAAAGGCTTGTTCTCTTTAACTTAATTAATTTTTCCGTTTTACGTGTTTTGTTCGTATTTTCTGAATTTTTTTAAAATTTGCGTGATTTTTTTTAGATTAATCATCTTTCTAAACAAGAGGAGTCTAAGAAGTACAAAATTATGACCAAAAGCCAAAAAAAAAAAAATCATTATAGAAGAAAAAAGTACTCCCTCCGTCCCAAATTGGATGACCATTTTGTACCGAAATAAGTTCCGAACAAATACTCCCTACATTCCATATTGGGTGTCACTGTTACTATTCCAAACATGTTTTTTTCTATATATATTTTGTAATTTATAATGCTAAAAATACCCAATATGGATTGAAAGATATAAAAAATACACAATCTATAATCCATAAAACATACCCAATGAAAAAGGCAAATGATTTTGGCACTCCACTTTTTTATGATGGCACTCCAAAACTTGTCTTGTAATGAAAAAATTATACTACAGAAAGACACATTAAAAGACAAATTTTGGAGTGTCATCGTAAAAAAGTGGAGTGTCAAAATCATTTTCCATGAAAAATAACTAATCTATAAAAATATGGACCGATGAAAAAATTTAAATAAAACTACACTTAAGCTCTAAAAGACAGCTGTTTTATTTTTTTCATCTTTAGTATTTTTTTTTTGATCATAATTTTTTACTTTTTAGACGCATCTCATCTGGACGGATGATTAATCTCAAAAATATCACGCGAATCTATCCAAAAAATCAAAAAAGACGAACAAAAACGCAAAAAAAAAGAAAGAAAGAAGAAGTTAAAGAGAGCCAAGCCTTTGTACGGGAAGAGAGTAGTTTGTGCGGAAATTACAATTGAAGTCCTCAGATTTTATTTTCGATTTTGTTTGCCACGTGTCAGTTTTGTTTGTGAAGGGGGATACCAAATGGGTTATATACCCGTTTGTACCAAAAAGTTTCTCCTCCTAACAACGTTGAATTTCTGTTCAAAAAAAAAAACAACGTTGAATAAAACAAAACAGAAAAAGGTAGCAAGTTGGGGGAGTAGTGAAAGGGAAAAATTTTCAGAGCCGGGTGGGTATCACGTGGTGTCCGGTCGCATATCCGAGTCGTCCATTTCATTTTTGAACGGCTCAGATTTGGAGAGAGAAAAGAAGAAAAAGTGTTGGGGTGAGAAGAGAGAGAGGGTTTCAATCCGAGCCGTCCAAAAATGTATCGGACGGCTCGGATGCCAAACGGGTACTATGTGGAATATATCTGCTCGGTACGTCAAGCCCCGTTCCAGAAACCTTCTTAAAAAATAAGCAGTTTATTTCACATTTTTAAATTCAAAAATAATGTAAATAAAAAATGATTTTTTTGATTTTTTTTTTACACCGTATAAAAGATCTTGATGAGATCTATCAAACAAGATCCATATTGATAGAAAAATTATTTACGTAAACACATCATTTTTTAGATTAAAATTATCTTCTTAAAAAATAAGTACTTATTTAAGGTTCTGGAATGGGTCCCGGAAAATCTCTCATAGTGAATAGTTCTTGAAGAGGGTAGGCAGTACTGGGTAGAGTTGTAGACTAGAGTGTGTAGGCTTATATGGGGGATGTGGACTGCTGCTCATGATTTTAAAACTAGACTCATGCCGCAATATAGTACCCAATGGGCAATGCCCAATCTTATGTGACAGAGAAAATATTTTCCACGTTTGGAGCAGTGAATAGTTGGTTATGTGTTTTGGACGGTTCGAATGTTAATGAAACTTTTTCAGAAAAGAGTTTAGTGCGGATGTTAAAAAAAAAAAATTTCGAGATGTTATGTGTTTTGGATGGTCCATTATTGAAATGCATAGGAAAATGAATAACTTAAAATTATCTTGAAATGAGCTACTCCATCTGTCCCATAATTTTTTGCACTTTTACTATTTTCAGCCCTATGAAAAAATTAACTATATTTTTTAATTCGTAATATTTTTTGTAAGCAATATAGATCATATTTGATAGTAGATTTTAATTTGTTTTATTAAACAAAGTTCGAAAAATCGCATAAAACATTATGGATTAAAAAGATATATGCAATTTCAAAATGACACACATTCCTGAAAGTGCCCAACATTATGGGACGGAGGTAGTATTTGAATTCTCATTATATTTGCAACACTATTCTGTCCTGACTTTAGTTGAATTTTCCGCTAAAAAATGTTGTAGTACAATTGGTCACTCAAAACATAATCAAGATTTAAATAAACTAGTCCGAGCATCCTTACTAATACAGAAAATAATGAGCAGTGTCACATGCACACCCACCAACCATACCTCCAATCGCATTTCTTTCAAATTTGTGTGGACCCTAAATAGATAATTGTGAAACCCACACATATATAGCGAAAGGAGCATTGTTGATGGGTCTCTACCTATCATTTGTGGAAAACAATCTTTACTGTGTATTATTCTTTCCTTTGCCGCTTTGAAGGGCACCTTTATTTATTTATTTACTCCATTTTTTTTTAATCCTAAGGACACCTTTATTTGTTTTTTGTTTTCTTTTTTGACAAGACACCTTTATTTGGTAATGGAGAAATATTAACGAAAATCTTATGACACCCAAACAGACCCTTAAATTCCATCCACACAAAAATAGGTCATCTAAATCAAAATTCAGAATTACAATTACGTAATTATCATCTTATCTCCTCTTCCAACTCCTTTTGATCTTCTCTGATAGTTCGACGATGATAATATCTACCCAATAATCCCCACAAATCCTCCTTCCAATTCACCCCCCTCCCACTTCCCCCAAATTCCAAAATCCTTTGTTCAACAATTGAACAAAACCCACATGGAGTAATCTCAAAAACCAAGTCGATCCAAGATGTCTCACATCCCCGAAGAAATCTTGGACCACATATTCAGCTACATCACCAAAAACCCAGATCGAAATTCGGCCTCGTTAGTCTGCAAGACATGGTACAAGGCCGACAGACACAGCAGGCACAGCGTGTTCGTCGGAAACTGCTACGCCGTGAGTCCCGACAGAGTGATCGCGAGGTTTCCGGATGTTAGGTCACTGACCATCAAGGGGATGCCACGTGTGGGTGATGACAGCTGGGTCCCGCGCAACTGGGGCGGGTCGGTTCACAATTGGGTTGTGGATTTGGCTGAGAAGTGTCCGGGTTTGGAGGAGCTGAGGCTGAAGAGGATGGTTGTGTTGGATGAAACTCTTGTGTTGATTTCGACTAAGTTTCCCAATTTCAAGTCTTTGGTTTTGATCAGTTGTGTGGGGTTTACTGGGAACGGTCTTGATGCCATTGCTACCAATTGCAGGTAAAAGAAAAGTCACTTTTTTTATAGAAGTTTTTTGGACCTTTCCGATTTTGTTCAGTTGTGCTGATTTGCCATAGCAAATCCTACTACTACTGTGTTAGAGTGCTCCAAAAGAGCCGAGCCGTGTTGAGTTTTAGGATGTTGAGGATTGTTTGTTAATTTTTTGGCGAATTCAAGCTCGAGCGCAAATGAAATTTGACGAGCCTTGAGTCAAGTTTGAACTTGTTTACGAGCAATAAAATCAAGAATTTATGCTCGCATGCATGTCCAGAGTTGCAGATGAAGTTTTTGTTTTGTACATAAATTAGTTCATACACACGCAAAATTAAAGAAGCATATATTTTCATAAGTTTATAAAAAAGTAAAAGTTTTTACATATACATATTGAAAGTTTTTTATTATGTACATATATAAGTTACATATACATGTTGTAGAAGTTTATGCATGTTCAAGTTTATAGGTGAAATGTTCATTATCTACATATACTCTAGGCTCGTGAGCCTCGAGCTGAATGTTGTTAGTCTAAAGCTCAGGTCATTGTTGAACAAGCCTGAAATTGAGTCTCAGGTTTGGTTCGTTTAATTGCATTTGAACATGCCTTTACCAAGTCGATCTTCAAACAATTTGCGAGTGGCTCAGTACCCTGTGTGTGAACTGTGACCTACTCTTTTGATATTACATAAAAGTGTTATGGGTTCATGGCTCAGTTAAATTTAATGGATTACTCCTTGGGAGCAATCCAAGTTGGTGGAGGATATGCTCCTCAGATTACTAACATGGGTTCGAATTCCCTCCTGTTCAAGTAATTAGAATGTTTCTTGAACTCGAGTTTCCGGTATAGGATTTGCTAGTGATCGTGAAGCCTGAATTCTCGATCGGAGTCCAAGGCTAAGTCCACTGTTTACAGGTCGGTGTATGTAAATGCTGTCTACGATTTGTTTTCGGTGACACACCCCTTGGATTGCAAGAAAGGGAGAGAAAAGAAATGGTTGTGGTGTGGGATGTCATGAGAAGTGATTTGGACCAATAAAGATTCCTTTTTTTACTTTAGTTTGGTTCCTTTATCTGCATTTCTCATAGCTTTTTAGTTATACAGATAAGTAAACTGTTTCTCATTTCTTTTTCTTTTCTCACCCTTTCTCACCAGCCAAAAGGGTCGTTAATAGGAAATGATAAGCATAAGAAGATTAGAATCGTTTGTACTACTAGTCTACAACATTCCATCGCATGTGTTTCCCTTGCCTCTAATGTCCATTGGAAGTGACGGAGTAACCTTATACCTTTTCATCTGTTTCCGGTGACCAAACCACATAAAAACATATTTTAGTTTTTTGAGCTTGTTTGCTCATTTGATATATTGTTCATTTTTTTGCAGTTTGGGTTTGGGGTCATATATATGTGAGTTCAATGCATACCTGGTTTTACATATATTGTGCATAGGTGTAAATGTGATTGGACCCATTCCTAAAATCACTAATATCATCTGGTGTTGATATTGCTTAGTTGTTTATCTTGTCTAACTAGGAAATTTTCCTTTGATGTCGTGTGATACCAAATGGAGTTGTGCAAATATGAAGGTTAGATGCATTTTTATCCTGCTATAGTTTCCCTATGTAAAGTTGTTTGGTACATTAACTTGATAGAACCTTATCTAATGCTCCTTCCTAGCTAATCAGGGGATTTTGTTTTGTCTCCAAGATTAGCAATTTAGTGTCATCCCGAATAGAGAGATCATTGCTGGGACAACACCTTGATCGGTTGTTTCCATGTTGAATAGTTTTGGGATAATTTAACTGTGGAGTTTTTCAAATTTCCGGTGACATGTGTGTATTAATTTGAATGTCATTGGAAGCTTCTATGAGGACTGGAGGAATGTATTTTTCACTTGTTTCTCAAATTGGATTATGTGCAAGAAAGAGGCAATGTCGCAGAACTAGCGTGCTAATTTTGTTCATTTCCTCTAAATGTAGGTTTCTTGAGCGCTTAGATTTGCCGAAATGTAAGGTTGGAAACGACAATGGGCATTGGCTTAGTTGCTTTCCTGAAAGCTTCACTTCACTCATCTCCCTGAATTTTTCATGTCTAAGAGGAGCAGTAAACTTGCTGGATCTCGAGAAGCTGGTGGCTAGATGTCCAAACCTCAGGAGTCTAAGGTTAAGCAAAAGAGTGCCTCTAACTACTCTTTCCAAAATCGCGATGCTAGCTCCTCAGCTTGTCGAACTGGGAATTGGACCCCCAGGGTTTGGACCTCATGGAGACCATGGGCAAGTGGTGTTTGGGATTGGACCTCATGTAGCTCCTCAACCGGTGCAGTTAGGGGTTGGACCTCATGTAGCTCCTCACGGCTTTGTACCAAATGTAGCTCCTCAACCGTTGCAGTTGGGGCTTGCACCTCACGACTTTGTAGCTGCTCAACTTGCAGCATTAGGGCCTGGAATAGCTCCTCAACTTGTGGAGTTAGGGATCCAACACAGACAGGCTTATGCCACACTATTTGAAGCTGTCCGTAACTGGAAATCGATTCGCAGTCTGAGTCTATCTGGTTCGCAGGTTACCTTTCTCCGTCTGCTCCCTATATCATCAATCTGCTCGAAGTTGATTTCCTTGGATCTGAGCACTTTAGCTCAGGGTAATTCTGGGTTTGGCAGTTTTGTTAAACACTGCCGTAAACTTCAGCGTCTATGGGTATGATACTCTAACTCCTATGGTTTCTCATAGCTCTCTTCATCCATCATTGTTCGTCTGTTTTCAACAGTCTGTCTTAAACTGATCTATAGATAATTTGTTTTCATGAATAATTCATTTTTCCCACCAATCAAAAGAACTAATTGAGGTCCTATGATTGATGGAACATTTTTGAAAAATCCTTCATCACATTATATCGTTTGTTGGTCCGATTAATGGCACAACTAAAAATTTGGACCAGCAAATGGACGGGGTGAATATGAACTAATAAAATGACTTGCAGATTGCGGGCTCAATTGGAGACGAGGGGCTATTAGTTGTATCTTCTACTTGTAAGGATCTGCGTGATTTGAGGCTATTTCAGTCTAATCCTGCTGTCGTGAATGGAGGTGCAACTGAAGAGGGCTTGGTTGCTATATCAAAGGGCTGCCCACTGCTTCACTCTTTGGAATTCTTCTGCCACCAGATGACAAATGCTGCCTTAATAACTCTATCTAAGAACTGCCCAAGTATCACTTCCTTCAGTTTATGTATCCGCGAATCGAAGAAACCTGATCATGTCACTTTGCAACCACTGGATGAAGGTTTTGGGGCTATTGTTCAATCGTGCACAGGGTTGAGACGACTATCGCTCTCTGGACTTCTAACGGACCAAGTTTTTCTTTACATTGGGATGTACGGGGAGCAATTGGAGGTGCTTTCGGCCACAAATGCTGGGGATAGTGATAGGGGAATGCTCTATGTCGTGAACGGGTGCAGAAACCTTAGAAAATTGGAGGTCACCGATTGCCCCTTTGGCGATTCTGCACTCCTTGCTAATGTAGAAAGGTACGAAACAATGCGATGCCTCTATATGTCCGGGTGTGAAGTTACTTTGGGAGGTTGCAAGGTTCTTGCAAAGTGGGTGCCTTCATTGAATGTTGAGGTGATAAACGGACGGGACATAATAGAGGATTATCCTGACGATAGATTGAGGGTGAAGAAGTTGTATGTTTATCGGACCCTTGATGGACCACGGAGTGATGCACCTGAGCACGTCTGGACTTTGTAAGTGAGAGAGTTGTTTCAGGCCTTTTTGTGCTTCAAGAGAGGTATTTTGAATCATGTTTTCGCTTGGGTTTCAAATTAGTGATGAAGAAGTTGGATTGTGCATAGATCATTTTTCTTGAGCTTTTAAAAAAATAATTTGGTTTTTGATGTAAATAAAACTGGTTGAAGGGGTTCTGGTCTGAAAACCAGAATAAAAACTCAATTATTTTCTTGGTTTTTATCTCACTGCTTTCTGTGTGTCTGATAACAGAATTCTTTTCTAGTAGCGGTACGTTTTTTCTTGTAAATCTTACTTCTTATTTGTTTTTGTTTCCGATTGTTTATCTTGCTCTCTGTTGGTTTCTGCAACTGTTTTGATTTCGATAATTTATTTTAACAGAACCTATGCAACTTTGCCCAGACTATCAAAGAGGAAGGAAAGAAATGAAAAACTAAACACGCAGCCAGCCCTTCTTCATTAAAGGAACCAGTCCTCCAACGCCCTTTTGAGCTCTCATCAGATTGAGGAAGTTTCTTCCATGAAACTAAGCAAGCTCTAATGCCGCTTTCAATATTACTGCCAGTAGCAGCAAAACTGAGCTTCAGACTGTATACTTAGCTGACCTTTGCTTACAGATCATGGCCGCCCAAGTAGTGATCCCAGTTATCTCCCTCGGACCTCCAATACAGCCACATTTCCTCATCAATCTATGCTCAATCTGAATGGAGTAACGACATGAAAACAGGTGAGAAAGTGATTCATCAGCCTCATTGCATAGAACACAAATTCCCCTAGAGATGACTCCCAGCTAGACCATCCATCCCTAGTGCAGAACCATAGGATCAAGACCATCTATTCATACATTGTGGGAGGGAATAGCCTTGATGAAAACCAAATGAAGCACACAAAAATTGAGTATTTAGTTCAAGATTTCACCAACCACCAGAAGGGATTCACTCCACGAATTAAAGCAGTTGGCACCATGCCAAAATTAGTCACTAGGAAGGAATTCCATGACCAAAAGTACCGAAATTAGTTGAGCGAACAATATTAGAACCGGAAAACCAGTAGATAATCATCAGTAACTTCTTATTTAAAAACCCATATACCAGTACAACCACAGGTAAGATCAAAAGTTAAAATGATTACCAACTTTCATCTACTGGTAAGTTTTTTCCCCCATTTTCGCCAACAGTGAGCCCAAAAGGATTTTAAGCATGATCATGGAGAATTTATCTTTACCGAACCAATTCCATAGAGTCATGCTCATATGTTTCATTGCTCCACTCTCATCCATTAAGAACAAGATAGCGAAAGTCAAATCATGCACACACATATCTGAAATGGAAACAAAGCCAGAAACAGTAATCAACTCAAAGATGACCAAAGAAAACTGATTTTTTTTATTTTTTTATTTCCAGATTTTCCAAGAGGACTACCATTTAAGGAAGGAAATAAATTGAACTCGTACTATACATTATTCAGCTGATTAGAACGTGATCAATCAAGCACAACCAGTTTCTTATCGTCCTCACCAGAAATGGCCACTTCCATGACAGCCTCAGGATTCAAAGCCCCATTCTCCTCCAAGAACAGTCATCAAATTCTTCGAAAACCCGCTCACTAGGGCCACTCCTTTCTGGTTCCCAGGCACCGGAGTCGCCCTTTGAGTCCCTCAGATTCCAAAACACAATCTCCGGCACACATGACCCGTACCCCTTCTCCCCAAACTTCCTCACAATCACCTGGTAATCTGTCTCCCAAGGTCTCGCCGACGCCTGATCAAACTCCATGTCACTAAACACAAACACCCTCTTTGCTTCGTACCTGCTAGAAAATGCCATAAAGCTCAAGAAGATGGTTATTGTTCCACGACCTGTATCTATGATAGGAACCCCATGGGAGTTCGGGAAATTTAAGGAAATTCGAAATGCAGAAGTACGTGCCCAACAACTTGTTCCAAAATTGCCATCAGGAGCTGAATTAATTATCCTTTGATGACTTCAGTGATCCTTGCCTCCTTGGTAGTTTAAACTCTCTCCCTCCAAACCCCACCCACCCACCCCCACCCCCCCTAAGGCGTACCCCCTGGGATTTCTCCGTGATTTTATGGTATTTACTTGTTCTGGCACGGTTTTATTATGTCTACATTTTATGTATCTCAAGGGAACTGTCTATTTATTCAGTAATAACTGATTGACATTCGAATGCAGTGTCATGCTAAAACAGTCTTCCCAATGGAAGCGGATACTCTCCAGTCATGTATGTTTTGGACTGAAGGAGACATTTGAAATTTGTACCGTCAAATACTGCAATCAATAGTTCGAATCTGCTCAAAGATTCTTCGTTGGAAGAAATGAATTCTTTGCGCAATGAATCCTCGATCAGATCCATACCATTGCTTTTTTTCAATAAATGGTTCAGATTTGCTCCGGTACAAAACTTAGACTAAAGAGAATCTGATCCCCTTTCCAATATGTGTTGAGAGGTCTAAGGCAATGAACCGAATCTCATCCACAACTAAAATTTTCCTTCCCAAAAGCAGATTCCCAAGAAACGGACCGGAGAGCTCTCCATTGAGGGAACTCCCTTTGGTCCCAACACCGATGGCTCTATGTAGAGATGCAGCCAGCATACTTGCTCTCAGGGGCTTCACGATTACAGTTGGAAGAAACAGAGTTAGACTGGTTATTTATTTGCTGGCCTTTAGTCTCGCTGGTATTGGAACAGCCGTTGGTGAATACAGCGCAGTGAAACTGAAGGTGGACGCAATCTTGTGTACGCTTGAAAACCCGATTGCACCATTCGTGAGGCCGACCAAAAACTTGCTTATGCTCAGCCCAATTCCTGTCCCTCCATCCTGCATGAAGGGAGTGAAGAAACGAGGTCGAGCTTCTAAAGGTATACCCCCACCTGTATCCTCTACGGACACTATTAGATTGATGAGGTCAGAGGCCAATGATGACTGAGGAGAAGCGGGTTCATCTGGACTTGAAGTTCTGAACCCTCCCCAGCTGCCGGCGCCTATCTGCCACCGGAAGCCCACTCAAGGTGTTCTCTGACTATGATAATGTCTCGGTTTTTAGGGATTCCATCACCTCCTCCGCAAGACGGACTGTAACGAAAATGTGCCCCTTCTCATGAGTTTCCTAGCTGGGTTGCACAGAAAGGGATGTAATTCAAACTCGTACGAAATTGTTTACCAACTTTTCCACTGCACATATTTACAAGGTAAAATCCCTAATAACCGAGTATGCATAGAGTAGCCATCGCATAAACATAACTTTGACCTCTAAAAAGTAAATAATTTTTTCTTTTTACAGAAATTACAGAAATGGGCTCAAATGAGCCAAGAGTAGAGATGTAGGGCTGATAAAACAACCAACCCACTCGAGTTCGCTCGTTAAAAGTCTGTTCGATATCGATTTGTTACATAAGAAAACTAAGCTTGGACATTTTTTGTTAAGCTTTCAAACAAGCTACTACTCTGGCTCATTATTAGGGATCTTGCAAAGTAAAACCCCTCTATAGTGTAGTATGCATAGAGTAGCCATTTCATAAAACAAGAAGTTGTCCTTCGGATAACTTAATTTGCACAACTCAGTTAACAACCCAATGATAATTGAAAGATGAAAATCTCACCAGCTAGCACAATTCACACGACAGAATAGTGCTTCGAAAAAATGATTCCTACATCGATTCAAATGTTGGCCATGTAATGCTTTTATCCTCTCGTGTCAATATCGTCATTCTTATAGCAAAATCAGTTTGTTGTAGCGAGAACAGAGGTAGAATAGATTCCATGACTACAAAAGTTGGAGAAAACAACAGGAATTGAGATATATTAGGTGAAAGCCTAAACAAAAATTTTAATGACTAACCTACAGATCTCATCTGTGTACCTGTGATTTCGCCGCATCAGCTGCCTCAGCTCGTTTCTTGAGCTCCATCATCTCATAGTAATCATCCTCAACTTTGGCTATTCGATTCACCGTTGCATGGAATATATACCATAAGCAACGCAATAACAAGGTACAAGGATGCCAATAGACATCATTATTGCTAACCGTGGCCAGAGTGGCTTTTGTTGGATTCTGGTTCAAGAACAACGTAGCTATAGCCTCTCTTTTTTTGTTGTAGTGTCGAGAAAGAAAATCAAATCGTGATAGACTATTAAAACGTAATATAGACTATTGCAAGATTGATTAACGTCCGTAAGATAGAACTGCCCAAATATCACTTCCCTTCAGTTATGTATCCGCGAGTTGAAGAAACCTGATCATGTTACTTTGCAACCACCGGATGAAGTTTTCAGGGCTATTGTTCAATCTTGCACGGGTTTGAGACGACTATCGCTCTCTGGACTTCTAACGTACCAAATTTTTTCTTTACGTTGGAACGTACGGGGAGTTATTGGAGGTGCTTTCAGCCACTTATGCTGGGGATCGATAGTGATAAGGGAATGATTTATGTCATGAACGGGTGTTCGAAACCTTAGAAAATTGGAGGCCACAGGTTGTCCCTTTGGCGATAATGCACTCCTTGCTAATAACGTAGAAAGGTACGAAATGATGCAGTGCCTCTATATGTCACGGTGTGAAGTTACTTTGGGAGGTTTCAAGGTTCTTGCAAGGGAGTTTCCCAACGATTCTAGGCTTTCTAGCCCATATGCTACATTGCCCCACTCTCATCCATTAAGAACAAGATAGTGAACTTAAAATCATGCAAACATAAAAAGTCGTTCCACTTTTTTCAACAAGAACATTTTGAAAAATAAGGCAATTTCAAGCTCAAAAATCACGTGTTTACGCAAATAATTTTCCTATTAATATGGATCTTGTTTGATAGATCTCATCGAGATCTTTTAAACAGTGAAAAAAACAATTAAAAAATTATTTTTTATTTTCGTTATATTTGAGTTTGAAATTACAATCTTTTTGAAAAAAAAGGTTTTGGAAGAAAGTGGAACGGCGCCTGAAATGGAAACAAAAGCAGCATACTAATCAACTCAAAAATCATTGAAAACAAGTGTTCTTTTTTTCACTTCTATTTCTCAAATTTTCCGAGAGAAGTACCAACTAAAGAAGGAAATAAACTGAACTTGTCCTATACATTTATTAGCTGATTAGAACACGATCAATCAAGCACAATCAGTTTCTTATACTTCTCACCAGAAATGGCCACTTCCATGACAGCCTCAGGATTCAAAGCCCCACTCTCCTCCAAGAACACAGTCATCAAATTCTTGGAAAACCCGCTCACAAGGGCCACCCCTTTCTGGTTCCCAGCCACAGGAGTCGCCCTTGAGTCCCTCAGATTCCAAAAAACAATCTCCGGCACACACGACCCATACCCCTTCTCCCCAAATTTCCTCACAATCGCCTGGTAATCCGTCTCCCAAGGTCTCGCCGACGCCTGACCAAACTCCATGTCACTAAACACAAACACCCTCTTGATCATATGTTCTTCGGCTAATTTCCCATTCACAGCCACTTCCAGCATCAAGTCAAACACCTTCTGGAAATCAACGTTCGTCCCCCTCTCCATTCTCCTCACAAAATCCGTCTTTGACCTCAAATCATCACCTAAAACCATCTGAAGCGTCGGGTTATGACTGAATGTAATCAGCTTCCCTTTCCACGGTTCTTCACTCAATTCTGAAATCAAAACCCCAAGCGCCAACGAAACCTCCATTGGTACCCCATTCATGCCATCCGAAAAATCACAAATCGCCAAACAATTATTCAGTTTCCTCTTCTTTGACAAATCATCTACCATCCTCTTCCACTGAAGCTTGGCTACCTCTCCCCCATCCTTGCCATTCAACGACGCTATGATCTCGTGTGGCAACAACGCCCCGGCCGCAATCCCCTTTCCCGACTTCTCCAAATACTCCTGAAACCGTTCCCTATCATGCTTTATAAACTTCTCTTTGTAAAACTTCATTGCCACAGAGGCAACCCTTTTGTATGGAATAGATTTCCATTTATTAGCACCAATATAGACCTCGGGTAATTCTAGGGCTTTTCGCAGCGGTACAAGGATTTCCTTACGTAAACGGTCACGAACGCGATAAGCGTAGTGAGCATCTAAGACACCGTCGTATTCTTTGTATAAATCACGGGGGAAAACTTTTTTCGCGACGCTTTCGCAAAGCAGAGTCGCTTTATCGAACGAGGAGTCGAGCGAAGGGCACCATTTGGCGGCGAGGCTGATTTTGTTCAACTGGTTGGAATTTAAGTGCTGGATATCGGATTTGAGAAAATCGGCGAAGAGATCGGAGATTCGGTCGTGGAGGAACTTGTAATCTGGATCACTGCTGTAGTGTTCGACGGCCTTTTTGGCAGCGGCGATCTTCTTCGCCTCCCTCGATTCACGAGCCTTCTCCTCCTCGATCTCTATCCTCTGCATTGCCTCCAAAACCCAAGACTCCTTCCTTGAGCGCGACTTATACGGCGTCGACTTCTTCATCTTTAATCCCCTGTTTGGGGTTAGTGGAATAAAAAATCAAATCCAAATGCAAGATATTTGTCCTACGAGCAATTCACAGGCATCCGGGCATAGGTGTGTTCGGATCCATCCGATGCACTTGGATCCCACACGATTAACACCTATCAAACGGTTCCAAATGCATCTATGTCCAGATCTATGTACGTTTGTGCTCGAAGAATTTTTGTTTTTCTATTTTCTAATCCGTTTTTCTATTTTTGAATCTTAAAACCCTAAATTAAGAGGCTAATTATAAAATCGATACATACTGGTAAATCTAATTTTGCTTTACAATTAGTCCCAAGGACTCACTACACTAACCTCATTCGTAATACCATCACTCTATCTAAACAAAAACAGAGAACGATTTAGAAATTCCATGCTTCTGAATCAAATCGGAGCAATTTAAAGATTTTTTTTCATTCGCAAGAACCTATTGACAGCAAACTATCAGAGAAATAATTCCATCAATCTTGAAATTGTTATGAGACTATCAGAGAAATCAAAGCGAGTCTGAGTCAATTATTACCTTCTTCCTCTCCCCATCCACCTGCCGGACTCCCTCTCCATCTTCGCCTCCCGCCTCGCCTTCTTCGCCTCCATCCGCACCTCAGGGCCTTCCAGAATCCTATAAAGAATCTCCGGCAAGTCCTTAAAGTACCCAAACTCAGCCAACGGCCCCACATTACACGCCAGCGTTTTCGGGTGATGCTGATGCAGCCACAGCGCAGCCGTATAGTACCCTTCCTTGTCGGACTTCCCAGTCCCGCGTACGCCTCTCAGGTTACACACCAGTTTTAGAGCAGTCAAAGGATTGTGTTCCCACGCTTTGTGTAGACGATTGGTTAAGGTTGCCGGAGGGGTGTTGGGCGTCACGTGGAAGAAGGCGTCGAGGCACGGGTTGCCGGTGGAGAGGAAGGTGGGGGATTTTTTTTCGGTGTAGCCCATGGGGGGCGGTGGGGTGGCGGTGGTGGTGGTGTTGAAGTTGTCTACCATTAGGTCTATGAATGGGTTGCCGGTGGCAGCGGAGGTGGCCATGGCGGTGACAGTGGTGGTGCGTGGGCCGTAGACTTCTGGTGGGCCGAGGAGGGAGGATGAGGAGGCCATATTTTTGTGATCGGAGAGTTGAAAGAGATGTGGGGGCGTAGAATCGGAGATTATTAGGGTTTTGGTTTTTCTTTGATGGGATCTTGATGGGGAGATGAGGGTTGTATAGGTGGAGTATTTATAAGGATGCCACGTGTAGGTAGAAACTTTTGGTTGCAAATCGGGTACCACGTGCTACCCGTGCAATACATCTGAGCCGTCCAAACAATGCAATCGACGGCTCGGATTGAAATACATATTTCCTTTACTTTTTCTTTTTTTTAAATTCATTCGTTACCTTTTAATCAGAGCTGTCGGGTGCATTTTTTGACGGCTTAAATGTGCTGCACGATACCACACCAGCCGTACCCTATTTGCTCCCAAAAAAAAATTTCGTAGGTGGGACTTGACTTGGTGACCACGGTTGTTAATTATTATTATTTGTTTTTTTTTGAAAATTTCAATAAATAACCGATACGAGATTTATGGGATTATTCAAAGGGAGAAAAACTTCCTTGCGGAGCACTCAATCGCGTACGTCCAAAAGTGTGTTAGATTGTCCAGATTAAAAATCAATTTTGACCAGTAAAAATTAATTGTTACCGGTCAAAATTGAAAAACAGATCTTAACCATTAATTGCCGAAATGAACGGCCGAGATTGTCCGGAGACGAGTTTTTAATTTTTGATATAAAGAAAAGAGATTTTATTTAGAGGAAATTGAAAGAGATTGGATGGATGGTCCGGTCCTACCATCTACAGGCCCTTCTCAGACTTGTTTTTATTATCTGAATCGTTCAATTTTTAGAATTCATTGCTAACATCGACTACTTCGAAAATAATGTTGGTCGAATGCCGTCTGATATTGTAACGACCCGGATTTTCGACCCAAATTTTTTTTTTAAAATAATAGCGTTAATATTATTAGATCTTAATTATTATTATTTTTTTTATATATATCCTTTTCCTTAATAGATAAATACAGAAAAATATAATTATCTTATTTATCTCTTTTATTGTTGCATGCATGATTAGAATTCCTTCCATCTCTCCATCTCCTATTCCTACTCGATCTCTACCACGCCCCTAACCATATTTTCGTCCATATTATGTCCCCATCGAAACCCGAGAATTTGAAACCTTTTCAAATACGAATTATTCACCCTCATCGAAAATTCTCTTATAAATAACCCTTAAGCTCGACCCTAGGGTTCACCACCACACCCTACTAGTCCAAAAGAAAGAGAGAATTCGAAGAAAATCGAACTCCAATCCATGGAGTTTTAGAGAGAGAAAGAAAGAGAGAGAAAAGTGGGTTTCGTGTCTACGATCAACCGAAACTCAAATTGATCGTTCCAATCACTTCCCTCAACCCCAATCATCTCCAAACGTCATCCAATTAGAGCCCAAGGTTCCCCGATCGAAGAAACCAAAGTCTTCTTCTCCAAACGTTCAAGATTCGTTTTAAATCAATCCGACCCGATTCGAGGTACTATAAGCTATTCCAAACACTCCTCTAAGTATATTTAATGTTTTTATACTTAACCCAATAGCCCCCGTAGCCCCATGCATCGAAACCGTAGCCGAAAAACCAAAAAAACGAATTCTGGACGCAACCTTGCGGCCGCAAGGTGCGGGCCGCAAGAACCAGCCGCGAGTTTGCGGCAGCGAGCTCCACCGCAAGGTTGACTCGGTCAGACCTTGCGGTTTGGACAGTTTTGGTACGAATTTATTTTTCGACCCTCCGAACATCGTTTTCGACGCCCGATCTATTTTTCCTAGACTCCTAACACCTCTAAGATCATAACTCGTTAATATCATATTTTTTTTTATTTTAATATCTATTTAATTAATTTTTTTTGTTTATTTTCAATCAAAAGTTTCAAACGAAAAATCCTTGCGACCTTATAAACCATTTTATAAATTCCCAAAATATATTTTTTAGATTCTTTACATCCTAAAGATGATATGTTGTTAACCTCAACATATCTTATTTATTAAAATAATTCATTATCCATTTATTTTACCTTTGACAACTTAAAATATTATCTTTATTTCTTTTTAATGATTCCGTGACCCTCTAGACCCACTTTTTGATATTCGAACATGTTATGTAGGACCGTAGGACTCCTTTTAGAGCCATGCTACTTATTCTAGTGTTGTTATTTATTTATTGTATTTATTATGATCATTAACCAATTTATTTTCCTAAATAAAAATTTATACAAGCCTAGATTATATTCTTTTTAATAAAAGTTCCTTACCTTATTAATAACTTATTGATCATACAGGACTAAGGGCAACGGCCCATTCATAAAAGGATTATGTGATTTAATGCATATTGTTTATTTCAACTATTATTCTGTTTGCTTAATTATTATTTCCAACCGCTGATTGATGTGTTTGATTGGACCCTAGAGACATGGGGTGGTATGCGAAATAGAAATCACTTAAACGATGTTAGTTAATGGATGAATTGGAAAGTTTTTGTTTTAAATTGCATGTAGGCGTGATTTTGAAATATGATGAGATTGTAATGAGAATTGGGAGTCCTGGCGAGAGTCCAGTGGTAATTTAAGAGTCCTGGCGAAAGTCCAGTGGAACATCGAAAGTCCTGGCGAGAGTCCAGTGGTAATTTGAGAGTCCTGGCGAGAGTCCAGTGGAACATCCAGAGTTCTGGCGAGAGTCCAGTGGAACATCTAGAGTCCTGGCGAGAGTCCAGTGGTAATTTGAAGAGTCCTGGCGAGAGTCCAGTGGAACATCCAGAGTCCTGGCGAGAGTCCAGTGGAACATCGAGAGTCCTGGCGAGAGTCCAGTGGTAAATTGAGAGTCCTGGTGTGTTCCAGTGATAAATTTTGATGATAAAACCTGGCGGTGGTCCAACGATGTTTTGTGATGATAAAACCTGGCGGGTAGTCCAGAGATATTTTCTGTTGATAAAATTTGGGGTGGTCCAGTGATGTTTTGCGATGATAAAACCTAGCGGAGGCCTAGCGATATTTTGTGACAGTAAAACCTGGCGGGTAGTCCAGAGACGTTTTCTGTTGATAAAACCTGGCGGTGGTCCAGCGACGTCTTGTGATGATAAAACCTGGTGGTGGTCCAGTGACGTTTTATGTTGATAAAACCTGGCGGGTGGTCCAGTGAAATTTTGTGATGACAGAACTAACGGGAGTCCAGTGGAAATTTTGATGTGGTGATTAATATAGGCAAACCCTAGTTATGGTCTGGGCATGAATAGTTTTCTCTTGTTGTTAGGCTATTGGACATAAATGAATAAATTCATGTGTGATACTTCTATTTTACTTTCCTGCATTAATAATATATGGTTATCTGCTAGCTGTAATGTAAGAGGGGTGGTTGGGTTGGATTATTCTACTGGGTGATTTATCACTCACGGATACGTCTGTATCCTGGTAAATCGATTGCTTCGGCGATCAATTTGCCAGAGGGCGCAGGATTCAATGGAGATGATTCAACGATGGTGCAGTTCAACACAAGAAGAATATCAGGAATAGAGATCGAACATGCTTGGGATTCGTATCAAGCCTAGAGTCAGCTCTGAAGTTAATGTATTTTGAATTGGTAAAATTATTTTGAGATTGTAATAGACCTTTATTTTGGAAAATTATATTTATTTAGCAAAAATTTTCTTAAGAAATTATTTTATTTTGCTTTCGAAAAATCGGGGCGTTACAGATATTATTTCAAATAAATTTATTAGGGAAAATTGAATTTGGATGTAGAATTTTAATATTTTTGAAGATAATAACGTGTCCCATGATATTCAATAAACATGATTTTCAAAGTGACTAATGTTCCTGACAGTATCAAAAAGATAACGATTGTGATTATCGAAATCGGACTGGGAAGGGTTCCTCAAATGCATTGAAGAAGAATCTTTCCCAAATTGAAATCTTCAAACTCGTCTTGTTTAGGACGCGAGGGTGATCCAAACTAGCTTTAATTGAGTCGATCACAAACGAATTTCAAGTAGCTTGAACGTTTTAAGCATCATAAGTTGAACGAGTCAAGCAGTAGCCTATTTGTGCTTGGTTTGAAAGCCTAACAAACTTTTACAAAAATTCAAATTTGGCTTGTTAGTGTAACAAACGATCTCAAACGAACTTTTAACGAGCAAACAGTAGCTCGATTTTGGATCACTATTCACTGAGTAAAAGCAAGTCACATTTCAAATTGAACCTTTCTGATTTTGTGCAGATTTGCCAATTCAAATCCTACTTAGTTCTGTGTGACCTACTCTACTACTTAGTTCTGTGTGACCTACTCTACTGGTATTACATCAAGTGTTACGGGTTCATGGGTTCAAAAAGGGCAAACCCAGTGCACAAGGCTTCCGCCATTGCGGGGTATGGGAAAGAGTTGATGTACGCAGCCTTACCCCTGCAAGGGGAGAGGCTGTTTCGGCGACTTAAACCCGTGACCTCCAAGTCACAATGGAGCATCTTAACCGATGCGTCAGGCCCACCCTTCAGGTTCATGGGTTCAGTTAAATTTAATATATTACTCCTCAATGGCAATCCAAGTTGGTTGGTATGCTCCTCATATAACTGACATGGGTTCCAATTGCCTGCTGTTGATGTAGTTCAAGTTATCAGAGATGTTTCTTGAACTCGAGTTTGCAGTTCTAGGATTTTCTAGTGATCCTGAGGCCCGAACTATTGACTGAAGGGGACACCCAAGGCCTCTGCAGTTCCGTCTTCAACATTTAGGTCCAATATTTACAGGTCGGTGGAGGTAAATCCCGCCTTGGATGGGTTTTTGGGTAACAAGCCCTTTTGGATTGCGAGAAAGTGGGAGAAAAGAGAGGGTTGTGGTGTGGGATTTGGTGAGAAACGATTTCGACCAATGAAGATTAATTTTCCCTTCATATTTGTTCCTTTATCTGCATTTCTCATCTATTTGTAGTTACAGAACTAAGTGAACTGATTCTTCTTTCTAAGCCTGTAATGAGGAGATAACTTACACAAGATTGTTCGTTTGGGAAAATTTGGTACGTGTAATGCGCACATTTCTTATATAAAATGCATTAGCGGAATTAGACAGCTTTTGTTTCGGATGCCACAACTCCATAAAATGGATCGCCGCCACAACTCCATAAAATGAATCGCCAAGGATGCTGCAGTTATGTTAGGGATTATTTACCCCAACTTCATTATCAGTGCCTTCTGAGCTAGAAACCAATTGAGTCTCAGTATAACCATAGGTAAGATCACAACCATTTTAGCCACAGAAGGAAAATTTAGCCATTTTAACCATTTTCGTCTCATAGGTTTCATGAAAAATTAAGCTCAGGAGTTCAAGATCCAATAGCAGGTATTAACTCCACAAATTCAAGCAGTTGGCAACATAGCGAAATCAATCACTAACCGGAACATGCCAGAACCAAATTACTGAAACTAGTTGGGTGAACAAAATTACACTCGGAAAACCAGTATGTATCACCATCAGTAACTTTGGAGCGAAAAACCTATGTATCAGAGTATCAGTATAACCACAGGTAAAATCACAAGTTCATAAGATTACCTACTTTCAACTAGTGATAAGTTTTTCCTCTCATTTTAGCCAACTGTGAGCACCAAAAGGCTTTAAGCATGATCATGGAGAAGCTATCTTTACTGAAACAACCCCATAGAGTCATGCTCATGTCTTTCAAAGATGACCGAATAAAAGTGTCCTTTTTTTCATTTCTATTTCGGAATTTTTCAAGAGACTCCAAGGAAGGAAATAAACTGAACTGGTCCTATACATTTATTAGCTGATTAAAACACGATCAATCAAGCACAACCAGTTTCTTATACTCCTCACCAGCAATGGCCACTTCCATGACAGACTCAGGATTCAAAGCCCCACTCTCCTCCAGGAACAGAGTCATCAAATTCTTCGAAAACCCACTCACAAGTGCCACCCCTTTCTGGTTCCTAGGCACTGGAGTTGCCCTCGAGTCCCTCAGATTCCAAAACACAAGCTCCGGCACAGACGACCCGTACCCCTTCTCCCAAAACTTCCTCACAATTGCTTGGTAATCCGTCTCCCAAGGTCTTGCCGACGCCTGATCAAACTCCATGTGACTAAACACAAACACCCTCTTGATCATCTGTTCTTCGGTTAATTTTGCATTGACAGCCACTTCCAGTATCAAGTCAAACACCTGCTGGAAATTAGTGTTCATCCCCCACTCCATTCTCCTCACAAAATCCGTCTTCGACCTCAAATCATCACCTAAAACCATCTGAAGCGTCGGGTTCTCACTAAACGTAATCAGCTTCCCTTTCCACGGCTCCTCGCTCAGTTCTGAAATCAAAACTCCAAGCGTCACCGAAACCTCCATTGGAACCCCATGCATGCTACCCGAAACATCGCAAATCGCCAAACAATTCTTCAGTTTCCCCTTCTTTGACAAATCATACACCATCCTCTTCCACTGAAGCTCGGCTACCTCTCCCCCATCCGCGTCGTTCAATGATGCTATGATCTCATGCGGCAACAACGCCCCGGCCGCAATCGTCGCCTTTCCTGACTTCACCTTCTCCAAATACTCCTCAAACCGTTCCTTATCGTGCTTTATAAACTTCTCTTTGTAAAACTTCATTGCCACAGAGGCAACCCTATTGTATGGAATAGAACCCCACTGATTAGACCCTATATAAACCTCGGGCAACTCTAGGGTTTTTCGCAGCGGTACAAGGATTTCCTTACGCAATCGGTCGCGAACGCGATAAGCGTAGTGAGCATCTGAAACGCCGTCGTATTCTTCGTATAAATTGCGGGGGAAAACTTTTTTTGCAACGCTTTCGCAAAGGAGAGTCGATTTATCGAACGAGGAGTCAAGCGAAGGGCACCATTTGGCGGCGAGGCTGATTTTATTTAACTGGTTGGAATTTAAGTGCTGGATATCGGATTTGAGAAGATCAGCGAAGAGATTGGAGATCCGGTCATAGAGGAACTTATAATCCGGATCACGGTTGTAGCGTTCAATGGCCTTTTTCGCAGCGGCAACCTTCTTCTCCTCCCTCGATTCACGAGCTTTCACCTCCTCGATCTTCATCCTCTTCATTGCCGCCAAAACCGTAGCCTCCTTCGTCGAGCGCAACATGAACGGCCTTAACTTCTTCATCTTCTTTATCGACTTCTTCATCTTCTTCTTCGACTTCATCTTCAATCCCCTATTAGTGGAGTCAAAAATTAGATTTACTTTCCTCCGAGCAATTCACAGGCGTCTGTGCATAGGTGTGTTCAGACCCATTCGATGGACTTGGATCCCACACGATTAACGTAGATCTAACCCCATCGAATGGTTCCGAACGCATCTATCACCAAATCTGTGTACGCAGTGTTTTAAATGGCGAAAGGCGCACTGAGGCGCAATGGTCCCCTGGGGCTTTAGCGCAAGGCAAGGCGCGCGCTTTATTGACGCGAAGCACAATTTTTTTTTTTTCTTCACAACGAGGCAAATTTTATTACAATAAGTTTTCAACACAAACAATCACTTGTAAAACTTACAAATGTCATAAAACATAACATGTCAATGGTTAAACTTCATAGTATTTTGTGGATGAACCTTTTCGCAATACTTCCAACTAGGGTCCTTTTTATTATGATTTTCAGATGCCAATCTACAATAAACAAGTAGAAAAAATACCATAAACAAAAGATACCATAAACACATAGCTGGAAAAAAGAAAAAAAATACCTATCGGCCTAACAGGTAAAAAAAATTCAACAGGTATGGTTTTCAATTTTCTACAGCCTAACTAATCTGAAATTTTGATTTTCTGTTATCTAACTAATCTGAAATTTCGATTTTCTGTTATGGAACTGACAGAAAAAAAATAAAACAGAGACGTGAGAGGAGGAGGAGGAGAAGGACAAGGACAAGGACAAGGAAGAGGACAAGGAGCTTACCTGGAGCTGCTATCTCTCGATCGAACAGGAGGATCTCTATATCTCCTAGAGCTCGATCGAACAGGAGAAGAAGAAACTCTATCTCTCGATCGAACAGGAGAAGGAGAAAAGGATCTATCTCTCGATCGAACAGGGGGAGAAGAAAAGGGGCAGAAGCTGCTATCTCTTGATCGAAAAAGAGCAGAAGCTGCTGTCGCTGAAGCTGCTCTGCTAGATATGATCGATTAGGGTTAAAAGAAAGAATTATTCAGTGCATCGCGAACATGTTATGTATGGGTGAACAACGAAAGGCGATCGCCTCAGCGCGCGCCTGGTTCTGCACTATAGCCCACATCTTCGAAGCGCATGCCTTGCACTTAGCTGCGCTTTGCGCCATAGCGCGCTTTTTAAAACACTGTGTGTACGTATGTGTCCGAAGAATTTTTGTTTTTCTAGAGTCCTTTTAGTCTTAAAAGTTCTAAAAGAGGCTAGTGATACAAACAGATAAATCTAATTTTGCTTTATAACCTGTCCCAATGACTCACTAGTCACTACACTATGAAAACAGAGAACGATTTGGAATTTCTATGCTTCCGAATCAAATTGGATCGATAAATCTGCAAACCATCAAATATTTCCTTACGAGAAATGAAAGCGAGTCGAGTCAATTATTACCTTCCTCTCTTCTTCCTCCCGCCGCCCAACTTCCTCGCCATCCACGCCATCTTCTCCTGCCGCCGCACCTCGGGACCTTCCAGAATCCTATACAGAATCTCCGGCAAGTCCTTAAAGTACCCAAACTCAGCCAACGGCCCCACATTACAAGCCAGCGTTTTCGGGTGGTGTTTGTGCAGCCACAGCGCCGCCGTGTAGAACCCTTCCTTGTCGGACTTCCCAGTCCCGCGTACACCCCTCAGGTTACACACCAGTTTCAGAGTAGTCAAAGGATTGTGGTCCCACGCAGATTTTAAACGCTGGGTCAAGGTTACCGGAGGGGTGTTGGGCACCACGTGGAAGAAGAATTCGAGGCACGGGTTGCCGGTGGAGAGGAAGGTGCGGCCGCAGTTTAGGGTGTAGCCCATGAGGGTTGCCGGGACGGTGGTTATGTTGTTGAAGTTGCCCGCCATTTGGTCTACGAAAGGGTTGCCGGTTGCGGCGGTGGTGGCGGGTTTGCTGTAGATTTCTGGTGGGCCGAGGAGGGAGGATGGACAAGCCATTTTTGTGATCGGAAGGTTGAAAGAGATGTGGGTTTGGAATTGGAGATTAGGGTTTAGGTTTTTCTGGATCGGATCTAATTCATGGGGAGAAGACGATTAGATAGGTGGAGTATTTATAAGGATACCTCGTGCGAGAAATTATTGGGTGCCGGGTGGTATATCGTAAGTGGTGCCCACTCGATACATCCAGGCCGTTCATTGAACTTTTGGACAGGTCAGATTAAAACTCTCTCTCCTCTTATCGCACCACTTTCTCTCTCATTTTTTTTTCTCCAAATCCGAACCGTCCAAAATCGCAATACAAGGCCCGGATGTGCCGAGCGGGCACCACATGGTACCCACCCGGCACTGAAAAATTTCTCATCTCGTGTAGGATCGACTTTACTTGGTGACCCCGGTTGTTAATTAATTTTGCTTTTTGAAAATTTCAATAAATAACCGATACGAGGTTAGGCTTTATATTTTTCAATTTTTGATACTAATGAAAGGAGATTTTATTTATTAGAGGAAATTGAAAGAGATTGGATGGATGGTCCAGTCCGACCATCTTCGGGCTCTTCTCGGACTTGTTTTGATGATTTGATTCTTTCATCGCTTGGAATTCATTGATAACATTGACTACTTGGTGTAGTGCAGTTGGTCAGGAATGAGGCACTAAGGTTCGATTCTTGACAGCTGCATACTCTGAATTTAACCGTTGCACGGTGTGTGGGGCCACTGCGCGCCGCAAAACCAAGGGATACTCTCCCAAAGGTTTATCCTCGGGGAGAGTATCTCTTGGGGATGAGCCTTTTTTTAACATGGACTACTTGAAAATTAATATTGGTCGAATGCCGTCTGATATTACTTCAAAGAAACTTACTTGGTAAAATTGAATGTTGATCTAGGATTTTACTTTTTGTCTCTTTTTAAGTGTCCACAATGGTCCTGTGTGCCATTTTTAGTGACTTATATCTCTCAAACGTAGATTATATTTTATGTTTTTAAAATTACTAGGATAACCGCTCCGTGCATGCACGGAATATTCTTGTGCTCATTGTAATTTGAATAATACTAATGAATCTAGTTAGAACTTAGAATGATTATTAATTGAATGGAAAAAATTGCCATTTGAATAATAAAGAATATACTGCTTTGTCTTCATTAGAACTACATCATGCAATTTTTGTTTGTGTTCTTTCAAACTCCATTTCTGCACTCATGCACTCCTTCAGAGCACCATCTAAATGGGAAGCTCGAACTTCAGCCATAAACTTTA
This sequence comes from Rhododendron griersonianum, assembly GCA_018127125.1. Lineage (NCBI taxonomy): Eukaryota > Viridiplantae > Streptophyta > Magnoliopsida > Ericales > Ericaceae > Rhododendron > Rhododendron griersonianum. Next base: position 2,635,561 of record CM030799.1, read on the forward strand.
AAAGAGTGACAGATTCTAAATGATTTTTCAGCATCAAAGCTTCCGCCTCGGCCTTTTCCCAACCTACAGCATATATAGTACTATTCAGGTTATAAAATGCGTAGAAAATCAACAAAAGACGATTTGGTCCTTACGCAGAGTTCCTAAATATGCATCTCCTACATTTCATACGGAAAAGAAAAGGATAGATTCAGTCTTTTCCTGCTACATATCTCCATTATGTCAAATTATACCTGAGACAGCTTCTTCAGCAACATTGGCATGCTGTTTCACCATGTTGTCCTTATTATTAGTCATCGATATTAGTCCTCGATGTTTCAGCTGCGGATAGATTTTCATTCGATTCAGTAACATGATCCTCCAAAGTTTTCGCTTGATCCTCGTACGTCTTTACTTGAGACTCCAACCCTGTAAGCTGTGAGTATGACTCCACAGAGATCTGAACATAGTTTCCAGATAGAAGAATCTACTAATGATAAACAGTAACACATAATGGGATCTAAGAAGTATAATGGATGAACTGCTGGATTCGCAAAAGATCTACCGATGCATGCAATTGATTATCTCATTGGATCGACTATGACCGATCCACCTCAAACTGCAATATACACAGCAATGCAAAAAAAGAAACAAAACTTCGCCGATATAACTTAACCAGTCCATTAATTAGTCGTTTTACTGCTTCATACAACCTTGGACTTAAGGTTTCATTTTGCTGAACTTCCCACATCTTTAGAATAAGTACTCCTTGACACCTGATTATTTCCAGAGCATTTTGTAAGGTGACATCAACACAAAAACATGAGAAAGCTTGGAAGATAGAAAAATATGGGGACGCTGCAAGATCACAACTTGTCCGGTCTTTCAATACGTCTTTGGAAACCAGAAGCAGAATTAAACACAAAAAACAGAAAAAGAGAAAGGGAAAGGGAAAGCTCGTTCAAACTTCTAAAAGATCGCACCTAGATAATAAACGTATGCTTCAAAGTTCAAACAACACATACATTCCTTTGTTAACACCGTGGAAGAAATGTGCATTGTCGACAAAACTCTTTCAAAGTGGGAACCAATAGCTGTATTTTACAAAACCAAATTACTTCACGAGGGGAACAATTCTCAGGCATGCTGCGAATGCAAGGTTCTACAACCATTATATCCAAGCTAAAAGAAACCAATCTTTATCGATTCTAATGGAGCAACAGTACATGACCTGCAACACGAAGGACATCTGATACATTTCAGCATAAAGGGAAAATTCCCATGATGCAATTCTTTATCAACAGTATGTACCCTGTAGGCAGTTGCAATCATCAGAGCTAGGCAATAGTATAGAGACAGATCTAAATGGTCGATCCGATCTCAACAAATGATCTAACGCTAGAAAATCTTAGATTACTATTATAATGCAGACTCCAGAGTGCATTATAAAGCTTTTTCTGCTTAGGACTGGAGGACAAGGTTTCAGAGTCCCACGAGAGCTTCTCAATGTGAGCCAACCACATCACAAAGTGACATGTGAATTCTCTTAAATGCTTTTCACATCCATGCTACGAAGCTATAGTTCTTGCCATGGATTGAACAAAGAGAACTGGAGAGTGATATTAGACAAAATAATGTCTTCAATGTTTTCGCATTCCATGCTATGAAGTTGGTTATATTTCTATAACAAAGTACGAATTTCCTCTTTTACCACCTTAACAATGTCTCCCTTCGCAGTCTCTATTTTGTTTTAGTTCCTCCGCGTGGATCAAATCATTCACCAGTTCATCAACTGGTTTATTTATATGCATATAGCCGTACTGTCTAAAATGACTCCCACTCATTTTATCTTCAAGTGGTGCAAGTTCTACCTAGGCCTAGCCATAAGGCTGGTAACATTTCCATTTCCTATTCCATTTTTGTGTTGAAACATGGATATATCATAAACACCTGCGCTGGTTGAATACCAACATGTCACTCTGTTTTTTCCAAGAATCGTTTACCTAGGATACGAAAGAAGAAAACAGAAAGTATGTTTTGGCCAAAGCTATACTTGGGATTTTTGTTTCGCCAATTCTTCAACTTGTTTCACAAGTTCTTGTATATTTCGAATCACATTTCAGCTTTTCACTTTGGAGCTTTATGCGCTCCAATTCATTAGATTGAAGGTCTTGTCAAGCGAAACACATAAGATGAGGAGAAAAAAACCGGAACATGCAAAAAATCGTTAGCAATCAATCAGCTTCTAATCAAAGGAATTCGGGTCCCAGGGTGAATGGATGAATGCCTTTTCTTATGATGGTAAGGCTGCAAATAACCACAAATCTTAACGCCTAGCTCGAATTTTCGCAAGTGAATAGCTATCCGTTCGATATTCATTCAGGCTACAAACAGCGACAAAGCAAACAATTATCAGAGCAAAAATTGGAACAAATTCATAGCTAGAGAGTGTATGGGTGTGGGTGTTTGGTTTGAGTTAGTCGTTTTAGGCATTGCTACACCTGTGATTGTTGAGTGTGTCTTGAGCTTTGCTGCTTCATGTTTGCAATGCTGTGGAATTGGTGCGACTGAAATGGTGGTTTTTGTAACTGATACTAACGGATGCCACAACTCCATAAAATGGATCACCAAGGATGCCGCAGTTACGTTTCCCCTGTTGTTTTCTTAATTCTGGTCATCCTCAATCATGTCATTTATTAACAAGTAAATAGGCAAAACCAAATCAAGCACCGAGAAAACTGTAACATCAAACAGTTCAAGAACCACTAGAAGAGATTCACTTCGCAAATTGAAGCAGTTGGTAACATACCAAAATCTCTCACTGGGAATTCCAGAACCAAATTACTGAAACTAGTTGGGTGAACATAATCAATCATTATCGGTAATGGCTGAGCTAAAAAGCAATTTAGTATCAGTATAACCCAGCTCTGTAGAATGCTCCTCTTCTACGATAGTCAGGGAGCTTCCGAGTCTGCTTCTCAATGGAGAATGTTACCAATTAGATTATTATAGCAGTTAAATTTAGTGGAATATTTACCATTCCATACCTATCACCAAGTGATTACCACAAACTAACAGCAATAGTGTTTGTACCATATTTCACCGCCTGTCGATGATGGACCGAAAGGTGGCGTTTATAGTAATACAACCTATTTTATTATTATTAAGTATTCGTATTAATATTAGAACTAGTATTAGTATTTCTTTTATTATTGTTTTTTGCATGTAGGATATTTGTCATGCTCCTACACATTTGAAGGGAAGTGGGAAGTTATTTTGACAAGTGCAAGCAAATGATTGAATGAAGAGTAGTGAAGAAGTTGGGAAGTTATTTCCTACGTTTGTTGTTTTCCTATAAATAGCCTTTTTAGGCCTCATCGTAAAGGACACACAAACAACGTCAATAGGCCTTTATCTTTTCTTTTCTAGGAGTAGGAGTATCTGTTAAGTAAATTGTACCCTGTCGATTAGGCTATAGTGCTACACCGCTACACCTCGTCGATTCTGTGCTTCTACTTGGAGATTCAATAAAAGTCTCTTTTATTAAGTCTTCAATTCCATTCCATTTCATCTCATATTACTACGTTTGCTTCCAAAGAAGTCCTGAAACACGGTAAGGAACCAAACTCCACTTCACAAAACACCCACATTCCAACAAACACCAAATTCTTTTTTGTCGATTGGTTCATCCCCGTCAATTGAGAAGAAACCAGGAAATTTAGTAACAAATAGCTTAAATTTTTAGCTACAAAATAAGCAAATAGTGAGAAGGTAGGGAACTAGTTAGAATCATCACACAGCTAATGATAACCCTTAAAGAGTCCATCCAACTTGAAGATTACAACTTCAACACAATTATCTTAGCAAAATGAAGGATAACAGTTGGTAAACCATATATCCCAAACCACTTATCCTCGAGAGTCCAGGATAAAACTCCGCACTGGTCAAGGGTATTGGGCATACTGCATGGTTCAAATGCCAAGCAGCCAAACTAATCCCAATTTCATTGGTGTAATCTAAGTTTGATCCTATAATAAGTCCAATTACTCAATCAACGGGAGTGCGGGGCTCTTGTTCTTTCGGCAGCAAATATGTGAATTTTGAGAATTAAACAAGCCATATGCCCACAACTAACTATGTTGGTAGCTTGCGATCATCTATTAGAGCAAGTTTATCAGATAAGCTTAAAAAGTTTTTTAGCTATTTTTGCTGGTCAAACTGAGAAAAAGGAGCTTGCACCAGCTTCGGTAAACCAGTTGGTAAAGTCCCTCCATGTACAGTTCTTCGCTACCAATATCGACGGACTGTTCACTATGAAACCCTTTTTTAATTACTCCCTCCGTCCCTTTATTACAGTCCAGTATTCCATTTTGGGCTGTCCCTTAATAAGTGTTCATTTTGTAAAGTTAGTGGGTAAAAATTGGTGAATTGTCTATTTTATCCCTAAAAGTAGATTCCATTTTGAAAAGTTAGTGAGTAAAAGTGTAATGATGATGGGTAAGTAGGGAAAGTGGAGGAAAAAGTTGATGTGAAAGGTATAATGATGATGTCTTTTTAATAAGTTAGAGTTACGAAGCAGGATATTTAAAAAGGGACGGAGGGAGTAGTTTTTTTTCTTGAATGCTCTTTCTCTCTCTTGCTTTTGTACTCTGCAACGAAGTTTTGGGTACTGGCTTCTAGGTACGAAATTCATATTTTAATAAAGAATAGGTAAAATAAATAGTATTGGTGTAGTGTTGAGAGATATATGAGTAGGTATAATGAAAAAATTGCACTGTTGACTAGCATTTTTACATTTTTATTGGTGTACATGCTCTTAAGGGGTTAAACCCCAGTGCGAAAGGGCGTTGGTGCTTCACAGCATAGGGAGATATCTAAGTTGGTTCACCAAATTGATATGTGAAAAAGGAAGGTTTTCATTCTCCAATTGGTGACAGACAATAACTGGTCCCATACCCATCTATCTCCCTGTTTTTTTTTTTCAAAAAGTGTAAAGGTATATAAATCATTTCACCACTACAAGCATGCTTTTTTTTTCTGTAGTAAGAAAATATGAGAACATGCTTGGGTAATTTGGATCCCACTAGTACAAGAATGTTCTTTTTTTGCAGCAGTGTCTTCCATTTCTACCTTGTTAGTTGTCAGAAAAAAAATGTTCTAGTCATGATTTTACCCTTGTATGATTTATGTTTACATTTTTTTAGGAGAAATGATATTGGCACTCTAAAAATTGATGCAGACATTCCAAAATCAGTGTAACTCCAAAACCACTTTCCTTTGTAAACATAAATCATACAAGGGTAAAATCATGACTAGAACATTTTTTTGAAGGACATACGCTAGGTGTCACTGTAGCGATTAATGCGCAACACAGGCATAGGTGGATAAGGTATATTACTTACAAAAGATCCAATGAAATTCTCAAAAACCTTTGATTACAAGAATGAAGGTCATAAAAGAAGCGATCCTAAAAAATTTGCATAAGATTCCATCTATAAGAAGTCCAGCAAGTCTATAACATCGGGATAATTTACCTTGAAGTAGGTTTACAGATTATCACAGGAGAATTCCCATAGCCATCAATACTAAAGAATAATACCAAATGCAACAATAATATATGAAGTTCAAACCCTATTATACGCAAACTAAAACTATTGAAATCACCACCAGTTCGCACGAAACGAATGAGAAATCTAGCTCCTATAACTTCGGCGGAACCGATTCGAATTTCCAGCAATGGGAGGGCGCAAAGGGTTGGCACCTATGATTTTCGTGGAACACTGTTGAAGAGTTTAATTAAACACTACAGTAGTTTAGGTGAGAGCGTTTCCCTCCGCTTCTTCTCACTGAATGCTATAATTGCTTTTCTATCACAACATTGCTGAAAAAAACGCTACTCCCTCCGTCCATTTTTAAGTATCCTGCTTCATCTATTACATCTTTCACATCAATTTTTACCTCCACTTTTCCTCCTTACCCTATATGAAAATATCATCATTACATTTTTACTCACTAACTTTTTAAAATGAAATCTATTCTTAAGGGCAAAATAGAAAATTCACCACTTTTACCCACTAACTTTACAAAATAGACACTTGTTAAGAAACAGCCCAAAATGGAATAGTATTAGATAATGCTATTAAAAGGCAAATTTGTTGTAGTGCCAGAACCAGTAACTTTGGAGCTAAAAACCTATGTATCAGAGTATCAGTATAACCACTCAGAGTATCAGTATAACCACAGGTAAGATCACAAGTTCACCTACTTTCAACTATTGATCATTTTAGCCAATGTGAGCTCCAAAAGACTGCATGATCATGGAGAAGTTATCTTTACTGAAACAACCCCATAGAGTCATGCCCATATCTTTCATTGCCCACTCTCACCAACTAATCACAAGATAGTGAAAGAAATCATGCACACACAAAAACTGAATAGAAACAAACGCATAATGCTAATCAACTCAAAGATGACTGAACAAAAAGTGTCTTCTTTTTTTTCAATTCTATTTCGAAATTTTTCAAGGAGTACCAACTAAAGAAGGAAATAAAATGAACTGGTCCTATACATATTTTAGCCGATTAGGACACGATCAATCAAGCACAACCAGTTTCTTATACTCCTCACCAGCAATGGCCACTTCCATGACAGACTCAGGATTCAAAGCCCCACTCTCCTCCAAGAACACAGTCATCAAATTCTTCGAGAACCCGCTCACAAGTGCCACCCCTTTCTGGTTCCCAGGCACTGGAGTTGCCCTTGAGTCCCTCAGATTCCAAAACACAATCTCCGGCACAGACGACCCATATCCCTTCTCCCCAAACTTCCTCACAATTGCTTGGTAATCCGTCTCCCAAGGTCTTGCCGACGCCTGATCAAACTCCATGTCACTAAACACGAACACCCTCTTGATCATCTGTTCTTCGGTTAATTTAGCATTGACAGCCACTTCCAGTATCAAGTCAAACACCTTCTGGAAATCAGTGTTCATCCCCCACTCCATTCTCCTCACAAAATCCGTCTTTGACCTCAAATCACCACCTAGAACCATCTGTAGCGTCGGGTTCTGACTGAATGTAATCAGCTTCCCTTTCCACGGTTCCTCACTCAGTTCCGAAACCAAAACCCCAAGCGCCACCGAAACCTCCATTGGAACCCCACTCATACTACCTGAAACATCGCAGATAGCCAAACAATTCTTCAGTTTCCCCTTCTTTGACAAATCATCCACCATCCTCTTCCACTGGAGCTCTGCCACCTCTCCCCCATCCATGTCGTTCAACGACGCTATGATATCGTGCGGCAACAATGCCCCGGCCGCAATCGTCGCCTTTCCTGACTTCACCTTCTCCAGATACTCCTCAAACCGCTCCTTATCGTGCTTTCTAAACTTCTCTTTGTAAAACTTCATCGCCACAGAGGCAACCCTATTGTATGGAATTGAACCCCACTGATTAGCCCCTATATAAACCTCGGGTAACTCGAGGGCTTTTCGCAGCGGTACAAGGATTTCCTTACGCAATCGGTCGCGAAGGCGATAAGCGTAGTGAGCATCTGAAACGCCGTCATATTCTTCATATAAATCACGGGGGAAAACCTTTTTCGCGACGCTTTCGCAAAGCAGAGTCGCTTTATCGAACGAGGAGTCGAGCGAAGGGCACCATTTGGCGGCGAGGCTGATTTTGTTTAACTGGTTGGAATTGAAGTGCTGGATATCGGATTTGAGAATATCGGCAAAGAGATCGGAGATCCGGTCGTATAGGAACTTGTAATCTGGATCGCGGGTGTAGCGTTCGATGGCCTTTTTCGCTGCGGCAACCTTTTTCTCCTCCCTCGATTCACGAGCCTTCACCTCCTCAATCTCCATCCTCTTCATAGCCGCCAAAACCCTAGCCTCCCTCGTCGAGGGCGACTTAAACGGCGTTGACCTCTTAAACGGCGTTGACTTTCTCATCGACTGCTTCATCTTCAATCCCCTGTTTCGTAGAGCAAGAAATTTTGGCTAGTGGAGTCAAAAACTAGTTCCACATGCAATATATTTTTCCCTTCGAGCAATTCACAGGCATGTGCGTAGGTGCGTTTCAGACTCATTCGATGGACATGATCCCACACGGTTAACGTGTGTCCCACCCCCATCAAATGTTCCGAACGCATCTATCTCCAGATCAGTATACATATGTGTCCGAAGAATTTTTGTTCTTCTAGAGTATTTTTAGTCTTAAATGTTCAAAATTCAGAGGCTATTTATGCAATATATACAAACAGAGCAATCTAATTTTGCTTTATAACTAGTCCCCATGACTAACTACACCATGAAAACACAGAACGATTTGGAATTTTTATGCTTCCGAATAAAATCGGATTAATTTAAAGATTCTTTGTGAACAGTAACTGTAAATTTATCTGCAAACTATAAAATACCCTTACGAGAGAAATCAAAGCTAGTCGAGTCAAGTATTACCTTCTTCCTCTCTTCATCCTCCTCCCGCCCGACGACTTCCTCGCCATCCACTCCGTCTTCGCCTGTCGCCGCACCTCGGGGCCTTCCAGAATCCTATACAGAATCTCCGGCAAGTCCTTAAAGTACCCAAACTCAGCCAGCGGCTCCACGTTACAAGCCAGCGTTTTCGGGTGGTGTTTGTGTAGCCACAGCGCCGCCGTGTAGTACCCTTCCTTGTCGGACTTGCCAGTCCCACGTACGCCCCTCAGGTTACACACCAGTTTCAGAGCAGTCAAAGGATTGTGGTCCCACGCAGATTGTAGACGCTGGGTCAGGGTCACCGGCGGGGTGTTGGGCACCACGTGGAAGAAGAAGTCGAGGCACGGGTTGCCGGTGGAGAGGAAGGTGCGGGCGTAGTTTTCGGTGTAGATCATGGGGGGTGGCGGGACGGTGGTTTTCTTGTTGAAGTTGGCCACCATTTGGTCTACGAAAGGGTTGCCGGTTGCGGCGGGGGTGGCGGTGGCGGTGGTGGTGCGTGGGCGGTAGACTTCTGGTGGGCCGACGAGGGAGGGTTGGCAAGCCATTTTTGTGATCGGAAAGTTGAAAGAGATGTGGGTGTGGAATTTGGAGAATTAGGGTTTTTGTTTTCTTGATCGAATCTTGATGTGGAGAAGACGATTAGATAGGTGGAGTTATTTGTAAGGATGCCCCGTGTATGGAGAAATTTTTGTGTGCGGATGTGGTGCCCGAGCAGTTCATTTCGATTTTAGACGGTTTGAATTTCGAGAGAAAAAAAGAAGAGAGAGTTGTGGGGTGAGAGGAAAGAGAGTGTTTCAATCTGGACCGTTCAACACATTTAAGACGGCCCTGATAGACTGTTCATGCACCACGTCGGCACAGCCACGTGGTACCGCCCAGCACCCAAATTTTTTTTCCCGTCGATGACTTTACTTGGTGACCAAGGTTGTTAATTATTACGTAGTATTATTTTTTTAAAAAAAATCAATAAATAACCGATACGCGGATTTATGGGATTATTCAAAGGCGGTTTGGCTTTATATTTTTCTTCAAAGGCGGTTAGGCACTTAGGCTTTATATTTTTCAATTTTTGATATAAAGAAAGGAGGTTTTATTTAGAGGAATATTGAAAGAGATTGGATGGATGGTCCAGTCCGACCATCTTCGGGCCCTTCTCGGACTTGTTTTGATGATCTGTATCGTTCATCTTTTCTAGAATTCATTGATAATATCGACTACTTCAAAAATAATGTCGGTTGAATGTCGACGGATGTTATTTCAAATAATTTATTTGGGAAAATTGGATTTCGATCTAGAATTTTAATATTTTTGAAGATAAATGAGACCCAAAAACATGTCCCATGATTTTCAAAGTGACTAATTCTTCATGGTATCAAAAAAATAAAGATTCCGATCATCGAGATCATACTGGGAAGGATTCACAAAAATGAATTTGGAAATCCCTTAGTGCAGCCCGCACTACAGGGGTTGTAGGGCGGCCGATTTGGCCGTTCATTTTGACGTCAACAGCTCGGATTTAATCCGAGTGTCCATTACTCGGATTAAATCTGAGTTGTCCATTGTCGAAATAGACCTTCGAATTGGCCACCCTACAGCCTCCGTAGGGCAGCCCACCCTACAAGATTCTCTCTCGTCCCACAAAAATGGGTCGGACTAGACCGTCCAGTCCCTCAAATGCATGGAATTAAGAAGATTCCTTCCCATATTGAAATTAAAAAGGTTTTTTATCAATTGAAGTTTCGAGTTTGAAGATGAAGAGATTAAAAGTTTGTTTTACCAATTGAATTTTTCTTCGATCGGCGTTTTATCAATTGAAATTAAAAGTTGGCATTTTGTATTTGAAAATATACTAGTACTAGTTTTGTGATTTTTATTGATCAAGTTTAATACGTACTATATAAGTTGGCTGTTTTGACTTAAAATAAAAAAATACGGTTAAATTCTAATTAAAATCAGATCTAGGTTTGTTCAAATTAAAATTGGAAATGGCAAACAAATTGAGCTTTAAATAATTTACTTTGCTAATGGGAAACACAATCAAATCTTGTTCTTCATTTTGTTTCCAGGCTACCAAATCTTGTCTAATGATGGAAAATTAACTGGATCGTGAATTAGTTATGGGAAATCGGCAGGATAAATTCGTGAATTGTCAGTTGCAGTTATATAGCTATGAATTTTTGAGTAACTTGCTGTGTTTGGATTGGATTTTGAAATTTTTTTTGAAAAATAGTAGGGGTAATAAGTGGAGAGAGATAGAGAGAGAAATGTTGGAAGTAGGAAGAATCTAGGGGGAATTTTTTGAAAAATTCCTTTTTGAATTGCAAAGAAAACAAGGCACTGTAATCCGGGCCAACTTAGGCGCAGCTCGACTAATCAGGAGGACCAAACTCACTGTCCACTGGTAGAGCTACAATTTAAACACGTCTTTGGCCGTCATTTTCCTAAAACTAAAGCAAACTCTATTGGATTGGGCCAAATGAATTTGATAGCACTAACCTTAATAAAAAAAAATGTCGAAATAAGTTTCAGACTTTACAGGAATGCATAATGCCACAAAATTCCGTCTTCATTTTCTCTTCCTTTTGAACATCAAAACATTTCTTCTTCCACTAAAAGTTGTAGAGAGGATGTTATCTGCAAAGTGGCAAAGATACTTCCAATTGGTTTTGATGCAAAAGAGAGGAAGAAAATAGAGAAAGGGAGGGCAGTGTAATTTTAGAATATAGGCCTTTTTCACTATTTGTATTGCTGATCTCAGCAACTTCTGTCAAGCATTTTAACGGTGAATTAACGGAGGGGTGTTTGTGCATATTTTCAGATAAAGTAAGGGAAAGCTGTGTAATTTTAGAAATCTCAGGGGAGGTTCTTGCATTTGTCCAAAACCTCAGGGGAGGTTAGTGAAATTTACACAACAGAAATTGGATACAAGAATCTGTTTTTGATTTCTTTGGAATTACGAACCTTGGAATTTTAAAACTCTGAAAATTCCAGGCAATATTTTGTTGCTATAAACTGTAAGGATATATAAATTCCAGGCATTATTTTCTTTACCTCTGGGAAACATCTATAAACCCGGCCCCACATGTAGTTTCAATGTTCATTTCACCCACACTCAACCAACAACTGTTCGACAAACAGGAGATAGAATTAGCCAGAAGTGGCTAGTATTGACAAATTTACCATTTTTTTACGTACGTTATAAGAAAAAGCTCTCAAATTATATTATTTTGACCTAGAAGTAATAAATTAATCATTTTTTTTTACCTACACAGTTCTACCCAGCTAAAATGAAGGGCTTTTAATGGAGAAAAACTTTATTTAAATAAGTAAGAGTTAATAGCTATAATTCAGAAAGTGTGAATCTTTAGATAAATTCACATTTGGCTTTTCTTCAGTTTTTAATGAAGGATAATGGCCTAATGGGTGACAGAATTTGATCATAATCTCGATTCATCGATCATTCCTTCTTTGTGATCGTATATTCCTTCGTGGTTAAGATTTGATAGGACTTATAAGGAGGTCAGGAGTTCAACGACTCTTTCAATGTGTTAATCCAATTATTCTAGCAATATTAACGTTTGCTGATAAAACAAAATTAGATCCTTCAAATAAAATCGACAATATTAAGTATCTGACGAATTACTATATCACTTTATGCTTGATGAATGCCATTTCTCAGCCTAGAAGCAGCAGCAAAAACACGGCTTATTTACCTTTTTGGTCCCCAAAGTATTAGCGAGTGACCAATTTCCTCCCCAATGTAAACATTTGACCAATTTAGTACCCAATATTTAAAATTTGCGTCGATTTGGTCCCTATCTATAATGCCGTTTCTTGATTTCGTCAAAAGTGGGGGCATTATTGGTATTCTCTCACCTCACATTTTCAGTAGAATAGAGATAAACCAATCTCTAGGATTCGAAACCATTCTTCATCACCCACATAAATTAGGTAGAATTGAATCCAATCTCTGGGAAATTACAATGAGAAATTACAACAAACCACCCTGAAAAGAGTTGGGCATGCTCAAGAGGTTGGAGGAAAGCATTTGTAGTTTCACCTGTACTCTGCACCTTGGCCTGAGCCCCTTCTTACGGCGCCCCAAACCTGCATTTTTCAACCGGCGTTCGTCAATTAACCGAGGCCCCCTCTCTTTCTCTTCTCTGTTTTGTTCTTCGTACCAACTGGGTTCGCTTTCGACCTGAACCATTGGGAGGTCGAGGTGGGTGTTTTTGGGCAGGAACGTGGTGGTGGAGAGATTTTCCATGATATACGTCGGAGCGATGTGTCAACTAGCGTATCTGGCATCTTCCCGAGTTGTTAGGCCATAACATTGAGTCTGAGACCATTTCGAGTCATTCTTCTTCTCTCCACCACCGAAGATCTGGTGGAGAATCTATATCTCGATCAGTGAAGTGGGATAGCGGTTGGATTTGGAGCCGACTGGTGGTGGTGGGTTTTGGGGGTTCTGTGGAGGAAAAGAGGCCGGATTGGGATTTTGATGAGGAATTGGTGTGTGGGTTTGGTGGTGGGGAAGTGGAGAGGAGAGTGGAGATGGAGATGGGGTCCCTTGGGAAGAAGAGAGGATGAGGAGTGGGGAGGACCGCCGGCTGATTTCTTTTCTTTTTTTTGGTACAGGCTGATTTCACTTAGGGTTAGGGTGTGGGAGGAAGATGATGATAGGTAAAATACCAAGAATGCCCCTTCTTTTGACGGAATCAAGAAATGGTGTTATGGATAGGGACCAAATCGACGCAAAATTTAAATATTGGGTACTAAATTGGTCAAATGTTTACATTGGGAATGAAATTGGCCACTCAATAATTTGGGGACCAAAAAGATAAATAAGCCGCAAAAACACACTTCCAAAAGCAGCAAAGGCCAGCCAAACTGCAATCAGAGTCGCAAAATTTAGGCCATGGTGTTTTGGAGGAAAAATAACGAGTTTCAGTAACAAGTTCTAACTCTAAAAGAATAAGAAAAGTTAGGGAAGATAGAAGGCCAAAAATGAATACTGACAGACCGGGGGTGCACTACAAGGTTGTAGTGTACGATTTGAGCGGTACGTTCGGCAATCAATAATCAAGATTTCATCTCCATCCAGAGACAAGTTATACACGGTATAAGTATTAATTTGGAACAATTTTTTTCAATCTCTTTTTCAGAAGATTTTTGCAACCGAGTGGATAATCTACAAAGGTAACCAAGTAACGTAAGGTTACCACATATGCCTGTAATATTTTAAAAAGAAAAAGAAAACAGAGAGTTCTTTTTTTTTTGGTACATGAGTAAAGTGAATTGGGGGATGGTGATGTACAGTGGTGTGCGCAGTATCGTGCTACGCACCTTCGAGGCATCGGATCGTGCATCCGACGGCTTGGATCTCGTCTCCGTAATGAACGGCTCTCGATCGTTGGTTGTCGAGATGAGATCCAAGCCGTGCATCCGACGGCTCGGAGGTGCGCAGCACGATGTTGTGCATCTCACTGCACAGCACCAACCCGAAGTCCGAGTAAAGTTCTACTATACGGCATATCCTTATAAATAGGTACCTAATCCTCATCTCCATATCATAAGATCATATCAAGAAAAACAAAACCCTAACAGCCCTTTCTTAGGTACTTCAGTGAGAAGAGAGAATGGATTTTTACGGCTACTTGTTCAGATAAGCAAGCGAGAAACGATGAGGACGGCGCATAAGTGGAAGATTTATTTTGGTTTTCACCATCTCTCACCAAAAATGATGCGATTTTGTGAGAGAACGCAACCCTTTGTTTGCTCGCGAAATCGCATGATCCAAAGGCGCTGTAATCACCACGTCCATTCGCCAATCACAAAAGAAATATATCTCCCATTTTCACTCTTGGGCCCACCGGAGATCTACCACCAACCCACCGCTACGACAACCACCACAACCGGCGACCCATTCACCCTCCTGGGCCCATCGGAGATCTACCGCCAACCCACCACAACCGGCAACCCATTCGTCCACGAAATGGTAACCAACCCCAACAACTCCGCCACTATCCCACCAACCAACATGGGCTACACCGAAAACCGCTCCCCCACCTTCCTCTCCACCACTAACCCTTGCCTCGACTTCTTCTTCCACGTGGTGCCCAGCACTCGTCCCAAAAGGCTAACCCTATGTTTGAAGTCGGCGTGGGAACATGACCCTCTGACCACTCTCAAACTGGTGTGTAACCTAAGAGGTGTGCGAGGAACAGGGAAATCCGACAAGGAAGGGTGTTACACAGCCGCGTTATGGCTACACGAACACTACCCGAAGACGCTGGCTTGTAATGTGGGGTCGTTTGCTGCATTTGGGTACTTCAAGGATTTGCCAGAGATTTTATACCGGATTCTAGAAGGTCCCGGAGTCAGGCGAGAAGCGAAGAAAGCGAGGAACTCAGAAAGGATAAAGGCGAGGAAATCGAAAAGGATGAAGAGAGCGGCTAAGTTGTACGTACTACCTCCGTCCTAATTTGTTTTTGTACTTTCACTATTTTTATGCTTCTCGGAAAATTGTCCAAACATTTTAATTTACAAATACATTTATATGTAATATGAATCTTGTTTAATGATGTTAACAAGCTTTAGTAGTCAGAATTTTTGAAACAATAAAAAACATAGGCATTTGCTTATAAGCGAATTTTTCGACTGATACGGATATTGAAATTAGATAAACAAATTTGGGCAGAGTGTATAAGTTTGATCTACAAAAAAAAAACTTTTAAACTGCTCCAACTTGGTTCAAACTCACCGAAAACTTAAGCATTTTCTCCTTTTCGAGAGTTAAAACTACTCCCTCCGTCCGGATTTAATAGTCTTTTTTTTGGAGTTCGTGTCATTTTTCAATCGATTATATCTTCCAATTTATAATGTTTTACGTGATTTCAAAAATATTGTATTATAGAACTAATTGAGGTCTATTAAACAAGATTCATATTCGATATGAAATTCATTACGGATTAAAAGATATAGCCCATTTTTTAACCGATTAGAATAGAATTAAGGACAATTAAATCCGGACGGAGGGAGTATAACAAATGAGATATCATGCATTATTGAGTAATATAACAAGTCTTTGGGACCAATTATAAAGTAAATTGACCGCACTAACCATAATTCCTGGCTCCTCCTTTGTAGGGAATTGCAACAGAAGAGCGACAAAATGATGACGTTTAATTCGGAGACGACAAAGGAGGCTAGGATTTTGGCGGCAATGAAGAGGGCAGAGATTGAGGAGGCGAAGGCTCGCGAATCGAGGGAGGAGAAGAGGATCGCTGCAGCCAAAAAGGCCGTCGAACGCTACAACCGCGATGCTGTTTACAAGTTACTCTACGATCGAATCTCCGATGTATTCGCTGATTTTCTCAAATCGGATATTCAGCACTTCAACTCCAACCAGTTGAACAAAATCAGCCTTGCCGCCAAATGGTGCCCTTCTCTCGACTCCTCGTTTGATAAATCGACTCTGCTTTGTGAAAGCGTCGCGAAAAGAGTTTTCCCTCGCGAATTATATGAAGAGTACGACGGCGTTTCAGAAGCGCACTACGCTTTTCGAGTTCGCGACCGATTACGTAAGGAAATCCTCGGACCGTTGCGAAAAGCCCTAGAGTTACCCGAGGTTTATATAGGGGCTAATCAGTGGGGTTCTATTCCGTACAACAGGGTTGCCAGCGTGGCAATGAAGTTTTATAAAGAGAAGTTTTTAAAGCACGATATGGAACGGTTTATGGAGTATTTGGCAAACGTGAGGGCTGGAAAGGCGACGATTGCGGCCGGGGCGTTGTTGCCGCACGACATCATAGCATCGTTGAACGACGGGGATGGGGGAGAGGTGGCAGAGCTTCAGTGGAAGAGGATGGTGGATGATTTGTCAAAGAAGGGGAAAATGAAGAATTGTTTGGCTGTTAGCGACGTTTCGGGTAGTATGGATGGGATACCAATGGATGTTTCGGTTGCGCTTGGGGTTTTGGTTTCGGAATTGAGTGAAGAGCCGTGGAAAGGGAAACTTATTACATTCAGTCATAACCCGACGCTTCAGATGGTTTTAGGCAATGATTTGAGGTCGAAGACGGATTTTGTGAGGAGAATGGAGTGGGGGATGAACACAGATTTCCAGAAGGTGTTTGACTTGATACTGGACGTGGCTGTCAATGGGAAATTAACCGAAGAACAGATGATCAAGAGGGTGTTTGTGTTTAGTGACATGGAGTTTGACAAGGCGTCAACGACACCTTGGGAGACGGATTACCAGGCGATTGTGAGGAAGTTTGGGGAGAAGGGGTACGGGTCGTCTGTGCCGGAGATTGTGTTTTGGAATTTGGGGGACTCGAAGGCGACTCCGGTGCTTGGGAACCAGAAAGGGGTGGCGCTTGTGAGCGGGTTTTCGAAGAATTTGTTGACCGTTTTTTTGGAGGAGAGTGGGGTTTTGAATCCTGAGGCTGTCATGGAAGCGGCCATTTCTGGCGAGGAGTACAAGAAACTGGTTGTGCTTGATTGATCATGTTCTTATCAGCTGAATAATGTATTAGGATCATGTTCTGGCTTTGTTTCCATTTCATTTTTTTGCGTAAATGATTTAGTTCTTAATGGATGAGAGTGGAACAATGGAACATATAACTATCAGTTGTTGAAAGTTGGTAATGACTCGAACTTGTGATCTTACCCATGGTTACTGATGATGATCGATATGCTGGTTTTTCGAGTGTAATTTTGTTCGTCCTCCTATTTTCGGTGGTTCTGCAATTCCCCGCGATCGATTTTGTTATGTTTCTGTTTTCTCTACATTTTGATTAATTTGGTTTTTACTATGTACTCTTGTTAATAGATGATTAGCAAATCTCCCATTCCTGATTTTGTTAATAGATGATTGAGGATAAGAAAACAACAGGGGACAAGTACCTGAAATAGAGGGACACAAATATTGTGAAGTGTGAAGTATTGTGAGAGAATGATCTGTCTCGTAAAGCGGGAAATAAGTACTTACAAAATAAGAACCTTAGTGGAACGGGACCTTAATGGCTTAAAGATGGAGATAAATCTGTTGTACAAATACAAGCGGAATACGTAACTAATCAAACTGTTCAATCAAGTCACTCACTTCTACAGGAAACTATAACAAAAATGAGACACACAGCATATCTGGCTGTACAGGAAAAAAACAGAGAAATAGAAACATCGATACCGACGGCAGAATGTGTAAATTTCATCAAAATCCAAACCTCTCAGCGGCCACAGAGAGCAGCCCAACTGCAAAATCAACAACTGTTTCATTCAACTAGCAAATGCAATCCTTTGACCATGGAATTCAAGGACCATAGCAAATTGTGCAAATGGCATGTCCTGGCAAAGAAGCGCGATACGGATACGGGACGCATACCCGACATGACTCAAACACGGTACTTAACACGTTCTTTTTTTTCTAAAAACTAGGACATGGACGCGTTAGGAACATGTTGAGTACCACATTTATTAATACTACAGATGTATCTTTGGAATTAATAGGAAATTCAAAAGTATCATTCTTATCAAATTAATAAAATAAAGAAAGCAGCAGTAATATAAAAATTGTGAAGATACGAATCAACAGTCATTATACAAGTATTCATGATATTGGTTCTCGATCAAAACTTCTTTATAACCTCTTAATATGTCTTCAACGTGTCCCCAAAGTGTCCAACTACGCAAAATGTAGTAGCAAAAATCAAAGATGTATTCAGGCGTGCCCGACGCATGTCCTGAGAGTGTCGTGCCATACACGGGAGACGGGAGGCCAGAAGATGTGTTCGTACATTTTATATCACAAAACCCACTTGAAATGAACGAACCCACTTGAGATTCTGTGCAGTAACCAAAACTACTCTAATAATCCATCAACCAAATGCAAATGAGAAGGGGTACTCCTCAATTGAACTCAATCTTCAAAGTCTATGAACAAACAAATATTTCCCAAAAACTGGGTGGTTGGTGAAATTATCGTCCGATCGAGTCATAGACTGCTACGTAGTATCCGCCTGAAAAATATAGTACTGTAACTTATTTGCGATACATCGGACAGTATATGATTTATTTCGGTCTACTTCACGGCCTATAGCCGGCCAATTTAAGTGCTCCGGCTTTGAAAA
This sequence comes from Rhododendron griersonianum, assembly GCA_018127125.1. NCBI lineage: Eukaryota > Viridiplantae > Streptophyta > Magnoliopsida > Ericales > Ericaceae > Rhododendron > Rhododendron griersonianum. Next base: position 2,654,152 of record CM030799.1, read on the forward strand.
TAATTCTATGGAATTCAGGACGGGTTGATTACCTGATTCTTGCTACGTATCATTTGTGTTAGAAACCAAGAGGGATTTGCACATACCTCTTTAGCGGAAATTATAGAAACCCAAAAAGATCGGTTGCTTGATTACAAGCCTCCCACGCACTTGCGAAACCAAACTCGTCAAAAGGAGAGACTACTAGAGACTCTTGATATACCCACACTCTAAGCTCTTAGGCCTTGCGATGGTAAAGCCTTAGGAAAAAGGTATTAGCGGAAACCATATCAACGGAAATCAAGGGCTGGCTCACTCTACTTGGCAACAATCAAATTAGGATCAATCACTGCCATAGTTATAGGATAATTATTCTCCTTCCATGTTTATCTTTTCCTATATGTATGGTTGTATCCTTCCGTGATTTTCAATGAGAAGAACAAACAATATTCATCACAATACCATTCTTATCATGGTATCAGAGCCAGGTTGTTCACGTCCTTGCTCTCCTTCTTCCACATAAAACAACATCCACTGCTTAATCCGCAACCTAACCTCTTAGAAAGGCTTGCACCCGAGCATAGGGCTAGGTCGTTGACAGCATATATACCGGAAGACCGGATCGTTCCCACAGAGAAATCTTCTTCAGCGAACTTGGATTAGATGTAAAGTATGGAGTTTCGGCTTTCAAGCGGCCAACTTTGGTGATTGATTCGAAAGATGGAATTAAACTTGGAAGTTAACTAGATTAAGGTGGTCGAGTCAAAAGGATTGATTTACCCATGACTTAGCCATTAAATGGTTTCTTCATCTAACTCATGTATGGACCGAAACCGTCCGGATTCCACTAGAAGAATTAAAAGCTGAAGACTACTTGTAACTTAATTCAAAGCTCTAATTCAAATTGAACTCATTCAACGCAAGTGAGAGACGAAAAAGGATCGTTCGCACGCGTAAGATATATCAAGCTCGTAGCATGAGGCGATAGACCTCATTGATCAAAGAAGCCACCGACCTCATGATCAAAGCTAGAAATCATGGGTTTAATTCATTCAAAACTTTGAGATTAAGCTAAAGTTTAAGCGAAACCATTTAAACGACTAATCCATAGAGTGAACCTCACCCCATGACCGAACCGATTAACTACTCACTCATAGCAAATTGACTAGAAATTATGCTAGGGAATGAAAACATGATTCACCGAAAGAAACGGAAATAAACTTGATTTATAAGGATCTCAACCGTAGCTACAACATTAATAAACAAGAAAACAATAAACGAGAAGGACTTACTAGAGTTCTTGGAGAATTAAACTAGAAAAGCTTGAAAGACTCTAATGGAGTTCTAAAACTTAAAGAGACTTAAAACTAATAATGAACTACATCCCTTGCCAAATATGGCATAAGAGGCTATAAATAGGCTAAAACAATCAGCCATAAAATGGACCAAAAGGTCCCTAAAATATCCCAAAAACATGCCAAAAGTGGAAACTTTCCATAAAAGGAAAGTTGAAATATTCAGCAAAAGGTGCTGGCCGAAGGGCATTGGCATGGATACCTCAAAAATGAGGTATGCATACCAACTCAACTGTCTTGCAATTCGGCATGATGGTATGGATACCTCATTTTTGAGGCATCCATACCTCTGTGAAAAAACTGTAGAACTGGACAGCTTGGTTCACCAAGCCTTGTGGTGACCCGACGGCTCTCTGATGCTTCATTACATGATCAACGGGACTTTGCGGAAGTATGCCATGTGGTCTTGGATCCTCGGATGCCCTCGAGGGCCATCCTCGAAGCATTAGGCTCACTTGAAACACTTTGGCACGTTCCTCGCCAAATCTGACCACCGGCCCATCTCCGAGGCTTCTTGTGGCACCATTAGGCTTTGGTGACAATGAAATGAGAACCGGCGGGCAGCTGGACACTTGGTTCATACCGGAACATCGCTTGGCGTCCAAATCCACCTTATTAGCACTTATGACCTGATAAGCTTACAAAAGATACCTTACGAGCAAAATTGCAATAGAAGCTAAATAAACGCAAGATAAAACAACATAAAACGGGACTAGCCGCACCAAATATCTACAAAATTGGGTGCTCATCATCCACCACAAGCTGGAAGAACACAACAGCCTCAACCTTCTGTCCATCTTTCCGGACATGGCTGATGCTCAAGAAAAGGTTCAGAAATTAATCTCTGACCTTTCTTCTCCCTATTTCCTGCACTCCGCCGATCATCCCCGCACTCCCCTCGTTGATATTGCCTTGACCCACACCAACTATGGCTCCTGGAGTCGCGCCATCACCATGGCTCTTTGCGCGAAAAATAAATTATGCTTCATCGACAACTCATTGCCGTGCCCAACAGACCCAGATATTCAGTCCCTTTGGAAACGCGTATCAACAATGGTTCTCTCATGGATGCTTAATAGCATAAGCAACACGATCACCCCAAGTCTAGCGAGTTGCCGGACGCCATATGAATTATGGCGTGATCTGGAGTCAAGATTCACTCAAGGCAATAATGCTACCATCTTCAAAATTCAAAGGGAAACCAACCTTCAACAAGGTAATCTTGATATCACCAATTACTATAACACGTTCAAAACTCTTTGGGATAAACTTGATGGCATTGAACCACTTCAGGAATGTACGTGTGGTACCGCTAGAGCATGGCATAAAAGAGTATCTAATGAACGTGTATATCAACTTTTGATGGGCCTCAACGAACCATATTGGGTCCTTCGCACTCAAATCCTTGCCATGGACCCGATTCCCGATCTTGGAAAAGTCCATGGCTTATTAATCTCGGAAGAACAAACCAAAATCTCCCAATCAGTCCCCACTATTCAGCCCATACAAGAAGACTCGGCAATGGTGAGTCAGAAATTTTACAACCAACAAAATCGGCCTAAACCCAACAATGGACAGCAGCGAAACTCGCAAAATCAGCGCGCTTTTTCGCAAAATCCAACACGGGTCCAACATTTGAGCCAACCTTCGCAGCCCATTTATGCTGCACCTCAGTCCCGACAACAACAACCCACTCGGCAGCCGCCTCTTACACGCATCAACCCGCCACGCCAACTACAGCAAGCTCCACAGTCCGACCAACAACTTCGACCCAGCAAAGACCCAAACACCCTATGTACTCATTGCAACAAAACGGGTCACTACAAGTCGGGTTGTTTTGAGCTCAATGGATATCCAGATTGGTTCTTCAATCGCCTCTCAAATCAATCATCTGGCCGGTCTTATTATGCAGCACAACCTTCGGTCATGGAGTTCACCTCTCACTCGAGTCTCGCCGAGGCAACCCAAGCATCTGATTTTTACGATAATCCATCTGCTTTTTTTACTGGTAATACCGATTTTATTTCAAACGAATGGATCATTGATAGTGGGGCATCCTCTCACATGACGCCTCACCTATCCCTTTTTAACTCATATACAGCTACTGATAATATTTTGCCAGTCCGGTCCGCTTCTGGCTCCACTCATATCGTTTCCCATACAGGAGATATAAATGTCACCCCCTCTATCACTCTTTTTGATGTATCACATGTCCCCAGTTTTCGTTTCAATCTATTATCTGTTTAGAAATTAACTCGTGATCTTAAGTGCATTGTTTTTTTCTTTCCTACTTTTTGTCTCTTTCAGGACCTCAAATCGAAGACTGTGATTGGAGCGGGTGAGGCACGCCATGGCTTGTACTACCTCCGCACCTCGTCCTCCATCGCCCTCGCAACTCCGTCAGATGATCCAACCTTATGGCACCAACGATTAGGTCACCCCGCACCCACCAGTTTACCACCTTCTTTCATTTGCCGCAAGAATAATATTTCTCCCTGTGATGCCTGTTTACGTGGAAAACATATTAGACTACCTTTTGCTTTAAATCTCAATAAAAGTGATGTTCCTTTTGCTCGTATATTTGTTGATATTTGGGGTGGTTACCATACTCTTTCAACTTGTGGGGCTCGGTATTTTCTTACAATAGTTGATGACTGCACACGTACTACATGGGTGTACTTGTTGCGTTACAAATCAGATGCTCTTTCTAAGCTCCAATTTTTTATCACTATGGTCCAAACTCAATTTAATGCAAAAGTCAAATTTTTTCGTTCGGATAATGCCATGGATTTTTTATCTCGTCCCGTACAAAAATTATTTCATGACAATGGGATTTTACAAGAGTTAACCTGTGTTGATACCCCTCAACAGAATGGCGTTGCTGAACGTAAACATCGACACATATTAAATGTGGCTCGCTGTTTACGTTTTCAAGCCCACCTACCCATCAAATTTTGGGGTGAATGTGTCTTAACCGCGGTCTATCTTATTAACCGCACCCCCTCGCAAACTTTAAAAAATACCTCTCCATATGAACGGCTTTTTCGTCGATCCCCCAATTATAAATTCTTACGTGTTTTTGGATGCCTATGCTATGCACAGACATCCCGTGTCGATCGAGACAAATTTCAACCTCGCGGTGTCCCCTGTGTGTTTTTGGGATATCCTCCCCGCCACAGCGGATACCGCCTTTTCAATCTCGACACGAACACCTTTTTTATCTCTCGGGACGTCACTTTTTTCGAAAGTATTTTTCCATTCCATACCCAGAGCCCGCATTATATTCCTCTGCCCGCCAACCCCTCTCCTAGTCTCACTGACTTATACCCAGCCGAACCTCTTAGCCATTTTCCTCCACCCAATCACAATTCTACTACAAACAATCCTCCCACCATCCCCCCTCCAACTGATCCTGACCCCCCACCATTTAACCCCTCCACCGAATTAATCCCTCCTGATAATTTACCAGCCCACACCAACAATCCCGAACCACCCGAACTAAACCCCCGATCCCCAGCCATCTCCTCTCGGCCATCCCGACCACATCGGCCTCCAGGTTATCTTCGGGACTACCTATGTCCTACCCTTCCCTCCGCCACGGCTGCCTCTACCACTGCTCCGTCTCCGTCTTCAGGTACGGTCTACCCTCTCAGTCATTTCCTTTCCTATTCCCACATCTCCCCATCTCACTTCACTTTTCTCTCGGCTTTATCTAATTCACATGACCCCACTTCCTATGGTCAAGCCATCAAGCACACACACTGGCGTGATGCCATTTCTAAAGAACTCCATGCACTTGACACAAACAAAACTTGGGTCCTCACACCTCTTCCGCCTGGCAAAAAATCGGTTGGTTGTAAATGGGTTTTTAAAACCAAATTAAAAGCAGATGGATCCATCGAACGATACAAAGCGCGCTTGGTCGCCAAAGGCTACACTCAAGTCGAGGGATTGGACTATCATGACACATTTGCTCCTGTTGCGAAATTGGTCACTGTCCGTTGTGTGCTAGCTATCGCTGCCACTCGGAATTGGCATTTACACCAGTTAGATGTTAATAACGCTTTCCTACATGGTGACCTCGGCGAGGATGTTTACATGTCTCTTCCTCCGGGCTATGGTCGACAGGGGGAGACGCGTGTTTGTCGATTACAAAAATCACTCTATGGGCTCAAACAGGCATCCCGCAATTGGTACTCTAAATTATCTACGGTCCTCATCTCCGCTGGTTTTAAACAATCCCAAGCTGATCACTCTCTCTTTACTCGGCAAACTGGTTCTACTATACTTCTTGTTCTTGTTTATGTTGATGATTTGCTTGTTACAGGCAACAATTTAGCATCTATCCGCCGCTTACAAGAGTTCTTATCTAGTAAGTTTCAGTTAAAGGATCTCGGGAAGCTCAAGTATTTTTTGGGCATCGAAGTGGCCCGCTCTACCACCGGTATTTTTCTTAATCAACGAAAATACATTCTTGACATCCTTGCGGATGCAGGCCAATCAGGATGTCGTCCAGCCTCTTCCCCGATGGAACAACATCTTAAACTCTCAGCCGATTCTGGTGACCCCATCTCGGATCCAAGTTCCTACCGTCGGCTCATTGGTCGCCTGATATATCTCACAATTTCTCGTCCGGATATCTCTTTCGCCGTCAACATGCTCAGCCAGTTTATGCATACTCCTCGTGTCCCTCATCTTGATGCTGCCACTCGCATACTCCGCTACCTCAAGGGCACCGTCTCTCATGGCATTCTCTTCTCCTCCAGTTCGGATCTCACCCTTACTGGCTACACTGACTCCGACTGGGCCAGTTGTCCCATGACTCGACGCTCAACTACTGGCTATTTCATTACCCTTGGTAGCAGCCCCATCTCTTGGCGCACTAAAAAGCAGAGTGTTGTCTCCCGGTCTTCAGCTGAGGCCGAATATCGGGCCATGGCTTCCACCACTTGCGAATTATTATTGCTTCGCACTTTACTACGCGATTTAGCGGTTCAATCCTCATCCCCGATCACCCTCTATTGCGACAACCAGGCAGCCTTGCACATCGCCCGGAATCCGGTTTTTCATGAGCGCTCCAAACACATTGAAATTGACTGCCACCTTGTGCGTGAAAGGGTCCACCAAGGTCTTCTTCGACTTCATCACATTGCCTCCGCTGATCAATTGGCCGATATTTTCACAAAGGCCTTGGGTGTTGAACATTTTCGCCTTCTGACATCCAAGCTGGGCATTACGTCCCTCCATGCTCCACCTTGAGGGGGAGTATTAGCGGAAACCATATCAACGGAAATCAAGGGCTGGCTCACTCTACTTGGCAACAATCAAATTAGGATCAATCACTGCCATAGTTATAGGATAATTATTCTCCTTCCATGTTTATCTTTTCCTATATGTATGGTTGTATCCTTCCGTGATTTTCAATGAGAAGAACAAACAATATTCATCACAATACCATTCTTATCATAAGGGATATTCTTTTCCTGCTGCCCCTTTAGTGTATGAACAAACACTTGGGTTAGGGGGGGGAGTGATTTCTGTGTCAACCACCCACCACATGGGTGATTACTCATAATTCGATACTCCCATTAGTTACCGCTATTTAAAATCTTGGCTAAATTCCAATTTGCACCGAAAAATATTCAGAGGTGATGATGAAAACAGAACACTATTTTAGCAATTTTATCAAACAACTGTAGCTAATTTGAGAGAGAAAGAGAGAGAGCACAAACCAGCCTCTCAGGAAAACAGAACAACCAGTTTCCTCCTGCGGCGGCGGCTGATGGTGGTGCACGTGTTCAGGTGGTGGAAGGTCCTCCTCAATAGTTATAACTGGGGGCTCTTCAGCAGGAACTGGCGGCGGAGGCGGAGGGGGTGGCTCCTCCTGGTGGTGGTGGTGGTGGTGCACGTTTTCAGGGTGCGGAAGAGGGTGGCCATCACTACCCATGATCGTTGGGCCGTGAGACGGCCGAGGCGGCGACGACGGTTCATGTCCTGAAATGATAAACAGAAATAAATCAGTACTACATGTACATATGGTAATAAGGGGAAAAAAAAAAAGCTTTTGATCATCTGATACTAGATTTCTTTTAATCAACAACTCTGCTTGGCAAACGGGTCGATTATTCGGGACAGTACTAGTTTGGGAAATTGAATTGAGAGATGAAGTTTGCCTGGTGGATGCGGAGGAGTCGGGCCTTCATGGCCAGTGTGAAAAGCCTCGGACATATTGCTCTCGACCCTCTGATACTTTCCCTCTGTTGAAGTCAGTCTCCGATCAATATCAACGGTTGACAAATTTTTGGGATGCAAATAGGATATAGCTCACGTGGTATCTGAGCGTGCATCCAAATCGTCCAAACGTATTTCAGGCGGCTAAGATTTAGAGGCCGAGAAAGAGAGGAGAGAGTGACTGTTAATAACAAAGGATTTAACTAACCTATAACTTGTCTCTGGGTCCATAAAAGTCGGTTGGTGTTTAAGTAGAGTTAAAGAGGAAATGGGACTCCTCACCTAAATCAAATCATTTCTGGTGTTAGTTGGGGAAGAAATAGGAGTTATATTATTCCGAAGCAAACAATGGTATGTTAGATCAAATTTTGAGTACCATGCGACGCGTCAATATACATTGGTAGTAGTGCTCCACGAATGAGGCACATTTTAAGAAAAATATTGCTGACACATTACATGGCACTCAAATGGAATCAAGATCCTCTTATGTGATGATCTCTCATTTGGTCCTCACATGACGGAAACGAGAATCATCAGGTTGTGTTTGGTTGGCATTTTAGTTTAGTTTAGTTTTGGTAGTGGGTGGAGAGAGAAATAGGGTAATGATAAGAGAGAGGGGTAATAATTGGAGAGAGATAGAGAAAGAAATGAAATTAATAATTGGAGATACAGAGTAATGATTGGAGAAAGATATAGGGTAATGATTGGAAAACAAATCAAAACTAAAACTAAAATGGCAACCGAACAAAGCCTTACGGTTCTATTTCACGATCCAAAACGTTTGTGTAGTTAAGTCTCAATGTGTTTAACGTCCATGCCAAAAATCAAGTATGTGGGGAGATCGGTAAAAACTTGATCTAATCATATTTGGCTGTAGAGATATAAACGGTCAGAGTCTGACTGTCCATTCCTCTTGTGACAAATATGATTCGTTCAAACGGATATTGTTATCCACCGAACTTGATTTTTGCACGGACATTACATGCATCGAAACTTACAAAATGAGCTATTAGAAACAGTCGAATAGGCTTGTGATCGGTCCACATAAGGGTTGATCACATGAGAGTATCTCGATTCCGAAAAGGCGGCCGCCAAAGGAGTAGTATTGTTTTTCGAAACACATGAAACCCACCTGACACAAGTGTCCTCAGCTTAGTGGACAGGTAGGCTTGGGTGAAACACGCTCCTCTTCTTAGAAAACTTTGCCACAAATAGTTCAATTCACGAGTCTCGTTTTTCAATTATTGTGGCCCTTTATCCCTGACCTACTTTTACAAGCGTGGGTCAAGTTCAGAATTCTTTAGAATTGCGTCGTAGGGACGCATTTTTGTGATTCTCAACACGTCTCCAAGGCATCACCATGATGCCGGGATGTTGCCGAGCGGCATCCCTGCAAAGCGATCGATTCAGTTGTTCATCTCGGCACGGACGGTTCGGATTGAATTTGAATGCATATAAATTTGAGTCATCGATCGATTGCTTGACAAAAGTCTAAGCCGTCGATTACTGAGATGAATGTCCGGATCGACAGCTCTGCACCGCTTTGTAGAGATGCTTGGCGGCATCCCCTTCCCAGCCACGAAGAATACACAAGTACGTGAAAACTTCCTGAATGGTCCCATTGAAGTTCTGTAATCAAATCCTGTCACCCACTACACTTTGCTAAAAATTATGGAAAGCCAACAACTGTGGATTCTTTGTCGAGCATCAATAAGGCGTTGGTTTAGTTGTGTAAACTCAGATTTGATTGGACAAAATCTAGGTTCGAGTCTCCATAGCCCCTTATAAGAGCTAAACATAGCTTCGGTTTCGACGTAGGTGTCAGCCCCTACAAATAGTGATGTGGTGTGACGGGACAATAGTACCCCGGCGAAGGTCACAGAGTACCTTACCCCAAGGGGTTGACTTGGTGGTTTTGGCCTTAGATTTAGGGGTTTGCAATTGTTCCCTCCTAATGTCTCATGTGCGGTTCTCCTTTTCAGCAAGTCTTGGGGCCATCTCACTTCACGCGTAAGCGTTTAAAACAGCTATGCGAGGGACTGCAGGGATTTATCCGAGGTGCACACAAACTATGAATTTATCTTAATCTTGTTCGATCAGTCATTCCTCGTTTGTGATTACATATCCTTCGTGGTTAAGATTTACCTCGTCACAAATAGACGTGCCCAATCCTCCCGAGGGAGAGGAGTCTTCGAATATTACGGATGAAATCACGTAAGCAATGCTAGACGAGCAAATGTTACGATCCAGGGAAACGTTTCTCCAAAAATGTCCGGGAACGAGAAATAAATGGTTCAGATTCACTTTAACGTTTAGTTAGGTCCTACACATCCAAGCGAATATGAAGTTTAGGGCCTACATGCACTACACATTTCGGTATGGAATGTTTGTATCATAGATTCACTTTGATGTTTAGATCCTACGCCACATGAAGTTTGAAAGCCTCTGAGGCTGATTCGACCTTTAAGCCCATGGGCTAAAGCGACTACTGGACTGCTTGCAAGGAGACTAATGGGCCTTGCTACTTCTTGCTGGGTGGGTATGGAACGTAATAATCAATATAGGGAGTAAAAAGCTCAAACCTCCGGGGCCAGGGCCTCTTTGAGTAATAGGCCGACTGCATCTGCATGGGCCCCGGTTCTCTCTAACTAGACACAATAGTTGGGTCCGTGGAGCCCCCGTTACAGGGTCGATACATGCTAAACTCACGCGGATGGTACCGGTATGAGGAACGAAAACGGAAACGGGTAAGTCACATGTCTAAATTATGGAACGCAAGGGGTAGGCTTGTATATATAGATAACAAAATCAAAGTCTACCCCTCCAAGGGATAAGCATCTAGTAAAACTGAGTATCATTTTCCAAGTCATTCCTACAAAATACATTTCTAAGAACATATGATTGAATTTTTACATTTTCTCTCCACTAAAATTCTTTTCTCTATATATAATTACATGAATAAGTTAATATTTTAGAGATCGTTTTATGATCACTTTCTTTACCGTTTTTGAACGGAAGCGTACCATGTTTCGCAACGATCGTACCAAAGTGTAATACGCTAGGGTGTTCGCTAACGGAACCGAATATTGTTTCAGTTGGAAAAGTTAAAATGTAAAAAGGACATTTAAATCAATATATATATATATACACACACATACACACTACAAACCAATATAAGGATAAAGCAAAAGGGACTAGGCCTGCAGGTAGTAATGTGAAATGAGATGACCCTATCATGGAACCTGGCTATGCTGTTTGCTGATGGACTTGAAGGCGTAGTGCGCCTCGGTGGGCTCTGGCACATCTCAAAAATTAAATTGATTGGATATGATTTTTTTTGTTTTTTCACGGACCGGACATGATTAATAGACAACAAGAAACCGTACGTGAGTACAATACTAAAGATCATTTAGTTGGAAATAACTGATTAACTTTATTCTAAGTTCAAATGCGTTTAGCGAACTTGTCGTATTAAACAGTTCAAATCACCGTAATAGAATCTCGATGAAGCCTACCGAAGCGCATTACACCCCGAAGAGCATTAGCCTACAAGAACATTATCTTAGTTAATGGACCCCTTCCCTCATGGGTAGCAAATGGTCGCAGCATTCATATGTCCTTTTCGTCCTACAAGATTCGATTCCTACCCAAAGAGAGAGATCAGAGAGAGGGAGTTAGTAATGTTGACAGTACAAGTGGAAAGAACAAAGGAACCTTTCTTTTTTACTTGCATGGCAGAAAGGAATCTATTCAGGAAAAAGGCCTTGAGAGAAAGAGAGAGAGCAGAGAACAGGAGAGAGAGAGAGAGAAGATAGAGAGAGAGTGAGACGACAGATAAGAGAGAGAAAAAGACACTGCTAGGCTGCTTGCTAGCTCATATATACTGTATCTATACATGTAATTTTGGTTACATGATTAAGGTGTCCGGACCAACTTACACGTACTTTAACTAATCTCTTTCCTGATTCAGTCAAAGACATGCTCCTGCCGGGACTTATTTTCTTGCAGCGTGACCCCAAGGATCCAACCTTGATCAATTGTGTGAGACTAGAGAACAAACTTTTGTGGTATAGCATGTATCTCATCAGCTTAGACAATAACTTATTCACGGAGCTATCTATTACCGGTAATAGATTGTTTTTAATCTAGATCATTCAAAATATTTTTGAACAGTCGAGATTAAGCGCTTCCGTAAATAACTTATTCACGACTGCTACATGAATAAATTATTCTCTATCATCTTATAGTCAAAGGAAAAGGGTTAATGGGGAAGTTAAAAAGACACCCCATCTCTCCTCAACTTTATGTTGTTTTTTTTCACCTTTGGTCAATTGGAGAGGGTACTGTGGGGCTACCCCAACATACAGAGAACCTCTCTGTCTTGTTTCTCAACTCCCCATTCAATTGTCCCTTTCTTTATTATTAAAAAAAAAATTTGTCCCTTTCTTTCCTTTTGCATCTTAAATTCCCTCTTCCTATTTTCTCATTTCATTTTTTTCACTACAAAACCTACGGTAAAAAAAAGAAGAAACAATTAACTTTTTTTTTCTTGGTATGTATCTATGCAGTTTTTGTCATTTCAAGTGAATAGAATGCTTCAATTAACCACCACATTTTGAATAATTTTCAATAGATTTCTGATTTTTTACTACTGTATATTATTTTTGGATAAATCTCTTAATTAAACAATGGTCTAGAATCAAGAATAGAATTACAAGAATCCTAGGAGATTTGGCCGAATGATCATGACATCGATTCAGGATTTGCACTCTCTAAAGAATTTGCAAGGAAGTCGAATCCTACAAAGGCTAAAATTTCAAGCTTTAAAGCCGCCGGAGAATTTTTTTTTTTTTTTATCGGCAAAAATATATTATAGAAGCGTTACGTTGAAGAAAAAGATAAGGGTTCTCAAATTGTAGACCCAACAAGGCACGTACCCCAAGAGAACCAAAAACAGGAAAAAGATTCTGCGAGAAGGTGATGGAGATTTGTCTTGCTCGTTAAATTTAATGACTATGATTAGTTGAGGCACGTAAGTTGGCCCAAAACCACGTCAAATATAAATGAAAAAAAAAAGAAGAGAACAGTGTCAAAAGAGGAATGGGAGATGTTGCCAAGTAGTACCCTGTAATGAACGATTCAGATTTGTATGTAATTTGTATGCACTCAGATTTGATTCGAGCCATTCGTGCAGAGATGAACGGCCGAATCGACCGCTCGGCAGTATCCCCGGATCCGGCAAAAGAGGACACATACCATACCAGATTGAATAGTAGTACTGCAGTTCTACAGGACGAATTTTGGATGGGGCCTCCTCAAATACATGGTCCCTGTCATGAACTTCGCCCTCTCGAGCATAAGATTCAGAATAGACTGTAAATATGGTATTCTTGTGCATTTAATTGCATAGAACACTGCCTTTTGTCCAAAGACCCAATCCGTGAAGGACTTTTCACTTCTTCACAATTCACATGTCTAATTTAGAAATTCTTTGGTTGAACACTGTTGAGGGGAAAGCTTTTTGGCCCTATGTTTTTTTCAAGCGGACCGGGGACGTGCTGTGCAGGCGGTGCACACAGTACCGTGTGTGTACCATCCGAGCTGTTCGTTTGGCGATTTGATGGTCTAGCTTTCATCTCGGTAGTGAACGGCTCGAATTCTACACGGTGCCGAAAGATGATAAGCTAAACTTTCGAAAGAGCTGGCATTGAAAATCCATTTAGTCAACCCTATTATGATGATAATGTTCTTTCATAAGTAGTAGTTTTTTTGCTAGTGGGAATCACACCTTTTGACTTCAAAAAGTGGGTGGCGAGAAAAGGGGAAATAATGTAAAGTAGTAAAATTGGAGTACTACTCAGGATGTTGGGCTATTCGTGATTAGTTTTTTGGTGATTAATTGACCCTCCTATAAAATATCAATGAGGTTAGTGTGGGAATGGGAGATGCTGGCAAGCACCCCGTGAGTGGTGCCGAGCGGTTGATCCAGCCGCTCATCTCGACATGGACTGCTTGGATCTAATCCGAGTGGATAAAAATCCGAGTTGTCCGTTACTTGGATTAAGATCTGAGCTGGCGATTGCCGAGATGAACGATCGGATCAGCCACTTAACACCGCTGCCAAGCGGGGTGCTTGACAGCATCTCCGGATCCTTGTGTGTGACCAATAATGGAAACTCTGATCTGAAATCACATTTCCACAGGCGATAAAAACACTTCAAGGTTGTTCGGTGAAAGTTTTGAGAAAGATTTTTGAAGTAATAAGTACCGAGAGATGAGAAAAATAAGTGAAGAGAAAATTTATCGAAAACCGTATTCGGAGAGGAGGCGAAAATCGAACAAAGCCAATGTTCTTAACCGAATTGTAAAAAGAAGAAACAATTATGAATGCCAATAAATCCAATAGGCTCCATACAACAACAACAACATAACATAACATAACCCATCTAGTCCCCAATCATTGGGGGTATGGGCGGAGGATGATTCGAGACAGACCTAACATTTGGCAATATATGCACAAAGTGGCTGCTCTCAGAATATCACTAAAATAGTAGCCCTCCTAAACCTCCAAGAACCGAGGAGCTACAGGGATGTTTTGTTATAGAACCGTGCCCCCAAATCAAAGCCAAATGGCATCAGAGAGGGCAGGCCTAGAGACTCAAATCAATTTATGTGCACATTATCATGCTTCCTTCATTGATAGTCCAAAGCATTGGTATGCACAACGAAATCCAATAAGCTCCATACAAAAAAGGAAAAATACTACTGTGTTGGCCTGATCCCATTGGATGAAATAGCAAGGTTTTTTTTTTTTTTTTTTGTGTGCGTGCGCGCGCATGTGATCCTATTTGGTGAATATGTTTGGTACCTTCTAGAAGGTGATGGTTTGGGCGATTAGATTAATTTATCGAAGTGCTTTCAAGAATAAGAAATTTCATTTTTTTTTGAAATACATATTATACCGAAGATTAATATCTTTTGTATGCTTAATATTCATAATTTTTGTATTTTGTAATGCCTTCAGGTCTTTGAAATGAAATTACCTCTCGTTAAAAAAAATCCAATTGTTCCATAACAGTGAGATTTTCGATGAGAACCATATGGTGATTTGCATGATTATTATCTACAAATTCACAACTTTATTTATACCTTCCAAATATATCGAGTTCAACCTTGTCCGATCCAAGATTGGGTGAAATCTTTTGAGGCACCTTATGCGAGCGAAAGCTTATGCAAAATAGTTGCGAAAGAAGGATATAGTTTACTAAGTGGTGGTGCGACATAATTCCGAGTAGTGAAATCGGTTCCAGATTTGAAAAAAAAAAGAAAAAGAAAAAAGAAACATTGCCGGATCTCAATTAAGAGAATGGGATTTTTAGAACAATAAAAAAAAAAGAAAGAAGGAAGACAGGATTTTCTTGGCATTAAGACGTACTAATCTTAATTAAAGAATACGAGTACTAAATAACAAATTAAAAAAAAATGATGAGATCGATTGGAAGTGGGAACATGTCGCAATCATAAGTACCAACTCCAACTAGGAGAAATAAAAATTCCATCTTCCCTCATTGACCTTGCTTGTTTAAGTCGATGGTGGTAATTTTTAAAATATGACAAAAACAATACATTATATAACTCCGAGTACAAGCGAGCCGAGCCCAGTTCATTTAAAAAATGAGTCTCTTTAAACGAGACGAGCCTATACAAATGAGTCGAGCCAAGCTTTAATTAGATTATTTTTTAAAACGAATTACAAAGATTAAACAAATCCTAAGCATGAGGCATCAAAATGGAGCAAGAGCATTCCCTCAAAGAAAGCACCCTCCCACTTCATCACATGCCGTCAGGAACCAAAAGGGAGAAAAATCAAGGATGTCAAGAAGCCAACCAAGGCATAAAACCCCAAAGAGAAACACCACACCCAAACCCGAACTTTAGATTGTTGATATCAGCTCGTTTACTACGAGTCTAAACTAAAGCTCGAGATTGGCTCAATTATTAAACGAGCCGAGCCGGACCTGAGCCAAGCCACGCCTCGAACTGCTCGCAAGCAGCTCAGTTCGTTTGTGGCCCTAAATATGCTTTTCTAAACATTAGAGGATATACAAAAGAAAACAACGTCTGCCGTCGTGCGATCATTTTATGAATCAATATTTTTTTTTCAAAATGGTAGAAATTGCATTACTATCAACGGTAAAATCAATAATCAAGAAAGATCACGATCAAGAGAGTCCCACAATCAATCGGGTGGCCTAGACTCCCACGTTCTCGTGCCAACATCCTGAAGCCCATTACTCGCTGCTGTGCCGAACACGAAATTGAGAATATAACAAATCAACAAGCGATAAACAAGAACACAAGGATATACGTGGTTCCGCTCAAGCACAAAGCAAGAACGTACTCCACGGGGAAAAGAGCAAGAGGATTCACTATAAACGGTGAGAGAAACAAAGAGCCGGCTATACCCGTAACTCTACTTGAAGCACCAAACAGATATCTAGGGACAAATCTCTGGTGGAACCCAAAAGGGAGATACAAACCCTTGGTGGAACCCTAAGAGATGAACAAAACCCTAATATCTAAGCCCTTGAACAAAAGACCATAAACCTAGGAACCCCCAAGGTCCCTATTTATAGGAAAACACTAAATAAACCTAAACCGAATAAGAAAAGGAATCCTAGTCAATTTAGGAATTCTAGTCAATTTCCAACAAATCTCCACCTTGACTTGAATTCCATCGA
The DNA here is from genome assembly GCA_018127125.1 of Rhododendron griersonianum. NCBI lineage: Eukaryota > Viridiplantae > Streptophyta > Magnoliopsida > Ericales > Ericaceae > Rhododendron > Rhododendron griersonianum. The sequence continues at coordinate 2,670,458 of CM030799.1, forward strand.
ACTCAACACTATAGGCAATCCTTTCCTTCAATCGCTCATCTCCCCCAAAAGCCCCCCACGGGGCAATCACCAACGGCACAAACGAGCAAGGCTTAAGCACACCTGCTTGACCTTGTAAACGCGACTCAAGAAACCCAACCGCACATGCCTCCAAATTGAGCCTCTATCTTCCAACGGGCACCTCCCACCCAACGCATCCCTCCCGGATACACACGAAGATCTGCTCAAACTCCCCACGGAGTTAATTACCGACTCCACCACGGAGTTAAAAATCCAACACTGAGTCAACCTCGAATTCACCGATGAAGAACCCAAAGATGTAGCACCCACAATCGTACTACCATCAAGCACATAGAGGTTATTCGATTTCCGACCCTTCATCAAAACACGAGCACCCTTCAAAACCCTCAAGACTCCACCTTCAGCGGTATGCTTCCAACCCAAAGAGTCAGGAGTGCCTAAAGAGATAAGGTTCCTTTTCAAATTTGGTACATGTCGAACACCAAACAACGTCCTCACAAAACCATCATGCATTCTGACTTTAACTGTTCCAATCCCAACAATTCTACATGGCATATTATTCCCCATAAGAACTGTACCACAACTGACCGATTCGTAAGTATTGAACCAATCTTTATTCGGACACATGTGGTAAGAACATCCGGAGTCTAGAATCCATTCGGCATTCGAACAGACATCACCGACACTCACAGAAAGAACCATAAGTGAATCGTCGGAATCCTCTTCAACAATACCAGCAACAACCTTCTCTTCAAAATTGTCCTTATTTTTCAACCTAGGACAATTTCTCACCATATGCCCGTATTTCCTACAGTAAAAACACTTTACTTCCTGATTTGTGGAACGAGAGCCAGAAACCCCTCTACTGCTATTATCCCTCTCAGAAGTTCTTCCTTGCACCACCAAACCATCAGCATAAACCTCACTTTCACCAGATACCTTTTTCCTTAATTCTTTTGAATACAAACTAGATTTAACATCCTCCATGGAAATCGTATCTCTCCCGTAAAGTAGGATAGTAACAAAATGCTCATAAGACGCAGGCAAAGAACATAACACAATAAGGGCTTGATCTTCATCATCAATCACATCATCAATATTTTTTAAATCCATAATAATTCGATTTAACTCATCTAGATGGTCTTTTACGGGCGTACCTTCCCTCATACGAAACGTATAAAGGCGCTGCTTCAAATACAACCGGTTGGTAAGAGACTTCGTCATGTAGATACTTTCCAACTTCAACCAAATACCGGCAGTAGTATCCTCCTCCCCGACCTCGCGAAGCACATCATCGGCTAAACACAACTGAATCGAACTGAGCGCCTTCGCATCGAGATCCTCGAACACACTATCCTGCATATCAGCAGGTTTCTTCGATTTCCCCAACAAAGTCTTGTGTAATCCTTGTTGAACAAGCAAAGCTTTCATCTTAATACGCCATAAACTGAAGCTAGTGCTCTGCCCATCGAACTTCGCAATTTCGAAACGAGTCGCCATTGAAACGATCACCAATTGCACAATACGCAGCGGAAAACAAAAGCCTCGGATTGAAACCCAGAGCTCTGATACCAATTTGTTGTGCCGAACACGAAATTGAGAATATAACAAATCAACAAGCGATAAACAAGAACACAAGGATATACGTGGTTCCGCTCAAGCACAAAGCAAAAATGTACTCCACGGGGAAAAGAGCAAGAGGATTCACTATAAACGGGGAGAGAAACAAAGAGCCGGCTATACCCGTAACTCTACTTGAAGCACCAAACAGATATCTAGGGACAAATCTCTGGTGGAACCCAAAAGGGAGATACAAACCCTTGGTGGAACCCTAAGAGATGAACAAAACCCTAATATCTAAGCACTTGAACAAAAACCATAAACCTAGGAACCCCCAAGGTCCCTATTTATAGGAAAACACTAAATAAACCTAAACCGAATAGGAAAAGGAGTCCTAATCAATTTAGGAATTCTAGTCAATTTCCAACACTCGCCAGCTTGTCCGCCACTATGTTAGCAGTACTGTGAACAAACTGAATCAAAATTGAAGGATCGTGTAATAGAAAGAGTTCTCCTTCAAATCTACCCTTCTTTCTCTCTCTTTGATTAGGATCTCTCCCCATCTCAAATCTTTCTAAATGCCATGAATTCACAAAGCATAAACTAATAAAAACAACCATTCAATAAGAAACAACCATGGGTGACTTTTGTTAAGAAAAAATGCTTTCAGATACCATATTCGGATATATATGTGTTCGAAATTGTTTAATGCATCGAAGGATCTGTCTATGTCTGAACTTGTGTCTGCAGCAGTTAGCACTACTCTTACGTTAATGTAGGCCGGATTTCATACGATGGAACCTTAGGAACGGGCCATATTCCTTGGTATATAAATAAAATTGAAGGAGAAAGAAGATTAATATGTAACATTGATTTCATTTGTCTCATTTTCATCAATCTACACTGATAATCATCACTCAGAGCACATAGATGAAATGATCTCTAGAATAAAGATAAACAAACCAAAATGAAAAATGAAAAATGAAAAAAAAAAAAATCAGATGAGATATGTGACTTAAGAATTCAATCACTCTCGGATCGGTCGAAGTGGAGGAGTTGGCCACAGCATTTGGGGCAAACTCCGACCTGTTTTGGAACCATGAAGTACATTAGACAGCCTTTGCAACCAGCCACCACAAGTACTTGGTTTATCTGCTGCTGTTGTTGTTCTTTGCCCTCGTATTGTTGTTGATGATGATATTGTTGTTGAGTTACCGATGAAGACGGAGAAGATTCAGATGAGGAACCATCACTATCGTAGGAGCTATCGTCTTCCGAGTAAAAATCGCCGCTGAATGCCGACGCCGGCATTCTTGGATCCTCCTTGGCTTTCATCCCTGTTCTCCAATTTATGTAGTATATCTCCCCAGTCTATAACAAGAAAAAAACGAGAGGAATTCAAAAAACTATCTTTTGGGGGAAGCCGATACAATACATGAATTTGATCTATAAAAGTGTTCACGAAAGATAAAAGGACGGCTTAGATTTCACAGCATTGACATGAATCTGAGATATATATTTATCTTTCATGAACACTTTCATAGATCAAATTCATTGATGTAAACATTTTCGTTAAAGAAATGAGAAAAAAGACAGTTTTTAATGCACCTTTTACACTTTTGAATATATTTTCACACGCTTATATAATTTCACACATTTTAACACACATTTTAAGCATTTTCTATTCTTCTTTTACTGATAAACTAAGATTCTTTTTCATGAGGTATAAGACAAAACATACTAGCTGTTCAGGAATATTTTCAATTTTTTTTTTGGGAAAAAAAAAACAAGAACTACTCAACAACGCAGCCTAGAGAAAAGTACCTTTGCTACCCATCATCGAAAACCAGAAAATGGTCCAACCCAGATCAAGTTTCCCAGAAAATTGATCAGAAAAAACACTCATTTGGTTGGTGGAACCTGAAATTCAATTTTGAAAAAAAAAAAAAACTCATTTTTACAACCAAAAAGACAAAAAGAAAAAGTACCACCAAAGTTGTGTTCTAAGATTCTCGGAAATTATTTTTGATAGAACAACACAACATGAAAAAGGATACCTTTTTTTTTTTGTTTGGTTCAACCCAGCATCAAAGTTCCTCAGAATTTTTTTCAGAGAGACCCCTTTTTTTTGTTTATCTTGAGATATATTTCTGATGAAAAAGATCATTTCAAGAAGAAAACAATACCGAAACGATAGCTTGAAGATTCAACAACATTATATGTTTGAAGATTTTCAGAAAACGTTTTCCGCCCGAAACAAACGGAGCGTAAATGGAAAATTTTCTAGAACAGAAACGGAACCTAGACTTTGATTTCTCCGAGCAAGAAATCAAGGAAGGTGTCTTGTTTTTTTCTCTTTGCTTATTTAGGGAGAAAGGAAATAGATGGTCTCTTGTGGAGAAAAAAAGGTGCATACCCATTTTTAGGGTTTTCTTTTGGGTCAAAAAGCAGATAAGAAAACAAGGGAAATGATCAGGAAACCAATAAATAAGGAGAGAGAGTCATTTAATAGGAAAGCCAATAGTAATAGGAGAGAGACAAAAAAGCAAGATCTATCATAGTATTCCCATTTAATGCCAATCTGAAAAAACAGGAAAAAAAATACATATCAAGGGATTTTCATTTTCTTTTGTTGCAGATCGACCCTCTTTTATTCTCAGCAAAAGAAATTTATTAATCATTGAAATTATTAGTGTATAACGGTAAGGATAAAGGCGTGACGTACAAAGGGAGTTTATTAATCGTTGAAACGAGTTTACAGAATTAAAAGGATCAAGAGCACGACGGATTATAGATCAAACCTTTAGATCGAGGCATTGTTCCCAGTGGTAAGGGAGAGTGGTTTGGGAATTAAGCTCTAAGGTGGAATCTGAGGCGTGATATTCTTGATTTTCCGTGGAATCTGAGGAGGAAGAGAACCCAACTCCACCGCCGCCGCTATGGATTGGGCTGTTTTGGTTGAGTGAGCAGTTTTGCAGAGATCTCTCTAAGGATGCTGTGATTGTTGCCATGTTTGGAGCTGTCATATTTGCTAACCACAAACTTAATATGAGGAGTTGTGGAGAGAGAGAGAGAGAGAGAGAGAGAGAGGAGAGAGAAGAGAGAGAGGGAAGATTAAAAGGGTGGTGGTGGGTTTATATGAAATCAGATTAGATAGAAAGGATGTTTGGGTGTGTGAAGATGAGGAAATATTAGAAAATAAGACTTGCAAATGACAGTTACATTCCAGTCCCTCCCACTGAGTACGCTTAGAATATTTGGAGAGGAGAAAAACTTATTTACGGAGGAGAACCTGAACCGTCCAAAAATGTTTTGGACGGTCCGGATTTTAAACAAAAATTTTCGGGCAAAAAAGTTTGTTTAAAATTCGAACTGTCCAAAACATTCTTAAATAGTCCAAATTCACTCCTTCTGTTTACAGCAACTCCGTGAATAAATCTGTCTTTTTCCAAAGAGGTCCCTGGTGGACCTGAGATGTGGCACTTGCCATTAGTATTTGTCACATTTATAGGCTTACCTTAATTTAACCTTATTTGTGTCAAAAGCTATTATTTTGGTTATGGTGTTGGGTCAAAAGCTAGTTCGGTAGCAATTAAGAAATTTATTGTGGAGATTAGGTACGTATGAAATACTTGTTGAGAAGTTACTCCGCTTTTGAATGTGAGAATACATCAATTTAGCTCTTATTAACTCAGATCAAACTACGAAACCGAATTCTGAGTTCCCCAATCCCCTCATCCCGATATTTCGTCATTCGACTACGTACCAATCCACTCAAAGTAAATGACTACGAAATTGTTGTGATAGTGTCCCACACCTATATCAGTCCGAACTTATGCTTTGCTCGGCCATCAAACAAACAGCGCCTTCTTAAGTTTTTTTTTTTTCCCCGGAAAAAACACAATTCATATAATTAAGGAAACAGTTCTTAAGGTTGAGTGAGGCAAAAGATTTTTAACACGAATTTTATTTTCGAAAATTAATGTACTTAATACCTAATGAAAAAAAACAAACACTTGGGATGTGATTGAAGAAAGTTAGAAATTAAGGAAAGGGAAAGAGATACTTGAGAAAAGATCGTGGGCGAGAAAAACAAAGGAGTGGGTGGAAGATTTATTTATTTATTTAATTTATTTTTTTGAAGCAATATTGGGTGGAAGGAGCTTAGAACCGGTAAAAGCGCTGTAACAAAAAAGAATGCCGGATATTTCTTCAACAGTTGTCGTTGTTGTTGTTTTTTAATATATATAGGTTTGATGTTCTTCACATGGCATAACATATTTTAAAAGAAACCTAAAAAAAATTCACAAGAGCGATGATTGAGAACGAGAGCGTAGAGAACGAGAATTGAGAGCGCAAAACATTATTGAAGTATTATGTGACTAAGTTGGGACGCCAACAATACAATTGCGAAATTATTGTTGCGTAACGAAAATACAAATTCAAATCATATGTTATTATGGAAAGTAAAAACAGATCACTCGTATGTTATCTTGTGTTGGGAGAGAATAATTTCCGAGAATATGGAAACATCTTTTGTGATGTTTTCTAGAACATGAAGTACTCTCCTCCAAATAATTCTCCAACCTTATAAATTATAAGATATAATCTATTAAAAAGTATTACGGACTCCAGAAAGGACTGCAAAATTAGGACGGAGGGAGTTAGCATTTATTTGTGATTATTGTTTGCACAAAAATACCAAATGAAATGTGCATGGTTGGGGGTTTTCCTTTGCTGCTTTTGTGACTCTTTTGGTGTTTAGTTGACGTCTTGCCTTCTGTTAGGTCTCGGGTGGCTTTTGCCGGTGTGCCCTTGGTCCTTTTAATCTTTGTAATCCTTATAAAGATTAATAATTTTTTTTTGCTTAGAAAAAAAAAAACCAAATGAAATGTGCATGGGTTTGAATACTATTAAGATTGATGTTTTTACAATTTGCTACAAGTGGGATTGGCAATGTTTAGATCTGGTTTGAATTTTTATCAAGATAAAAGAGTTTTGCCCACTTGTCTAAAGTCTTTCATGGTTTCTCCTTAATTGTAGGGCTCTTCTGTTACAAGCTAGTAACCAGGTGGTAGTCGCAAGAGTTTTGATTCTTTGGATCAGGCCGCAAGAAATACAGTTCTTGTGAATTTCCTAGTCTCCGTCTTTGACCGAACCGTGGAGGGAATTAGTCAAGATGCGCGTAATCTGACCAGAATACCCCTGATCGCTATTTTAAAAAAAATCAAGTTGGCCATATTAGAAACATTGAACCTAATTAACCTTTTTTTCTCCCTTTCTCTTTTCTTGACATTCACCCACTTATTAGTAAAGATTGGTCTTTACAGTACTAAAAGTAGGTGTACATTATCGCATTATGATTAACGTCTAAAAAGTCTTTTAATTCCATATATAATCTAACATTCTTCCTCTCCCTTACTGGCCGGCATTATTGATCTTGACTATTATGTGCTTAACACTGTTCGAGCCAGCCTTAAAGTTAAAAATCGGGCAAATTTTTATTAACGGTGAATCGAAGTCACGAGCTTTTGGCAAAGTAACTATATATTACATGCTGTTATGTTCTCACTTGAACAATGCCTCGAGATAACATTTAATTAGAACATATTATTTTTGGTCTATATTTACGAAAGAACGAAGGCAGATAATTGGGGGAAAAGGAGAGAGTCACCAATACTACATGTTTTCAGGATCGCAACATTAGAGTAGTTACCAAATCTTTCATGGCATAGAAAATACTTATCCACTAGGAAAACATGTCACTGGGGAAGAGGAGGAATGTGTGTGTGTGTGTGTGTGTGAGAGAGAGAGAGAGAGAGAGAGTCTGAGAGAGAACTGAAACACAGAAACTGAAAAAGAAGGGAGAGAGAGGGAGGGGGTCAGAGAGGGACAGTGAAGGGGGCTCACTACTCAGATTAGATTCCCACATCAGGAAAACTACTGATAATATTCGCTCTCTTTTGGACAACCCCACGCTTCTCTCGTGATGCCCACTCCCTTGCAGCTCCCTACCCTCTTTTTTTTTTCCCTGACTGCCGCAGTGTCCAGCTAACTTACGTACACCCAATTAGTTTTCTATCCGATTCTGTCAAAAGCAGACCAGACCATCCATGCTGGAACTAAAATTTACGAAAAATTATTTTCTTACGGTCTGACCCCAAAAATTGAATCATGATCAATTGTGTGGACCCCTCTCTCTATATACGAGAATCTCCAACCCAATACTCTACTTGAGAGTCTAAAAATAATGTAGAGTCTAAAAATAATATGTAATTTATTCAAAGAGTGATTATGGAGGAGTTCGCTATTGCTTACCCAACCCAATACTCTATTTTTTGAAACGGGGACTTTGGGACAACATGGGGGTGTCCCTATTCGGCCCTTCCATTTTCGACTTTGGACAACTCAAATTTTATCTCGACAATGAACGAATGGACGACTGAGATCTGTTCGGTTGAGATGAAATGGGAGTCGTCCATTGCCGAAATGGACGGCCCGGATGTTGTACCCTATTTTTCTACCTCTATTTTCAAGAACTCACTTTAAACCTCAAATATTACTCTTTCCCTCTAAAATTTGAATTCTTATTTTTCAAAAATTATTGAGATTGGTCTTTTTTTACAGAATTGTATGAATTTTGTAAAAAAAAAAAAAAAAAGATGACAAATATATGTTCAAATTCTAAAGTTGAACTCATTTTAGAACATGAATAGTAATTGAAACTAAAATATATGTACACCATTTTTTTCTTCACATTATCGAAGTTAATGACATTAAGACCAGAAAAATTGCTGTGTTTGGTTTGTGTTTTGAAATTTCTTTTGAAAAATAGTAGGGGTAATAAGTGGAGAGAGATAGAGATAAATGTTAGAAGTATGGAGAATTTTTTGAAAAATGCTTTTTGAAAAGCAAAGAGAACAAGGTTAGCTGAATGCTAACAAATATTCCTTCCGTCCCAATTTAATTGTCTTTTTTGAAAGTTCGTGTTACTTTTCAATTTATTATATCTTGTAATTTATAATATTTTATGTGATTTTGAAAACAATATATTATAGAACTAATCGATATCTATCAAACAAAATCCATATTGAATATGAAATCCATTGCCGATACGAAGACATAACTAATTTTTAATCCAGTTAGAATAGAACGAATGACTATTAAATTGGGACGGTGGGAATACTTTTTTTTTTTTTTGCCAAAACGATAACAGATAATATTATAAATCCAAGAAAATAATACATCAAGAGGGATCTCTATCCCTAAACAAGGGATCAAGTAACCAAACAGTCTGTCCAAAGACTACACCAACTCCAACTAAACCCACCTCTCCAAACTAACGGAGCACTGCAGAAAACAACCAAAAACACCTACACAGGGGTGAAAGAAGCCCCACAAACGGAAAGAAATCTCACATAAGGGACACCAAAGAAGAGAACTAGAAAAAAAAAAAACCGGTGACAGAACCAAACGGAGGGAATACTTAAAAAGCTTGATTCTTGACACTTAAATTGAGACGGGGAGAGTACTATAATGTCGGTTTGTAAATTTAGAACTGGGGGAGTTTCCCAATTCATTCCCTACACAATGCACAAGAAGATGTTGTAGTTGTGTGCATGAAGGGAACATATCCTAGTGGCCTTGGGGCATACCCATTCCTTCCTTGTGCTGTTGGGGACACATTTTCCACTTGTGAGAATGGGAAGCTAAGCGAACCTTCTTGCAACTATATTCATATTCCCTAGGTTCCAATATTAAAAAAACAAAAAGAAAAGAAAAAGTGGATTATATTCCCTAGCTAGTTGCCCTTCTGATTTGAAAGCATAGTTAAACAACACACACAGCTTATGAATTATACGGGGCGGTTCCGGGACACCTAAAAAAACATCCTAAAGTTCTTAATCAAATTTTGATAATCCGAACCGTTCAATATGTTTAAAATGTGTTTTTAAGGGTACTCGTGAGAAATTAGCTCAAAATATGACCGAGAAGTGCTCGATCTAAATATTTTTCCATATAACAATATATAGATATTTATGAAAAACTATTTGGATCAAGCACTTTCCAGTCATATTTTGAGCTGATTTCTTGCTAGTACCCTTAAAAACATGTTTTAAACACATTGAACGGTTCGGATCATCAAAATTTGATCGAAAACTACGAGATTGAGATTTGGGATTTTTTTTAGATGTTTCCGGAACCGCCCTATGAATTATATATTTTAATGACCGGAGGTCCGGGTCAGCTTACGTACACTTCGACGAATTTCGGGGCTCTAAAATTAACGACCGGTCAAACTCTCCGGTGGTTCCACGGATTGGAATATTTGACCTCCATAGGATTCAAACATGCTACTTTATCGAGACAAACGGGTATTTGTTTTCTTGTGTCCGCTTGGCCAAATTCGCTGCAGCTATATTCTGAGTTGAAAGCTATATGTTGGACTGGGTTCTAATATTCGGTCCTTAAATGGGCTTCATGGTCCAATTCTCCAGTGTGGGCTCAAAAAAAGTGGTCTCTTTTCTCAGATCATCTTCTTGACTAAAATTAGGGAAAATGACGGCCAAAAACATATTTTGATAATTAATACCCGTCAAGAATATTTTCAGCATTAACAAATGTTCTCAGCTTATCCTTAGCGGGTATTAATTATCAAAACACGTCCTGGGCCGTCATTTTCCCCTAAAATTATTTGTCTAGGGCTCGTTAATCGGATATAAGTGTCAGATTGGAATATTCAACCAGAAGGGACCAAATATTCAGTATTTGTTACAAGTAGTATTAAATGCTCATCATCAAATACATAATCACATAATTGTATAGGTCATTCAGGATTAAAATCACATTCACAAGATAATTTCGATCATTAAGAGAAAATAACACATACATTGTTGTAGTTCATGTTGTATATCAAGAACTACGGTTGGTTTGCCATCCACATCATTTCCCTTACCTTGTTCGGTTCATATTGGTGTTTTAAATTATTACTATTATTATTATTATTTTGAGGGGGACCTAACGTTTTAAATTTATTTATTACTAGTAACGTGTTGATTTGGATGGGTTTGGTTTTGCAAATGAAGCTTCATAATTGGAAATTCTTGTCAATATCACAGCCAAGACAGCGACGAGTACTCTGTCCTTGTGCAGATGGTCTAACAAGAAAAGTACCGAGGCTCAACACCATTTTTTTTCTTTTCAAAAATGGCGTACGTGATGGTAAAACGTCTATCTAGGGAAGAAGAGAGGAAAAACAAATGAATTGGCAATTTGGCACCCAAGAGAACCTTCCTAAGCAATTACTGAGAGAGATACCAATTGGCAAATCCCATCAACTTTGTACTTCATATTTGATATTTCATAAGGGGGACCATTTTGCACATCTCAAATTTAGTAAGGGACCTTTTCACAAGCACAAAATAAAATTTAGAGGCAGTTTTGCTCCAATTTAATTAACTCAGTTCTTTTATAACTCGGGTGTTCGACTTAGAGCATCTCCAACCCTTGACTTCAAATTGGAGATGTCAATTTTTTTTTGAAGGCTGATGTGGCATTTTGGCATCTCCAATTTGACATCAAAACCTCATCTCCAACCCTTGTGTCAAATTCTATTTACTTGACATCAAATTATCTCTCTCCAACCCTTACGTCAAAATACAAATAGTCGTTTTTTGAAATTTGGCAGGCAAGGTGTAGGTAGTCAAAGTTGGCATGCTTCAATATCCCCCCTTCATCCATGTCAAAAGCCACGTAGGATTTGGCCTAAAAAAGGCATCTGGGTTGGTTTGTCAATTATCTCCCGTTGGAGATGCTCTTAGGTGTCTGGACCAGTTTAAGCGCATCATGACTAATCCTAGAGGCTTGTTTCCAATTTAATTCAGTTTCCCGCGTGGAGCCTTCCATTTTAGGCTGGAAAAAGCTACAGGCAGCTTCGGATAAGCTCCCGCAAACATAATCTTTTGCATTGTTCTAAGCCAGAAGCGGATTAGCAGCATTCAAAAACCAGGGTTCTTGTGCCTGACGTAATCCGCGATATCTATATTTTTTTTGTGTGCTCGCTTTCGATTTCATAATTTTCTGCATTCCTTTTCTCAGATTACTTGTTAAGGTTCTGGTCGAGGATTATCAAAATCTTAGTGTTACATAAACCAACAAACAGTACAATTCACTATTTTCGTACGGTGACGGTCAAGGACGGACATATAATTTGGGAAGAGAAAGTTATATAATTTCCAATATTTTGACCACCTATAACAATAACATGTTTTTCTAAGAAAATAATTGGGGCATCATCCAATTCATTTATTTTTTTAGTAATTTTCTAGTTATTATAGATGTCTTTAAAGCTTCTTAAAATTCGAAAATTTGGATTACATTAATTTTTCCTAAGAGCATCCGCAATAGGTGTGTTATATTTGTGTATCAAAATGTTTGTTAAGGTATGTGTTAGGATAAAAAATGGGCCCCACAAGTGTGTGTTAACTTAGGAGTGTGTTAGTATATATGTGAGTACCTCAATGGGTTAGTTAGGAGTATGTTAACTTTTTAAAATATATATAGAAAAACAATGAAAAAGGCAACAGTAAATTTAAAGTTTGAAAAAGGCAACGTAAGTTTTTAGCCCTTTGATTTTTAAGTAATGCTACGATGACAACAAAAATTTACAACATCTTTACAACATTTGCCACGTCATCACTGAGATCCACAATTTCACCCAACAAATAAAAAAATTAAAATAAAAGGAAAACAAAGGAACACCAGATCTGAAAAACAAACGGAGAGTGAGGGAGAGAAAGAGAGAGGGAGGAGGAGCACCACCACCAGCGACTCCCACCACCGCTGGAGACCACCACCACCACCGGCTCCACCTCGATCATCTCATGGGTTTAATTCCATATTTTTTTTCTCCCGATTATTCTTGGTTCCCATGGGTTTCTCTTTCTCTAAATCTATAGAAAGAGACGAGATGTATTGTTGTCTAATTTTCATCCCTCATATTCTAATTTTCATGTTGATTTTTACTGATATATTTGGAGTCCGGTGACGAGATGTTGCTCCGTTTGGTTTGGAAAATTGGTTAGATCAGAGAATGACACGGTTTGATTGTATTGTTATGTTTTATGGTTGAAGTTTGAATTTATAGAGATATGGCCCACTTATTGTTTGTTAGCTTGGTTGTCAAACTTAATAACCATGCTAACACACTATTAGATTTAGCACACTCTAACACACTCTAACAAACATGCATTGTGACACAAAAAATACACTTTTATTTGTTAAGTCTTAACACACACAATTAACACACTAGTTAACATACCCACTGCGGATAGTCTAAGACAGTAATAGATTCTCAATCTAGTGAACCCCTAATAAAATTTCAAGAATAAGTTACTATAAATATAATCTAGAAAGTACTAATATTTTTTTTCTGTGGTATTTAAGATTTGTCATTCATAATGTTCTATTTTTTAATTCTTCTTGATAGGATAATTAGAATAGTAATAGGATGCTAATAAAAATATTACTAAATAAAGAATAGGGTTAAAAATCAATTCAAAGCCAAAATATCCCATGACATTGACCAAGCAACAAACTCCCACGAAAATTCCAACCTTCAAAAAAGTCGAATTTGGAAATCCTGTAATGCACAGTTAAATGATTAAAAATCAATTCAAGCCAAAATATTCCATGACATTGACCAAGCAACAAATTCCTACGAAAATTCCAACCCTTAAAAAAGTCAAATTTAGAAATCTTGTAATGTACAGTCGAATTACAAGGTCGAAGTACGACCGATATAACTGTCCATTTCGGCACGGACAGCTCAGTTTTGATACGAGCTCTCTATTGCGTGAATTAAAATCCAAGTCGTCTAAAATTGAAATAGACGACTGGATTGGCCGCACTACTGGATCCCGGATCCTTCACAAAGTCAATATTCAGTATTCATCGTTTTCGTCTAAAGTCCGCTACATACGTTTCTTTTTCCATAAACCCCAAACGCGTAATTGAAAAGAAAAAGAAAAATACTACTCCTATCAAAATCCACAATCCCTCTCTCTCTCTCTCTCTCTCTCTCCCCACCAAAATCAAAGCTTGAACAAATTGTCAACATCGGCGATCGACGAAGCTATATCGGAATGGCGAAGACCGACGACGAGCCGACGATCGGGATCCCCTACAACGCGACCTACCAGGCCGCGATGCCCCAGCAGCATCACCACCATTACTACATCGGAAACAACCCCTATCAAGCCGGAATGATCCCTCCGAACGCCGTCGTTGGCGATCCCAAGGGAATCCCGATTCAACAGACCATGTATAAGGATACGCCTGCTCCTTTTGACTGCGTTCACTGCGGTAGTTCTGGTTTGACCACCGTCAGGTAATTCCGTGATTCCAGTTGGATGTATTTTTTTTCCCAGTTGGATGTTAAAATTTATCTTGTAGAAATTATAGGGTTTTATGGTTTCGTGTGCATGTGAGCGTGAAAGCATCTTTTAAAAATATCTCAAAGCACTAAAAATTTGTGAGAGCAAGGATTGAAAGCATGAGGTAATTGATTCTGTGATTCCAGTTGGAATTTGAATTCTCTTCTAGAAATTATAGGGTTTTGTGGTTTCGAGATGTCAGAAGCTAAGTCACAAGCATGTGTGTGCGTGTGCGGGAATGCGAGCATCCAAAATGTTTGTCCGGTCCGCAAAACGATAACTTAAAAATAACACGAACATTTAAAGAAAAATTCAAACTTTTTTCAATAATTTACCGGAGACCAATGAGCTCTTTGAATTTATGAAAAAAATTAAATTTGTTCTTGAAATAGTTGTATTATTTTTAAGTCCTTGTTTTGCGGACCGGACAAACATTTTGGAACTGAGGTAGTACTAAATTTGCGAGAGCGAGAATCGGAAGCGCAAGCGTAGAGTGAGGATTGAGAGCAGAGGTCCAGAGGACCCTACCAAAGGATTATGTGACTAAGGTCGGAAGTCTAATTGAAATGTGAGAAGATTTTTTGGTGTATTGTTGAAGATGTGATTATTGCCTTCAAGTGCTTTGATTGGCCTTTCTTCTGTGAAAACAAATTTTTTTTTTTGCTATTATGTTGATTTCGTATCGATCGCACACTACTCCAATCTTGATTTAGTTTGGTTGTTGGACTTGATTTTTGTTGGAGACTTCTACCTAGATGTAGTCTCCTATTGTTGTCGTTGTCGTTGTGGAGGATTGCAAAGAGAAAAAGTTTCTTTTTGCGAGTCATATATTTCTAGGTAGTTTTATTTTTTTCATCGGCATACAATTGTATAGATGTTCAATTGCTGATTCAGTTCCATCCGAACCTTATCTGGTAGTGTAGCACTATTTCCGAGGAGGAGCTTCAAAGTTACGACATTCTAGATTCAGAGGGGAAAAGGGCTTTTGTGATGGATGGTGATAGTGGATGCACAATATTCTCCTTAGGTTTTGGGTGGAAGGTTCTGTTAAAAGTGGTAAATATATGTGATCCTTAGGCTAGCCTAAGTCACAAAATGCGCGTGCGTGAACTAAAGTGGAAATGAGAGACCGTGAAAGTGCCTTTCGAAAATATCCCAAGCAACTAAATTTACGAGAGCGAAGATTGAGAGCAGGAGCAAAAAGTCCTATCAGAGGATTATGTGACCTAGCGGCCAGCCCATATTTGGTTGGGGGCTCGGAGCTCCCACAGTCCCACTCCTTCACTGGAGAAAAGAGATACTACATGGTGCAGCATTTGGCTGGTCACAGAGCTATGTTGACTGCATAAGATGATAAAATTGAAAATGCTTTTCTTGCTTAAGAACGATGAGACTTGTTAAGGCAATTTATTGAGCTGTTGCACTAAAGAAGTAAGTGAGTTCTTTTCAAAATGCTATACGAATTCATTAGAGGGAGAAAAGGAAGTTCTACGATGTAAAGAGCTGTGATTAATATGATTAAGGGGAATTGTTTCCCTTTTGATATGAATGGGTTCCAAAGGTACAATAAGAGAACACAAGCGTAGTGCTACTGGATATTCATGGTACAGGTTTGGACACTTCTTGCGCTAGTGGCATGTTATTCTTCATCTTTGCATTATGAGTTTTGGAAATTGCGATTGGTATGAGACTATGAGTTTCTGAAAATATATAGGTGACAGAACATTTATTGGAAATCAAAAGGTTAGTTGTAGCATGTGTTAAGAAACACATTCCCAATGGTAATATACTTGGAAGGCTCATTTTCCATGACTCACGTTAACTTACGGTGGGTTATGCTGATTAATATGGTAAACATTCTGGTTGCAGATAGCAAATAAAAGAAAAACACAATGGGCGCTTGATTTGGTATTGACAGCGTTTAAAACGTGAACCACAACAACTAATGCTTAATGAGCACGTAGATCCACCAAAGAAATTGCCAAAGTTGATCCTTGTTCCATAGAGTGAATTATTTTTGTCATAAGCAATCTCTTTGATCATATAGTCTAGTCGACTGTTCTTTTTCCGGGTGTGTGTGGGTGGATGGGTGGTGGGGGGTTGGAAGCTGGATAAAACAATTTGATTTCTGTTGGTTGTTGTTTGGGTTGCAGTCTTTCTGCTTATATGCTGGCATGATGGCATCTTGTATATTGGTTAAAATTTCCGCTCTTCTCCCTTTCCATAGCTAGCATGTTTATATCTGCATGTACCTGTAGTGGAGAAGAGTTGAACCTGTTTCATACATGGTCCAAAATGTTAGCCAAGTGAAATTTTGTTGATATAACTAGAAAAGCAAAATGTCATGTCTCGCTTGGAAGAATCTAGAAGTTTGGTAACTTACAAATGGTTAACGAATGAATCTACTAAATAATGTTATGTAATTTTAACCCTTGTAATCTCCTTGCCTCATACAAAGTTCATTGTACTTGGATTTGCATTAATCAAGTTTCACCTAGCCCCCTGTTTCTCTTTATATGCGATTTAGATCAAAACCAAGTCTGGCAGCTGTTGTTGGTTGCATGATGCCTATGATGCTTGGAGTTTGCTTTCTTTGTCCTTCAATGGACTGCCTGTGGCATAAGTATCACTATTGCCCAAGTTGCAAAGAGAAGGTACTACATAGCATGTACAGACAAAAATTGTTTTCCATTCCTACGTCATGTGGCTTTGAACTGTAACGGTTCTTCGTTTTCTATGCAGGTTGCTGATTTTGAGAAGTCTGATCCTTGTATAGTAATGGATCCTCCACACTGGACAGAGCCAAGCTTTGCATTGCCCGCATGACTCGATGAGTTCTAAACATGCCTTATTCATGTGTGTTTTAGTCACTTGGATGTGTACATTTTCTGCTTTAGCAGAACTGAACCATCTGTTATTCATATGTGAAGATGTACTGGAAAATTGCTGGGAACTACCTTTACCATACTGTAACAATAACGCTCTATTTTAGAATAATGGAGTTCATACTTCATTCCATATAGTTTGCTTATGATTTCTGGAATTACTCTAATGCACGAGATGGTTTCCACATGTCAACATACTCTTGCTTTGTTCGATGGTAGCACGTATTTAAATCGGCCAACATGCTGTTGCTATGTTGGTTGGATGGAGTAATAGGCCCGCTTTTATGTCTGTTAGCTGAGAACCTGGTGTTCATTGTGCATTCCTTGCGTAACAGATGAAATGGCTGTGTTTAACTGATTCAATGTTGAAAATCATGTGAACACTATAACAAAATGTTTAGACAAATTTTGCTGTCCATTCTTGTGTTACAACCCCAAGATATCTTTCTATCAAGTTTCTACTCAGCCTACTTTGTGCAATTAATGTCCAAGCTTAGGATTGTACCCAATCTTTCAGTAGAAGGCCATAAAATTCATTTCAATATTTCCCACTGTTAAATGCCTAAAACTGAGAAGCATAGACATGTCTACCTGCCTCACGTATCCGTGCGCGACATGTGTCCGTTCTACACGAGATGACACTCTCCGGACATGTGCCGGGCAAGCCTAAATAGGTACCCAACTTTTTCAAAAAAAAAATTACATGGGACACTTTGTGGACACTCACTCTTGGACACAACGGGAACACATTAAGGGCACATTCTAGAAGGCAATTTTAAACACTTGGCACATAGTGAGAAATTCCATGGATGTTCAATTCTTGGACACTTAAAAAATTAACCATTGATTTGTGTCTTCATAATGTTAAGACTATTTGTGGTTTTCATCTTGCTAATGAATTCATAAGATGCATGCATATATTCTACGAAAATATATTTATTATTCCATGTGTCCATAATGTGTCGATGTCCTAATTTTTTAAAGAATGGCGTGTTCCCTTATCCATGTTGTGTTGTGTTCATTTCCCATGACCGCATCCGCATCCATGCTTCTTAGCGTTTAACCATTGAACTCTATTTGCTGGTGTTTGTTAGGATCTAGCTTCTTATATGAGATATATAGCTAGACAATTACGAAAGCCCAAAGAATCTGATAATTCTTATGGTTGAATTATCAGATTCTTCCTAGTTCCTCTTGAAAAAATGTTAGGAAAGTGATCTGCCTACCTTCCGTCTTTTGGTTTTAGGAGATCATCAGATTCTTCCTACCTGACAAGAATTGGAACGCTGCACAGAAGAGTGGGGTCCAGCATGAGAGACAAGAGCCTGTCAAGTTAGCCAAGGAGTGACTGCCTGATAACCAAACAGAGGGTTCTAGAACATTCTGCATCTCCACGTTTCAACTCCTACCGTTAAGCACGGTAGAAACAAGAATGGGTAGTATCGAGACCCCTTGGGAGGCTACAGGCAAGTCATCCCTGGCTATCAAACAAGGCTTTTATCTTCATGTAAGACCTCTCTTCCTATCTAGCTCTTAGTAAGTGAAGCCCCTTCGGTGCCTGCCGTACACCATGTTTATGGTCTTCTATATATAGAGCCGTTGAGTGGTCATCTAGGATAGATTCTGCTCGCTGTATTAGTAAACGCCTCCGTTGTCAACATGCATGATCGTATCAGATATTGTATGTCCTCGGCATGGAATCAATTCTTGGATTTGCATTAGCTCATTGTATTCCATTCAATCCTCTGACGATAATCTTCCGGATGAGGTTCGAATTTTCTGAGTGCCCACGAGGCAAAAGCTATGAAGTAATCAAAGGATAAAGAAATTCTAAAATTCTGCCCGCGTTTCGCTCTTCTGTTGACCAGTTATCGTTCTGTTGGTGCTATTTGCAGTCGAGATCAACGTTAGCCAACCCTGAAAGGTGTTTTTCTCTTTTGTCACAAGTCAGTTTTCAACAATTCTCTCTCTTCTGGTATGCTAATTGATTCTCCAACTGGAAGGCCTTTGACATTTTGCTATAAAGCATGCTGAGGGAGAATAAATTGTGTCAAACATTGTTCGAGTGATTTTTTGGGTCAAGTTGGGTATTAAGCCTTTTGTACCTTATGCGACCTCCAAATGTTGTTTGCTTTCCTGGCTTTGTGATACTATTATTCGACACACTAGTGTATTGATATGACCAGACAACACAGGTCAAATTTCTTCTCTCTTCACCACCACAGAATTGCTAATTTGCTTTTTGACTGTAGGAGTAATTGATATGATGCTTTGAAGTTCTTATCCATCTCACAACATGGGTTATACACCCAAAAAGCACTGCAACTGGCTTCCAGTATAAAGAAAGAACATGACAGAAAGTATAGTACGTATCATGTCGTGTTTCTTGCAGGTAAATTTATGGTAAAGATTGGTTATCGTTTCGGCTTCTACAGCATTGTACGTACGTAGGATTAGTCGAGATGTGCGTAAGCTGGCCTAGACACTTGAATTTTCAAACCCAAAAAAAAAAAATTCTAAGAAAAAAGAAGTCATAAGTTGCAGCAGGTTGTATCTGTTTTCTCTCTATATATAATCTGTGTGTGGCATAAAGAGAATTATATCTATCTCAATTCAACCTGATTTCGGCCTCCTGCTACTGTATTTGGCTCTCAAGTTTGTGGAACGTAGCTTTTATTTCAGCGCGCCTATGGAATTTTATGTCAAGTTTGAGCCAAAGCAGTAGCATGGCGGGCATGTGGTTACTCAGCCGAGTTTTGACATGTCCCAGTCTGTCTAGGTCACCTTGCCCGGTCGTCACCACATGGATGCCGAGATGTCACTGCTCCGACACATGACGAGGACCGATGTGGCAACTGACAAACGTCATGGGTGACATCTTGGAAAGGTCCGGAGAAGGTCACGGATGATGTTTTGTGCACGAGGCCGTTATGTGGGCACGAGGTGTTTGGAAGTCAAGTCACTCTCTTATATACGCGATAAAACTCTAGAAAGTTAGGTTATGCTTTCTCCTTATCGTATCGTTGAGTAATTCTTAAGAAAGAGGCTGACTTAACCATCCGAATGCTCTCCGACCAATTTCCGACCGGTTGTCTCCACGACTATAGACGGGAGTAATCAACTCCGCCACACAATAATTTTCAACTAGTTTTTTTTTTTTGATCAACAGCAAATTTCATTCCAAGAAGCCTAACGGCACTTACATGAAATAATCATAACAATCGGTAAGAGCTAAATCTACTGAAAACTAGGAAACGAGCAAATCACAAATGGGCATACAAGCTCAAAGACGCATTACTGCAAAAGCAGACCGACACGATGCGGCGTAGGGTCCATCCTAGCAACAATAGATGAGCAACCCGGAGTTCAAACCATTAGAGCGGTCCTCAAAAGGCTAATGTTGGCTTTCACGGCGAAAGGGACGAATCCCTCACAGCCGCAAAGGGAAGCTCCAGACTCCAGAGCGAGTTTCTGCTAGCACTTCGAAACTCCGGGCGCGGCAGATGACCAGACAACCCACAACAAGCCAGACCTCCTTTCAAGCACACAAACCGGGATCTGGAATCCAGTCCGGACAGAAATCAGCCACCAAAAATCAATCAACGGTCACAGCAGCATCGGAGTCAGCCAAAAACAGTCGGCATACACCGACCACAACACAACACCACTACCGAAAAGAGAGATCAAACAGCCACCACACACATAAAAATTATTTCCCACCACCATCTCCCACCGGATCTGGGAAAACCAGACCGGGACAAAAATCCGAACAGAGAGGAACCTCGCCGGAGAAGAAGAGGCACAAAAACGGCCAAAAAAACAGACAAAACTACCTCCTAATCCTCCCAAAACCCTAATAATTTTCAACTAGTTGTCTAAGCCTTCATTAAACATATCAGTACTGTTTTCTAGTAGCTAATTAATTAAGGAAGGAATGATTATTCGGTGCCTCTGGGACATTGGTAGGTGGGTATCCCAACTACCTCCTCACTACACATTCCACACAAATGTGCGGTGAGGAAGGAGTTTGGGATACCTACCATGCCCCGGGGGCATTGAGTACTTTTTCGTAAGACGAATCACCGGTGTCTTTTTAAGGAGGAAAAACACGGTGTGTAGATGATTATATATATAGGGGTTTCAGGGGTCATCCGGAATCGATCCGACCAACTGACCGAGGGATCCTGTAGGCCATATGGCCTCACACTCTCACCGTACCCAAGTCCTTCCACAACTATATATGGCACAAGCATTATCTTTCGGTCAAATGATAAAAAGGAGTAGCTGGTCTATAATTGTGAATTTGTAAATCTCCATATGTTGCTTTTGGTGGAGTACTGCAAATCAAAAAAAAAAGGTTTTAACAGAAAAGGGTGGCGGGAAACTTGCTTCCTTTCTTGTAAACATGTAGGTCATGATAATTATTTGAACCATAAAAAGGTCCTTTTGTTTAGATTACCCTTTTTAATTCTAACTCCTTTATATCAACTTAATTATGATTTGAGGTGATCTTGAGCCCACCCAGGTGACCCAGCATTAGCAATACAAGCACCTCTTTTAATAAGTATATGTGATTTGTTGGAGATTTTCCTTAACCGGGGGGGGGGTCTAGTCGACCTTGATTCTGAGTAAAATCTCGTTTGAGATCGAATCTCAACTTATAAATCGAAAGGCTCCTAAACATATTCTCGAAACTCAATTAGAAGGTTTCAAAACAAGTTTTACCTGCTCAGCTCGACTCGGCTCATTTACTCTGTTACCATCATTGCAATATAGTAGTAACAAAGAATTGTCATTGCAGCACATAGTAGTAATTTCTTTTTCTATATGACTTGTACTGGTTCTTTGTTATGTGGTGGGTCTGGAACCAACTTTAGCACTTGAGAGGTCAATGGTCCTTGCAGAAGGCTTTTTTCTCTTAGAAGAAGAAACACTAGCTAGCTAGCTGGGACTTTTTACACTGGCTAAAGGAGAAGATAACAAAGTGGTGGTGCAAAGCCTAGTCAAGTCACTTCTTTTGAGAAGCAAATCATGGTTTTGTTCTACAGATATACAAAGGTAATATTTGCCTGTCCCACCCCTACCCCCATCATGTAATTGGTTTGGTGGGATGGACAAAACGACATGCACATGCAGAGAGAGAGAGAGAGAGAGAGAGAGAGAGAGAGAGAGAGAGAGAGAGAGAGTCTTGACAACTCAACAATGAGGCTATTAATCTTTACTCCTTGTGCTTTTGGGCGAGCAATTAACATCTCATAGAATGAATCCATTTTCAATTCTAGCTTTGATGATCATTGTATAATACATACATAAGGGTATTTTCGTGACTATAATGCGGTTCAGTTCTGGTAACGGTTCAATTTTTGGTGCGATTATCCTATAAAACTAAAACTTTCTCTTGTTCGTAGTACAAAATTTGAAGCTTTCTTACAAACACATCGTTCGGTAAACGATTTTCGAACTCAATCGTTCACGCAGTAATCTTTTCTGAAAATGTTCTTACCGATTGGAAAACACCGAGAAGACGTATTTGAAAATGCAAAACTAAAATTCTGTTATTCCAAAGTAACTTTTAAAAAGTGCAGTGAAAAATTGTAGTGACTGCTAGTTTTGGTTTGACAACCAAACATCATGATTTCCTTCCTTAAAAAGTTTGTTGGCAAACGAGAACACCTACCATGCGGATTTGACGAATTTGAATTTTGAATGGATTGTGATTTTGGCACTCTAAAAATTGATGGAGGGGTTTCAAAACTGAACTATGTTGATACACAAAACGAAGTCGTTTGGAGCCCCTCCATCAATTTTTGGAGTGCTAAAATCAATTTCCAAAACAGAATACTGGAAACAAGAAATAACATGTTCAAGGAAAAAACATAAAGAAATTATTGAACACCCCCGACTGGCGACCACCGCGAATTTCCAAGTAATTAAAACCATTAGAAATTATTCGTAACCCAATTAAGTAGTTTGGCTTAGTAGGCATGAAAAAGCTAATAAGTGATTGTCTTCCATAAGGTTGGCTGTTCAAATTCCACGTGGGCTAGACATATCAAACATTGGGGTTATTGGAGAGTTTATCCGGTCATTAACTTTTAAGGTCCCAAAATCAGTCGAGGGACGCGCAAGCCGAACCGGACATTTGGTTATAAAACAAAAACAAAAAAAGAAAGACTTACTCGATCGTGTTGCTGTGCATATTAATCAAGAAATTGATAGTGCAAAGGTAGGGAAATGCATGTGAGCTGCCCGTGTCTCAATAATTCTTTGGTTTTTGGCTCCGACACGATTATTCAAGACATTGTATTGATTCTCCCACCCACACACATTCACACGCTTCCAACAGTGTGGTGCACGTGAAACTTTTTTTTATATGTATCTATATATATTCTAATGTGTTTTATAAGAATTGGGGATGGTGTTGTGCACATTGTGCAAATCCGAACCGTTGATCTTGGCAATCAACGGTCCAGATTGCCGAATGATTGAATGGTTGAGATTATCCACAGCACCGTGCAATCCGGACAGTTGATTATCAAAATCAACGGTCCGGATGTGCACAGAACTGTGTTGTCCCCGGGTTGGTGTTATAAGATGTGTTTTATTGCATGATACTTGTGCTGTTTTTGCTTCTTTTAATGATCAATTGTTCAGGAAGCACAATTACATTTAAACTAATTCTGAAGTTCTGAAATTTACGATTAAAAAACCTTTTAAATCTTATGAATCCATTTATCCATATGATCTAGTACAGTATAATCCAAATATTAGTGATGAAGCCTAAAAACTTTATACTATATATATTGAGTCTAAGAGCATCCCCATTGTAATAAATAAATGAGTGTGGATAAGCAAATTTAACAACAATACTAAAAAAAAAAAACTCGACATTATAATAAGCAAAGTTACAAGTCTTTTAACAAATAATCAAATTCCACCCATTCCATAACCAAACTTAACAACTTTTACCAATAACCAAACTCAAAACTCAATAACTCACAAACACTCCACATTGGAATCGTCTCAACGAGACGAATAATTTGGTATGTTCGGGTGTGTGATTGGAACTCATTTGCAATTAGACAAAATGTGTATTTTTCTTGGGGGGTTTTTTGGTTAGGGATGCAAAATAACCAATGTGGAGATAGAAGTTGTTAAGTTTGATTATGAACTTAATGGATAATAAATGTTGACGTGACACATTTTGGTTATTGGTTTTGATTATTACCATTGCGGATGCTCTAACTGCTTGACATTTTGTCTAGCGTTTAATTAATCTACAATTGAATGCAAGTGGTAAAGAGCATTTGCCCCCGTTCGTTTTTATCCTTATTCAAATTTTTTTCATAATTGTTAGTTTTTCGTCAATTTTTTGGGAATTATTGCATCGTTATGACGAAAGGAATCTAAAAAGTAAAAAATTATGTTCGAAATCCAATTTTTTTTTTAACAAAGACAAAAAAATTAGCTTATTTTTGTCTTTATTCAAAAAAATTAGGTTTCGATCGTAATTTTTTACTTTTTAAATTCTTCTTGTCATGACGATGCAATAATCCCCAAAAAATTGACGAAAAATTAACAAATAAGGGAAAAAAAATTGAACAATGACAAAAAAAATAAGCCAGTTAGCTTATTTAGCCGAACGGTTAGTATTCACATCGAGAGTTGGGCGTCTCCTAAACGCCTCAAACCTACTAACAAATGATGTACAGTATAATGTTTGTGTCTTCCTTCCTTAACAAAAGAAAATCAACTAGTGACACTGAGCCATTTGTTATATTTTCAGTGCTCCAAGAGCAATGCATCACGGACGCTGCTTCACATGACGCATTGTGGTGAAAACTACTCTACATCAATGGGAAAAAATTTCAGTGCCGAGCGGGTACCACGTGGTGTCCGCTCGTGCATCCGAGCCGTCCATTTTGTATTTGGACGGTGTTTGCACGGCTCAGATTTTGAGAGAGAAAGTGTTGGGGTGAGAGGAGAGAGAGAGTTTCAATCCGAACCGTCCAAAAGTGATCGGACGGCTGAGATGAGCCGAGCGGGTGCCACGTCGGCAATACCCGCTCGACACTGAAAAACTTCTCACATCAATGTATTACTACGTGAAAAGCCTATGCTCCACAAGCACTCCGGTTCGGTGTGAACGATACGATACGATACGATACGATACTACGGCCACAAGAGGGTAACCCTAGATTCCAGTGAGACTTGTACGTACCCTCGGATTTAGAGCATATTGGAGAAACGTCAAACCACGAATAACAATGAGTGCTCCACTGTCTTCTCTTTTGGCCAAAAATAAAATAAAAACAAACAAACAAATGGGTGCTCCATAAATTTCCCAACAAAGCCTCTCCTCCGGATTCCTTATTTATTACCTCCTCCTTCCTACCTTATTTAAAGAGAGATAGACATATACATACAAGGACAACCCTCTCTCTCTCTCTCTCTCTCTCTCTCTCTCTCTCTCTCTTGCGAACAAAGCTCAACTCTTTTTTTAGTGGGCAAGGCTTTCAAACTTCCACCCACAACGCTTCAAGGTTTCCCCAGAAAATGGCCATCCAGTTTCTGTTTCATCTCTCTCTTCTCCTACTAATTCTACTATCACCACCACCCACAACTGCAAATCTAGAAGGTAATACTTCAAAGAATTGCAAGAGATCTGATTACCAAAAAATCTCCATTTTTTTTTCCCAACTCAATTTGATTACTTTATACACTAGTAGTATTAATTAAACAGTGAGTACATTTAGCAGCTCCGTTTTTATTTTGCTATTTCTTTTTTCTTTTTTTTTGGGTACTTCGGAATATTTATTTTGCTATTTCGATTGGTAATGGTGGTTGTGAATAAAACAGGGGATGCTCTGTATGCATTGAGGAGGGCTGTGAATGACCCACACAATGTGCTGCAGAGTTGGGATCCGACTTTGGTGGATCCTTGTACTTGGTTCCACGTTACTTGTGATTCTGATAATCGGGTCACCCGCCTGTTAGTCCTCTCTCTCTCTCTCTCTCTCTCTCTCTCTGAGTGTACAGAGAGTGTTTGAAAACTTAAAGGAGCTTCAAAAATATGTTCGAATCTAGTTTGTTTGTCCATCAAACTTGTTTCAAACAGTAATAATCGAGCGATCTTGAGTAGCTTGATTTTTTAATACATGACAAGCTCAACGAGCCAAGTACCAATTTGTTGAAGCTTGGTTTAATAATTTAGCGAGCTTGAAAAAAATTATTCTCGCTCAGTTTGTTTATTATGTAATAATAAACGGATCTCGAGCAAGTTTCTAACGAGTGTTCTTCGATTTGTTTACAAGTTTTAACCTCCAGTTTAATGGGTAGTAAAAAATAAAAAAAAAAGCAAAAAATAAGAGTTGGTTTTAACCTTTTAAGTTGATCTAATATTGCAGTTTGGTCAAAATATTAATTTTCCTTGCATGTTTTATGGCAAAATCAACATCTAAATTACCTTTTTAACCCTAAGGATAACCATATGCATTTTGCAGTGACCTTGGAAATGCTAAGCTCTATGGCAAAATCGTTCCCGAGTTAGGGAAGCTTGAACGTCTACAGTATCTGTAAGTAATTTACCATATATAGCACAAATTATAATTTGAAGGAGAATTTGTTTTTATTTGGGTGGAACTAGGATAATTAAGGTCTTGTTTCACTAAGCTTTTTGGGACTTTTTCTTGTTTTGTCCTTATTTAAAAAAAATTCGTTTTTATTAGTTTTGCGCCGAACTTTTGTGGACTATTGATTTGTCTAGACGAAAGGAATTAGAAAATCTTCTTCTTATACCCAAATATTTTCGGAAATATTCAAGAAAAAGCCCCAAAAGTCATAATTTTTTACTTTTCTGATTTGACTTGATGAGACGAATTATTAATTCACAAAAGTTGAGCGCAAAATTAACAAATGCAATAAAAATAAATAAATGAGGACAAAATAAGGAAAATCCTAAAAAAAATCAGTGGAACAAGGCCTAAAAGTTTATTTCCGAACAATTTTCTCAATTGCGATAGATCTCACCTACCCCATCAGCCGGTCAGATCAGACATACTACGTTGTAATTTTTCCAAGAACGATGGTACATGCACATAATGGTGCAAATACGCCCGATGCACATGGAGTCCATTCAAGATCCCTCTGTGCCTAAATTTTGGTGTACCTATGTCTCAAGTGATTTTCAGCCGCAAGATCGTGTTTTGAAATTCCGATTCTGCGGCTGAAAATCACTTAATACATGGCTACAACAAAATTTCAGTGCAGAGGACCTCTGGCCCAAGGAGTCCTCGTTGTTTTATCGACTCTATGAATAAATCTGCGTCTGGATATGTCCGCTCAGACTTTCTACCATTCAAAGTATGATAAATTTTGGTGTGAATTGATGGCACTAGATAGTAGTAGTACTTCAATTGGTTGGTGTCTGAATTAATGGCCTTAGGAATAACTACTGAATTGATTGGTTTTTTATTGAAAAAATAATAATAATTGGTTTTTTGCTGGTGTGAATAATGTACAGGGAACTGTACATGAACAAATTGGTGGGCCCAATCCCTAATGAACTTGGAGGATTGAAGAACCTTGTTAGCTTGGATCTTTACCACAATAACCTTACTGGGTCTATCCCTCCATCACTCTCAAGCCTCTCCAACCTCAGATTTCTGTAAGTATCTCCTTCGCAATCTAATTATTCCAAAAATACTGACTTTCGTCAATTAAAAAAAAAAAAACGTGTCACCCCTTTTGCCAAATCCTGGCTCTGGCGCCACTGCGTGTCTCTCTATTACTGCAATTATAAGGTTTTGATTAGGGTTGATAAAGGATCCAAATTGATTGAGTTAGAGTTCTTGTTCACTCATTAAAAGTTCGTTCATGATTAATTTGAAGCTTGTTAAACTTCCAAACATGCTCAAACAAGTGTATGACGCGGCATGTTAACCTTACGATGGAGAATAAAAAATTCAAGATACTCAAGATCAACTCGTGATTGATTCCATTAGAACCCGTTTGATCGACTCACCTAACTAGCAAAGCTTAGCTTGAATAAACTCAAAATTTTAAGAACTTTTTTGCCCTAATGATCATGGGTCTTCATAAATGTGGCTGCTGTCTCACGTAATGTAAAAATGCAGGCGACTGAATGGTAACAGGCTGACAGGAAGAATCCCAAGGGAACTGACCAAGCTTGGAAGCCTTAAGATCTTGTAATTACTCTCTCTCTTCCCCAAAATCCCCCCCTTAAATTTGCTATCTGACCCTTCTTTCTCCTTGCAGGGATGTGTCCAACAATGATCTGTGTGGGACCATTCCAACCTCAGGCTCGTTTTCTAAGTTCACAGAAGAAAGGTGATTTGTCTTGTTCACCCCTTTGCATTTCATTTCTATAGCTTCCAAGTTTTAGTTTCTTCTTTTCATTTGTGAAATTTCTTTGTTGTTTTGGATGCAGTTTCGTGAATAACCCAAAACTAGAAGGACCAGAACTAATGGGATTTGTGAGATACGATGCCGGAGGCTGCAACTGAGATACATAGGGTCATTGGTTTTGCAGTTTTGCTTATGCCTGTTTAGTAGTAGTATCGTTCCAGTTTTATCGGATGTCCTCGAAGGGACCTGTTTAGTAGTAGTAATTTGCTCTCAGAATATGATTCCTTGTATGATAAAGTGAGTATTATTCTCAACTCCATGTTCTGTTTTAGTGTAAAGATGTGATATGGAGTATATAACTGTTTATGCCTATGATTCTCAGTTCCACATACTGTCGTAGGTGGTGGGGTATAAAATGGAAACGAATATGTTACAAACACAAACACCGACTACAGGTGTCTTTGCAGACGTCAGATGTTTTGGAACACCCACATGCATCAAACGAATGTAAAGCCATCTGTGGTTGAATCTATAATCGGTGGTGTCTGTGTAAGTAGCACTATAAAGAGTGCACGTTGGGGATCTCAAGAATCTTATATGCCAATTGCCAAATGTATTCATGGTCGATTAACGTTGTGTTTTGAATGTTCTTTTTTTTTTTTTTTGAGTTAAGGATGTTCTGTTTGGATCTTGAATTCGTTGAGCAATATGCCAAGGGCAACGAGCAGTCTATGGGGTTCCTCCCCCCACCCCCCCCCACAAAAAGGTCCTATCTCCAAATCCAAGATCCAAACACAAAATTGAACCCTAGGAAGAACTTAGCCTGTGGAATAGTGAGATGATATGCACAAAATAACAGTCAGTGATTCTTTGTAAAACTAATTTTCTCCGTCAGAATCTGTTTAAGAATTACAATAATGGAACATTAAGGCTATGTTTGGTAACACTGCCACTTTTCTGTTTCCTGTTTTCTATTTGCTGAAATCAGTTTTTACTTTTCCTGAAAAAAAGTGAAAGCCGAAGACATGTTTGTGTCAACCTGCTTTCAAAAAATTAAAAAAACCATTTTCTGAAACCTGTTTTTACTTTTGCTAAAATGGTCTCTCTTGCAAATTTCTCTACTAGTTCCCAAACGATACAAGAATCCTAGCATTTGCAATCACGTTAGAAACAAATTCCATACTTGATATTATGAAAGAAAGGACCGGGTAGATAGACCACGCAGAGCCGGCTAAGAGGGGAAGCTGAAGGAGCTATCGCTTCCGGTCCCCCAATTTTTTGGCTCGAAGAGGCCAGGGCTCCAAAAAATACAGTTTTTTAGTTTTAAATAATAAGAAGTTTCAATTTCCTTGCTTTGAGTAACATCTTCTTGAACAACAATCAATTATTCTCAACGCTATAATTCTTGAACAGCTACGATTCTCAACGCTATTCTGGAATGTCATGGTAATCAAACACAAGTATTTGAGAACATTCCCGTCATTTTAACAACGTAAAAGATTACTATTACGAGATATAGGAGTACAACTGAGCAGAGCTTTACTGTCAGCAATTCTTGGCCCAAGGTTCATATATGAAAATATCAGATTCAACCATAAATCCAAATTATGTAACAGAAGGGAAAATGATGGTTCTATTGTATCCTGGTGGAGAGAGAGAGCGCTCCAAGGAATTTTTTTGGCAGCCTGTTTTTTGCTTTTGAAAATAGTGAAAGTTGAGTTTTGTTACTTCCTCAAATTTTGAAAATAGTGAAAGTGATTTCCAGAATTTGAAAGTGGAAGTAGGCACCAAACAAACTTTCAAAGTCAACTTTTGAAAATTCTGAAAATGAAAACAGAAAACAGAAAATAGAAGGGCTACCAAACATGACCTAAGGAAGACCAATGCCGAATTCTAACTTTCTGTTTCAACTAGTAACCACTACTAGTAGATTGGCCCTTTCTCCTTTTGATGGGGAGTAATTTGGTCTACAAACGCACTGATCTGTCAACAAGCATCTGTTTAAAATTTGTCCTATACAACCAAAGCCGGATTGGCAACGACAGAAAATAAACAGAAGATTCATACAAAATTCCCCCTCGTGCAGAAGACGAGGGAGTAAATGAGCGCATATTTTTGTGCGCAAGAATAACAGGATCAACAAAGACTAAAATGCTAAAGAAAACTAATGAAAAACAAACTATTTACAAATCTGCGCCTGTACCTGAAAACAAAATCTCCGGAAGATCATCAAGTCGGGATGAGCCTCTACCTGTGTCAGTGGGGGGTAATCACAATTCAGAACTTCGAAACTATAATTTCATAGGTGAAAGGACATAAGCATGCATAAATCTGCTGAAATAGAAACTTAAGCATTTGAATACTGGTTAAATCATGATATCCAGATATTTCCTTTACAACAAATTACTCAAGTTAAATTGACTGTGAACATGATGGTATCTGCATACAGTAATAGGAGGATGCACCGACAAAAGAAATTCAGGAAACCAAACAAATGTCCCAACCAAACAAATATCCCAGAATTCATCAATCACAGGATCCTTTTTATATGGGGACTTCTTACAAGTTTAGAATAGACTTTTTTCTGTACCCCTCTGATTTGCAGAGGACGAGCTTATATCCTAATATGGACAACAGGTGTCACACAGGCAACTACCTCAAAGTTAGATTAGGAACATGCATATTTCGGACTATTACACATTCTATATATCAAGTATACTAGAGAACCCCAGGAAAACAACATGGTATACCTCCGGTGTTCCACATACACCATTAAGTCAAGTGAAAAAGAGCGCAAACTTCATTTAGTGAGGAATGCGAGAGTGAGACTCTAATACCGATGGTGTCCTATCATTTAGTGCAAAATGAGAGCTTTCCCCGATCAGGAATGATCCAGTTAAACAAATTTGCAATTCTCAACATTAAAAAGCTCGACTTCCCTTGGAAAACAATAAAGTTCCAACTAGCCATGCTTGTAAAGCAAAGCACCCCACACATAACGTGCAATTAGTGCATAAAAGGAGTCGATGGAACATACCAAAAATTTTGACCACAAAAAACATGTGACTGAACAAGCATGTTCCTGATTGAGATTATTTAACATGGTGCCAAAAAGGTTCGATTCAAGAGTCAAGACAGAGTCTGACATACATAAGTGGGTTAAACACCAATCAATCAACTCCAAGAGGAAATAAGCAGTGGGTTTCTTAATTACCTCGAATTTATGAATCGGTTGATTCAGGTTGACTGTTCGATAAGGAAATTGGTGTCAGAGTAGGCGATTCAATCTCTTCAGCCATCTTCAAAGGTTGTGGTGCTCCCAATGGTGCGGACACAGATATATTCCCACTTTGCCCCCTGGACGGTATGGAAAAACTACGTGGGAATGTCTGAGGAGGTGTTGGCAGTGGGGATGCCCTACTGGACACCAAAATATTTGCAGAAGGATTTTCTTGACGGTTAGATACCAAGGGGCCTGAATAACCAATCTTATTCAAAGGTCCTGAAGCAAACTTGGGTGCTTTATTATTGGCTGGGGGTCTAGGAAGCTCATGGAGTTCACTTATTTTAGGTGATGACACGAAAGTAGGGGAGGCATTTGGAGAGAGTTTTGGAGGTGATGACACTGGTGGAGGCATTGGAGTACGTAAGATAGGTCCAGAAAATAACATAGGTGGTCCAGTTGAGGCGATAGGTCCACTAGCAGATAAACCATGATGGTTCGGCCATGACTTACCGGTCAATGGACCAGAGAAAGCATATCTTCTGATTTTTTTAGCATCAGAAGTGACAGATTGATCATGCTTCTTTGATGAGAGCTCCTCAGTCAAAGGAGGGGGTAAGACAGTCGAATTCCTATTATTATTGCTCTCTCTAAGTACTGAATCTTGACTTGAGACAGTAGATCCTGATAATTTCTCGTTTCCCAATATCTTTTCGCCTTTTTTCTGTTCTAAAGGACCGCTCAAACTTGCATATCTTGTTCGAGGAGTTTGAGTATCTGGTCGAGACGAAACTGGACCCTTTGCTTCACCTGGTGTGGGAAGTACATAAGAGTGGTACTTCCGTGAGGATAAAGGGCGTAGTTGTCTAAACCTTTCAGCAGGATCAAATTTCTTCTCAGCAGAAAGTGGTGCTGATTGGCTGCTTGCCTTAAGTTCCCCGATGGAGGCAAAAGAATCCCTTCCGTGGTTTCTTACTTGACTTTCCTGCATTTATTGAAAAAGAAAAATAATATTGCCAATGGTGTCCACCGAAAAGAACAGCAAAAGAAGCAGCCTAAATTATTTAAAACGACTACTCTAGCATAAAGTACCAGTATTCGCAAGCATTAAAAATTAACTACCATGGATCAGATATGTACAGAGCATTAACCGACTGAGGAATAACAGCTCCTTAGTTTGTTTGTTGCACATTTCAATCCTATGACCTCCAGTTTGGAAGGCTCAAGCAGTGGGGCCAGACCAACCGTTTTAGCGCAAGGGGTTTATTACCACTCCTCACTAAGTCCAACTAAACAAATCTGCATCTTCATTCCAGATATAGGAACTTCATGTGTTATCAAAGAATAAGATTTCACGTTCTATACCTTAGCTGCATCGACCGTAGCAACTTGTGGAAATGTAAGGTCCACAGATTCCACACTGTCCACCTGCAGGGAATTATGCATATTAGAGTGATAGCCGATAAGACATAATGCAGATTGCTGAGACCACATTAGAATGCAAGGATTTCAGTATGTAAAGCTGACTGAGATACTCCCGCCATTCCCTTTAATTGGTCCCTTCTAAAAAAATGGGCATTTTCTAGGACAAAAAGTTTGCTTCCATGGCTAATACTGTAAGATTCTTGTACCAATCAAAAGCGCTCAACTCTCTCTCTCGTGTGTGTAGAACAACTAAAGTAGATCTTTTAATCGGTGCGAAAAATCTGAAAAAAAATGTTCAAAATTACTTTTTATATTTTTAACGAGGAAAGTGCAAATTTTCAAAAAGGGAACTGAGGGAGCAAATTAATTTCCATGTAACTACATCAACACATAAAAAGATTGAAGAATCAGAAGTTTCCAACTCTACATGATAGTTTGTGGACTGGCACGTAACAATGTCCAGTTCTTTCTTATGGATCTCCAGGTGATTGTCAAGGCCATCACCATCTATGGCCCAAGCTTTAGATACTTAACTAGCTCATCCTCCAGTTTTTGAAGTAATATTTAACGGCATAAAGACTCACTGTACCGTATCACCAAACCACAAGGGTGGTTATAGTTGCTTTGAAGTGCCAAAAGAGAAATTCTAATGTGCTTAGACCATGTCCATAGATTGTCATGAGTCTCATGTTGACACATAATGCAAGAGTTAGGACCCCAATTCTATTAAAAATGTGTTTTTCTTCTCGTGGTTTTTATTGATCTTACAGACTCAAACCTTTCACACTAAAAGACATAAAGGTAAATGAGATGAGGAACTTTAGTTTCAAAAGGCTGTAAAAACAAGAAAGAACCTAACATGAGTAAAAACGAATAAATGGTTTGGTATGACCCACCATCATTGCCTTTCACAATGGCCTGACAGAGAAACCACACTTCCAAACCTTAAATGAAAAGGACAAATTTACAAAGTCTAACTCTTTTTGCTATTAGGCCCCATAATGTAATTTTGCCGGTTATTTGACATTTACAATTTCAATTTTCTGAAGAAAACATAAAAGAAGGAAATACTTGATCTTTCTCAGTAATACAAGAACACGCTTAAATTCTCACCTCCATTGAGCTTCTTGGTGTGGCAATAACATTTTGCCCCTTGTCATTTTTTCCGTAGTCAAAACTCAATTCACCATCATCTTTCACATTGTAGTCACGATCGTCCTCATCATCGTCCTCGTCACTACTATCATCATTGTCAGAATCATTATCTTCAAGTCCGCTGAACTGGTAATCAATATGTTGTCGTTCAGTGACCAATTGCACATGTGGCTCAACTGCCTCAAGCATTTTGAAGGCCTTCTTGAAGAAGCACAACTGTTTTAAAGCACGAAAGAAGGCATATCATTGATCATCCAACAAAATTTAAATGATCTCTGGCATTAACGGAGTGTTCGGTTGATCAGAATGAAATCATGACAAATTGTAGTGCTCATTCCGGCATCTGGTTTCTCTAAAAAAAATGACAAATTGTACACTACGAATGAAATCATCATTCACCAATTTCTGTCAATGACCATTACCCTGGGAGGCCAAGGAATGACCACTCCATCCTCCCAAATCATGACAGCAAACCTAGTTTATTAAGAAGAAGAAAACCTGAGCAGCATGGTGCCGAGCTGCCTGCGTAAGAAGACTTCGCGACTGTCCTTGCTTTAGAGATTTCACGCGGAACACAAACATAGTTGCCTCTTGATCAAAATCATCATGAGCTGCTTTAACGTCCTGAGAAGAGTAATTTTCTCCTTTACTGCTTTTCGACCTCCCCTTTTCTCTGTATTTTTGCAACACGTATTCGTATACACTTCTGGTGAAATATGAATCCACTGTTAGAATACCTAACTTCGAAGATGAAACAATGTAAATCTATCTAAAGCTAAATAGACAAATAAAGTTGTACCTTTTCTCGTCACAGTGTCTCTTCATCTCCTGCATTAAGATAGAAGGGGAAAAAAACTTTGACCGTCACTATTTTAAATGCTTCAATGCCCATATACTCATGATATGTTTTGGTTGATAGAACTAAAATCTCCCAGTGGGCAATCTGAGATTCTCTATGCAAAGACTCACATTCTTGCAAGGAAAGACATCTTATCAAGGATAAGCAGACACTATAAGCAAAATGTATGCAGGATTATTGTGTGTAGTCATAGGAGATATAATTTCAAAATCATAATTGCAGAAAGCACGCATTCCAATATTGTGAGGTTGGAGGAAAAGAAAGGAACTTTCTCACGGCTTCTTTCCTCAACTGATAACAGCTAAATAAGATAAAGCGTTCTTTTCCGGAGAGGGAGCACAAATGATCCCCTGGTTCAGTCATTTCATTTAACGGAGATATCAATCCCAGAATGAAGTTCAAAAGGAGGTTCCTGCGATTTAGTTGGTTTACATTCACTGCCGGCAAAGTTCAGTATCTTGACATAGTGTTAAAACATCCATGCTGAATCACTGGATCTACTCATCAGATGTCATCTTAGCAACTCAACAATGCTACGAGCCTAGGACATTGCAAAATTTTGCCATGAAAGTTTTACAAAAGAGCATCTGAACCATGCCCACAAGTTCAGAGCTTAGTTGCAGATGGGTTTTTGTAAGTATGAGTAAATATTGTTTCTAGACTACTTAATCAAGCAACTCAAGTTAATAACTATCTTATCATGGCTTCATATTTTCTCTTACTTGGTAGCTCTTCTTTTGTTTCTTTTGGAAAGGTTCTATCCTAGACAGGAACGCGCTCATTTCTCTATGGGAGCGAGGTTAATAGGTGGTTCTAACTTGGGAGCATGGGAGGGAGGTTTTGGGGTCAATTCGTCACCCCAATAGGCCGAACCACTAGAAAATTGTCAGCATGACTTCGACAACAAACATTATGAGGGTTGGATAACTGGGATCCACAAGATGAAAACAAAGAAACAGAATAATTACTCCATCCGTTAAATTTGTCTATCTCAGGGAGTCCAACATTTAAAGGGAAAAACGCTTTGACAGAGGGTGTGTAAAGCATCTAGTGTAGGATAACCAAGTAACAGTTGGACGATGAAGTTGAGAATTAAGGTATGGTACAAAGAAACCGCTAACTCTTGACATTTGAAGATTGCATCAAATAGCTTATAAGAACAAACCTCAACAGTTCGAAGTTCATTAAGAAGGGACTCCGACGGGATCGAGATTGTCCGCACCATATGAGCACGCTGAAAAAGAAATTCAAGAACTTATCATGACCAAGGCTTAAAAAAGGAAAGGGCTTTAAACCATTTATACAATTATGGACCCACATAAGTGTCAAGTAATTTTTGAATTTCAAACTGGAGCTTTCCCAGCTTTAGCAAAACTTCACCTGCACGAGAACAGAAGCAGCACAGATCAAAATTCCAAATTATCACACAAAAACCATAAAACAACAATAAGGAAGACTGACAGCCAAGAAAACTGGTTTCTTGTCAACCCAGTTTGAAAGTGCAACTAAGTCTCATCCATAAGAAACAAAGATTAGTATGAATCTCCAGTTTTCCAGTATTGTATTGTCTATATTCACAAATGATAGACCAGACATTAAGATTAAATTCATCTCTCCCCTGTCCCCTCGAAAACAGTAACTTAAAAACAATTAGGGAAAAAACCATCAGGACAGATGGTAAGGCAGGATGGATCACATATGCATGGGATTCACATAGCACTAGAAAGACACATATGGTAACGCAGATTAGGTATACCTCAATCGTCTCCTATCATCCAAAAACCGAAACATGTTGCATGAAAATATTTTAGAAGTTCCAACTATCTTTCCACAACTACTCCATCCATTCACAATTGTTGGTCCTTTGTGGGGATTTCAACTTATTAAGGGGACATCATCATAAACTACATATATTTGTACTTTTCCTTGCTACTCTTGAAAAGGAAAGGACACATCATCTTAACATTTAGAGGATTGCTATTTTTTTAGTTTTTCTATTGGTTTTAAAAGAAAAGGGTAAAAGAGTACAGTCACCAACTTTTGCCCCTTAACTTTTGAAGAGGGACATTCTTTTTGGGACCACAGAAAGTGCAAAGGGGACCAACAATTGGGGACGGATGGATTATCTTTGTTTGAGGATTTTTTTTATTTATAAAAGATGATTTGTAAAATGGAACAAAACCATAGACACGGTTCAAATTCCACATACACTGCATAACTCATATGGACAAGAATAGCAGATATTAAATGAATTCTCACCGCAAAAGGAAGCCCAGACCGGGTGTACAAGAAAGCAAATACAAAAGACTATGAATCACCTAAATGGGTATAACTTCTTCAAATAATGCCACCAAATAAATACATGATAAAACTCCATTCACTTACCACTTTCTTCATCGTCATTCAATGCAGTCTTCTCAAGAAGACAAGAACCCATTTCCCTTAATGACTCTGAGAATTCTGAAATAAATGCAATTGATTCATGAGATCTCTTGCTCAAAAAGCCCTCCAAAAGAAAATTATGAAGGTAAGTGGACATCAAGAACCATCGATACAGCAATAATAAAAGTCACAAAAGATCAAGAATTAACGTGGTTAAACAGTCAAGTCGGCTTGTTAGGTTAATACTCCATAGATTGAAATATCACATACGACACAGCAAACAACATCTGCAAAATGTTATTGCTTTAAAGTAGGATAAGAAAACTATGTTTTGAATTCAGCATTGGCAGAAATACATGGTTATGAAAATTTATGATTTATGATCTGTAGGAGGTGCTTCACTTCTCAAGGGATTAGTAACAGAAGCTACTTGTAATGTAAACAGGCTCTGGCATAGGACGAATCTGTCCACTGTGTCTCGGGAAAAGACTGGTCCCGCTGGACGCGATTCATCAAGAATCTCCCGACCACAACGTTCGATTAACTATACATCTCGACTGTTTTAATCATGTAAACCAGTTAACTGACACAATTTGATTAAACAAGACTAGGTTTCCTGATGATAGATAAGTAGCTTCAGTCATTTCAAAGGGCACCTTTCCATGAGTGTAGGGAAAAATATCCCAAGTAACTACGGTTAAAGCATGGCATAACGAAAACCTTTACATTGATTACACAATATTAGGATCAGTGTCGAGTCAAAAACCAGATAATGTTGCTTTTCAGCAGCCTTCAAATAAATGGACCCAACCGCATGTTCCATGGAGTGGATCCAGTTCGTGTTAGAATACGCAGAGGGTGTTGGCAATTATCGTGGAAAACTTGGGTTAGTAAGCTAGGCTGAGAGTTTTCCACTAAAGTCGACACAGTTTCATAACACGCTTGTGTAACATTACTGCAACTAGTGAATATACGAGGGAGAAATTCCATGCCTCATTATTCAACCTAGAGAGGAGTTTACAGGCACATGCAGCAGTAAGCAAGCATGGAGCTTTATGGAAGACTGCAAGATTGAAGTTAACCAAGATTGGCATGTAACTCCTTTTTCCTTTACTCGCTCCTGAACAGAAGTGAATTTTATTATGCCAGATTGCCAATGATTAGTACTTGAGGATAGTTTTTTTGTAAGGTTTTCCACCTAGATAGCTGTGAAACTATTTCTTTAGACAGAAATATGAGTGGGTTGCCATTGATATTGCACGTGTCAAGAATAATTTCCTCATTACATTAAGTAGGTTTTCTACTTTCTAGGACGAATGGAACAAGAATTGAAGAAAAAGTGATCTTGCAATCCTTGAGTTTCACCTATTCACCTCCTCTTGGCACAAACTGGTCCATCTCACAATTTAAATGGTACCATGGGCTTCTTGGTTATTTATTCAGTTCTATCACTCTAGTTTGATGTAGAGTAGAAGTGTGGAATCAACGGGGTCAGACTCAACTAAGAAAGGTAGTCCAGTGTATTGGAAAGCATGTCCTAAAGGCATCCTTGAAGTCGTCTATTGGATCACGAGTCTGGTTGTCGATTGATAATTTGATATTGAATACAAGCCCCCTACATCTTTGATCCAGCTACTGGTCAGCGAAAACCTAACCTCCAACAACAACAGAACCCATATAGTCCCCAATCATTGGGCGTATGAGCGGGAAAAGATTGGAGACAGACCTAACCATTGGCAATATGCACAAAGTGGCTTCTCTCAGAATACCACTAAAACAGTGGCCCCCCTATACCTGTTTTGCGGCGGAACCATGCCCCCAAATCAAAGCCAAATGGCATCAGCGAGGGCAGGCCTAGAGACCCAATTCAATTTATGTGCACATTGCACATTACCATGATTGAGATAAAGCAAACATTGACAATAGTGGTTGGAACTCTAAGACACTTATGTAGTAATTTAAGTCATGACACCTGAGGATGCATTGGACATCCACATGCTTAACATCAGAGGGATAAGGCAGTCAGGAACTCTAAACTTCAAAGCCATAGGATGCATGAGTCTGAAACCTTTAAATAATTGATATTGCATGTTCGAAGCTTAATTGGCACAGTAATTGAAGTGGCAAATCCAGAATTGAACAAACAGTGAATGTGATAATTTTTTGGTAACGAATGAAGTTGCTCTATTTACCCACTCTAGGCATGAACTGGACCTCTTAATCAACGCGGCAAAAAACTAAGCAGGTGAACATATTATCAACGAACGTTACTGTTCAATATAACTATCTAATGTCTTTATTTGTAAGTTTGTTGCAAACAACTACAGGTCATATGAGTCAACAATACAAAATTGACAAGGACTTGCAAAAGGAAATATGGGAAAGAAAATTAATTATGGAACCTATGCCTGAGACAAGCAAATGGAAGAGCATCGTGTCTTCTCCATTTTCAAGAATAGTAAGCAAATTAACAATATCTAGAATTGAAATGGAAACGAGTCAATTAAATACCATATGCACTGTTTGTTGTTGCTGCTGCAGAAGAAAATAAGCTATCATAGCAATCTACCATGTCGGCCATGTCCTGCCATAAATTTGAACCAAATTAAGCATAGTATTATATTGGCATGCTCGCGGAAAGTCATAGAAATTAAAGGACTCAAGTCAGATAGGGTGTGCATCTACGTATTTACGAAGTTCGCAGTCACCATTATGATTATACAGTTTCTTTGCAGCTGAGCAAAAACAATAAATTGTTATCCACGATTACATGTGCATGAATCGAGAACTAGGCTGCTGAAACCCCTCGCAGGTCTACCACAAATTGGGTTTTTCAATAATAAGACCGACACGCACAACAAGAAGAGTTATCTGAACACACTTTCCAAAAGTATTGGCAGGACATCTATATATTTTTGGAGACGCCTTCACCTGAAGCTGTGTTCCATTTTCTGTCCGGTTTTGATTGGATCAAAACTGAACTTTCTTTCTTTGATTTTCAGCCAGAATGTTACTTGGGTCGGGTCAGGTCGTTCTACTAAACCCAAGTTCCACAAGGCCCAAGAAACAATTTCGGAATCCTCACTGTAAGTTCCACCTGACCACAGGAATCCTCATTCTACGTCAAATCAATTACCAGCAAATCCAAGAATTCGTTCCTAAATTATCAGCATCAAGTGCAACGACTTCGATCCCCTTTGCATGCTTAAGACCAAGAGAAAGTCCATTTGCAAGTACAGATAACATATATCAGATAAAAAAGGAGGATAAGTAAGAGTGAAAACCCGTAATCATCCAACCTAACTTCATCCCAAATGGGAAAAAGGGCATCTAACTCATTATAATAACTTTTGTAGATATGACGGAACAAAAGTAAATTTGATTTGAATCAATCGTTTGATTACAAATAGAAGACATCTTTACGTAGAGACAATTAACTAGATTATTTAACATCCTAACAACTTGGCTTAACTGTCTACCATATAATAATTTTATTGCTTTAAAGTCATTTGAACTGTGCAGACCTATGGGCCATGTAATTTGTATCTAATTTTATCAAATCTCCGTCCTCAAAAGAAAGAACTCAGAAAATATACCCAACAAAGTTTACTCAAAACACCAAAATTTCAAAGGTTCCCCCCCCTGGTTGCCAATAGGAATTGCTTTCATATTTGTTAGATTTTCCAGCAACAATAAGAAATCCATGAGAAGACCTAACTAGCATTACTTTAGAACTTAGTCACAAAATCCTTCAGTAGTAACTACGCTCATGCTCTCAACCCTCGTCACAGGCTAAAGCTATTTTTTAAGAAAATGGCTTTAATTTTTTTTTTGTCAAAAATAATTCCGTTTGAGCAAATTCTTCTTTCGAACGTGGTTTGTAATTGACTCCCATTTGAGGGTTTGCAAAAACAGAGATGGGCTTGGGGATTTACTGTTACGAGTGCTCTATGCCTGCGCTCTTGCAAAATTTACGCTCATGAGAAGTTTTTGAAAGACGCTTTCACGCTCGCGCAATCTGCGACCTATCCTCAGACAAAGTAGATGATTTTAGCAAATCAATGTAGGGCAAAGACTGAAATAGAATTCCATTTGCAGAATGGGTTTCTTTCCTCATCCTACATTTTTCATGGCAATAAAAACCTCATCCAACATCAATTCATCCCTAATTGTAAGAACCATAACTAACTCATTCTATTAGTCTAATTTTCCCCGACCAAAAAAGCTTAGTCAAAACACCAAAATCCCAATTACATTTCAAGTCTGTTCGAGTTTCCAGCGACATGAAGAAAGCATCTCCAGCCCTTACTCAATTTTTTTACTCAAATTTGAGCAAAAGCTTCATTCGTTATGAACCACTCCAATAGCCAAGTCCAAATATAAGCATAAATTCCAGTAAAAGCTTCATTAATGGCATAGGGACAAAATGGCCTTCAAAAATTCGAGTAACCATTTGAGTCTCCCTCGATTCGGTTGAAAATTTGAGTAAAACTAAATTTCATATGAGTTCGAGTCAAGAATTGGAGTGAGATTCAGGTAATTTTACACAAATTTTGGGCTGAACAGTATTACTTCAGACAAACTATATGCTCTTAAGCGCTTTAGCAAATCATGATAGGGCGAAGACTGATAAAAATTCGAGCTTTTTTTGTTCATTTGTAAAATGCTTCACTGATGATAGATTTTTT
Organism: Rhododendron griersonianum; assembly: GCA_018127125.1. Lineage (NCBI taxonomy): Eukaryota > Viridiplantae > Streptophyta > Magnoliopsida > Ericales > Ericaceae > Rhododendron > Rhododendron griersonianum. The sequence continues at coordinate 2,712,457 of CM030799.1, forward strand.
TTGTCGGAAATTTAACGAAAAGAGGCGTGAATGAATTGAATTATACTACCTGAGAAGCTCGGGCGAGGTCGTCCAATTGAGCGGCGGATCGTTGAAGACGACGTTCGCGCCTGTCCCTGGCATCTCCATGCCTTATTAGCCCTAATCCTCCTCGCAGTTTTTTCAATGAATTCCTCATTCTTTCGGCTGGTCAGAGAGAGAGAGAGAGAGAGATGTATTCTTTCTGTTGAGACCAAAAACGAAACCTAGAGAGAGAGAGAGACGATTGACCGAGAATTGTTGCTCAACTCAGCGCCATCTCCGTTTTAAGACAAAACAAATTTGGAAAAAAAAAAAATAGAGAAATGATTTTGCCACTTTTTTTTTTTTTTTTTTGTTAACGTCACTCCTCCTCTGCAAGTGTATTTTTGGAAAGTGACGTTAACAAAAAGGGAGCAAAAATACACTTACAGAGGAAAAATAAACCATGGGTACGCTATTTGGTGTATGCGAATGCAAACCGGATTATGTGGGACTTCGAGGTGAGTCTCAAGACTCAAACGATCGGAGTCGTTCAATTTGTTCAAAATATTTTTTTAAGAGACTTTGTATAAAGATTAGCTGATTCGGATATTGATAAGAGTCTGATCGATTTTTGTCCTAAATCCATAGGAAAAAGAATTGTTTAAATTGATCAAATGTTTACCAATATTTGAACGAGTTAATTTTTTGGAGATACTCTAAAAATTATATTTTAAATAAATTAAATAATATGTTTTCAAAAATTAGTGCGAAACCCCGAAATAAATCCTACATAATCTGATGTATATTTGTTGTACACTAAATAGCATATCCATAGTTGGCCTCCTTCGGACAAGAGAAATGTATGAACAAAATAGTCAAACATTAACGATTATGAAAGTGAGGAAGTAAAAAATAGTAATTTCATAACAAAAGCAAATTTTGTTTACTCATTTGTTCCTTTGTGTGGTTTTTTATTAGAATAAGGAATATGTCGCCTACTACACTTTTCCGAAGCATTTTGTTGCTTACTACTACACATTTTCTTGTTTCGGGTGCCTAGGAATCCACCGTTAGTCTTTCCTCCTTTCAACCTTACCTTTATGAAATGAGAGCCCGTTCCAGAACACCTTCTTAAAAAATAAGTACTTATTTCGCGTTCCGGAACGGGGTCTGAGTTGATCTCAAACGAGAATTAATAGAGCCAAACACAAGCTAACCTTGCTTTTATGAAATGAGTTGATATTCAAATGAGAATTAATCGAGCCAAACACAAGCTGATTTCGAATAATTCAAAGTTTTTACACAACGAGCAAAGTAACAGTTTGTTCAAACATGATTCGAAAGTTTGTTCGAACTGACACGACTCAAATTCGAATAATTTGATTCGTTCCTCGGTCGTATTTATAATAGTAGGTTTTTAGAAGAGTGTTACCCAAAAACAATAATAGAAGGGAGCAGTTCAAACACTTACATTAGTTACATAAATCATGTCCACTGATTTTAGGATTCGGTTCAAATTCTTGTCTTATGTGTTGGTTTTTTATTTTTTATTTTTATTACCATTGCTTGTTTGCAGCCGTGTAATTTGGTCTATTTAAATAGAAAAGTATTTTCTTAATCCTCAAAAAAGCTTTATAATAATCCTTCATAGCTCAGTTGTTGCAAAATAAAAATCAAAATCAAATTCCAACTTCAACGTTCAATAGATTCGCTTGAATGTGACAGCATGCTTCTTGAACTCATATAACTTCGTAGACTTGCCAAAGATTTTGAGACCGGAATATGTTTAAATTATTGATAGGAAAAGGATTTTCATCACATTTTCGTCACCGGTCCATAATAAAATAATGAAGTAAGCTTTTTGACTTTTGAAAATGGCTGTTGATTTTGCCACTCCCTTTTTTGTTAGCGACACTCCCCTGCAAATGTATTTTTGGTGCAAAAATACACTTACAAGAGAATGGCGTTAACAAAAAAGAGAGTGGCAAAATCATTTCCCTTTGAAATTCTTGCTATGAAAAAAACTACTACTACTAATTAGGTGTTTCTCTCTCTATTGTTTGGCCAACCTTTATATGAAATTTTAAACTTTTTAAAGAGTTCTACTATTTTTTTTTTTTTTGGTTACAAAAGAAAACTTGGCATTTGACAAGCGAATTTAATTAAGACTGTTTCTGGAGTCTTTGGACTCGCAAAAGCAATAGAGACAACCGACCCGATGAATTCCAAAATCTGAAATATGGGTGGAATGGTCACCTATACAAATTTTCAAGGAAATTTTGGATGAGGGATCGATGCTGCCAAGCACCTCCGCAAAGGGGTGCAGAGCGGCGATCTAGCTATTCATCTCAGCAATCAACGGTTCAAATATTTGCCGAGCAATCGACGACTAAAATTTATATGCGCTCAGATTCAATTCGAGCCGTTTTGTGTCGAGATGAACGGCCGAACCAACCGCTTGATACTGCTTTGTAGGGATGCCACTCGGCCCTAAAAAACTTTTTAGTGAAAATTTTGATCCAATACAAAAACATTTTAGTCAATGGATTGGTCAAGCAGGAACATTACAGGTGGTAAATAGTTCCCCCCCCCCCCCCCCCAAATTGACAGTGATCATCCAGATCTGGTTATTTAGCCCTCGGACTCGATTAGCCTAAGCGACAAATTTGTGGGTTCTTCAACAACCGTTGTGGCGGCACCAGGCGGCGTTGGGTCAAAGGGACGATGAGCTCCAATGACAATGTGATTCCTTCTTCCAGCCACATCCATAAGCGGATCAATAGTCTCCAACATGGCAACTGCTAATTTTTGCGGTTGTTTATTTTGTTGTTTTAATTTTCTCTTGTTTTTGTTCGGACCTTCTGGGTCCTTCGTTGTATTTTCGAGACCGACGAGTTCATTGTACTGTTTGATTTTATGAATATATGTTTCGTTTCCTAAATAAAAACAAAACAAAAAATTGGGAGTACTTGTTGGGTTTCCAACTGTCATGACTCTTGATTATTACTCCTACCTCCCTAGGCCCTAGCTTTCTTTTTACTAGAACCGAGATTACAAACTGAGGCGTAATTATTTCTCAAGTCAAGCTTCAAAGTCTAACTGGGCCCATAAGCTTTAGATTTTGAGACAAAAAAGCTGGTGAAATTTGACCAACAAAACCCAAGGCTAACGACCGTAAGAAAAAAGCAAAGAGAACAGGTGAGGAATGACTGAAGATTGCTTAACCGTGTCTACTTGTAGCCCCACGGAAAAGTTATAAGATGCTCGTTGGGCACTTTCACGCGTTCCGTTAAACAACAATTTACATCCTAACATATTCGCACATGACCCGTAACTACGAATATGAGTCTGATACGAGTGTGTGGTAGGGAGGGTGTTATGGCGTAAAAAATGGTCCGAACTCACACTTAACAATTGTAATACTGGACATGCTAGATTTCCTTAGGAAAATTTTTGCATCCACCCCTGAAATGAAAATATGTCCTAAAAGGATGGGTCATTATAGAAATAACAAGACCAACTGGGCATAAAAAGTGTCAAAAAAAAAAAAAAAAATTTATCTGCAGTATGGTTTTCTTTTTTTAAACATGGATGCATGTCGACGACGTATAAACAGGGAGAAAGATAGAAGTATAGAACTTGTAGAAATTGAGCTGCCCTGTTCCGCTAAGGAAAATAAGTACTTATTTGAAAAATAAGTATTTATTTTTGGAATTAAAGGTGATTCATTGTCTATTGTGAGAGAATAATCTGTTTTGTAAAGCGAAAAATAAATACTTACTCCTTTCGTCCCAAATTCTTGGCCATCTACGGTTTTACGTGCAGTTTTCAATGGCCTATATCTCTCAATGTATATATTGTTTAACATATGCAATATGGATCTTGTTTAATAGATTTCAATTATTTCTATGAATCAATGTTTTCAAAAACATATTGATTAAAATATGCAATATGGATATTGTTTGGTAGATTTCAATTGTTTCTATAAATCAATGTTTTCAAAAACATAAAAAATAATATACATTGAGATATATAGGCCATTGAAAATTACACGTAAAACCGTAGAGGACCAAGAATTTGAGACGGCGAGAGTTAAAAATAAGAACCTTAGCGAAACGGGACAGATCGTAAAAATCGTAATTCTTTGCAAACAACAGTGTTTGTAAAATTCATAGCCAAATCTATACGATTCTCGTCTTCAAAATTTAGTCCTTGAAATTTGTACAAAAAAAGAAATTTCGAAAATTTGTAAAGAGGCAGCTGAGGAAGAGCCAGTCATACAAGTCACTTGACTCAACGAAGTTTCGCGAAGATTAATATAGAGTTTACGGGCGTTTTAAACATTTGACTTCTCGAATGTTAATAATTCGCTCCTAAAACTTCCATCGAGATCCATAACTTAGATATTCGATCGTATTTATTCTTTTGACGAACAATATCATCCCGTTAAACATAAAAGCGAGTAAGTATCACACGCTCATGACCTGGTTCGACAAGGCCCACGTTGGAGTCCTACAGTTCCGTATTGGAGCTAAACACACACACACACACATATATATATATGGGCGCCCTTAACTTATTAAGTTAAGGACGTTCTTTTTCAGACCAATTTGCGATGATTCGAGTCGCTCAATATGTGTCAGAACGTGATTTTAAGGGTACCCGCAAGAAATCAACAAAAAAAAAAAGACTGGAAAGAGCTTGATCCGAGCAGTTTTTGTTTGTATTTTATCGAACGGTTCAAATAAAAACTGCTCAAATCAAGCCCTTTCCGGTCTTTTTTTGTGTGTGCTGATTTCTTGTGAATACTCTTAAAATCACATTCTGAACATATTAAGCGGCTCGGATCATCGAAATTTGATCGGGAAATGAGAGAAAATGGGATGTCCGCATTTTATTTAAAATAAGGGCGCCCTCATAGGAAGAAGACTCTCTCTCTCTCTATATATACTATATAGTATATAGTATATACACACACATATATATACACACACTCATTAAACAGCCGACACGTGATGGCACAGGTGGAATCTCCTACAAATTATGGTGTGGTGTGACAGGATAGTGCTCTCGGCTGATGTGACAGGCACTTTATGTGGAATTCCATTTCACTGAAGAATCTAACCAGAAACGTTCTTTCACCCAATTAACGTTCTTAAATTGAAGGTATACCTACTGATACAAGTCCTAATTTAGATAGTTTGGACCCACACAAGCTTGACTAAAGTCTAGGGTCGGGCGTAGACAATCAAACTAGGGATAGGGCTACTACGCAAGGACAAGTTTTTCGGTGCCGGGTGGGCACCGGCCACGTGGTCGGCCGTCCAAAACACGTTTGGACGGCCCAAATTTATTTGGGTAATTTTTAAGTGTAAAATTACCAAAACACCCCTTCAAGCCCAAACAGATCTAAGCCGTCCAAAACACGTTTGGACGGCCGAGATGCGTGCTCGGCACCACGTGACTGGTGCCCGCTCGACACTGAAAAATTTCTCGTACGTAAGAGAGTTCAATATTCACATAAATTGAGAAAAAAGAGAATTCCGCATCACACGGGTGCACATAGTAGCATACATAACAAACAAAACTAACAGCAAAGTCTAAACAAACACACACACACACACACAACTATATACACACACTCGTTACACAGTCGGCACGTGATGGCGCTTTAGCTTCGATCCGAACGTAGGTGCGGTGGAATCTCCTACAAATTATGGTGTGGTGTGACAGGATAGTGCTCTCGGCTGATGTGACGGGCACTTAATGTGGAATTCCATTTCACTGAAGAATCTAACCAGAAACGTTCTTTCACCCAATTAACGTTCTGAAATTGAAGGTATACCTACTGATACAAGTCCTAATTTAGATAGTTTGGACCCACACAAGCTTGACTAAAGTCTAGGGTCGGGCGTAGACAATCAAACTAGGGACAAGTTTTTTGGTGCCGGGTGGGCACCGGCCATGTGGTCGGCCGTCCAAACGTGTTTTGGACGGCCCAAATTTATTTGGGTAATTTTTAAGTGTAAAATTACCAAAACACCCCTTCAAGCCCAAACAGATCTGGGCCGTCCAAAACACGTTTGGAAGGCCGAGATGAGTGCTCGGCACCACGTGACTGGTGCCCGCTCGACACTGAAAAATTTCTCGTAAGTAAGAGAGTTCAATATTCACATAAACTGAGAAAAAAGAGAGAGTTCCGCATCACACGGGGTGCACATAGTAGCATACATAACAAACAAAACTAACAGCAAAGTCTAACAAGACATAGGGCAATATCGTCCGTTTGAATGCAGACCTCTCTCTAACACATCTCATGTTCCAAAGCCCAGTGCAAAACCTGCTTCTAGCTCTAATTTCCGCTTAAGCAAAGAGTCCTTAATTGTGAGAATTCTGTGAAGCACCTTCCAAATTATGCAAGTAATTTGGAATCTCAAATGAGAACAAGAACAAATTAAGTAAAATTTTAAGCTCAAATAGTTCATTAAAAAAACATTGTTCGTTCTGGCTCCAGACTTGTTGACAACATGGCCCGATATTTGCAAAGAGATGCGCTACATGTGGAGATCTCTTTTATTCCTCTACTACCAAGTCTTTGACTGGCCTTATGTCCAATCTCGTTGTCGGTCTGGTCTGCTTAGACTGCTTTCACAATATGTGGCATTGAGCTTGCTAGTGCGTGTGTAGCGCATCCGAGCCGTCCAAAAATGCAACCGACGGTCTGGATGCAAAGGTACCGAAAGGATTTAAAAAAAGGAAAAGGAAAAGAAAAAGAAAAAGCTGTTTCGATCCGTACCATCGATTGCTCGGCTTTGACAACTCGGACGTGCTGCGCGGGTACCCGATTTGCAATCAATTTTTTTTCTTAGATTTTGGTAGTTTTGGTTCATTCTTGTATCTTGTGATAGAATCTTCGCAATGCCCTCCGGGCTTTTGAAATGAAATTGTCTCTTGTTCAAAAAAATTATGGGAAAATGACGGTCAATGATGTGTTTTGATAATTAATACCCGCCAAGGACATGCTGAGAACATTTATTAATGCTGAAAATGTCATTAACGGGTATTAATTATCAAAACACGTCCTGGGCCGTCATTTTCCCAAAAATTATTCACATTGATGGACCGAATTGGGCTCCTAAAAGTTCAAGAAAACAACGGTTCCTTGTTGTTGTACAACTGGTGTGCTTCTGGGCTTATGATAAACTGGCCCAGCTCACCCAGTAATAATGTCTGGACATGGCCACACCAAAGGTTCCTCTACCAAAGCCTGTTAAATACTTTTGGTCCATTGGGCTTTTTGTTCAGATATCAAATTTGATTGATTAAATACTTTGGTCCATTGGGCTTATTGTTCAGAAATCATATTTGATTGATTTGGGCAATGACAATGTCAGCCCATTGTATTTCGCGAACCAAAACAAACTTTTCTTAGACGGAAGCAAAAGCTTTTGCGAAAATTCTAGCAACACAGATATAAAACACAGAAACGGACACAATTGTGTTCGGATCTGTATTTTTAAGCAGGCACAGTTACTCTTTTCGTATTTCACACCCACTGATTTAGGCCATATGTTAACGCAGGAAAACAAAGATAATCCCAAAAAAAGGCACCAAAAATCTTGTTGCTAATTATATTATGGGCAAGAAATTGGCTTTGCGAGTGAGACGCCATCGCCTTCTACATCAATTTCTTTCCTCGTCCCTTTAAAAAAAAAAAGAGACGGGGAAGGTAATTAATTTTTTTTTTTGTGGCAACTTGTATAATTGGTGGCCAACTTCTTAATTTGTGTTTTGGCTAAGGGATTCGTCAATCAAAACGTTTCAATTCATCAATTTCAAAATCTCTCAGGTTCTTTCAATTTTTTTGGACTAGTTCATACAGAGCTTTGTTTTAGTTTTAATTAGGACCTCCGAAAGTGGCCGTCGGGATTGATCCCTTTTGATTAGTCAAGATATATGCATAAACTGACCCGAAAACATAAATTATCAAAATGTTCCTACCTACATGCATGAACCTTTTAGGCCGGGACTGCTTTGCTATCTAGAATTGGTAAGCCCCATGTGATGGTTGGTAAGGGAAGTACTGTAGTTTGAGAACCCCTGATGAACAAAATAGGACCCATCGCATTTATGTTTGAAAGGGGACCCTTCTATACGTACCGTCAGGAATCCCACCGATGGGGTACCGACGGATTTGCGGGGGCCAACCATCCTAAAATTTGAATAAAGATTGGATCGAATACTGTTGTGCCGAACACGAAATTGAGAATATAACAAATCAACAAGCGATAAACAAGAACACAAGGATATACGTGGTTCCCCAAATTGGGTACGTCCACGGGAGAAGAGCAATAGGAAGAGAAACAAAGAGCCGGCTATACCCGTAACTCTATTTGAAGCACCAAACAGATATCTAGGGACAAATCTCTGGTGGAACCCAAAAGGGAGACACAAACCCTTGGTGGAACCCTAAGAGATGAACAAAACCCTAATATCTAAGCCCTTGAACAAAAGACCATAACTCTAGCAACCCCCAAGGTCCCTATTTATAGGAAAACACTAAATAAACCTAAACCGAATAGGAAAGGGAATCCTAGTCAATTTAGGAATTCTAGTCAATTTCCAACAAATCTCCACCTTGACTTGAATTCCATCGAACTCAACACTATAGGCAATCCTCTCCTTCAATCGCTCATCTCCCCCAAAAGCCCCCCACGGGGCAATCACCAACGGCACAAACGAATAAGGCTCAAGCACACCTGCTTGACCTTGTAAACGCGACTTAGGAAACCCAGCCGCACATGCCTCCAAATTGAGCCTCTATCTTCCAACGGGCACCTCCCACCCAACGCATCCCTCTCGGATACACACGAAGATCTGCTCAAACTCCCCACAGAGTTAATTACCGACTCCACCACGGAGTTAAAAACCCAAAACTGAGTCAACCTCGAATTCACCGATGAAGAACCCAAAGATGTAGCACCCACAATCGTACTACCATCAAGCACATAGAGGTTATTCGATTTCCGACCCTTCATCAAAACACGAGCACCCTTCAAAACCCTCAAGACTCCACCTTCAGCGGTATGCTTCCAACCCAAAGAGTCAGGAGTGCCTAAAGAGATAAGGTTCCTTTTCAAATTTGGTACATGTCGAACACCAAACAACGTCCTCACAAAACCATCATGCATTCTGACTTTAACTGTTCCAATCCCAACAATTCTACATGGCATATTATTCCCCATAAGAACTGTACCACAACTGACCGATTCGTAAGTATTGAACCAATCTTTATTCGGACACATGTGGTAAGAACATCCGGAGTCTAGAATCCATTCGGCATTCGAACAGACATCACCGACACTCACAGAAAGAACCATAAGTGAATCGTCGGAATCCTCTTCAACAATACCAGCAACAACCTTCTCTTCAAAATTGTCCTTATTTTTCAACCTAGGACAATTTCTCACCATATGCCCGTATTTCCTACAGTAAAAACACTTTACTTCCTGATTTGTGGAACGAGAGCCAGAAACCCCTCTACTGCTATTATCCCTCTCAGAAGTTCTTCCTTGCACCACCAAACCATCAGCATAAACCTCACTTTCACCAGATACCTTTTTCCTTAATTCTTTTGAATATAAACTAGATTTAACATCCTCCATGGAAATCGTATCTCTCCCGTAAAGTAGGGTAGTAACAAAATGCTCATAAGACGCAGGCAAAGAACATAACACAATAAGGGCTTGATCTTCATCATTAATCACAACATCAATATTTTAAATCCATAATAATTCGATTTAACTCATCTAGATGGTCTTTTACGGGCGTACCTTCCCTCATACGAAACGTATAAAGGCGCTGCTTCAAATACAACCGGTTGGTAAGAGACTTCGTCATATAGATACTTTCTAACTTCAACCAAATACCTGCAGTAGTATCCTCCTCCCCGACCTCGCGAAGCACATCATCGGCTAAACACAACTGAATCGAACTGAGCGCCTTCGCATCGAGATCCTTGAACACACTATCCTGCATATCAGCAGGTTTCTTCGATTTCCCCAACAAAGTCTTGTGTAATCCTTGTTGAACAAGCAAAGCCTTCATCTTAATACGCCATAAACTGAAGCTAGTGCTCTGCCCATCGAACTTCGCAATTTCGAAACGAGTCGCCATTGAAACGATCACCAATTGCACAATACGCAGTGGAAAACAAAAGCCTCGGATTGAAACCCAAAGCTCTGATACCATGTTGTGTCGAACACGAAATTGAGAATATAACAAATCAACAAGCGATAAACAAGAACACAAGGATATACGTGGTTCCGCTCAAGCACAAAGCAAGAACGTACTCCACGGGGAAAAGAGCAAGAGGATTCACTATAAACGGGGAGAGAAACAAAGAGCCGGCTATACCCGTAACTCTATTTGAAGCACCAAACAGATATCTAGGGACAAATCTCTGGTGGAACCCAAAAGGGAGACACAAACCCTTGGTGGAACCCTAAGAGATGAACAAAACCCTAATATCTAAGCCCTTGAACAAAAGACCATAACTCTAGCAACCCCCAAGGTCCCTATTTATAGGAAAACACTAAATAAACCTAAACCGAATAGGAAAGGGAATCCTAGTCAATTTAGGAATTCTAGTCAATTTCCAACAAATACTACACATATCGGATTAAGTTGAAATTTCAGGGGCCCACTCGTTTTTTTTTTTTAAAGAAATTATTAAACGGCTCAGATCATTCATACGGGATCCGGAGTAGACCCAGCAAGCCTGTCGGTACCACATCGGTCTGATTCCTGTCGGTCCCTTTAGGATTATCGGTTTGAAAGGGTTGGATTTACATATATTTGGTCAGACCAAATTTCTTGAACCGGCGGACATTATTTTGAAAAATGGAGATGTCGTTGTTGCTAAGCAACCCCCTAAAAATAAACTTAATGATGAATCTGCCCAAAAAAAACAGCATTTAAAAAGGGTAGTTGGTTTTGGAATAGGTCAACCTACATAATTGAATCATACATTCACATTCCCTGTCTGCTACGTTAATCCTTGTTTATTTACACAAGGTCAAAATTGTCCAACCAAAAAATTGTACGTTATTTTATAGGCGTCGTTGGTGGATTAGACATTGTTGATGCTGTTGAATCAACTCGAATTCAAAATCCTAGCTAGCACTTGACCATTTCTACGCAATCGTTGACCAGAAACGAGGTCCATACAGACAATTTCGAGTAGGGACTCGCGTCAAATAAAAGGCGTAGGAAACGAAGAAAAGAAAGAACTCAAATCAACTGAATTTGGTTTATGCTTTGCCAATGAGGAATTAATTAAGAGAGGAAGTATAGGGAACGGCACTAATTTTCTTTGTGTTATTTTATAATTAAAAGATTGCAAGGGAAAAGAAAAGGCACGAAAAGTAAAACCTAAAAGGAAAATCGATTTTCCGATAATTATCCGATTCACAAGATGAGATATTAAAAGAATATATTTTGTCAGAAACAAATTAAACATCTTTTACAAATAAAAAAACAGAAATCTAGTAACTTGTGAGAGGAAGCAAAAGTTTCTTTGACAAAAATATAATTTATATAAATTTTATTTTACGGACCCAACAATGTCTTTTTTTAGGCGGATGTAGATTAATGTTTTGACCGTCTTCCCAGCTCTTTTTCTCTGCGCACGGTCCTCACATTCCACTGTTTCCACCAAAGTCTCTCTCTCTTGGTTCGACGGTGAGAGGTCTCTGGCCAGTTTATACGCACTTCAATTAATCTCCTTTCTAGTTCGTTGAAAGACAAACCATCTATGCGAGAATTAGGGCATTCACACAAATCAATATTTTGCAGCCTGACCGGCCCGACCCGAAAAATCAAACCGTAATAAATTATGTGAGGATCAAACCCACCAACCGATTGGACTAACGGGCTCCCTCCTCTCTCTCTCTCTCATACCTCTCTCGTGAGGAGATTGAAAGATACAGAAAGGGGGTGACGTGAAGAACTCCAACAGCCTATTGGATGTTCTAATTAAAAACCACTGTCACAAGAAACTCTTGGTCGGCAACTTTTTCTTTCTTTCTTTCTAATTTCCATCCTCCATCGTTTCCAATAATTTGTTTGTCCCTCCCTTTACGGCATCATAATTCATTTTTTTAAGTCCTAAAACTATATCCAATTTCATTCATAATTAAGTGAGCTAATCTGGCCCCGTTTACTGGCACTTATAAGTTAGCATTTTAGACTTACCCTTTTAGATTAGGTCGCACTTTTATGCTTAAAGTGTGTTGACCTTAAATAGTTTTCACGTATATCTCGATATTTGCGTTCTTTAGCTTTATTGCTCTTTACTTGCGCTGTTGATTTGAATTGCTTGGCACGGAATTTGGATGGTACGGTTGATTTGAGTCGTTGGTAATTGGTTTAATTTTGGAAAATGATTTTGCCACTCTTTTTTTTTGTTAACGCCACTCCTCTGCAAGTGTATTTTTGCACCAAAAATACACTTGCAGGGGAGTGGCGTTAACAAAAAAAAAAAGGAGTGGCAAAATCAACAGCCTTAATTTTTAATTGACAGTTCCATTCACCCCGCTGGGACTTCATAGTGCTTTAGATTATTTCAAGATGAATATGATCTTATTACCAGTATATATATAAGTCACAGACTTGTGGTTTATATAGCTTACAGAAACTTTGTAGTAATATCTGAAGGCTGACCCCATTCGGTAAGGTTCTTTTATTTTTGTAAGTACTTATTTTTCGTTTTATGAGATAGGTCATTCTTTTACAATACATCATTTTTAATTAAAAAAAATAAGTACTTTAATTTAGTACTATTAGTTAGTGGAACAGGGCAAGCAACTACCATTTTGTTAGAGAGTCAACTACAATTGATTTTTGAAAGCACTGCATGTTCGACGCGTGTAAGGCAAATGAAAATTAATTAGCAATAAATTAAGGACACTTATTTAGAGTATAAAAAAATACCAGATCAATGATTAGTCATACAAGTTACTGGCACATGCCCGTGTCTAAAGACACGGCTCGAAGAATTCGGTATTCGATATGGTTTCGAATGTCCTAAGTAAAGTGTGAGCAAACTCCTAGTAATTAGGACTCGAAGTAACAGAAAAAATAGCTGGAAGACAGTGAGACAATCTCTCCCTAATTATACACACACAGAGAAATATATATACATACATATTTATTTATTTATTTATATATTGCACACAAGAGAAAAGGGAGGAATTTGTGTAGCTGTGAGGAATCTGTGAGCCTGTATCAAAGACTTTCAGAATGGTATGGGGCATCAGACAGATAGAGTTTTTCTCCACTCCTACCCCACTAAGGTATTAGGCAAACTTGCAAGAAAATGCAAGATATCTTCTACCAATTTTCTACCAACAATATATTTTTATTCAGAAAATTACCCAAAAATCAAGATGTATATATAAAAACATATATTTTTAGTTGATGTGAAAATTGGTGGACGAAATTGAACTCTTTCTATCTTAATAAAATCCCTCCAAGCTCGAAATAATTTTTCTTTTGCGTCCCAAACTGCCACGCGCTGAATGTGAATTAGATCCATAAGGACCATAATAGACCAGGTACGGACATTTCGTTATCTAAGATTCTACCGTAAATCTTTTCTAAACAACAATTATGGATACGTAAAAATCTAGACCATTGATTGTCGAGATGAATATATGGTTCCATTTAAGACACACCTTGGTTTACAAAAGGGTAACGTCCTTGCACAAGAATTGTACTATTTTCAAGTCTCAATTTGGTTTCACCAACTAGTCTTGTGAATTCAAACTTTAGCTAACCTTGTTCCCCCAGGGAAATGTAAACCTAACTTTTTTCTACGAGGAAATCTTCTTTACGGCTGTTCTGTAAAGAAAAGTTGCGGAACTCAATCGCGACCGTTCAAAGTGTTTTTGGACGATCCGGATTGAAAATCAATTATGACCGGTAATAATTGATTGTGATTAACTTTTCTCCGGAAAAATTCATTAAAATCTGGACCTTCCAAAACCGAAATGGACGTGCGAAATTGAACAGGTCGGCTCCGTGGAAAAGACCTCCTCCTTTTCTAAATGTCTTTTTGACTGCGATTTCGGCTTTAGCACTGTCCGTTTCTTTCAAAGACTAGTTTTGAAGTGTACGTACGGTAAGTTTTTGAGTGAAGGAATTTGGTTGGGTACAATAGTTAGGCTCAGAATTTTCAGAGATGTTGAATTTCTGGTTCAAGGAATGGAAATGAGAATCTCATTGTGAAGAAAGGGAATATTTTCACACCATTCAAGTCGGCATGCTTTTTTTGTTGTTGTCTTTATTACTCTTCTCGATCGGTCTCATTTTATTTGTCCATTTTTCGATGATCATGCTACCTTTAAATTGCAATATCAGTCTTGTTTAATTACGAAGTTTTTGTATCATACGAAGTTTTCAAAATCATGGAAAAACATTATAGCTTGAAAGATACAAACAATTGAAAAATGGCACAAAGTAGAATAATGGATAATAAACAGATTGGGAAGAGACTGTATCACATTGCCCTTCTATTCACTTGTTGATAAACATGTCCCGCAAATGAAGGGTAATGAAGTAAACAACTTTAAGATAACAACAAGAAAAAAAAGTGTAGAGATGGAGAACAGGAGAAGTTTTTGGGTGCCGGGTGGGTACAACACACGTGGTACTCCGTTGGCGATCTTAGCCGTCCAAACATGTTTTGGACGGTCCGGATTTTGGAGAGAGAAAAAGAGTAGAGAGCTAGTGGTCGGGTGAGGAGAAAGAGAAGTGGTGGGGTGAGGGGAAAGAGAAAAAATAAATCTAGATCGTCCAAAATACGTTTATAAGGCTGGGATCACCGACGAGTACCGCCATGTGATACCCACTCGACACCCACAAATTTCTCGTAGAGATGAAAGGGGAGTGAGTTTTGGGAATTTAGAATCCAGAATCTAGAATCCAATATAATAATCAACACCAAACACCCCTTAGAAAGCTACTAGCTTATTCAGAAACCATTCACACTTTGAGAATCTTATAGGAGAATCATTTTCTTATTTTTATGAAAGGAGCTCAAATCTAAAAATTTGTTTAATTTTCCTAATGATCTCAACTTGAGTATTTTATTCTTCATTATAAAATACATCTATTAATCCAGATCATAGACAGAAATAACATTCTTGTTCTTCTCAAAATTTACGTCATCCAAACTGACCATTTTTTTTTTTTTGAGCTGCAATTTTTTTAATTATTAATTTTTGAAGATGGTCCAAAGTGACCATTTGTTAGACATGGCCTGCTGCCCTATAGTCACAAAGAATGGCCAAGAGAATCTGTGATGATCTTGACAAAGATCATATTCGTTTTCATCAGTTGCTCTCAAAAGGGTTCTTCTACTATTTTTTTTATTAGTATTATCTAAGATATCTAGACCAACTTACGAATGCATTGACTAATTTTGAGTTCTTAATATCTAGACCGACTTACGAGCACATTGACTGATTTCGTATTTCTGAATTTTTGACCGGATAAATTTCTAGTGTTTGCGATGAAAATCGAACTTGCGAGTTTAAAGGAATAGACCCTTCTTGCCATGCTCCCGCTCAACCAATCCCTCCGGGGAAAAATGTTCTTTTTTTTTTGCAAAGTTTGGATTACCAAATATTCTTCATCCACAAATATGCCATCTCTTTAGCACCAAAAAAGGGGAAAAAAAACCCACCTCTTTCCTTCTTTCCCTTTCCCCCTCGTGTCCTTCTTTGATCTTATTCCCTCCAAAATCAAATCCTTTAATAAAGTAAAAGCATTTGCAAGGTCAACAGAGCAATATGAACCAAAAATAAAAAATAAAAAATTACTGAAACAATGCATAAACAGAAGATTATCACTAATTCTAGAGCTTTGGAATTGATTACATAGCCAAATCTGTTACTAAAATCCTCCGCTCTCAACATTACTGATAATCTAATCTTGATCTCAAGATTGGATTATCACTAATTTTTCTCTCACTTATCTTGATAAGACACATGAAGCCAAGGGACCAAACCAAACATCAGTTTTCTAAAAGGGGTTGTTCTTATGCGCATTTTTGGAAGCTTAATTTAGTAGAAGTAGGAACACACCTTCCGGGCACAACTCCAAACACAACTGTGTCCGAAACCGTTGGAACTATGTAGAAACACATGCATCGAACGGTTTTGGACACAGTTTTATCTGGAGTCGTGTTCTTATCATTGCTCAGGTAATTTACCAAAGAAGGGTGCTTTTGTGGCTAATGTAATTTCATTCTAAAAGAGGACAAACTACTGCAGCTAGTGCTATCTTCAAGGTCATCCGGTTCGTGGCAGGAGATCTCTGTGACCCCGCTTGAACCCGAAGATGATAAGGCAGGGGCCAGATTCAAATCAGCCCTTATCTTCTTCTCCTTTGCCATGAAATCATAGAACACAGGCCCAGTTTTTCCAAGAGCATTGAATCTGGTGTTGCAGTTTTTGGATTTTGTCATGACCTCCTCCTCATTCTTGGTTCCTCTTTTCTTCAAAAATATGCGGCAAAGAACCCAGTTTTCCCCAGAGCTCTGCACCAAATTGGACAACCACCAATTAGTCTTTAATCACATATGGCTACATAAAAGGCAGTTTTGCAACATGCCCAGAAAAAATTCACACAAGATTAGCCATTAAAAAAAAAAAAGGCGGCCTGTTTGTTTGACGGAATTAATAATAAGATGTTATATAATCCTGTAAGATATGTCAAGTGAAAGAGACTAATAATACGGAGTACCACATTTCTAACACTCCACTATTATGTGACCCGCAAATTGCAAACAATATAGCAAAACACCCAAAATATAATGCCAACCATGTTAACGAAACACCCAAAATATAGTCCATGGGATATCTCATCTAATGCCTGTATCCAGTTAAACAAACTGCCCGAAAGTTTAGCGCTATATAATATACTTCATTTTCTTGGCAAGTAGCTAGAATTATTGCTAGAACTGGAGGATTTTTTTGAGCTGAAACCTCACCTGGGTTGAGTTCTTTGTATCGGTTTCGGTGCTGACAAGGCGATATTCGTGCATAATCCAATCAGTCCTAGACCCATGTGGTGGCTTTCCTCTGTAGAAAACCAGAGTCTTCTTCATCCCCACTGCTTGGTTGGTCCCTCTAGAGGTAACAATTTGCTTGTCTATTCCGGTTGCTTTCCAGTAGCCGGAACCAGTTGCTCTGTTGGACCGATTCCCGTTTGGGTACTTGGCTTCCCTTGTGCTGAAAAAGTACCTCTCTTGATCTGAGTCACCTGGAAACAGAGACAACAAAACTCATCAGAATCTCTCCCCAAGAAAAACAGTTTCTGGAATCATGTTTTGCAGAAAACAGTTGAATTGCGTTTAGAATACAGTCTTGAAACTTTGGAAGGAACCCACTTTTGAAAACAGATTACTAATGCTTTGGATTTTGAATGAAGGTAATGAGCACAGAAAATTGACTAGGGTCACTAGACCGTGATGCCTTCCGGCTATGATTTTGATTTGGGAGCATGGTTCATGACATAATATCCATTGAGTTCCTCGATTTTGGAGGTATAAGGAGCAGCTATTTTAGTGGTAAAATGTTCTGAAAGTAGCCACTTTTAGCATATAATGCCAAAATTTAAGTCTTATCTTCCGTCCTCTCCGTTTATGCCCCCATTAGTTTGGAACTACATGGATACTGGTATTGTAGTGACAGATAGGAGTATTTAACAAGAATAGTGCTAACCTCATCCCACGTGGAAGTGGTTAATGTGCAAAAAAACGCATTGATATCAGTGAAATGCGTATAAATATCCAGCAAAATACATTAACATTTATTGAAAATACATTAAAACTCTAACTTTTTTGGTATTAAGTGTGGATTATACCGTACCTAATGGGCTGAGATTAGCAAAACCCATGTAAGAATTATCGGAAATCATTTCCATTACAATTAGACTAATAAGTGCTCAGTTTTCAAAACAGATTTTGATAACTATTTTGCAAACTGATTCTGAAAACATCAACCGAACAGAGAAGACTCTTCAGCATTTAGTACAATTCAGTTAGATATGAGAAATCCATTTACCCAACTCCTCTGCAAATGGGATTGAAGCACAGTACCAAATTACAATCAAAAGTTTAATAGTAGAAGAGAAATTCTGTGAATAAGTCAAAGTTAAAGAATTACTCTACCTGGCAAGTCCCAAGGGTCAGATTTGCAAACATCAAAATCCGGGATGATTGAAGCCGGCAACGGGCAGGCAAATATCTTTCGCCTCAAATACTGAACCACGAGCTCTTCATCAGTGGGATGGAACCTAAACCCAGGCGGCAATCTCAGCACACCATTTTTCACAAAGTTGAGCTTATCCATTTCAAGAAACTCCAAGAAAAGTCACTCACAATTACAGAAACTTAGTTCAGCTCTCAATTCTAACCCAAACCCAATTAAGCTCAACAACCATAAACAATAGGCAATAACCCAGTTGGGTTTGAGTTTTCTTTCAACTTACACAGGTCTCTTATAATAACCCATCAAAGGACAGAATACATAGAGGGGAGAGAGAGAGAGAGAGAGAGGAGGAAAGGGTGGGTATGTAAGATAGAAAGTGAGGCATCTTTATAGTAATGGGGGTGTTGAAGGGAAGGGGATGTGGGGGCACTAGAATATGGACGAAACCGTTTGGCGTAAGCTATACTCAAGCTATATTTCTTCCTTTGGAGCATTCTAACAAACACTTGGGGGTGTAATTTGTTCCTTACCGAAGAGGTAAAAAGATTTTTCACGAACTGAGACGAAAACCAATACGTCTAAAAACTACCTTCTTGTGTTCGACGTTACCAAACACATGAAACTTTTGGTTGCGTTTGACTTCGACATTTGTGCATTGGCTGGCAATAACCGTAGCTGTTAAAAAAAAAGACGACCTTTCTTGACCGGTTCCTCTCTAATTGAATTTCTTCAGATTTAGTCTAGCGCTCCGGCCGGTCTCCACTGGTTCCTGTAGAAGGCGGCAGTGGTCGTGTTCGACAGCGGCATTGTGACGATGGCGGAAGCGGCAAGGACGGTGATGGAACCGGTATTTCAGCTTGGTGCGAATCCACCTACACAAAACCCGATCTTTAGTGGGCACGTTGATTTTTCACAACTAGCTGTTGCTGATTTTTGAAGACTTGTGATCTTATTTTTGTTGTTGTTTCGGTTGTATTTCTATTGGGTATTTTGGCCGTGTAACCTGTTCTTGTGTTTTATCGATATGTTTCGTTCGAAAGAGAGAAAACAAGTACCTTAACTCCACTTTCTTGTGATTTTTTCTAGAGAAAAATGTTTTGAACTCATGTAATCCTACGTGCATTATGTCGGGTTGACATACATCAAACGACTCCGAATACGCATGTGTCTATATTACTGTTTTGAACACAGATGCGTACCAAACTGTCCCATGTGTGTGGACGCCTCATTTACTGTATACGATCTATGGCCTATGGGCATAGGATCGACGATTCTGTATCCGAATCCACACACATCTAAAATATGCGTCTCTGTATTAATTGCTCTTTCTAGATACTCAATAAACGGAATCAGTCAAGGTCCACTTATCATCAACTTGTTGGAAGCAGAGAGTTTGTTAGAATAGTTTGAGATAAGCTCGAATGTTTGTCAAAGATTCTACAAAACTGATTTTTAGAATCTACAGCTTCTGAAAACCTGCAAAATAAAAGAAATTCTCAAAATTTTAAAGTTGGGTTTGGATAGCTTTTGGGATTCTGCAACACAAATTTTCAAAAAAAATGAAAGAAATTCTCATAATCTCGCAGTTGTAACAAACATTTTTCTCAATTTCTACTAAAATTCATAATCTAAAATCTGCAGCAGAATCTGAAACGAAAATCTAAAATCTGTATTCATAGCTATCGCAAACACGCCATTTGTTGAATAGATTTGAAAATAGTACTTGTTTTAAGGTTAACTTTTGACACTTCAATACTCGACATGTATGACTTTAGTTTAAACAAACAAATAAGTACAGAAGTAACGCAGGATAGCTTCCTTCAATTTAATACTATTCTGAAAGATCTTGTCCAAACTGTATGGTTCATAGGTCTCATCCGTCTATTTTTTTAGGCCCTGATTGGTAGGTTAAGTTATTCATCAAAATCATATCAATCGGAGAAACGCAACACTTACATGATTTGGAAATATTTTATATTTGGAAGAACGGCCAAGAGAGATTTTGAAAACGATAAAATCACTTCGTGAGGGTTCGTTTAATCGAAACAACCATAAAAAAACATGACCGTAACGAGACTCACATGTCTCTGAACAACTTCACCAAGACCATTTTGAACCGAGGGAGAAGCGTCTCCCTTCCTAATAAACTAGTATTTTTTACAAAAACAAAGAGCATTTACACTTACAATGCGTGATTACTATTCACTTTTTTCCCTTGTCTTCTACGTTCTCATAAACCAAAGTGGGCATCATTAATGAAGTGGGCGAGTCAAAAAAGTGGGGGAGTTTTTATTTATTTATTTATTTGTTTTGGCAAGAAGTAATTCCTGGACGGTGGGAGGGGTAGATTGGTCTTTAGGACGAGACGTGGGTTTTGATGGACCACGGCGTCGTATTTTCCCTTTCCAGAGTTGAGAGGGGTCTACACGGTCGTAAGGGTGAGGTCACCTCACGTCATGCTGACGGATCAAAAACTCCACAAACAAGGGCCTGTGATGGTGTGTAAAACTGAAAGTCTGAAAGTTGTGATGAAAAACTCCATGATTTCTGAAATACGGTTGGGGATGCTTGTAGGAGAGGGACAAGAGTAGTTGGAGAGAGAGAGAGAGAGAGAGAGAGTTGTTGTGTTACCATATCCACAACACATGATGGAAATGGCATTACAAAGGGTGGCAAAATCGTGTCAAACTCTTTGCAAACAGGGTCGGGATCCATCTTTCGGTTAGCATCCGTGGAAAATGCATTCGGGTGTCCGGGTCTGTTTACGTGCATCTCAGTTAACCTTGGACGAGCTACCAGACTGCCACTAACTAGCTAGTGGTCCGATTAAAATTGTTCCAACAATGCTCGGTACGAACTTGCTCCGGAAAAATTGATAGCACCCAGAGACTTCAGGAGGAGCGAATCCCCGAGTCCCAGATCCTGCCCATTAGGCCAAGGCGCTGAATCATTTCTACTCATCTCTTGCATACCTTCATCCTTCGCAGGCATCCTATCAGACTACTATCATTTTGTGAGCCACCCGAGGCCTACTTAGATGAATTTAGACCCCACAAGAAAGAATCCAATCTGTAACAAAAATAGCTAAATTCAGTATCAATCAAGGAGCTACTATCATCACGAGGTCCATTTTGTTATGCAGAATGGACGGTTTAAGTTTAGAATCATATTTACTATCCACTTTAATAAACTAACAAATACACATGTCTGTTTATATATGATGGTGATCGTTCGCGACTTTTTCTCTTTGTGGGTTACATAAGTTGAATGGTTTGGATCATCTTTGTGAGCAATCCACAAAATGGAAGTATGAAGAGGTATGAAGGATGAGAGGACGGGCTGGAGCTAATCCCATGGAGGGATTAGGAGTGTAGTAGACCTTTGCGTGGAATTAGACGGTTGTGATTCGATCACGATCAGTACTTGTGTTTGAGCTCATTGAGGCTGCGTTTTGGTAAATTTATTTGTCCAGAACTTTTTTCGGTATTTTTTTATTTTCCGTAACTCTTTGTTTAGCTTTTCGTCCTAATTTTTAGGGTTAATTGTTCGTCTGAACAAGACGAATCGGAAAAGAATAAACATATGGACTGATGTTGAAAAAAGTTAACACTGTAGACAAAAAAAAAAACAGCTGTTTGATATTTTTTCCGTATTGATAAATTCTACTACTGAATACACCCTGGCATTAGCCTCCATCGGAGTAGAAATTGGCTTACATCTGACCATCCCGCATCTCTTTAGTAGATCTTTAGCATACTTCTGCTAGCATTTGTGATGGCCGCTTAGTTCGTTAAGGGCTCGGCTCGTGCATTATTTTGTCGGTACAATGGATACATGAGAAAAATAGTACTCCAGTCAAGATTCAAACTCAGGGACAAGTAGAAAGTTTAGTAAAGAATGATAACCAAGGTGCAAGGAATGTAAGAGGGTAAATAGTAGATTTTGGGACATACATCACATCTAAGCTTGACAAACTAAACCCTCTTGAAAGCAAATTTTGCCATCATCTATCATCTAAGGTCAAGAATTCTAGAATCATCACAAAGACTGCCATTTCTTCAAATTCCATTGTACCATTTATATTGTACCATTTGTACGCAACGGCTGGGGCGGCTCCACCTTAGATTGACGGGTTCAAGCGAACCCTCTAAGTTCAAAAAATGCACTAAACTTCTGTATTCCATTTTTATAAATAAAATTTTGTACATGTTCTAACATTGTTGGCACTGGATTCTTCATATGACGACAGATTATAGATGAAAACTTACTTACATAGAAAAATTAAACTAAATCAAGCCCAATAAGTTTTCAACCAAAATAAATATCTTTTAGTTTATAAAGTGTTTTGTCGAGAAATTTTTTTTGAGCATTATTTTGTCACCCCTGAATTAAAATCCCGGATCTGCTCTTGTGCGAAGGATAACAAATGACACAACTAATAATTAAGTTTTTGCATTTGTGGTCCTAGGATGTTTATACGCATTTATTTGAATGATGATTAAGGGAAACCCAACAACGTAAAAAAATGCAAAAATACCAACCATTCCAAATTCAAGAAATTAAAACTGTACGATACTACGACCAGGAAAAATGCTGAAATTTAACAATATATTGCTGTAATGGTGCAGTAGCAGCTTCTTTTTGTTTATTCACTTGCCTAAGAAAAGAGATTTAAAAGAAGTAATTTTTTAAATATAGAGCAAAAATAAATTTGGCATTTCCCAAATTAATAGGGATTTCTACGACTACAAATTATTCAGATAATTCGGAATTATCGGTCTTAAACCCATACAGACACCTAATTATAATTCGCATAAATAAGTTCTTGCAAGAGTCTGACAAAAATTTATCGGATGCTCCTTGGCTGGCGGTGCTCAACTCCTTCCGTAATTGTACATTTAACGTTAACCCGAAACCAAGTATATAAGTTCCACATCGACGTATAATTGAAAAAGATGTTGGAATACCACGTGGCCTGTGAGCAAGCGACTAATTATTGGAGTCCTAGACCAAATGGTCCCTGGTGACATCATCTTCCTTGAAATTGGCAATGTGATAGGTGGAGACTTTAATTTCCAGTGGAGCCCCTCAGTATTTCCCTATCATTATCAATAATGTTATGTACCCGTATAATTGGTCTGGAGAAGAAAAAAAGATCAGTTTTGGGGCTTTATTAAGCTGAGAAAAGTGCCTCTAGTTTTGTCAATAGGCTAATGGGCTGTTGCGTGTGGCATTTGGCTTCAAGGGAGGGAGGGGGAGGGCCGCAAATGAACCGAGCTGCTAGCAGCTCCCTCTCAAGATCGGCTCGTTTAAAACTCGGTTCTGCACGACTCATTTAGGCAACCGAGCCCCAGTTCGAGCTTAAGTTTTAATTACATCATGTAGCAAAACGATCGAGCTCAACACTCTAAAACTCGACTCGTTTAGTAAACGAACCAGGCTCGACTCGTTTACAAATGGCCCGAGCTCAAACTCGAGTTTTAGACTCGTTTTGTAATCGAGCCTAGCTAGTCCGAGCCCGAATTTTAATTAGATCATGTAGCAAAACGATCGAGCTCAACACTCTAAAATTCGGCTCATTTAGTATATGAGCCCAACACACGTGAAACGAACCGAACTCGAATTTTAGACTCGTTTAGCAAACGAACCGAAGCACTGTTTAATAATGACTCGAGAGGTGGGTGCGGGTAATAAAGTTTTAAGGGCCCTACTTGCCACCAAAACGAGGGGCACCCACGTCGGATTCAGGGGTAAATGACAAATAGGCCACCTTCAATTGTGTGCCCCATTCCGAGATTTCCTCAAATCTTCTTGCCTCACTATTCTCGATCAGATGGAGAAAAAATTTGGAAACAAATCTTCGATAGGCTATAGGAATCTCCTCACTAAAAAGACAGGTCTAACCTTATCGCCTTTCTCTTCCCGATTTTTGCTTACTATCGTTTTCTTGGATGTTATTGGCAACTCCTCGTACACCATTTATTGTTGTTGGATAATTTGTGAATAATGAAGTTGGGGAATTCGGTGGGTCTCCCGAGGCAACCGAACGGATATGAATCTCCTTTTTTTATGAGATGGGTAAGATTAGAGTTGCGTGACAATTAGGGTAGCATAGATTCTTCCAAGATTTGACCACACAAGAAGTACTTATACGGTTTGAGGTGTTTTTGTAGAAATCTCAGAGTTACTGTAGAGGATTTTATGGTTTGTGTAAGCAAAAGAGTAGTAGCTGAACCAAGAGTTAATAATCATCACAATCTTTGTTGGGAATATAGAATTTTTTTTATCTTCGCTTTCAGCGTGGACGTAAATGCGCCGCAGAGAATTTTTTATCTCAAGTTTCATCGTAGACATAGATACGCATATCTTATGCATACCGTGACAAGTAACTGATCGATCAGTCATCGTAATAAAAATAAAATATGTTTTGAGCAATTCGCAAGCGGAGTTTAGATTTGACGAAGAGGCCAATCAAGGTTGATACAACACGTTACCCTTGAAAGTTGAAACTACAAGTCATTATGGGTGGATTCTTTTTTTTCATTTAAAACGAATAAAAAAAAGAAAATAGAACATTGTGTACAAATCTTTTATTGGCATACATGTCCCTTTCCCAGAAAATTTGCATCTTATTATAATTTCTTACAACCACTTGGAGGGTACAGACAACGATGGGAATTGCAGAAATGACACCAATCAAAATATGCAAAAGCTAGTTTTAGTTTATCTTTGTTGAGATTATGGTTTAAGTAACCAATTCTTAATTAGTAATTGCAAATCCTAAAGAAAGAACAAAAGTGTTTAGTTTAGTATTATAAGTACAACAGAGTCAGACACCTAACCAGGTGCTTTGTTTGTAGATGGAAACAACGTTTGAGAGAAGAACTATGGCTTCCAAGAAACCTTTTTGATAAACAATCACTTTGCCATGTCATTCCACGTTCGCATGATAGCTTCCAACGTGAGAAAAAATGGTGGATTAAACTATCTCATCTTCGACTTGCACGATTGCCGAACTTGTTTTCGGTCTGTTTTTAACTTACGGTATGTGTTAAAGAGCGCGAGACTCATTTCTAAATACCAATGGAAACCCTAATATAGTTTGTTTTATTTGTTCATCTGTCAAGACGAGTTGGGCTCTATACTAACCAAATTTATTTGAAATGGCAATGTGATAAATAATTAAAATGAAGCATCCAATGAGCTACTTAGGAATTCTACATACCAACTTGTGAGTGGCGTATCCTATTAGGGGTGATTATGGTCCGGATTGGTTCAGTTTTATAGTAAACCAAGAACCAAACCAATACCTACGGATTATAAAATTGGAAAACCAAACTAATCCAAACCATTAAAATGCGGATTGGTTTCGGTTTTAAACCACGGTTTGCTTTGAATTAAGCTATTATCTTCAAAAAGTATTAGGGTAATTAGTCTTGGCAGTGAAGGAATTATAGGAATATGAATTGGAATTGGAATTGGAATTGGTTTTCATGTATAGAAACTTAGGAGTTGGGCTGTAAAAGTTGACTGATCTGGTGATCCCATATGCTTTTTGTGTATAATAAATTAATAATCATAGGAAATTAGAAAAAGGTTGTTAATTGTGATATATAGAAGTTTAGTCTAAATTATCTTGGCAGATAAGAAAAAAACTAAATATTGCGGTGGATTTAATAGGATTAATAAATTAGGAAAATAGTTGTCTAAGACTCCCATATTTATTTGGTGAATATATATATATGGTTCGGATCGGTTTGGAATCATAACCGTGAACGTGAATCCAAAAACCAAACCATATAACGCGGATTCTAATTTTTTTAAACCATACTACTAAAAAACCAAACAAAATCTTTAGGTTTGGATTGATTTAGAATGGATTCGCAGTTTGACGGATTTTTTGCTCACCCCTGTATCCTATGTCATAGGTGGTGTGTTAGATCTTCAAAGAAATGAAACATTCACCCTAGAAGTGAAACAAAATCCTCAAGAGGTTTAATTGTCCTAACGTTCGTGAAACATGAAGGATATAATGGGATGGCAAATTTGACGAATCAAATCCTAACCAACCATTCGCTTATGATAAACACGATTTGATATTCCATTTTTAGATGAACGATTTTGCATACTAGGACTTGCGAGTATAAAATGAAAAATTCAAATAGTTGTACGAGGTTGAAGTTCTTCAGTAGTGCGTCACATGAAAAAAATCTATAAGAAATTATGACGTGAGGGAATTTTTGCCCATAGTGAATTACCATCAACAATTTAAATACTATTGTACTCCCTCCGTCCCGATTTGTTTGTCCAATCTCGGATTTCCAACTTATTAAGAAAACAAATCTGAACCATTGATTTAAAAATTTACATAATCTAATCTATTTATTTTGAAATTGGACAGTCAATTTGAGACATGTAAAAGTCAAAAAGGGGGAAAAATAAATCGGCACGGATTGAGGGAGTATATACCGTACGTGAAGTTTTAATCCCAAAAAAGATGACATAAACATTCTCTCTAGAAGTAAAACAAAACTCTCAATGGCATCTATTATATATCAATCAATACATATAATCTCTCTCTCCTACAAATATCACAAAAGTATTCTAAAAGTAGAAACTTTCCATAAATGGAAAGTTCTAAAAAATCTACAAAAAATCATGACGTGAGAGAATTTTTACCCAAAGTGAATTACCATCAACCATTTAAGTACTATTGTACTCCCTTCGTCCCGATTTATTTGTCAAATCTCGAATTTCCAACTTATTAAGGAAACAAATTTGAACCATTGATTTAAAAATTTACATAATCTAATCCATTGATTTTGAAATTAAACAATCAATTTGAGACATGTAAAAGTCAAAAAGGGGACAAACAAATCGGGACGGATCGAGGGAGTATATACCGTGAAGTTTTAATCCCAAAAAAGATGACAGAAACATTCTCTCTAGATTTAAAACAAAACTCTCAATGGCATCTATCATCAATCAATACATATAATCTCTCTCTCCTACAAATATCCCAAAAGTATTCTATAAGTAGAAATTTTCCATAAATGGAAAGTTAAAAAAGTAGCAAAAATCTGGACAACTGAGCAAAGCCTTAGTCATGGAGTGTTATTCACCCCATGACCAAGCCTTAGTGACTACTTACTAGGGTGTTAGTCGAGACCGGAAAGTCGACCGAAACCGAAAAAACCGGACCGGACCGAATTTTTCAAACCGGTCGAATAATTTCGATCCGGTTCCGATTTTAGATTTTTTACATACCGGTTTTCCGGTTCGGTTTCCGGTTCATAGGTTTTAAAAACCGGTCGAAACCGGACCGGTATATATATATATATATATATATATATATACCCCCTTACCAATTATCCCTAATTTTTCATTCACTCTCGTCTCTCAAACACGAACACAGCGCCGCACTCGGTGCTCACTGCTCTCACACGATTTGAATCTCTCTCTCTCTTTGATGGCAACGGCGATGGCGAGTCCGGCGATGGTGGGTCCGACGACTGTTGGTATCTTTGAAACCGTGACTCTCTCTCTCTCTCTCCCTCCTTTTTCCATCCATCTCTTCATTGATTTTTGGTTTCAATTTTGTTTTTCTTTGGTTTGAAACCCCAAACTTAGATCTGGACTGAGATGGAGCTCGGTGCCAGCGTTTGATGCCGGCGGTGGTGCGTTCTCTCTCCATCTCTCTGTTCTGGAAGTTGAAACCGGATAAGCCGAATAAGCCGGAACGAAACCGGTTGAACCGGTCGAAACCGGACCGGATTATTTCAACCGGTTCCGGTTTCTAAAAATCCCAAACCGGATAACCGGTTTCGACCGAAAAATATGCCGAAACCAGACCGGTATCACCCCTACTACTTACACATACTTGAAAGATAAGGCATGGTAAGGAAATAAGACATGAGATTTAACTGATAAAAACTGACATAAACTTGATATTCACGAAGATCCAAAGCATAGCTACAACTTTAATACTTGACAAAATAACAAACTAACAATACCTTGAGGTGTTCTTGAAGAAACAAAGCTTGATGAAAAACTCAGTACAATGGAATCCTAGAGAGAAGCGAGAGAGATACAAAAAGTAAGGTGTCTGGCCCAAAGTGAATTAATTACCATCAACAATTTAAGTACTATTGTATATACCAACTTGTGAGTTCAGAGTTATTGGATCTGGTGTCATAGGTGAAATTGAGAGAGAGAGAGAAATGTGAGGTGTTCAAAGAGAAACATGGAAAAGTGTGCGTGCGCGCGTTGTGCCTGTTAGATTTATGAGAACGAAAAATACCGATGTGATCCTTTTTCATGTTGTTCCGTGCATCGAGCGTGCACAACTCTAATTATTATATTACTAGTGCTAGCCCGTGCCTACGGCACTACGCATCCCGGTTGGAAGGGGATGGCAGTTGTGTGATTTTGGTAAAAACCATGGGTACTTAACCGGGAAGTGGGAGGATGCACTACAGCCTTTGGATCAAATGAATCTAAGCCGTTCCAACAACTTGTCCCCACACCCTTCTGTTTTATAATAGAGATACATTTGTGAAACACAAGATATATGAAGGGATGACAAATTTCATTGTCTTACTTTTTTTTATCCGCCAAAACGCCCATCGGGCTTTGATTGTCTTACTTTGATCCATTATTTTTTTAAAAGACAAATATGGTTTATAAATTATACATTGAATGAGATCCGATAGATGAAATTTTGTAGGCGAATGGTTGATCTATCAAGACTTACAAAATAAACAACTAAAAACATCATATGAAAACTTTCGCAAACTTTATTGAGTGTCACGTAAAAAACTACCAGAAAGATCATACCGTCGCGGTTATATTGAACACCCCATTAGCTATTTGACTATTCTATGTATGAAACTTGCGAGTTAGGTATCATTGGATCCCATGTCATACGTTCAATTTTTAAATGCCCAAAGAGACGAAGGAAAACATTCTCCCCACCACAAGTAAAAAACAAAAGCCCAAGGGCACAACTGCAACCATTCGTGAAACATCAGGGGTAGAACTGGCCGGGATGATAAAATGTGACGTGGGGGTAGCGTGGGACGGTTGGGATTTTAGTTAGAACTGGAGCCACAAACATTGACAATTGAAGAGAGAAGGCTCGTAATTAATTACGTGGGGGGAAGGGAAAACTCCCCGACGAATTTTATAAACTAAAAGGACTTGTTCGCAAATACAGTAATTTAAAGCTATGGCCGAAGAGAGAGAACAAGTGGGTGGTAAAATAATTCCAGAAAAAGAAGTGGAGATTCCCCACAAGCAAAATGTTTCCCTCTCTCACCCACTTTGGCATTAGCATGGGAAAGAGAAGTTGTCTTTCGTAAGCCAAATTGCGGCCGTCCTCTCTCTCTCTCTCTCTCTCTCTCTCTCTCTCTCTCTCTCTCTCTCTAGTTTGCTTATGGTTGGGAGTCAAAGGAGATTGCGTGAGAGTGTTGGAAGAGGATTTTGAGGAAAAGGAGAGAAACGTCAAGGGAAGCAATGATGGTATTTTTGAGTTTTAAAAACGTTGTTAGTGGAACATGTGTTTATGTCTCTTAATCATGCCATAACTCTTTGATTTGGTTTGCTTTTGGGATTATAAAATGGGACTGGAGGGACCCTAATCCTACAAAATTCTCTCTCTCTCTCTCTCTCTCTCTCTCTCTCCTTTACTTTTGTTTGGGTTTCAGAAATGGTAAAGGGGCTCTAAAAAAGAGTAATTATACAAATGCCGGGCTTCTCTAAGGTTGGATTTAGTCCTATGTATAATCCTTTGGTTTGCCCATTCACTTCCGTTTTCAAGAACGCGCTATCATTCAACGTTTCTCATGAATTGAATTAGTATGGGATTTTTCGAAAGATAGTTTCACGCTCGTGCTTACGCATGCGTATTATGTTACTTAGAGTTGAGCTACAAAGAAGCTTCGGCAGTTGCATCTTGACCGTCTATCTCAGCAAATAATTGCTAAATTAAAAATATATATATTTTTTCAGTAAGAGTTTAACAAATCCGAACCATTAAAAATAATTTTGGGCAATTGAGATTATGCATAAGGATTGCTCTGTGCAGTTCAAATCCAAAATGCAGAGAAGACATATTCTTATACAAACACTCCCAGTGTACCATGTGGTATTCCTACAAGGTACTCCTGTAAATCACGCAGCGACAAATTTTTCTGATAAAAAAAATCAAGTACGTACACATTTATTGAGGTGTTGGAAGACAAATTAATGGCGACATGCATAGTGTGTGTTGCAGTAACTTATTTACCAAATATCACGTAAGCAATACCACATGGTGTTCTGCATATACCCGCATAACTGACAGTTTTTTGTAATTAGGAATTTCTTGTTACTTCCTTAAACAAGACATGGGATAATCTCAAAGTCCCAAATCACATAAGTCGCGAGCGGAAGCGGGAAAGTGTC
The DNA here is from genome assembly GCA_018127125.1 of Rhododendron griersonianum. Lineage (NCBI taxonomy): Eukaryota > Viridiplantae > Streptophyta > Magnoliopsida > Ericales > Ericaceae > Rhododendron > Rhododendron griersonianum. The sequence continues at coordinate 2,743,182 of CM030799.1, forward strand.
TTTAAAATACATCCAAATCTACGAAACATTTGTGAGAGCAAGAATTGAAAGTGCGAGTACAGTGTGAGAATTGAAAGCAACAGTACAGAGTATTTCGAAGAATTACGTAAACCTTTCTTGTCTTTAAGTCTTTAACATGTTCCACTGGAGAATGGTAACAAGAAAGCTAATGACGTATGACTTGTGGACTTTCTCTCTCTTTTACTAGTCTTTTTCTTCATGGGAATTGTGTTTCACAAAAATTTGTTTAACCCATGTGAGGTTCCCCTCTTTTGAAGCATTTGAAAACCCTAAAATTTGATAATTACATACAGGGAGTTTTTCTAAAGTGGGGTTAGATCATGTGGTGCTGACTTTTGTAGAAAAAAACAACCTTATACTGTTATACATGATTGAGTGGAAGTTTTAATCAGGCCAAGTTCCTAATTAATCATTACATATGAGTTCAATAAATTATTTTCCATGAAGTAGAGGAGCTACCTTTTTTTTCGGATTTTCGGGCCAACTTGCGTGCATCTCAATTAATTCTGCTGCCTTGAAGGAAATAACCGGGCATAACCCCTAGTGGCCCTAAGATTTGAAATGTTTAACCTCCGTGGGAATGAAACATGTGATCTCATAGAGGAGCACTTATTGCTTTCTCACAACTACTTGGCCAAAGCTGCCTTTGGAATAATATTCTTCTAATCACCTAAAATAAATTATCAAGATCAGACATTCTTAGTTTGTCCAAGACGAATATTACTTTAATTAATATGTTGCTTAATTTAACCGCAATACATGTGGAATTTTTTCCCCCTTTGTGGAAATAATTAAATAGTAAAAGGGAAGATGATGGGAGAGAGAAAAGGAAGTCCTATGTGCCAATCATTTTATGATTATGCCCCTATTTTCTTCCTGGCATGGGGCCATCATTCGCACCACCAAAATTGTGGTTCTTAAAGCAATAAAAAAAAATCCAACAATGATGGTTTGGTCAAATCTTGTGGGTGTTTGAACACACCTACAACAAAATTATTTGCAAAACAATTTTCACAAATAATGTTTGAAAGTCTTTACAGATGTATGAATGAGCTGGGTTTTTTTTTTTGAAGAAACCCGAAAATAATGTTAGAAACAAATTGAACAGTTTTGATCATTATTGCGGTTTGACTATGTTCGCTTTGGGTCACGGCTCCTTATAATTTTCTCTTCGTTTATTATGATCTCATTTCTCTATCTCTCTTTCTCTCTCCACTCATTATTCCAAATTTTTTTCTCAAAATCCAAACTAAACTGAGCATTACCCACAGTTTCTTTTATGGATCCGGATTTTCTGCTGTTGACTACAGAGAAAGGTGTACAGTTCAATCTGGACTGTTCATATTGACAATTAATGGTTCAGATCTGTTGAATACTTTACCGATAGCAATATCAAAATAAATTTGGACCATTAAAAACGCTAATCGATGGTTGGGATCACTTGGACTGCAAGCCATATCCCTTTATTATGTAACATGTCACCGTGGTGAATGCCTTCATTTGAAATGAAGAAATTATTATAAAAAAAATTAACATCATGCTACCGATACGTATGTACCTACTCTACGTAGTCCAGTATATATAATAACTATTGAACAATCGCATTTCGGTCATAAATACATTTACCGGTCCTAATATACGCGTTTTGTATTGTGTATGTGATCTAACGGTGTATCTTTCGCGTATATGTATATATATATATTTATAATTACACGTGCATTATAATATTTAGTTGGGAGGCCAACAAACAACGGGTTTTTCCACCCTAAGAAATTTTTCAAAATCGAGCCGTGCTAATTTATATCTTCACATTAAGGAATATAAATTTATATATCAGGCTTCCCGCAAGCTACAATAATATATCGATCATGTGCATTTTATGTATAAGTTAGTACATGTGTGTATACACACGTTTAGAGATTATTTCAGTTTCAAACAAGCAATAGATACAGAAACATGAACAAGCAAAACAAAATATATCCTATCCTAGAAGAAAAGAAAAAAAAAGAATTTCTAGAACAAGAGGGAAAAGAATTCAAAGAAAAAATTCAAAGTTCATAATAACTAATAGATTCAGAAGTTGACCTAGGTATTCTTTAATGATGAAAATTCCTTTAGGAGATTATCGGTGGATTCTGATTTAGACAAATGAGGCTCTAGCTAGTTTCTCTATTTTAAAATTAATTTCGTCAAAATCTTCGTAAAGACGCGAGACCCATTAATAGTCAATTATATACGTATCTCTGACTCTCATGAGCCGATTGTTTCACATGACTAGACTGGAGGGATATATAGAAGTGTTATTGCAATTGGTAAACGACTTAATTTAAGCTACTCAAGCTCAAGTTTCTGTTCGATCGTTAAGTTATATAAACAAACCATTGAACATTTATTTTACAATTTTGTAAACTTTCAATCCAAGCTTAAACATATATGTATTAACTTCTAGAAATGGTATTGCTAGGCCTTGTTTTATGCTGAGATTGATTGCGCAATTGCCAGTTTGCTTCACGGAAAAGCTTTGGGAAAAGTGCTCCTGAGATTATCTTTGTCTGCCTCCATCAACCACACACATTTGTGGTTTGTTTGACATTAGGGCCTGTTTTTGGAAATGGGGATGCTGACGAGCACCCCTGTAGAGCGTCAATCCGGCCACTCATCTTGGCAATTGACAGCTCGGATCTTGACCGAGCAATGAATGGTTTTGATTTGTATACACTCAAATTCAACCTGAGTCATTCGTGTCGAGATGAACGGTCGGATCAGCCGCTCTGCAACCCGCTTTGCAGGGGTGCTCGGTAGCATCCCCTGTCCCCTGTTTTTCTGCTTGGCGGGCAGTGGAGCCTTCAAATGAGAATAAGCATTTGGCTGCTATATATCTGGGGATCGTATCCCAGAGAATTTCAGAATGCAATTGTTTCTGTTTTCTTAATCTAGCTGTTGGGTTTGTTTTGGTGTAGTATTATAGTTCTTGCTTGGGTAGGTTTGTTTTCTAGGAGCTAGCTGTCTTGCTCATTAATTTGTTTTGTTTCCCGGATTTCAAGGGCCCTTCTTTTTTTTTATTAATAATCAGATGTCCGAATCAGCTTACGTGGTGGGAGTGATTGTGGTGGCGGTGGAGGTGTTATCTGTAACAGTAGTGGTGGTACTCGCGGCCAAAATGATGGTAGTGATGACAACAATGGTAGTGGAGGCGATGTGGAGGATAATGGTGGAGGAGGAAAGACCGAAAAGATTGAATGCAAGCACTCATTAATTCAGTCAAAAGACTCAAAACTACTTAAATTTTATCAACTTTATAACTTACATTAAAGAGACACTTAATTTTCAAATAATGTAAAATATGGTTATCAAACTTATTTAATTATTTATTTCTTAATTCATTCATAAATCTGTTATAGAATGTCACTTTGATTATCAATCTCTTGCAGGATGGAGGTAACCAGAATCACCCTTTTAACCTTGAATGCATACCTAATTGGCTCCTTTGAGCAGATCACAACCCCGACACATCTACTAAGCAGCAAATAAGTGCACGGATGCATTGGCAAACGACATTGAAGTGCGGCCTTATTCCTCCGAGAGCTTTTAGGGCTTTTTGAGTTTTGTCTTCATTCAATTTCTTTTGCGTTTGTTAGTTTTGTGTCAAACTTTCGTAAATTATTATTTCGTCTCGATGAGAGGAAATCGAAAAAATAAACAGCTTTCGTGGAGTAATATATTTTTTCATTTGAATGGGGAGTGTTTTATCTTTTATTAGACATCGATTTGAATGGAGCAAAGTACCCACGGGATATAGGACAAAGGATGCCTGCAAAGCGGGTGCAGAGCGGCCGATCCAGCCGTTTATCTCGATAATCGTCGACTCGGATACTTGCCGAGCAATAAACGGCTCGGATTTGTATGTGCTCAGATTCAATCCGAACTTGTAATTTTCTTTAATGCACCTCATCTACCAAAAAAGAAAGCAAGACCACAAAAGTAGCTGCCTTTCTTCATCAATGGGTAACCCCATATACCGGTGGCTCCCATTATCGGCGTAAATGATACGCAATTGAGAGTTGAGGAGGAACAATAAAGAAGAGCACAACTACTACTTCACCAGTCTTTTAGATATGGTTTGCCCTATCCCTCACACAAATACCACTGCCACTTTTTTGTACGAAAGAGAGAGAGAGAGAGAGATTGAGAGAGACCTGTACGCCAGGCTACGCCTTTTTAATTTCCAAGATGTCAAAAGGGATCGATTTAAACATCCGCCGCTATTTAGCGTATCGGCCGTTACATAGCAGTTCTTTCAACGGTGGAGTCACAGAGTCAGAGTTTATGACGGAGCACGGCCGACTTAAGAAAAGTATTTTCTTTCAAAATGTACTCAGCATATCGTGTAGCTTTTGAAGCACATTACTCTAATAGTCTAATGTACATATAACATCATTTTGTTTTTTGGTCGATAATTGCAACACTCTTCTGCGATTGTTCATCTATGAAAAAAGTTAGAAAAATTTTTACATGACAATGTAGGACAATTTTTATTTTGGGCTAAGATCAAATCAAAATTATTTTTATTTTTATTTTTAGAAATTTGTATACTAATTATATAAAACTAGTTATATTACATTTAATATTAGTAAAATCTTAAAATTGGGGTGGTCGGGCCCCCTCAGGCCTAGGGCTGTAAAAGAATCGAGCAGCTCGCGAGCTTGGCTCTGCTCGGCTCGGTTCGGCTCGATTCGTTTAGTAAACGAGCCGAAATCGAGCTCGAGTTTTCAGCTCGATTGACAAAAGCTCGATCGGCTCGTTAAGGGTAGCTCGACTCGATTAAAGAGGCTCGTTTAGTAAATGACTCAGCTTGGCTCGATAAACGCTTGGCTCGTTACGGCTCGAGCTCGAATTTTGAGCTCAAGCTCGACAAAGCTCGGCTCATTTACAGCCCTCAGGCCCCTACACACCTCCGCCATAGGGTTCTACGTCCTTCCGATGTCACTACACTCCGGTGTACTATAAAAAATTCACACCCGTATCGGCCGATTTCTGATACGTATCGATATGTATCAGCTGCTTTACGACCGCTTCAAGTGCTCTAACGCCAAAAATAATTTTGAAAAATACACAATCGTTACACCTGATTCCCGCTGCATACCATTCAATACTCCAGCTACCGCTACACCGTTACAGCTACCGCTATTTAAAACCTTGGCCAAGAGTTGATCAAGTGATGCCGGCGCTCTTTTGGTGGATATACAGTGAGGGTTCGAGTCTCACTCGTATGAATTAGAGATCCTATTTTAATGATGGTAATTTTTATTAAACTAAAACGTACTATGTGAGATATGATGTCCATTCTCGACTGCTTGCCCTATAAAGTCTGGACCCAAGAGTTGGTCAAGTAAAAATACGGCGCTCTTATATATTTTCTTTTATCGGCAAAAGTAACATTTTATTAAGGATAAAAAAAGGAGTCCGACCAAAAGTTGGAATACAGCCAAAATGGAATAAAGTCCAAAACACCTATGGGTCTAAAAACACAGAATATACAATGAAGTTCAAGAACACCCGAGGGCCAAACAAAGCCGAAAACAGTGAGCCTAAAATGCCCAGATCTAACGATATATTGGAACATACTTTAAATGGGTTAGAGTCTAACTGACATCAACCGGAAATTCTATTGTAGCAACATTTTTGAGGAATTTTCTGGTTAATTTAACAATTTGGTTCTCGAAAAAAAAAAAGCCCGTTTGAGATGGATTAAAGTTATTAAACTATCCATTGGAGGGGAATCATAATTTGCAAGAATGGTTTCCAAATTTTTCATTTATTTGAAGATGACATACTAATTAGCAATGCAATTTTGGTACCCCGACGGTCGTCGCCTCCGCCAGGGAGCATTGCACCGTCATACCACACCAGTACCGCACCTACGTGAATATGTCGGTGCCAAGACTAAAGTTCCATCGCGTGTAGATCATGTAAGAGTATGTTTAGACTATATACGAAGACTCGAACTTGTGAGCTCTGTCCGACCAAATTAAATGCCGATCGGTTTCAACCACTGAACCAACATCTAATTGGTTTTTCCTCAAGTCATACGAGCCTTTACGTAAAAGAATTTGTGGGGTTATTTTCGTTGGAACCTCATGCTTCCAAGTGCACGCATCTAATCGTACACACAACCTGTACTTTTATGTACATAGACAGCTGCATGCATGTATCATGTATGCATGCATGAATGTGGAAAAAGCAAAATCAAAATTGGCCGTTGTACTTTTTAGAACGTCAAGTCACACTGGCAACTCACAGAAAGAAGCTTCCTATCTATATACATCTCTTCATCCAAAAGCAATTTAAGTCATTTTGTGCAACAAAACAACAAAGATGGGGTGGGTGATCTTGAGCCATGTGAAGAAGAAACCCAGCCCCACTTTTTTTTTACACCTAGAAAAAGGAATGTTTGTTGCGGCCCTCGTTTCTTGGAAGCTTTACTCGATTCAATGATGGGTGCTTTTGCGAAGCTTTTGGATTGGTCGATTTCTTTGTTTTTCCCCTATAGGGGTGTGGGGCGGAGTCGGAATTTTCGTTCGTTAAGCGGGGATGTGGTCTTGATCGAGATTATTCGTTTGGCGGAATCATGAGATCATGGGCTGTGAGCCCTGATGACATGATCTCATGCTGAACTGTGGATGACGGAGGTAATGAGATGGTCACAACAATAGAGACAGATGAGAGAGAGAGAGAGAGAGAGAGAGAGAGAGTTTAGAAGTGAATTAAGAGGTAGAGAAAATGAACTTTTTAAAAGCACGGTCCATCAAGTACCAATAGATCATGTAAAAGCATCTCTAAAGTTGAAGCGAAATTTTCATTGTTTGATAATAATAATAATAAAAAACTTATCATTGTTGGATAAAAAAAAATAGATGTGATGTTTCAAAGCCATATTTTGGCCTAGCTATATTTTGGTGCCCAACGTCCAGATCCGCACTGCAAGATCCAGAAGTGCGGGATGAGATCGAGACACCGTATTTTCGCGGACATTTGAAGGTAGATTGACCAAAATGCTGCTGAATTGGCTGAAATTGTGCCGTTTCTTAGCCGTTGGATAGGCGATTTTTTACTTTGGCTGGGAAAATCGCTTGGATAGGTTATGAAGCAGTGTCCATCCACATATTTTTGGTGGTGGTTCTATTGTCAGGTTTTGTATCCCTGGGCTCCTTGTGCTGCTGCACTAAACAGGGCCTAATCAACCATGAGCTTTATTGCACTTGAGCCATGAAATAGCTACATTTGTTAGGGTTTGCTGGTGGTGTTGGGTGAGCCTGGGTGTAGGTGGTCGGTGGCATGTTCTTCAGGCGGCGGCTTGGGTGTTCCGTGGATGGGTTTAGGGTTAGGAAGTGGTGTTTGGGATGGGCTTGGCCCATTTTTTGAGTTGTGTTTTCTATTTGGGCATTGATGCCTTTGTTTGTTTGTACTGATCTGGGCATTATAGGTGTGGGCTTGTCCCGAAAGGTATATCCTTGGTTAGTTTCTTACTAACCTCGAATTTGGGTCTCGGGTGGGCATAGGATTATTCCTAGCTTTATAACTCTGTTGGGTCTCGGAATATGATGTCATCAATCCTTATTCCCATTGTAACATATTCAGAGATTAATAAATAAATAAAAATTGCCTTTCAAAAAATGAAATAGCTACATTCTCCATATTTGGGCCAAGACATCTGCTGCACTAATGGGATTGCTTGCTAAAACCAATGGGCTGTGGATTGGGTCGTCTAGAAAGAAGTAGACTGGCCCTGTCCAAATGCTACATCTGCTCGTCTTAATTATGTCAATTTTTTCTCTTCAATTACTTCTGTAGCCCAGTAATTCCCTGTCGTCATAATGGGCAGGTTTGTGAGTTTCTCTGTGCCTGTTTCAAAATGAGCGGAGGAACAGGGAAAAAAAGAAAAGAAAGTGGACTGGACTGAGAATCGAACTTTAAAATTTCGGTCGGGCCACGAAAAACCCATTTCAACATTCCACTGATGCAATGCTCCAGCTATGTTGAAGCAAGATCTGGGATCCCAATATATGTGCACTCCCAGAAGACAGAAAACCCATCAGCGATTCGAAAGGATGAAACAACATAATGATTGTTATCAGTCGCAAAGCATCTGTTGAAATACCCAACAAAGAAACAGAATCGAGTTTTAAGAACACATATGAGCATTTCTCACCGTCTTGTGTAGTTTGATTTTCTTCACCCACTTAGTTCATGGTGATGAACAATATCATCACTCTTATTAGCTAAAAGTGTGCAGAATTCATAGTATTACCCATACTTTCTCCACCAACAAGAGGGAGGAATTTTCAAATTTTGTTCACCCTCGTCATGTGTTAACGAGAGTGAACAAAATCAAATAAGTTTGAACATAAGGGCATTCGTCGTCGTTTGCCTGGCAAGATTAAGCATTAAGCCAACAAATTTTCTTTGCACTTCATAATGGTAGATTAGGCAATACTACAGTTAAAAGAAACAAACAAGTCAATCTCCATTAAGGATTTCAAAGTCGTTTCATATTCACAACCAACACATCCAATTTGCAAGTGGATCGCAGAGACACTTTCGGGGCAAATGACCCCTGCACAAATAGGCTTTCTGCTAATTAACATTATGCAAGATATCTGCTACTTATCTGATGCAGAAGTACTTATATTTACTCCATGAAGGAAGAAAACTACTATTTGCATCTCCAGAGAGTCATTCTGCCAAAGGAGAGTTATCTTATTACATGCCCAAAAGAAGGGGAAAAAGTGGAGTTCTTCACATCAATCCTTCAATCTAGGTATGATTTCACAATGGAAAAGAAAAATCTTGAAACTTGCCGTAAGATTGATCCCACTTTTGGGCTCACAAAGGTATGGAAGTTTTAAGATGATGTAACAGGGAAAGTAGATTACTGGTATTCACAAGCTGATACAGAGATGAGAGAACATTCTTATTACAAAATACAGTGTAGAATTCCGCCTCCGTCGCAAGTAAAAAAGAGCTCAAACCTGCAATGGAGTAGGCATACAAGATCAGAGCTTGGAAAAAGAAGGTGCCCTTTTCTGGCTTTGCGCAGCCCTTGCTTCTACAAGATCATCGGATAGAAGCATCCCAGAGTTCCAAGTGGCAATATAATCCAACCCTTGAACGACAGTTAGGTCCCGACTCCTCAGTAAAACTGCTTTTGTTCCGGTAACAGCAAGGGGAGACTTGGCCGCGATTTCTGACATAACCATCTCTTAGATGTAAGAACTACAACAGTACTTCCAACCATAAAATGAAGGGAAAGAGGGGGGAAATATAACAATCAGAACAGTCAAACATAAATTTAACAGCTGTTGTGCTCACAAGTTGGTAATGAACCCAAGTCTTCATCTCCCACAACTTCTTATATTCTTAAAACCTCAAACGAACCAGTGAATATTTAGATTAGACATATTTGGGTTAGGTACACCAGAACAGCAGAAACTGGTACATCGGACTTCAAGAAAATAACATAGTGAAAGCTTTCGCTTAAAGCCACGCGCTTTGTATGTTACACAACATGTACTTCTTGTAGTAGTTTATTTTCTTTCTTCCGAAGGATTCAGGTGAGAGCCCCGGAGGAGTTTTATATCATTTAGCTAAATAAAGTTAAGCTTTGGTGGATCTTCACAAGAAAGCCGACCATCGATGCCCTCATCGGATTAAACAAGCAACGTATAACAGAAGAGCCAGGAAATTTTAAAAAACCAGAATAGGCAAATGACACACAAGACACTTGGTACTAGAAGAATCACTCAAACAAGATCATATACAGTTCTAAAAGGATGAAACCTTTTAGGTGCCTCTTTTTCTTTTTTTTCCTGGCTCTCAGTTTCAACATTGAATTAAGTCACAATCATGGTGCAGATCAATCAAAACACATTGCTAACGTGAACACCATTACATCTGTCTCGTGTTAGACTTGGTCTAAAGGTGATAATATTTTGTTTGGTCTACAATGTGCCAATGTTTGGTAAGTTTTCAGTCAAGTCTGAGCTTAATGCAATGTCACTTCTTCTATTAAGCAAGCAACCATATAAATAATCTATTCACTCCCGAAATGTGTCCTTGCAAAAATGCTAGCCATACTTGCTGGTGTAGATAAACAATAAAGATCTCTTGTTAGGGTACTAATATAAAAAAAAAAGCATGAAAATAAGTACAAACTAAAAGTTTCTGATCAAAGCAGTTGTCCATCCAAGGCCAAAGTGATTTAGGCCCAGCTGAAAAACAGCGCTGAAATACAATTGTTAAGATGAAAGCAAGACAGGAACTTGACATTTGCAGATTGTAAGGAGTTTAGCCAGTAACATTTTTAAGAGAGTATAAAAAGGCAATAAGTTGTACATTATAAGGTAGTGTTTGGTTAACTAGAATGATTTTGGAAAGGAATTGAATGGTCATTCCTTATAGTCCCAAATCCCAATGGAATGACTTGATTCCATTTGTAATGTGTTCATGAGCATTCCAAGAACATTACTATTCCATCCAGCATCATTCTAGGGTACCAAGCGGTAGGGGTGATATCGGTCCAGTTCCCAGCCAAACTGACCACCGCACCGAGGTTTTCGGTTTGTCCATATTCAAAAACCACACCGGTCCAGCCAGTTGTCAGTTCCGGTCCAGTAATTCAGGTTTGTTTGGTTTGCAAGTTCGACATCAAAACACTAGGCAACTTCAGAGAAAAAGACAAGCCATTCACCTCAGAATGGCAAACAAGAACTTGCTTAAGTACAGTGAAAAGAGAGAAAATGCCAAATTACGTAATTTTTAAACAACAAATAAAGCAGCCAAAATTAACTGAATCTCAAAATACACGTAATGAATCATTCAAAAACACGAAATTACCTTCAGCAATAGCTTGTACACCTTCATCCATGGCATCCTTAGAACCAAAAACTCTAGAAACAAGCCCCAACTCCTTCGCCTCCGACCCCGAAAACCTCCGTGCACTCAAAGCCAATTCCACTGCCTTCCCATACCCAACAATACTTGGCAACCTCTGAAGCGTCCCTAAATCCGCCGTAATCCCCAAATCAACCTCCTTCACCGAGAAAAATGCGCTCTCCGTACAGTACCTCACATCACATGCGGTAATTATATCAATTCCACCACCAATACAAGCACCATGGATGGCGGCAATCACAGGTTTCCGGCACCTCTCAATGGCCGTGATCGTATCCTGCATGCAAGGACGGACACATAATTTTAGTGTTGGGAAGACAAACATTACAAACAAAATTAAAGTTTGAACAGTTGAAAAAACGGTGTCAATTATGCCATTACCAACAGTAAAAATACTATCAAAACTACTACAATACATAATTTTTTAACAGCCTATACAATTACAAAACTACATAAATGCACATCAAGTATCCATATATCTATTAGAAAAGAAAAATATACAACCCAGTATCCAATAACTATCTAAAAGTCAGAATTATTCGACATGAAAATGTGAAGTGCCGTTTTTTTTGTTTTCCCTGAACGGCAAAAGAAGATTTTATTAATCAAATGCAAATATTACAAGAGATTAAAGGGACAAGAGAAAAACGGCATATAGAACTAGGATGGACAAGTGTTGGGTTATAAAGGAAAACATTGGACGGGCGATCCTATATAGTTTTAAAATTTTCACGAGAACGCTACTACGATTATGAAAGAAGATTTGAAACTAGGGTAGGGCGGTCACCCGGGTTCATTCGCCTCTTGATCCGTCCTAGCCTGAACTACATAAATGCACATCATGTATCCATGTAAAGATATAGGAGCTAGTGTTCTATGATTATGTAAAAGTTGGAATCATTCGACACGCTTCAAAATTTCTATGAAGAACTACTACAATTATGAAGAAAATTTGAAACTTGGTAGGGTGGTCACTCGGGTTCATCCATCCCTCGGCCGTCGATGGAGTGTTAGGTTTTAAAGGAAAACATTAGAATGGGCAATCCTATATGTATAGTTTTAAAACTTGTACGGAAAAACTGAAAACTCATCAATTACGAAGAAAATTTGAAACTTTGTAGCGCAGTCACTCGGGCCCATCCGTCCTTGCCTGCAGGAACTTGATTTGTCGCCTGAGGCGCTCGGCGGCGCGGCCGCGGTCGGTGGATTGGACTGCGGCGGAGATCGAGGATAGGGCTTTGAGGTCGATGCCGGCGCAGAAGTGATCGCCGTTGCCGGAGAGGACAATGACGGAGGCGTCAGGGTTTTGGTCGAGAGAGGTTAGGGCTTTGAGGAATTCGGTGAAGAAGTCTAGAGAGAGAGCGTTGCGGAGTGAGGGGCGGTTTATGCGGAGGTTGAAAACGCGGGAGGTGGGGGAATTTTGAGTGATTTCTAGGGTTTTGTAAATCTCCATTGGTGTTGTGTACAGTTGTAGAAGATGGAAATTGGAAGGAAAATGTGGGGAAAAGGATGGAAAGGAAAATTGCAGTTTCTACAGCCCTAGCTCGACAAAATGTGTTGTGTACAGTGGTAGAAGATGGAATCTTTGTCAAATCTCCCAACCAATTGATAGTCATAGCTAGGGCCGTAAACGAGCCGAGTCGAATTTTATCGAGTTCGGGCTCCGCTTATTTATTAAACGAGTCAAAAAATTGAGCTCGAGTTCGACTCAATCCTTAACGAGCTGAACTTAGTCATTTACTAAATAAGTCTTTTTAATCGAGCCGAGCCTCCCTTAATGAGCTAAGCTTTTGTCGAACGACTTGGTTCGTTTACACCCCTAGCTATAGGAGTTTTTTTTTTTTTTTAATCTGATATAGGAGAAGTAGGATTGTAATAAGAATGTAACCAATTGAACCCTAACCAATAGCAGAGCAATTCTGGAAACACAACTTAGGCACAATTTGAGACATAGCTAGTTCTAACGCTCTCGAGTAATTCAATGCACATGGAATCACATACATCCAATAGGTTCTGACACAATTGCGATTAAGTTATGCTTTAAAGTTGTGTACCTATACTTTTTGCATATAGAAAATTCCACAAAACGTATACCCCATTTATACTTGATAAACGAACCAAGCAATTCGAGACTCCACTCTTTTTAAAGTTGATAAATTAGTTGTAGCCAAAACTTTAACCTCGTTTGTGAGACGAGCCAAACTCAAATTCATCAAAGCTCAATTGTTACGCTCGTGAACAAAAAAACAAAAAGTTTCAGTTGAATTTACTACTTTCTCTTGACACAGCTGCAAAAACAGATAAGGAAATCGGAAAAGGTCCTACCGGGAGTCGAACCCAGGTCGCTGGATTCAAAGTCCAGAGTGCTAACCACTACACCATAGAACCCCAGGACGTCCGTTTACCTGATTTCTATATCTTTAGTTTGTAATTTTCATGACGGGAACTCTTCATTTCTCAATTTCCAAGTACAAAGTGCAAACAAGCCTACCTTTGTTTGAATCTTTCTCAAATCTCCCAATTAAATTTTTTTTTTAATAACCAGATATCTGGACCAATAACGAGCTATAGGAGAAGTTATTTTCCTTTTTCTTTCTGAATCTTATACAGGAGAAGTAGGATTGTGATAAAAATATAATCAAATTGAACCGTAACCAATAGAGGAGCAATTCTGGAAACACAACTTAGACACTATTTGAGACCATAGCTAGTACTATCGCTCTCAAGTTATTCAAATGCATGTGGAATCATGTACATCCAATAGTTTCAGACACAATGCGTGATTAAGTTATGTGTACCTAGACTTTTTGCATATATAGAAAATTCCACAAAACGTATACACCATTTACTTGGTAAACGAACCAAGCATGCGCCATGTTCGTTTTAGGTGTCTGGACCCAAGCTTTTATCTCTACGCACGATTCTCAATAGATTTTTACTCTTATATCTCTTACCATTCATTACCTCAAAACCCAAAACATAAATTAGCTTGAGCCAAAACTTTAACCTCGTTTGTCAGACGAGCCAAACTCAAGTTCATCAAAGCTCAATTGTAAGCTCGTGAACAAAAAACAAAGTTTTTCTAGTTTTTTATTTCCTCTGTCCCATTTTTATTATCCATTATTTCTTTTGTCTTTTTGTGTCTATTGCCTATATCTTTTAATCGATAATATTTTTCATAATTTCGACAACTTCGTATTATAGAACAAATTAAAATCTATCAAATAAGATCCATATTGTATATTTTTTGAGATCTACATTGAAAGATATGGACAATGGACACAAAAGAGACAAAATGAATAATGGACAGTGCAAATGGGACGGAGGTAGCAAGTAATAGAGTACATATTAACTTATTTTTCTGTTTATTCTTTTTTCCGTGGTCAAACCAAGGTCGCTTAAATTAGTACGACTCTGAGCTCAAATTTCTCAAATTCAAATGAGCCCAAAACTCAAATGAGTTGGCACTTGATTTTTAAGGAGCTCGAATCAAGCTCAAGTTCAATATAGTAAGAGCCGATATTCAACCATTCAACTCGGCTAGTTTGCGACCCTATCCTAAAAGTTACCAATCCCACAAATATTCAATTCGTGAGAAGATATACACAACCCAAAAAAGTCAACCAACATTAAAAAAAAAGAAAGTACAAACTGATTCTTGCTTGTGAAAATGATTGGCTAAACTTCAATTAAAACTGTGTTAAGAGTAGCGTACTAAATTAACCCAGTTAGTTAGCCATCATCAGATACTTCTCTATCAGATTATGTCGTGGCATTGACACACACAAACACAGAGAGAGAGAGAGAGAGAGAGAGTCTTCACCTTAAAAGATTGACTTAAATTTACTTCTCGACACACACAGCTGCAAAAAACAGGAAAGGAAATAAAAAAACAGGTCCTACCGGGAGTCGAACCCAGGTCGCTGGATTCAAAGTCCAGAGTGCTAACCACTACACCATAGAACCCCCACGATGACAGTTTTCCAAGTTTTTAATATTTTAATGTGTAATTCTTGATGTGAACTCTTTCAATTCTCAATTTCCAATTTCTAACGTGCAAAGTACAAACGAGCCGACCTTTGTAGTGTTTGAGCTCAACTCGTTTACTAAATAAGCCTAAAGCTCGAGCTTGACTTTTTTGTAAATGAGCCGTACAAATTAACGAGCCTAGCCTAACTAATTTACTTAATGAGCTGAGCTTATACAAACAAGTCGAGCTTTTGATTGTTAAGCTTGACTCATTTAGTACACGATCCTAAAACTCCAGCACGAGTTTTGTTTGATTACTAAATGAGTCGAGCCGAGCTGAGCTTTAACGAGCATAGCAATGAGCTGCTCGTGAACAGCTTGGTTCATTTGAAGTTTTATGGCTAATTGTATGTACGAATAAGATATTACACTTGCGGAAATTCGGGACATATAAGCGTTCAAAGAACGGCACGAATAACGAAATTAAAAAAAAAAAAAAGGAATGGAGGGAGTAACTTGTTTTAGCCACCTAATTAATCACAGGCTCAATTACTTTCCCTCTAGTTATATTTTAATTATGTACTCAATTTTCTACTTTGGTTGGAAACTAGTCCTTTCCCTTCAATCATAATGTTCCAACTCTTGACAAGTTTCCCTCTTGTTTTAGTATCTTCCAACCAAAGAAAGCAAGTTAAGGGTCTCTGCTGTTTGCACGTAATTGTTGATTCTCCGCATAAGATATATATTAAGATAATTAGCTGTCATCCACCCGCAATCACGAGTTTTTTTTTTAACTCAGGTGTTCAGATCAGCTTATGCGGACTTCGATTAGTCGAGGGGATCAATCTCACCGCCCATTTGTGGGGGTCCCAATTAAAACAAGAACAAAGATTTGTAAGAACTGACACTCGAAGAAATTGATAGCACCTGAGCACAATTAGAGTTGAAGACAAATTATTCCCTTTTTAATTTTCCTTTGGCAAAGTTTTAATAAGATAACTACACGAGCTTTTCTTATATTCCTTAGAAATATGAACACTAGTACTTTCTCCATTATTGTGAGAGGATATCTAGGTTTCTTTTCTCAAAATTGCGTGTTTGGATCAGTTTTCGCGGATCTCGACTATTCTAGGACCTTCCAATTAATGACCGGGCAAACTTTCGGTGATCGAGACCCCTAACTTGCGACATAAACCCTTTACTTGCTATTGTGCTCCTACTCGACCAACTTCTTGCACTATATCCTATTTTCCCATGCGAGATCTTCATTGTATTGTGTTTGAAAATCCAAAACAATGTAAGAAAGAAATTAATAGAGGATAGTGTGAAGGAATTTGTACATAGAAGAAATTACAAGTTAATTAAACTGCTGAAGTTAGGGATCTCTTTTGTTAGATTTTTTTGGAAGGCATCGACTAAAAACCATAGGTGGAGTAGCCTGCAAATTATACTATTTACCAAATTTGGATAGCTTAAGTGAGCAATGTGCATGCATGGATAAAGTCCAACACACTTCCCCTCACGTGCAACCCGGTCGGATGCACGTCTAGGTATGGATTGATGAGTTGAGGCGATTGACTCGGGCAGAGACCTGACCCAAGTCAATCGTCTCAACTCATCATTTATCATCAATTCATACCTCCACGTGCGCGCATCGGAGCTGCACGCGAGGGAGAGTGTTAAACTTTATCCCACATTGCTCATTTTCATTTTCCACATTGTATATATATCTTACACGGCAGAGAAATTTTTATAGGAGAAATGGTAGCCAAGGTTTTGAAATGTTTAATGTCACGTAATTATAAATGAATGGATTTTCCGTATATAGTATAAAATTTTGTTTGTATTTCATTTTTTTTTCTTGGGCTCAATGAATTTGTCAATTATTGCATTACTACTATGTATGGATATATGCCAGCTACGGAATTTACTTCCGAAATTCAAACCTGGACCCCATCTAACAACTAATTAATTGAGACTATTCATTTAATTTTTGATCAGCTTATCATGATTAGCACTATTAGGAAATCAGGATTACAAATTCATTTTTGATCAGCTTATCATGATTAATTAGCACTATTGGGAAATCACGACATCCACGTGTCATCAATACGTTTAATTTGAACTGTACATGATGCACGTAAGACCCACCTTCATTTGCATCATATATGTATCGTTGAATCAGGGGTGATTTCGGTTCGGGTTCGGTCGGTTCGTGGGTGAATATTTCCAGGACCAATCCCGTCCGGAGTTTAAGTTTAATTTGGTCCGATTCGGGGTGTGGTCGGTACAGTCGGGAATTTCAATTTGCCCGAAATGGGCCTTAGTTGGCCCAAATATAAAACTTAACAGGGGCAGATGGCCCAAACCCATCAATTTAAGAAAATTTCGTACCACATTCCTTAGTTGGGCCTTAGGGTTTGTTATTTAGGAGAGATGGACGGTCGAGATTAAAAATAAATAGATGAACGGATCCAATTAATGTAAAATATATAAAAACCCTCGGTTTATATAGTCGGTGCGATTCGGTCCTGGGTGGTTAAAATTTGGTTCTGTTCAGGGTGGTTAAAATTCCAGCCACAGGAGACCGAACCAAAATAACTTTTTTCTTATTCCATAACCGAAACCGGGTAAAAACGGACCAAAAACCGAAAAAACCGCAAATGGAAAACAAGAACGGCACGTATTTTTTTACATTTGCCATATCAAAACACATGCACATCAAAGGTGGCAACATCTCGTACTATTTCCATGTACTGGAATTGAAGTGAACCGGAATAGCTGGCCATAGTCTAGGGTATAGAAAAGGGCAAATGGAAAGCTACATGGCATCCACCTAGCATTCCCAACCGAACCCCAAGTAATCATTTAGCGTTTCCGGAGTAACATGTGGCATTACCTACGCCATACTCTCCCGCAACGACAAATTATGCGTCAGAAACATTATCATTCATCTTTGCTGGGTGATCGAGAGTCAATGAGGGACCCACATTGCATTGTTAGAGATCCTTTATATGCGAAGAATACCACATGATACTCTAGGAGTACCCAATTCGGCTAGAAACCCCTTTTGAACAAAACCCCACACACATAATATACGAATACAAAAAACGTACAGTAAAGAAATCAACAGAATTATGTGGTTCCTCAAAATCGGGTAAATCTACGGGAGTTAGAGCGGCTGTCGTTTTTCTTATTATCACTGCAGTAGGATTTTTACAAAGAGTATTTATATTCCGCTCCGGCATTTGACCTCTTTCGATCTAAAACTTCTTAGTTACTCTTCATATTAACATACGAGTCACAAGTTCTAACAACTCTACCACATGATCTTACAATTATAGTAACAACAAAAGAGAGAATGACAGCAGAATACCACTCGGCAATGCCACATGGTATGCCGGGAGTACCCGATTCGGGCCGGAAACCCCACCACATGATCTTGCAATTACACTACCAACAAAAGAGAGAATAACAACATCTCATTATTATGGTTAGTATATGTCACAATTTTTGTCCTGTTTTTGCACATAACTGCCCAAACCCAAGAACTTCACGAAGAAGATAGTTTACACCATTCTATTCCCATACCATTCCAAACAATCAAAAAGTTGCACAAATACGCTCCGAAACAAAACGATTAAGTACACCCCTGAAAACATTTTGGGTTCAATGCATGTGCAGGATCGTGACAATATGAGACCGACGTTTTGAATAACGGTAATGGACTGGGTAGCGGTACCGGCCGTGGAGCAGTAGCGAGGGTATCGAATGATATGTGGTGGGCGATGGTGAACTTTTTGAAAAAAATTTGGCGCATGAGCACCTGTAGTGGTCTCGTAGACATAGCGGCCGTAAAGCGGTCAAGAAATCATACTGAAAGTGATATGGATCGTGAATCGGTCGTAATGGATGTGAATTTAGGGCCGCAACAGGGTTGTAGTGGTATCGGAGGGCGGAAAACCGCTAGGTAGCGGTTGATATTTAAATCTATGCGTGGACCCTCACATGTTTCTATAAATTAATATAATTGGATAATAATTTCCGCAAGAATAACTTTAAAATAAGACAATGATCAATTCTTGTTTTCTGGTAACGTTTATCGCTGATCAAGCTAGCCACGCGATTATCGCTGATCAAGCTAATCAATGGCACCCTGCAATGCACTTTTTGATAAGCATGACATCACTTTGTGGTGAGATTCACACCAATATTGCACTCGGGTTCCGGACATGCCGGCACCACCTTCCGTCCGCCCAGGAGCTATTACTGCGGGCCGGGCCTGAAAACTAACGAAAACACACCCAAAAAAAAAAAAAGGAGAGAGAGAGAGAGAGAGAGAGAGAGAGAGAGAGAGAGAGAGGACAAAATAGGGGGTGACGAAGACAGTGAAGGTGTCGTTTTTTGGGATTTTGTTAGAGAGAGAAACGGCTAAAAGGGTTTAGTGGGAGGGGTCACGTCACGTGAAGTGAGGAGGAGGCTTTTTAGTTTTATAGCTGCAAAATGTTGATGTTTTTGGGTTAATGCAAATTGCAAGTAACGTAAAAATGTTCCCCATGATTCATGATTTTTTGTGTTGGCACTCTAACCAAATGGACGGAGGAGAGCGTGATTGAAGTTTCAGCCTGATTTTGTGTTGGCACTCCATTCTACGGTTCACAAAAGGTCACCCTTAGTATTTCAGTTTTCGTGCCATGTCAATCGTAAAATCTCGTCGGGAAGATATCTTTGTATGGTGCTGTGACTCCGTAAATGAAATTTAGGTCGGTTACTGAGTTTGAGGATTTGGGTCGATTGCGTTTTTTATATAAACGTGAACATGACATGTCCCGGTAAAAATGAAATGAGATACAGTGAACATAACTTGAGAATGACGAGTAATCGATTGTGTGCACAATCAATCGACCTAAATGTGGCACGTACAAACCCAATTTCAGCCCAATGCCAAAATCAGTAAAATTAAGGTTTATATTGCTTCATTAACCTTTTATTCTTTTAGGTATATGGTGCAATAAAAATATATAACTTTTTTACTTTACGATTTATTTCATTAGAATAGTATTGTAAATATTTTTTTACTTTACAGGTATATTAACACGAACTACAAAAGACCAAAGCGGAAATGACATGACTCGAACGCGACATACTCCACCACCCTACTAATTAGGCCCCGTTTCCACTTTCCACTAACAAAAAACACTAAAAATTTAACGCTTTTTAATATCTCGTTTCTACTAACAAAAAAGTTTCAGCATTTTATCATCTTGTTTCCACTAACAAAAAAGTTGTCAACAAAAAAAAATTCCTACGGTAACGTACTTTACTCATAAACTCATCAACAACTTATTCTCTACCAGAAATAACTTGATATTTCTGAACAACTTATTTACTATCGGAAACACCTAATAACTTTTTAACTACAAATAAAAATCTATAATTTTTCACTACCGAAAACGCCCCAGAGTGGGAAGTGAAATTGGTAAAATTTGATGAGTTGGGTGAATGGTATTAATCATACGCTACCTACTAACACTTCCCTCCACTTGTCATGCAACAAAGATGAGGAGTTCATTCTCTCTCTCTCTCTCTCTCACTTGGCCCTATAAATTGCTTACCCCCCGTTTCTATTACTCTTCAATACACCATCTTCATGAGATCCTCAGATTATTAGCCCTGCAACTCAGAATAAAGCTGGGGTTCCATTAGAGACCCTTCAGCTATATATCTCCATTTTCCCAGAGAGAGAGAGAGAGAGAGAGAGAGAGAGGGAGATATATGGCAATATTTGACCTCCACCACCCTCTAGTGTTCATATTTGGTCTCCTAGGTAATGTTCCAATGATCTTACTTAATTTTACATTCTATTCAGATCTTACTCAATTTCGTTAGTTCACCTTCTTCTTCTTCTTTTTTGTTTTCCGGCATCAAATGGACTGGGGATGCTGCCGAGCATCTCCCTGTAGAGCGGCGCTGAGCAGCGATCCGGTCGTTCATCTCGACACGGACAGTTCGGTTTGAATCTGAACCCATACAATTCTGAACTACGCATCCAAATTAGTTGGACTGGCTCGGCAGCATCCCCCATTCCAAAATTTAGTTCACCTCAATAGCTACCAATTAAGCCTAACAACTTACAGTTGTCCCACCTTTGCATTTGTTCTTATCGATCTAGTTAAATGTACAGTTTATTTTCGTGCATATATGCATGAAATATGCATGTCTACATACAAACAAATATATACGTGGCAAATGTCAACCTACTTGATTTTCTTGCATATCTGCCATTTTTTTTTTATTATTATTTTCCTCATTTGTAACCTCATAATAATTTCAAATATTGGGTTCTTTGCGTGATCAACCTTCCCCGTTTTAAACTAACTAATGCACGTGGTGTCGCAAGTGAGTGATCGACAAATGGCAGGCACCATGTACTCTCGTTTATTTGATAGAGGTCCGAACCATCAACTGATCTTAATCTTATTCTTGGATCTTGTTCGGATTATATATTGAAAAATAATTTATAGATTTTCTTTGAATTTCTATGTATACTATTTGATTAATTCATCCACTTTTTCTTTTCATTTTCTTTTAGTGTCATCTTTGTTAGGATACTTCAAATATTTTCTATGTTTTTTTATCTATTCGAAACGGAGAGAATTTTCCAATGACTACAAATAACTATGGTGACTTTTGCAGAGAAAATTACGTGGTGTCAACTAATTTTGATAACTATGGGTAATATCATACTCAATCTACTATCCATATTTAGGTATAACGTTTTTAGCAAAAATATTTCTCTTTTGGTTAAAGTTATTTACGTTTTCGGTTAGTCCCTACTCGAAAACAAAAAAAGAAAATGTGCAGAAAAATCTAAAAGCCAAATTAAAAAAGCTAGGTACTGATCAATCTTCTTGTCTTCTTGTGTACTTTTTCTATTAATTTTATGATTCATTTTGTTTTTTACCAAAAGTTTAGAAGATATTAACCGCAAATGATGCCTTAATTATTGATATTTTCAGTCTTGTTTTTTTTATTGGCAATTTTTTTTTTATTAATTTCTGCAAAATTACAAAGATTAATCGGACAAATATCTTCAGTCTCGTTCAATTACATTTAGGACCCGGCTTCTCTGCAATCAAAGAGAGGCCAACTCTTTCCTGGAAGAGTTTTGTTAAAATCTAAAAACCGTTAAAAATACTGTGAACGCCTCAGACCAGGTGAACGGCACTTTGCAGTCCAACAACAGACAGCTGCAGAGAAGCCAGATTCTTACATTTACAATGGTGTATATCGTGATAAATCGATCTTAGCTACTGCTTAGTTTTTAAATTAAAAGTTGGGTACTTGTTTGAACCATTGGGATTAATGCATGTTAACCCCATCTGATTAACCTACACCTCGTATACATTGTTGTGGATCAAGTAATTAATTCCTCCATCCGTCCGATAATTTTGCGGGACGAACGGTGTGTTACTATTGGACCTCTAAATTAAATAAGTTCATTTTATATGGAAAATACTAATGAAATATTTATGTAATATTTCAGGTAACATTGTTTCAATCTTTGTGTACCTTGCACCATTGTAAGTCCCCTTAATTTTGACCTAATTCACTTTCAATTCCAATAATGTTCACCTTAATTTATGCTTTCATTTGTTTCGCTCCTGAAAATTTAGCAATGGAATTTAGTTCAGTTGTGTGAAAATACTGTGTATTCATTTCGATTCGCAGGCCGACATTTATCGAAATATACCGAAAGAAATCGATTCTAGGGTTCCAATCCCTACCATATGTGGTTGCACTATTCAGTTCCATGCTTTGGCTGTACTATGCATTCGTCAAAACAGATGCAACCCTTCTCATCACCATCAACTCGCTCGGTTGCATCGTTGAGGCGATTTACATCATCGTCTACCTCGTCTATGCTCCGAAGAATGCCAGGGTACGTTTATTGAACTCGATAAATAAATTGACATAGTAATACTTGGTTTACTCACACAAGCAAAATTGTAGTGTGTGTGCACTTATTTTAGCCATTCAGGATAGCACTAAAACAGCGTTTTCGATACCATCTATTAGTAATTGTGAGGATTGGATTATGAACAGAAACACACGGCGAAGCTGCTCGTTGGAATGAACGTCCTGCTCTTCTTCGCCGTCCTGCTCTTTACACACTTTGCACTCGAAGGCCGAACTCGTGTCCTAGCTATTGGATGGGTTTGTGTTGCCGTCTCTGTGAGCGTCTTTGCAGCACCTCTGAGCATCGTGGTAACTAAGCCTATCTCGACATACAACACGGGACATTTCCCGTTATGTTCGCATCAATAAGCATATGATTATTCGTTGTTCGCATTGACAATGTCTTTCTCCTTTCTTCTTCGCAGCTCCAGGTTGTCCGTACCCGAAGCGTCGCATTCATGCCCTTCACGTTGTCTTTCTCCCTAACACTGAGCGCGGTCATGTGGTTCTGCTACGGCATATTTCTAAAGGACCCATGTGTCTGGGTGAGTAGTCGTTTCGACATTTTTTCAACCCATTATATAACAACAAATAACACCTTGTTCTGTTTTGATTCGTTCTTTTTCGTGTGTTTTTCGCAATCTGCAGATCCCGAACGTCCTGGGTTTCTTCTTGGGGCTGATTCAAATGGCGCTGTACGCTGTGTACAGAAATGCAAGGGAGATTTTGACAGAGAAGAAGCTACCAGCAGATCACATAATCAACATCGTGATGTTGGGCACTCCTGAAGTGCATCCGGTTCATGATGCTGAAAAGACCGGAAGCGAAAACGATGGGGTTAAAGATCATGAGAAAGAAGAGGAGAACGAACAAACAGACAACAACAATAATCAGGAGAAAATTGTGGCTTAACCACATGAATTACCCAACCAAGCAACTGTGCAGCTCGATTCACCGGTGCTCTTCATCTGTAGAGCTTGATTTTACAGTTTTTTTCACATTTTTCATGCATTCGGCTTCATTCGATCCAATGACATTACCTAATCTCTCTCGATCTCTCTACATATCGAAGATTCGCAATAACGACGTATATGAAACTATGTATCTTTTTAATGTTATGAGGTTCTTTTTCAGATTCATTTTGTTTTTCTGATACGTAGACTTCACGTGCTTGGTACAAAATCCAATACACAAGAGTAGAGAGAGAGCGCGAGCGATCGACCCATACCAATGTTAAGCCCAGAAAGACTCACTGAAAGCACAAGCAAAAGCATATAAGCAAGAGTCAATCCAACAGTAGTTTAAAACAAGACAGAAATGAGGTATTTACATGGAAGAAATGAATTCTTCGAATCGAGCTGAACAAGAAAACTATGGTGCTGAAGGACTGGTATATGCCAAAAATCAAAATGTTGAATATGACTACATACAACAACAACAGGATGAACAACCTCAAAAAGGCAGCAGAAGTACCACACTAGACCATATTCCTCCCCAAAAAAAAATTTAAAACCTCAGAATCTTGTGCTCTGTTTTCTTCTATCCGCATATGTACGCCGTTTCCTTCCGCCCTTTTTAAGTGTTCCGAAAAAAAATAAATGAAATTGCAGAAGTAACCATTTGAGCCCCCATTGTTTCTGCAGTCCCTCCACTACATATGCTGAATATGAGCCAAGGAAAAAGATGGAGCCTTCAGTAAACGTTTGGGCGTTTTACCCGTTGGTATCTTTGAAACTTTCTTGAGCAGATGGACGCCCTTTGTCTCGCCAATTCTCTCCCCACATTTTCGCCTCTGCAACGGCCCGTTCCCTATCCAAGTCCCTAGTTGTCACCTTAGCATTTTTTGTCGGAGAGTCATCCCTTTCGGTTCCATCAGACTCCCACTTGCGTCCGGATCTTCCACATTTTTCGTTCTTCAATATCCTCCCACCTCCCTCATCATTGGTTGTTTTCTCATCCTTGTCCCCAGAAAGTGTACGGATGTGTCCCGGAGCACTACTAAGGTCATATGACTGGTTTGCAAGAAAAGACAGGGCAGTTACCACGTCTCTGATGTGAGGACGGGCAGCAGCCTCTTCTTGGATGCACATTGATGCCACAGAGAGAGCTTGGTAGAGACCCCGCATTGGATACTGACCATTCAATCGTGGGTCTACCAGTTTCGCATGTTTTTTACGGTCGTTGAAGAGGGGGCGAGCCTGCAATTAAGCAAACCATACCTATAGTTAAACACTACTATGCAAATATCACGGTGTCACATGGACTCGTCAACATGCGTGTAAGTACTTGAATTGGACTATCTGGATAAAGGCATGGGATGTGTTTGACATGTTTAGTTGACATTCATGCAGCAAAAGTAAGTTTTGGGAATTCAAACTTACCATATACTCATACAGAACCTGCATATAATATGCAAGTAAAATGATTTATGTCAACCTTGCAAAAACTATTTTTATCCTAGTTCCTAGAAAACGAAAGAACATCGAAAGAAATCTGTTTAGTCTGCCATGTCTAACTGTCATTGGAAACATGAACTAGACGAACCCAATGCTTAAACAATACCCAGATTCAACGCCTAATTGAGTCCACGTAACATAGGAATTTTTTTTTTTTTTGAACAGCCGTAACATAGACAGTTATTGCTAGACAAACACAAACTAACCTACAAGATGTTGATGAGACAACTGAATTGTATAATGATTCAAGAGATTACCCATTGGACAAGGTTCTGTACTCCACGTCGTTGGGTGCTGTCAATGGCTCTGCGTCCCGTAATAAGCTCTAGGAAAACTACTCCAAAACTATAAACATCAGATTTCACTGTCAGTTGTCCGGTCATCGCATACTCGGGAGCGCAATAACCAAAGGTTCCCATAACCCTGGTGGAAACATGTGACTGGTCTCCTGTTGGACCAAGCTTTGCAAGCCCGAAATCAGATAGCTTCGCGTGAAATCCTTCATCCAATAATATGTTGGATGATTTGAAGTCCCTATAAATTACTGGAGGGTTTGCTTTGTCATGAAGGTATTCTAAACCTTTTGCAGCATCAGCTGCTATCTTTATCCTTGTGTTCCAATCTAGTGGCTCTTTGTCTGGAGGAAGATCTGCACAAAAACCATTTGGACATATTAATGATAAGTTAGTAACTGCTGCTCATGCGAATTGTTAAACATCTAAAAAGAAACATGGGTGATGGTGGTACATTGATAGAAGGGCATGGGTGAGGCTAATACATTGCTCGAGGGAGCATGGGGCACAAAGAGCTATGCCATTATTTCTTATGATACTTTTAACATACCAAGATACGGTTGTCCTACTGGTTAATCTTCCCTATGTTTCATTCTTCTCCAGAAGTTCAATAATATGAGTTAAAATCCATTGGCAATAGTGGAGAGGCTCCCCAGGCTCATATACTAATTTGGGAGACAATAATTAATCAATGCGGTGTCAAGCTCTAACAACATGCTTCATTATTTTCTACGGGGTTCTGGTGTTAACCATCTCACCTGTTATATTATGTATCTTCTTGATTTAGTTTTGCAACAAAAAGCACATTTCTGAGCTATGAAGCACCGACACCTCTAGAGGTCGAAGTATCGCAGTGTCGGGACATGGGGACACGCGGGGACACGTATGGCGTGTCCCATAATTTAATTTAATTTTTTTACGGAGACATGGCAGGGGCCAAATTGTAATTTTTTAAAAAAATTTGGGGGCCAAACTGTAATTTTAAAAAAATTGGGGGTCAAATTGTAATTTTAAATTAAAATTGGGGCCAAATTGTAAATTTTTTAAAATTTCTAGGTGTCAAACTAAAATTATTTATTTATTTATATAAAATAATAAATATACACGTGGCGTGTCCCCCACCGTGTCCGTGTCCCCATTTTTTTAGAATTCCCGTGTCCCCATGTCAGTGTCGGTGTCGGTGTCGGTATCCGTGTCTGTGCATCATAGTTTCTGAGCATAACACTCCGAATGATCTTCATGCGCTTCATAAAATTTAAAAAAAAAAAAAAACCAAAAAGAGACTACGATTATTAGAAACAGAAGATTGTGTACTGGATGGT
Source organism: Rhododendron griersonianum (assembly GCA_018127125.1). NCBI lineage: Eukaryota > Viridiplantae > Streptophyta > Magnoliopsida > Ericales > Ericaceae > Rhododendron > Rhododendron griersonianum. The sequence continues at coordinate 2,770,152 of CM030799.1, forward strand.
TAGTTGGTTACCAAGAAGGTGATCTTCCAAAGATCCCAAGGGCATATATTCGTAGACAAGAAGTCGTTGGTCCCCATCGGCACAGTACCCAATCAAATTCACGAGATTATCATGATGGAGAAGGCTAAGCATGAGAACTTCCACGAGAAATTCCCTGTTACCCTGATGCCCATCTTTGTCCAGCTGTTTCACAGCAACAGCCTGGAAAACAGAAGCCTGCCTTTATCAGCACAAATGGCGATGACAAGAGCAACCAAAAATAACTAAATAATGTTTTACTCCATGAAGAGATAAAAAGTCTAAGTTTCCTAAAAGAAGAGAGGGACTTTTCACGAAGAACTGACAGGATGCAAGGTATCGGATACAAGCATTTTGGGCGGAATTAATCGTGACACAGTTTAGGTTGAAAATGGTTCTGAAGAAAAATGATGTAAAACTCCATATTCTTCTAAAATAAGTGTAATCAGCCCGAGTTTTAAGAAGAAAACATTTGGATTCCTTAGAGTTTTGGACCAACAAATAAATTACTGAGGTTGTTTAATCAGATTAACATTATTTCAACTTGTTCCTCTCAGCCCTTTGGATCACCTACTACATTTGCCTTCCCTTCTCAGGTCATAATCAGCTGACAGCTCCCTCTTGCTTTATGCTTTGTTCATCCAATTATTAATGACGGAATTGATGGAACTAGAGTCATTCATGTTATAATAATCTATCAATGCATAGCTGCTGCTATAGTGAACATCCCGAATGGAGAAAATGCAACAATTTACCTGGCCCGTGCTTTCAAGCCGCCCTTTGTATACACGCCCAAATCCTCCTTCCCCCAAGAAAGACTCTGGCCTAAAGTTCTTTGTCGCAGCGGCAACCTCACGGAGAGTGAATGTTTGTGCAGCAATATTTGGCATATCCTTTTGAGCCATTGACAAATTCCTCAATCCCCCATTGTTTCTTGTTTTCAGTCTGTCGATTCCTGCAAATTCAACTCAATCATATGATACATATCCAAATCAAGTAAAAATCAAGCTTGATCAACAAATTAAAAGATTGATACTTTTAAACTTCGACAAGTTACGATTGTAAAAACGCCCTAGATTTGTTGAATTGGTGCATGAGTCCAAGTCAATGGTTAGGAAAATCCCATGTTACTCACACGTTAAAGCTAAAGCACCAGATTGAGCTTATAGCAGTACTAAGAATCAATTCCTAAACGTCCACAATATTGTCCCACAAATATGTTGAACCAAACGCAAGATCTAGGGGACTCGAATGCAGAAACACAAGTATCAATCAAGAATAATCAGTTAATCACACAAGAAACACAACATTTACGTAGTTCACCTTAGAGCATCTCCCAAGAGGAAGCAAAATTTAGTACCACATATATAGAGTTAAAGAGCCATTAGTACAAGTCAACTCCAAGGGAATCTTGCAAATCATTTTCTTTATTTGTCAAATTTGCAATATTTACTTTGAATATTGATGACGTATCAGGTTTAAGAGTCATTTTGCTCTCTTCAAACTTGAAGAAGGAGAACACTACACCAAAATAGTGTAGCACTTTTCTTCTTCTCATGAAGAATCTTTTACTAACATAGCTATTCAAATTTGGAGAATTTCTAGTTTTGCTTCCTCCTTTGGAATTGCTCTAACAAGGCTACGTCCACAGCCCTTGCGGCTATTTCAATATGACGAAGAGTGATTTGAAGAGCTGCATCGAAAATATCCTACAGGACCATACATAGCTTGGATTACATGCAGTGTTCTAAAAATCGGCGATTAATCGCTGGCGGGGCCTATCCGACTAGATCCGACTAATTGCTATGCGCCGATTACTAGGCCTCAAAACTCGAAGGTGCGCCTGGCGACTTTTGGTACCTTGATTACAGGCCTGTGAAGCAACCCCCGAAACACCAATTTCATCGGAATAAAAGCTTTGATTGGGGCACTATTGAATTGTGCAGGGTATTGTTAAAGTGTGAGAATTTAGAATGCGATGCACAGAGAGAGAGAGAGAGAGAATTTGTTATTTTGTATATTGTGTTGCTTGAAATTCAATAAAACAGTGAGTAGTCATGTGTAATCTCTCAGTGTGCTTTCGAGGCAAAACAAATTCCACCACCAACAAAATCGCACATAACAAAGTTGTCTAGATCATGTAAACAAAGTAAAACTCTTCATCCCCTCAAATTCCAAAATCAATCAACAAAGCTTAACAATCAAGATTCAGTCAACGGCATCATTTCATCGCATAAACATGAAGAAAAAAAAGAGAGAGAATTCAGAATGGCAACAAATTTACTGCCAATGCATCATCAAACAATCAAATTAAACAGAAACACCCAGATCAGATCAAACTACCACACCTAAATCACATATATGTATGTAGATAGATAGATATATATATATATATAGAGAGAGAGAGAGAGAGATGAAACTAACCAGAAGATAATTTAGACATGTTAGAGAGGACATGAGGGTGGATTTCCTTTCTCTGACCTCTATTCAAACTGGGATTCAGCTTTTCTTCCTCTTTCGAATTATTTTCCCTTAACAACTCCTCCTTAAAATCAAAACACCAAAAGCAGCCCATTCCTTTTCTACCCTTCTTCCCAAACCAAAAACCTTACTTGATTGTACCCAAAATAGATCAAATCTGCTTCGAAAATCAGATGGGTGTCTCTGTAAAAGTCCACAAAGACAGACCAAAATACTAGCACAAGTAAATGGTGTGGGAAATTGGTTTCTCTAAGAAAAGAGAGAATGTAGAGAGAGAGAGAGAGAGAGAGAGAGAGGGAGGGAGGGAGGGAGAAGGACGGCTTTTTGCTTACAGAGTAATTTTTTCATTCAAATGAGCCTGTCCTGTCCTGATTTGCATTTAGATATAGAGACAGACTGGAATGAAGACAGCAGTACTACAATTAATGCGTTTGACCAATACACCATTTTACATAATAATTCCATATATTCTCCAGCTAGATGTTTTAGTTCACGACAAAATTATTAGGAAGCCAGATATACTTTAGTATTGCGAATGGAATTTAATCAATTTGGTGTTAAAGTATGACTAAGGTCTCGTTTCGCTAGGGGAGTAAATATTTATTTCCAAATACTTATTTTGTGAATTAAAAGTGATGTATTATGAAAGAATGACCTGTCTCGTGGAACAAAAAATAAGTATTTAAAGAATAAGAATATTAGCGGTACAGGGTCTAAATGATTGAGGTAAACTCCAAATCCCCGAAAATGTCAAGTTTTTAGCCCTGCTCCGTCGTCTTTTATGAATTTTTTTTAACTTTGATCTATGTTTATATACTTTTCCGATTCCTTTCATCGAAACAAAAAATTTGATATAAAAATTTGATCCGAATATTGTAAAAGTGTCATGCTATGATGACCACATTTGGTAACCATATTTTGTAAACATTGAAAGAATTTATTTTACTACATGACATATGAGGCACATTCTACCAATATTTTGTGACACATCACATGTTTTGAGGTCACCATAAAATTGTTCGTTTTGATTAAGAGAATGCAACCAAATCGACCGTATCAAAAAGCCCCTGAAAAGAGAGGTGTGCGGTTGGGTATAGGGGTTTTTCGTTTGTTCGGGCGGTGGTTCCTCCTCCTCCCCCCCTCCCTCTTCCCCCCTTCTCTCCTCGCCTCTCTCCTCTCCCACCTCTGGCCTCTGAGTTCTTCATTTCTTCGGGCGGTGGTTCGTTTGGACGGCGAGGTCTCCTCATTTTCGGCGCTGCCGGCTGATGGTGAATCCTCTGGCTAGTTCTCGTCCGTCGCTTCCAGATCTGACGGCCTCGGTCCGGAGGTGAGGTAATAAGGTGTGCGGTTGGGCATAGGGGTTTTTCGTTTGTTTTGGTCCTTTTTGCGGCGGTCTTTCCGTCTTCTATCGGCTGTTCTTTCAATCCGATTGTGTACCGTTTCGGGTTTCCCCCGGAGCTGGTGTGGTTGTGGTTGTGGTGGTGGGTTAATAATTTTCTCAGTGTTTATTTTTCATTGGTTCTGTTTTGGATGGGTTTCAACGGATGAATTTTTCTGCCGGTCGCCGTGACCGTGTCTAGTCTACCAGATCGGGTTTGATTAGCGTGGTCGGAGCTTGCTGTGCCAGCAGGGGCTTGCTGCGGAGTTCACCTCCATTTCTGGACGGGGTTTTGACCGGAGAGAGCTTCGCTTTTCTGTCGTCCGTCCCCTGTCAGTCGGCCGGCGTGCTAAAAGGACTGTTGTCCATGGGACTGGCAGGCTGTTTATCTGGTTGTTTTCTGTCGTTGGCCGGCCATGCGCCGGTGGAGACGACCCATTTTCAGGAGAATGACCCAGTACGTTTCTATGGGAACGTAATGCTCAGAGATCCCTTCGTGATCCCTACAACGGACCCTTCTCGTTTGCTGGAATTTCTGCTGTACACGGATGAGTCGTCCTCCCTTGCTGTCTCGTTGGAGATTCTTTTGGTTCGGAGATGTTCTTTCGGCTAGGATCTACTCCGTATCTCTATATTTGTTTGTGGTGTGTTTGCAAATGTAGTAGATTTGGATGGGCTTTTAAGTCCTTTCTTTGTAATCCTGTTTTCCTGTATCTCTGATCCGTTTGGATTTTTAATGAAGATATGCCGTTCAAAAAAAAAAAAGAATAACTCAATTACTAGTAACTTAGAAGAAAGGACATTAATAAAATACGTATACATACATACAATACGTGTACGTATGTGCAGGTAACTAGGTATGTTCTTAGAAGCTACGGTAGGTAGGCAGTTGGTAGGGAAGTCGTTGAGGGGGTTTGGACTAGCAAACGGCTATTGTGCCAAATTGTATTTTACAAAGGCAAGTTTTATTCGGTTTTGACCAGGGTTCAATTCTTGGGGTTAGGGTTTGAGGGCCTGTTTTTAACCGAACCGGAGAGGGCAATTGGTCAAAATGTGTGTAAGCATGTGTTCTTGGAACTTGGAAGTAGCATAGAGTAGTAATTAAAATCCATGAAACTTAACTTCAATTCTCTCTCTCTGCAGAAGCTAATTTGAATGGTAGAAAAGAAAAATTATTCCTTGCTCCTAAAATAATGCTATACTCTTAATAGTTTGTGGGTACCACCCAAGTACGTGAGTCTTAAATTAATACAATTGTAAGAGACTGGAGCATTGCTTTACGAGCATGGAATAATCTCTCTGCCAAGTAGATCGAGCGAGGAAAATCATATCATTGACATAGGATAAGATTTGAAAGATTATGTATTTTCAATTTTGTAGTTCTAAAATCCGAGACAGAATAGGAATTTTTTGACTTCTTGTTAACCTAAAAATTATGTTTTTGTAGATTTTATCTACTTGTTACCCTTAGTTTGAATGGTAGGGAAAAAAAATATTCCATGGTCTAGTAATGCTATAGTCGCAATAGTGTGTGGGTACCACCTCAAGTGTGAGTCTCAGACTATTGCGAGAGACGGTATCGAGCAACATTGCTCTACCGCCTATACAGGCATGGAATAATTTCTCTGCCAAGTAGAGGTGAGGAAAACCATATGATCATGATCATTGACGTAGGATAAGATTTCAAAGATTACGTGCTTTCGATTTTGTAATTATGACATTAGATTTTGACTGGGAATGTCTTGACTTTTTGTTAACCTAAAAATTATTACATTTTCCTTTTTTGATTTACCTTTATTTTATTAGGATTCTTTGAGCCTGGTAAAAATTGTCTTAGAGCATCTCCAATCCATACTCTATATCTCTATTTGAGAGTATCAAACAACTCCAACCCATCCTCTCAACCCTCCTCCATTTGAGAGGATTGAATTTTGATACTCTATATTTAGAGGGTGAGAGAAAATATAGAGGACCATCTCTAAAATACTATTCACCTTTTTAAAAGATATTTTTGTCCTTGTTTGCTTTTCTTACTTAATTTTTATTCTCATGAGAGTATAAAAAAAGGTTTTTTTTTCATAAAGTGATTTTAGAGACAAAAATAAAGGGTTTGTGATTGGTGTAAACATGAATAGTAATTTCCTCTATAATCACTTTATGAGTAAAAAACATTATTTTGATACTCTCAAATGGAGTATTGGATTGGAGATGCTCTTATATAGTAAACTACTGTGCATGTGTGTAGACTTTTCCACCATTAACGGTCCAAAGGATAACCCAAGAAATAAAAACAGAAGCAGAATGCCTAATTGTACGGGGCAACCATGTGACAGACCCAACCAAATGGTTTGGCTAAGTGGGCATGAAAAATCCAATAAATAATTGTCCTTTATGAGATTGCATATTTGAATCAAACATTCTAAATTTTGGAACCACTAGAGATTGGTTGTTAGAGGTGGTGGCCTAGCCCAAGTGGAAGGGTATTCCCTTGCCCCACGCTCATCCAGGGTTCGAACCCTCCCCCAACCCCCAATAGTGTAATGTAGTGTAGGAATTAACTAGTGACAAAAAAAAAAAAGAGTCTGGTTGTTAATTTTAGGTCCCGAAATTAATCCAGATGCGTGCAAGTTAAATTGAACATCTAGTTTCTTTCTCTTTTTTTGGCCAAAATAGTTGAAGATTTCATTGATACGAAATAGACTATGTGATAGACCCCTTTGTGTCAAGTGTTTAAAATCCGTGCAGTGGAAGATTTCATTGATACGAAATAGACTATGTGATAGACCCCTTTGTGTCAAGTGTTTAAAATCCGTGAAGTGGAGGCGGTTTTAGCTCGTTCATTTTATTGTACTAAACGGAATTATTCCAACAAACATGTGGCGCTGATTGATTTAGAATCTCCTCCCATCAAATAAACTAGGTTATGATTAGTACCTATATATGGTTGATATTCAACTACCTTGGACTAATTTATAACCTTTTTACATAAGCCCTACATTAGTCGAGGAGCCCGATCAGCTTGCGTGCACATCAATTAATCTTTACAGGCTCAATTCCATCGTTCCCTAATGGAATTTGGGAGGCTGGCCGGATTAAAGTTCAAGCAAATTAAGCTCGGTAGGACCAAACCTCACAAGAGTTTATAACACACCGGTAAAATTTCCAATCTAGGACTTATGAAGGAACAAACTGGTAATTCCACCACCCTTGAACGAAAAAGGAATGACTTTACCTAGAGTTGGGCAGGGTCCAACTCCTCTCTAGGGCGGTATCAAGATTTACCTGGAGGGTCGGGACAGTGGTTTGCTTCAGAACATCCAAAGGCTTATGCCCTACGGGTGGGTCCAATTGGCCTACTGTGGGTGGTTCCTTCGTCGCAAAAGGAAGAAAATGACACTAATTTATAGTTCTTAACGGCTAGGGCGGTTACCCATGTGGTTCTACACTTCTATCACATTGGTCTTCATGATTGCAGCCAACTACTGCTATTTTATTTTCTTACTACAACTAAATTTACACTTTTTAATGCTTTTTTAGTAACTGATTTTTCAAAATTTGCTCACAAAGAGCCGTGATTGCCGCCATCGAGTCCTCTCATTTTCCGAACCAGTCTTCGCCGGCCTTTGGGGTTTTGATTATAGAAGATTTTTCACGTTTGTGTTTCTAAACAGTACTGGACCTCATAAATGTGCCGCAGATGTAAAGGCCGATAATGTATTGAATTGATGGGTGCAGATTTTCTCCGGTTTGAGTTTTGGACTTGGCGAGACAGTTCAAATCTGAACCAAAAGATTGACATAATCAATAACTTGAATTTACTAGCTCCTACGAGAGTGTGCGAATCCAAACGATTAATTGCAGCAACAGACAATTCATATTTCTATTGTCCCGTCCAGTCCAAATTAAGGACTGAAAATGGTCCAAATATCCAGATTTAAGACTGGACACCTTATAAAATTAATAGGTGGACTTGTAAGATTATGAAATTCACATAATGGACCTAATACCAATTTTTTTAAATTAAGAACCGGAGAGTATCCAAATCCTATATAGTTTTCACTGACCTTGGGGTTTGACCCAATAATCGCGTAATCTGGGGTTCAACTGCTATGAACACAAAATTGTCCCTCATAGTAATCTAACAAAAATTAACGTACTAACAACATCCGGTCGTCTATATATATAGATTTCACCAACAAGTGCCAAATTGTTGTGGAGGCTGGAGGGACCTGAGAGTTGTCGACCCTGGGCCCCGCCATGTGGTTCTCCAAGCCACACCTCAATCACACATTTTTGTAGAATCCGAGACTAAGTGTGAGGACCCCCCACAACAATATGTGGTATGCTATAGAAAATATCCCTTTATTACTCCATCTTCCTTGCTACAATTAATGGCACGACCAAACAAAATATATTACTCTCTTCGTTCCATTTTTATTGTCCATTTTTGAATTACGTGTCATTTTTTAATTGCTTATATCTTTCAATCAATAATGTTTTTCATAATTTTGAAAACTTTGTATTATAGATTTAATTGAGATTTATTAAACAAGATCCATATTGCATATTTTTCAAAATTTACACTAAAATAAATAGGCAAAAGATATAAAAGAGACAAACAGAATAATAGACAATGAAAATGGGACGAAGAGAATAGTAAAAGATAAACTATCATCTTCCTTCATGAAACTACACATGCCCATGCCATCCCCCATTGGAGTTGTGGCGTGGGCTAGTTTCCTTGTCTTAGTGGTTGGGCCCTTCCCTTAGAGTATTGGAGTAGTTTACAGTGGATATGTTGTGGAAGCAGTTTACATATATTTACATCTACTTTTAAGTTATAGTTGAGTTAATTACACAAAAGGGAGAGTGCAAGAGTTCCAAAAGCAAATCATACAAGCCAAAAGATTTACCTATAGCGCTATTAGGTAGCGAAGTCAGAATAATAGACATGGTTGCAAATCATGCACACCAAAAAATTTGCTACGATGTGTATTATATTAAGAGTTTGCCAAGTTTTGGCAAGAGGATTCATTTGCAGAGGTATTCCTTCTGCTTGTTTTTCAAAGGCTGAATATCTTGATCTTCTTGCATGTCATCTTCATTTGTTGGTGATTCTGTTGTGCAGGTTGCTTTGGCGCCAAGTTTCTTGGGCGTGTTTGGTTGCATAATTTGGAGCGGTGCTTCCTGAAGTGCTTGTTGATTAGGAGCTGAGTTGGAGATGGAGTGCAGAGTAAACACACAATGGCTAAAATAGGAGAATTGGAAGGCATAACTATGCACAAAAGTGATTTATAGAAATTTACAAGTACTGAATAATTCCAAAGTTCAGCAGCAAATTGTCTAGACCAAAAGATTTTCCTAGTGAACAGAAAACACAGCAAATCATTCACAACAAAAGATTTGCTTTGTTTTCTATTGTTAATAGCTGAAGCAAAAGATTTGTACATATGCTACATGGTGCCAAGGCATTTAAAATAGACATAGTTGCCAATCATTCACACCAAAAGATTTGCTTTGATGTCTATTTTGCTAAGATTGCCTGATGGCATTAGATGGGAGCATTATTCTTTCTAGTGTTTGTGTTTCAGAAGCTGTTTGGATTCATCTTGTTCCATGTCGGTGTAGCATGTTGATGAGCTAACTTTGGAGCTTTCTTGTTGGGTGCGCTCCCTTGTTTCAGGCTCCAACACCAATTGGATGGCTCAACAGGTGTTTGTGAAACATCGAACACATGGCTTTTGTGGACTTGCGTTGACTTTTTATGGGACATGGTAAAAGTTTGAAGAAAATAATATGGCGGCAAATGACTGAAATCAAAATGACGTGGATGCACCCATTAAAATTGTCTCCATTACACTAATGCAAAAAATGAGTAGAAGGGTCGAGGAATTTATTCTAAACTTCCTACAAAGTTGGGTGAATGCTGAAAAGGTATGCGCAGAATGTAGCTCAAGACAAAAAGGGATTACCAAACAAACAAACGCGAAATAACCTTCCCTAAATACCCATGGGAATCTCACATTGGCAGACACAAAAAGGAGAGGCATAACGTAATTTTCAAGAACTGTTGTAAGTAAAAATCGAGGCCCGTCACTTCTTTATCTATGTACCAAGGAGTTTGCATTATGAGAAGCACTACCAAGTCATGGATCGACTAAACAAATTACTTCCGTGCAAGTAGAGTTAGGAATATTTTGCAGATACCTTGAGAGGAAAATGAGTAGCTTCTGCCAATTTTGCAATATCCCATATACAACCTTTATCCGCCCCAGATGCAAAATGGTTCGGTGTAAGAGCATTAAATTCGACGCCACAAACCTGGAAAAGAGAGAAAGCAGTAGCAGCCACCAAGTCATTCATAGATCAGAAGCCCAAGAATTAATGAAGCAATCACAAAATACAAAATCGAGAAACTTACAGGCGCTCTATGCCTGGAAAACTGTGTTACAAGAGCATTCTCACTTGCCTCAGAACTGAAGTAGGACATATTACAAATACATAAATTGAAGGTTCAAGGAAGCAAGAACTACACATAAGGAATGGATACCAGTTAATTTTTGCGGTCAGAGCCGCCTAATTTGCTCAAGTAGAGGAATGAGATCCATACTGACTCAATGTGGTATTTACTTTTCGGTAAATGCCACATTGGAGTATCATGACAGCATGAAACAAGCCACACCAGGAATAACATTATTGATCAGTGATCACACTGAAAGCAACAGATAGCAGAAGTGCCATATTAGAAATCACATAGGTGCCCAATATTGTCTGAGTTAACTATGTGCTTACTTTAAATTTCAAAAGATGTGAAACCTTAACGGTCAAAAAGCCCTTGCCACTGCCCAAGAAAAGAAATTTCGCACGAGAGGTGCCCAAATAAACATGTGAAGAAAACACAGACCATGTCAAGTGCATCATAGGAATTAGGAGGTATTCAAAGATGATAGGTATCTTCTTATAGTGCTCAGTTGCTACAAGTTCAGAAAAGTTGGGGTTTTTTTCTTAATTGCAAAGTCACGTTAGTGACCGCTCTCATAAGCATTCCCACATGAATGTCCAAGTAATCAATTCCTTTGATAAAAGGTTAGATTATGAGAACTTGCAAAGTTCTCCAACATTTGCTCCCATAAGGTCGAGATTCAACTGCACTCATGTAAAACTCAAACCTTCAAAGGTTTGAGCCACCGGCCACAATATCTCGTCAAAATATACGAACTAATGTCAGGTCTAGCACAAACATTATAATCTTTTTAACATTCAATGAAGCACAACTATTCAGCATACTAGTCTAATGCTCCTTACCAAATCTTATCTTAATTCGTTCATGGAGTCAAACAATCTCTGATTAATGAGTTGGAGGATTTAGTCTTTAGAGCTTTCTGAAAAATTCGAGAAAGAGGGAAATGGATGAGAACAATAAGCTTCCCGATGAGCTAGTTCTGGAGATCCTCGATAGAACTTCCGGTGCAAAGGAGCTACTCATTACGTCTCTCGTATCCCACCGCTATGCAGACCTCGTCAGCAAGGTTCGAATTGTACGTGTTTCTCGCGAGTGTTTTGGACATGATGCTTCCGCTCTCACGGCCCATCATACATCAAGTCCGGTTCAGATTGATGAGGAGGGGATGGAAAACATCATGGACAAATTGATTAGGCCCTACAACAACCTACCAACGGTTTCTTGTTCAACTTGTCTTCAACCTCTATCGAACTATCTTCCTGTGCTGCGATTTGTCTCAAAATTGCGCAAAATTCAGCATCTCACCGTTGAGGTTCCGTCATTTGTAGATCACTTGAACATTTTGTTCAAGTGGGGTGCCCATTTGGAGGATGGTGTTCTCCACACCGTGAGTGCGATTGTGAAGGATTGGATAGTTTCTGGTAGAATTCCTTGGGAGGGTGTGATAAGAGATGCTACTTTAAGGTCAGATTTGTTGGTTCAACAATCTTTTCACCATCCTAACTTGCAATCCTTCACGATCATTGACCCCCGACGTAGGGGTCTGAATACCGTGGTGACGGGTCCGGAACTCGCCAAACTCAATGGGGGGCGCTATGATTCAAGGCGTCTGTGCAACATCAAGAAGATCTCTACCTCCTTTCCACAGCTTCTTCTCCCATCAGGCGAGCGGATGTTGTATGCAGAGATTATCTTACTCAAGTTTGTCTACACGGGAGTTGATCTGGTTGAGGATGACGGCACCGAGGTTAGCGAGAGTGACATGGAAACATTCGTCTCTTGCTTTGACCATATCAATCCAGAGGATAGCATCTTCCAAGAGGCTGCTGAGGAGGTTTATAAACTCCCAACGGAAAACCTCGATTCGGAGTTTGTTCTAAGATCGGGCGGTCAATTTTTCTTCCATTGACAACCGAGGAATATAGGAAGAAGCAATATACACTCACACTCACAAACACCCAACCCTTTTATTGTGTTTTCTCGTTGCAGCCTTGTCTCGGGTATTTCAAGATGTTCAGCAAGTGGCTGTATACCATTTTATACATGTTGGAGAGATAGGGGCTTTGTCATAGGAGTACTAAAAGTTTGCCTTTGTTGTTGTAAATTGTTTGCTTTTTCATACTAAAGGAAAGCGCATTGTCACCATGTCGTTGATTATATTGCTATGGTTCTTTCCCTTTTTTTTTTCTTTAATCGGCTATGGTTCTTTCCTTTTTATCACCTCTTCTTTTTGCTGGCCTCTATAGTGATCCATTTATGTGGTTCTTTCCTTTTTTTCACCTCTCCTGTTTGCTGGTCTCTATAGCCATATATTTATGCTGCAGTTTCTGTCATGCACTGTCCTTTTTTATTTGCATGTGTATCATGAGTGTTGTAAAAGACTTATCAATGCAGGTTTTGATGTTTCTCTAATGATGCTTGTTGCCTGTCACTTGTAGTACTCAGAGAGTATGCAAGTTTCTTAGAACTACCATATATTTGTAAATTGTAATTAGTTATTGAAACTGGGTTTTATGGTCTTTTTGTCTTCCTTTTCCATATGTTGCAGATCTTAGTGGAATATAGAGGTAGATGCGTTATTCATGTGTTGTGTCTAAGTCGTTCCTTCCTTTCCTTGGTGGTGTTGCTGCTGTCAGTTTTACCATCAATTTCCAATATTTGTTTAACACGTCAGTAGAATCAACATTTTTGACGTATGAAAGCTTGCGAGGCCATTGTTTACCTTTGCTATTTACTCTTCCTTAGGCTACTACTCTGGCACTCATTCTTTTTGTTTGTTGTTAATCTTTATCTGGTAAGGCTTTATTTTGTGGTGTCTCTTTAGGTATTTGGTTTTCTGAACAAATTATCAGTGATCTGAATAGTGGGAGGATAGTTTTCATGCTGATAGTTTTGAGTTGTTTAACTTAAGTAACGTGCAACTTCTCTCTGGGTTTATGTAGAGCTCTTTACCTCTCACTGAGAGTGCATCTCTTGGCTTGTATTGAATTTCAAGTTATCCCATGGTAAAAGACGAGAGACACTTGGACCAGAAAACCAGTACTCGGAAAAAATCAAAATATGTTATTCTCAAGCACGCATTTTTATGCTTTCATTTTAATGCATTTTCCATTCCTTTATTTAATTACATGGTTCCTGCAGCATTCTGAATTACATTTGAGGAGAGGAAGCAAATATTGTCCAGTATGAAAGGGGCTCTCTATCAGATACCAATGGTATAGTGTTATATCTCAAGAATTCATAGCACTCTGTTCTAGAGATGCTTTGCATAACAGTTTGCCAAGCCTCAATGTTTTAGTTGCGAGAATCTCTCAGAAGCATCTGGATAGCTTTCATAAAGGCTTTCTTTTTCATCCCTTCGAAGTCGTCACTTATGCTTTTTTATGTAAGTTACAATAGCAGCCCAAGTGTGTTTATCACAGAAGACAATTCAGTGGTACAATATAATGTGTGTGCCTTTTTCTGGTCTTACTTCTAATTAAAATGCATGAATAGTCCAAGTTGGTTTTATCTTTGTCAGCATGCAGTCTGTGTGTAGTTTCATCTTTGCCAGCATTCTGTACGGCTGTTCATAAATACTCCCTCCGTCCCTTTTTAAATGTCCTGCTTCGTAACTCCAACTTATTAAAAAGACATCATCATTATACCTTTCACATCAACTTTTTCCTCCACTTTCCCTACTTACCCATCATCATTATACTTTTACTCACTAACTTTTCAAAATGGAATCTACTTTTAGGGACAAAATAGACAATTCACCAACTTTTACCCACTAACTTTACAAAATGGACACTTATTAAGGGACAGCCCAAAATGGAATACTGGACTGTAATAAAGGGACGGAGGGAGTATCTAACATAGGGATAGGATTAGAACAAGAAGCTTTGATGAGTTTCCCAGAAACCAAGAATTTTTATTGGAATATGGAATAGTTCTATGACAAAAATCATTAATGTTTAGTATTCTAGTTTGCTTTCCCAATGCATGACTAGAGGAATGCTGCAGTTTTGTTCATCTGAAGCAGGAAATGACATGTCCTTCGAGTCATTACCTTCTCCGCCTTCATGCTCCAGTTAGGTGCACTTTGATGATATTGGCCTGTATCTACGTTGTGAATGATGTGTTTGGAAGGTCAAGTCAGCCACAGCATATGCCGAAGCTGCCCCCATTTTGCAGGTTTTCACGCAGGAGCGTGAATGAAAGGTGCACTTAGAGGATATTGCAGTTTTGTTCATCTGAAGCTGGAAATGACTTGTCCTTCGAGCCATTACCTTCTCCGCCTTCTTGCTCCTGTAAGGTGCACTTAGAGGATATTGGCCTGTGTCTATGTTGTGCATGATATGTTTGGAAGGTCAAGTCAGCCACAGCATATCCGAAGCTGCCCCCATTTTGCAGGTCTTCACGCTCTTAAAAAATTTCCTCCACTTATGCAATTAAGTAAACAAGATTACTTGCCTTTACTTGTTCATTTGAATTTGTATCAGTGAGGTATGGTACTGGGCGAAAACCTCAATTCAAATAGAATAGCGGTTAATGTCAAGGTATCGTACCATGGGGATCAAGAGGCTAAGTTATTATGTTTTCAAAATCAATTCTTAATTTAATTCAAGAAAATAGATTGGAGTTTTGTTAACTAAAATAATCTAAGCAATTGAAGACTAAATTAAATGTGAGTTAAAGGATTGGAGAGGCCTTAGGGTTTCGAATCCACATTAACTTCGCAACCAAGTAATTATACTACTTAAGAAAGTTAATAATCACAACGATAATGATTCACTAGAAGTTACAAGCCCTGGTGATCTAGGCACGACTCATCTTCTCTAGGCATAGATTATCTCAATTATGTATTTTCAATCATGAAAAACAAACACATAATAAATGGTTATTGGTAAATGGTACAGGCAGTGTGATGACCAATCTCCAAAGACTTGTTCTTTTCCATTTTCTGTTTCCTTTTGTCAAGCAATGGTTTTTGGTAAATGAATGCCTTCTCAGTAGCTTCATCTTTGCTTATGAAATCCAGGTTCCAGGATTGGTTAGTCTGGAGAGAAGAGTTCTGGAGGTTATATAGAAAGATAATCAAGGTTGTGAAGCCTGGTTCTAAGACTTATTTTCCTACAACTGATATGCGTGGACACTATGCTCCTCCATTCCATGTAAGCTTTTTGTTAGAATTCAATATCTTTCCCATATGTGATTTCATAAGATACCACGTTTTTACGATATCCAATTTTGTATCCTAATTGGCATTACACTTCAATTTTGAGGGGCTCTCTCTCCGCAACCAAAAATGCCAACTCTACAATCCCCAATTGAAAACCATCAAGTTGTTTCCCAATTGGCAAACCCACTACATAGCTATGTTAATTTGCTTATCCAAGCCTACATTTTCTGTTGGAAATAGACCAACCCTACAGTTCCTGTTGGAAATAGACCAAACCCACTCTCTAGTGTCCTTAAATCTTCAATTGGTGGTTGAACATTTGAAGACCACGGCATAGTGGCTTTGCTTGATTAGAATGGAATCGTGGAGGTGGGTTGGCGATTTTTCAGTTGGAGGGGGGAAGGGAAGGGAGGTAGCAGTTGATGGTTTTGCTCTGTGGCGGCGGTTCATGCAGTTTTTGGGTTTGGAAATTCACATTGTTGGAACTGAAACTGAGCTTCTAGCTCCTCTCTACGTTAGTTCTGCAGGTTATTCTTCTCTTTCTGTGTGTGTGTGGCCTATAGAGATTTGGTGTTTGTTGTCTTCTTTTTGAAAACTTACGTTGAAAGTTTATCAAAAGATTCGGGAAACAACTACAGAAAATGATGCTTGTACAATATCGATCTTGCAGGGAAATATGGACTTGAGCTGCTGTCCACTGATAAATGGACTAAAGCCCATGTTCTTATGGATTTCTAAGCACGTCATTCTCTTGACATACATAAACTAAAATACCATTTAGCGAAAACAACTTATATAAATAGAGACTTGGGTCGAAGTGATATGTTGAATGATTCTATGTTTGCCTCGTTTTAGTTTCCCTTGGCACTTTCTGGTTTCGGCTTTCGAGCTATCTGCTATTATTAACTGTCTCTTATGTTTTCCTTTTTTACCTCCCCTTTCATTGTTTCAATTTGGTTTCTCAGATTCTTGTTGGGAACAGCCATACGTATATATATATATGTGTAATTTGTAAAAAATAGTGTGCAGAATCAGAGGGATACGGGATCCTGCTCCATCTTACTTAGGGTGTATTACTGTACAACTAATAATATTCATATCTAAATTGAAAACGGCACAGGATATGTATTGTTTTTGTTGTACATGGATAAAAGTGCTGGATATCTTGTTATGAGAATAGATTTAAATTTGAGTATTAAAATGATGAAACGTTGGCTACTTACAGAGAATGCAATGCAGCAAACATCCCTCTTCTTGGTCAACTCCACTACCACCTAGCTTCATCATTAAATGGTCTTCTTTCATTATTGCAAGTCCCTCCAAGAATTGGGAACACCCAAGGTGAGGAATGTGATCCACGGCTTCCAAATTCCAATTGGTAACTCCTGTCTTTCCCATGTGGGAGGCTAGGGTTTGAGTTCTGTTGTGAACGTTTGGAATTCAGGGTTATGGATAGCCTCTGAAATCCCCTGTGGACTAACTTACTAACACTCTACTAATCCCTGCTAATGAATACAATATTGGCAAAAATAAAAAGGTGAAGAATGTGATCCATTGGCTCCTGTCCCAGTTGGTAACTCATGTCTTCTCCATGTGGATGGATAGGGTTCGAGTTCCGTTATGGGTGTTTGGGATTTAGGGCTATGGATAGTGTTGTGAAATTTTAAAGTACTCGTAAGCGCACGAATCATAATGCAATATAGTATGGTGAGAGCGAGGTCGAACTTGACTTGTGTATTTTTTAAGAAAAACTAAAGAAACTTAAACTGACTGAACCCTAACCTAGTTAACAAAAGTTTTGATTTGTATTTTAACTAAGAACTATAAAATGAAAGTGAAAACAAGTAAATAAGTTGATGATTGAACGAACTTGATGAAATAAAAGTGACTAAGGTTTTAGAATCCATACACATGTATTCATAGCAATTACTAACAAACTCTTATTTATTTTGCTACTCGTCTTTACAGTAAATTGGTAGCTAAACTCTATTATTGTGGAAAATATCATCGTTATGATCTTTTAAGAAAAGCACTTATGTACGCTCTTCCTCGCCTTAATGTTCAAGACCAAAAAATCATATGTATCCATTCGAAAATAAATAACAAAAGATATCCAATGTTTGACATCAATTAAGAAGCACATAATAGGGCTGAATAATTAGCTAGCAATCCCAAATCATTAAAAAAAAAACATGATTGAATCCATATCCAAAATTACTAACTTAATTAAAATGAGGTAAAAATAATTACTCGTATTTGATTAATCAAACATTCAGAAAATAAATATAGAGTATGCAAATACTTACTACTACAAAACATGAGGTTTTATCCTCAGCCCTAGCCTAGAATATTTGCCTCCCATGGGCTAATAATTAACAATTGAAGCTTTTTTTTTTTTTTTTTATCTCTTTTTCCCAGCCACAGTCTTCGTCTCAAGCCGTGGTGTCGTTCCCGGTTGTCCTCTTTTCCGAACTCCACTGCCTCAATTGTAGTAATAATACTACAATTGACCTTAGGCAATAATAATTCATTTACCGTGTGGCAATCTGGCTAAAGAAACAACCCCAGAGACGGTAGGATCCATCTTCCAATTATGCTGGGCCATTTAAAAAGCGAGAAATGCATTTGTCTTCACTTATAGACCGCCATCCCCTAAGGATACTATTGAGGCAGCGTGTAGTTCCACCAAAATAATTGTTAAATCACCATTTTACATATATTAATCGAATGTTCTCGATACAGGTGTTGAGCTAATACGCTGGCTATAAAAGAACTAGCCCTCGTAAGGAATGTCCCTTCTGAAATTCCGAAAGGAACTAGACCATCCGAAGGGAAAATCGTAAAGATCTGCAATCTGCCTGCATCGGTAACGAAGGTAATTTGTTTGTTTGTTATTACTAAAGTTACACTTACAACTTAC
This sequence comes from Rhododendron griersonianum, assembly GCA_018127125.1. Classification (NCBI taxonomy): domain Eukaryota; kingdom Viridiplantae; phylum Streptophyta; class Magnoliopsida; order Ericales; family Ericaceae; genus Rhododendron; species Rhododendron griersonianum. The sequence continues at coordinate 2,788,576 of CM030799.1, forward strand.
CATAATGTCAACCTTTACATTTCAACGCAGGCGGAATTCATGAGTGTTAAAAGGCATGACACGAGTCACAAGCTATGACCAGAAATTCTTTTATCTGTCATGCTCAATTTGCAACAAAGCAACTGATGCTTATGGAGATGATGATTTCTGGTGTAACTACTGTGTTGAGAGGGTAGCATCCGTACCAAGGTTTGTCTCATTACCATTATCTTATTGTTATGTGCTATAAGAATAACACCATTCATGCAATAATTCGTTACTAGCTGTACATTGACAAATGCACGATGCATGCAGAACAAAATTTGAGGTGGAAATTACGGATGGCACTGGTTCAATAACCGCAGCCATCTTCGAAAGAGAAGTAGAGGACGTTTTCCACATGACAGCAACAGAGTTTAAGACAAACGCGATAAACGTATGGTACTCTGATTCCAATCCGTAGATAGTGATTAGCATATAATTAGGTTCATGTAATCATTCTTAAACGTTTTATTGCAGGGTCAGCCTTCTCTTAAAACTATGCAAGTTTTGTCCACCAGCAAACTCTGTGAGGTCAATCTTAAAGCTTATAAGTACGATTCGGGTGGGATCAGTCAGTGCAAATTCAACATCACTTCGATCTTTGATGCATCAACATTCCATCAGAAGAATCAGGAGGTTCTCTCCCTCCCTCTGCCACCAGTTAAACCAAACAAGACACTGCGCAGTGAATCTTACAAGAAAGATGGAATAGCAATTGAAACTGCGCCAATCGAAGATTTGGAAGACACACTCGTCAAGGAAACAACCAAGCCTCATAAGAATACCACCAAAGCCAAGAGAGAAAATTGAAACATTGGCTAATTAAGGCCAATTAATCCAGATATCTAAGGCAGTCGATAATATTCAATAAAGATTACTTATCTGTTGTGCCTGAACTTTATACGGCAACATAGGTAATATTGTACCCAATAACTAAACTACTTTCATTATGTTCCAGCTACTTGACATCGTGTTTACCTGTTGCAATAAATCCATAAAGGAAATTTATGTACATGACTTCTGTATTGACAGGACCCGACGGCAGACAAAGGTACGTACAATATGTTATACTTCAATTTAAAACCTAAAATACCACCCTTCATATTGTTAATGGCACTCACATAAGTTGTGCCAAATTTTCAATTGAATATTTTACTGATGTTATACATGTATCGTTCATACTAATCCATATCTACAAGACTGTTATCGTATTGATATCTCATACCAAGATAGTCAAGGAGGAAAAGACCTTGGTTTGTGCAGAGGCGATATCACAGTTTCTGTGATTCGCACGTCGTGTTTGCGAAATAGTTGGGTAGATTCCTACCGGGGAGATCGAGATCGATTGTGACTGATGACCGGTGAGGATGGGAAAAAGGCGCCTGGTATGCACGGTTCAGCCTACAAACTATGTAAGTCACTTCAGCAAAATAAACACCAATTTGAATATGATATGGTTTCCTCTCCGAAAGCTAATTATTCCATTTCCATTGTTTGTTTGTTTACGAAATATTTTGTTACGATAAATGCATTTTTTAACAAATGGACAGTAGTAATTGGTTTACGAAATATGTAGCACGGACACACATACGGATACGGACACGGACACGGGACACGGCAATTCCAAAAAAATGGGGATACAGACACGGCAGGGAACACGCCACGTGTATAAATAAATAAAAAATAAACATACGTACATATATATATATAAAATTATGAACCATTATATATGAATAATTTCACAAATTGTATAAATTTTTTTCAAAGGGAAAATTACAGTTTAACCCAAATGTTTTGAATAATTTCATATTAACCCCCAAAATTTTTAAAAATATTGCATTTTGACTCCTAGCCGTGTCCCCGCCGTGTCCCCTATCAAAAAATAATAAAAACTATTGGGCGTGTCCAATACGTATTTGGGCGTGTCCCCGAGTCCAATACGTGGACACGGCGCCCTTTTGGAGTGTCGGTGCTACACAGATCAAAAGTGCTTTCAATACAATCAAAGGAGATATATTGTTTGATGAATTAGCCATAATTTTACGCAATGAAGAAGCACAAATTCAAAAAGATGAAAGAGAAGCAGGACTTAGTTCTTCAAAAGTGTTTTTTACCACACCAAAAACCTCTTCTCATTTACTAACACCACAGTCGCATGATCATGAGGCTAGTGGTTCTGGATCACACCTGTTACAGTCTGGACCATCTGGTTCATCAGGCTATCCAATGTATCAAACTTCCAATGCCTCTGGATCGTACTTTCCTCAACAGGTTTTTCCACAACATCAAAATATGTCCTTTAGTGGTGGTTATAATGGTGGATATAATAGAGGAAGAGGTGGAAGAGGATCAGGTTTTGGTGGTTTCAATGCTCGAGCAAAATGTCAAATTTGTGGAAAAACAAATCACACTGCTTTCTATTGTCATCATAGGCAAAATCTGCAGTATCAACCCCCACAATTTATGTTCTCTAGCCCTAGAAGATCATACAATCAGTCTCGGTAAGGAAATGGAGTCAATCAGTGGAATGGTGGTCAGTCCCCTATAAATGGAATCAATCAGTGGAATGGTGGTCAATCCTCTCTAACATCTCAGTGGAATGGTGGTACTAATCAGTCTTCTGTCCCACTGTCTCAGCCTAACATGATGGTTCCTATGGGCTTTTCTGGATGCTCAGCTGGTTCTTTTGGTTCATCCTTTCCATCACAAGCTAATCTGTTGACCTTTAATAGTAGTGATCATTCTGCAGTTCAAACTGGTTATCCTCCATCACAGGGATTTGTTGGTTTTACTACATCTACTGGTTATACAGGATATCCTTCTCAGTTTGGTCACAGTGGACATGGTGCTAGTTTTTCAACACCTCAGACTTCATCCAATTGGTACTTTGACAGTGGAGCCTCAACACATGTCACTCATGATCTAGCCAACCTCACATAGTCACAGCTTTGTCATACTGAGGATGGAGTTCTGGTTGGCAATGGAAGTTCTCTACCCATAGCTCACTCTGGTAAAGGTCTTCTTCCTACTCCATCCACACAATTTCATCTCAATCACATTTTCCATACACCTTCTGTCACTCATAATTTGCTTTCAGTACATCAGTTTGCAAAGGATAATAATTGTTCCATTGTTTTTTATTGTGATGGTTAACTCATTCAGGACAAGTCAACTCTCAAAATTCTTCACAAGGGGCCCTGTGTGCAGGGTTTGTACCCCATCAAGAACTCCTCTAGTGTTGCATCATCTTCTCCAGGTTATCATGCTCTTGTTTGTTCATCTTCCTCATCTGCTGCTATATGGCATCAAAAGTTAGGACACCCTAGTTTGTCTTTGTTTCAATCTTTAATAAAGCAGCATAATCTACCTGTATCTAGACCATATGATGTTCATTGCTTCAGTTGTAATGCTGTTAAGAGTCACAAACTCTCATTTCCTATTTCAGAGTCTGTTTCTATTGCACCCTTTGATTTGATGCATATAGATGAGTGGGGTCCAGCCCCTGTACCTTCTGTCCAGGGTTTTAGATATTATCTGCTCATAATTGATGACTACAGTCGTTTTTCTTGGCTTTTTCCTTTGCACTATAAATCTGATGTCAAGACCACAGTTACTCATTTCAAAGCTTATGTTGGAAATCAGTTCAAAACCACAGTTAAAACTGTTAGATCAGACAATGGGGGAGAATTTATCAACAATTATTTGTCTCATGTTTTTCTTTTGGCTGGAATAATTCATCAAACTTCTTGTCCACATACTCCAGAACAAAATGGAGTTGTGGAGAGAAAGCATAGACACTTGATGGACACAACTCTTACTCAACTAACTCATGCTGCTATGCCAGTTCAGTTTTGGCTTGAATCTTTAACCACAGCTGTCTATTTAGCTAATCGTTTACCACATTCCTCCTTACAATTTCAGATTCCTTGTACTCTCTTGTTTCACACCAGATTACTTTGTTCTCAAACCCTTTGGGTGTGCTTGTTTTCCTTGGTTGAAACCATACATCTCTCATAAGCTAGTTCCAAAGTCTTTGTGCTATGTTTTCTTGGGATATTGTTCTAATTCTAAGGGCTATAGGTGTTATGATCTAGTTGGTGACAAAGTGTAAGTTTCTCGACACATGAAATTTGAAGAGAATAGTTTTCCTTATAGCAGACTTGTTTCCACTTCTTCTTCCCATCCTCTTCTTGTTCTTCTTCCTTTTCTATTCCTCTTACTGTGTTTGATGATATTGTTGTGCAAGTTTCTCTTCCATCATTTTCTAATAATTCATCATCCTCTTCATTGCCTTCTTGTCCATCTTCTCACAATTCAAGTCTTCAAGATCTATCTGTCTCTCATTCAGTTTCTGATTCAATTCAGCCTACTCATTCTTCTTCTACACCTATTACTCAAGTTCCTCCTTCTCATTCTATGCAAACCAGATCCAAAGCTGGGATTTTTAAACCAAAACATCTCATTTCTCTTTTTACTTCTGTTTCTCCTTCCATTTCAGAGCCTAAACATTTTCATGAAGCCATTCGTCACTCAGTTTGGCAAAAGGCAATGGCTGAAGAATATGAGGCTTTGGTTAAACAAGGAACATGGGTTTTGGTTCCTCCTCCTTCTCATGGTAATGTTATTGGATGTCAATGGATCTATAAAGTCAAGAGTCACTCTGATGGATCCATTGCTAGATATAAAGCAAGACTCGTAGCTAGTGGTAATCAGCAGGCAGAAGGGGTGGATTTCTTAAAAACTTTCAGTCATGTGGTAAAACAGCCAATTGTGAGGATTATCCTTGGGTTGGCAGTTCATTATCAATGGCCACTTAAACAGCTGGATGTGTCCAATGCCTTTTTGCATGGGACTCTTACCGAAGATGTTTTCATGCGACAACCACAGGGTTACAAAGATCCTAACCATCCCACCTATGTGTGTAAACTTACCAAAGCTCTATATGGATTAAAACAAGCACCTAGGGCCCGGTTTTCTGTGTTCTCCTCTTATCTATTAGAACTTGGTTTTCAAGCAAGCAAGGTAGATACATCCTTGTTCATTCTTCACAAGGCCAATTCTATTACTCTTATTCTAGTATATGTGGATGACATTATTTTGACTGGGAGTGATTCAACTTTTCTTTCTCAGTTAGTTGAATTGCTCAGTGCTAAGTTTGTACTAAAGGATCTTGGCTCATTGCATTATTTTCTTGGGATCGAGGTGACCTATTCTCAGTCTGGCATGTTTATTTCCCAAACTAAATATGCCTTAGAACTTTTGACCAAAGCTGGCATGGACGATTGCAAACCCAATGCTTCTCCTACTTCCACTAAAGGTCCTTATGATCCTTCTGATCCACCGTTTGACAATATTCCTTTATTTCGGACTCTTGTTGGTTCCTTACAGTACCTAACTTTGACTAGGCCTGATATAGCATTTGCTGTTAACATTGTGAGTCAGCACATGCATCAACCAAAGGTGAGTCATTTTATGGCTGTTAAACGCCTTCTTAGATATATCAAGGGTACTCTACATCATGGTCTTCATATCACAGCAGGTCCTCTCTTTTTAACTGCATATGCTGATGCCGATTGGACTGGAGACCCCGTAGATCGTCGTTCCACTTCAGGTTTTGTTGTTTTTCTTGGTGCTACACCCGTCTCTTGGAATGCTAAAAAGCAACCAACCGTTGCTCGATCCTCCACGGAGGCAGAGTATCGGGCAATGGCCCAAACAACAGCAGATTTAGTGTGGATACAGCAATTGTTGATAGAGTTGCGTGTTCCTATTTCTCCTCCACATGTTCTTTGGTGTGACAATCGTTCGGCTATGACATTAGCTTCTAACCTGTTTTCCACGCCCGTACCAAGCACATTGAAATTGATTACCATTTCATCCATGAGCAGGTTTTGGCTAACAAATTAGTGCTGCATTTTATTGCTTCTCATGTTCAACTTGCTGATATCTTTACCAAGGGGCTTGCCTGTGACTCGTTTTGCTGCTTTGAAGTCCAAACTCATGATTGGATCTCCAACAACCCTGAGTTTGCAAGGGGGTGTGAAGAGAAGCGAGACAGTTAAAGTCAGTTAGTTAGTATTTGCATTTCAGTTGTATTTGGTTTTCACATTTCAGTTGTATTTGGTTTTCATGTAACCTGAGATAGTGTCCAGCTCATCGATCCATGTGGGGTTATTGTAAACCAATAGGAGGCTGAGATGAGGTGATATAAATAGGTGTGCTTTCTCTGTGTCTTGGAACAGATTCAAGATAGAAATAAGAAATGGTTTTCATCTTTTTCTCTCTACTGTAACTAACCAAATGAAGACCAGAGTTCAAATTAGTTCCTATGAACATCAAGCCATAACCAACAAAAGAGAAGGAAAAAAACTGATGCATCTACAAAGCTAGCTGTTTGTGGAGGGCCAGGATGAGTCCAGAAAAACAACTAAGTTGAGATAATTTAACAGGTTGCAGATCAAAGGGAAAAGGATTTTAACTTGCGAGAGCATCTCCCCCTTGCTCAATTTTTTACTCAAATTTGAGTATAAGCTCAATTTATTATCAGCATCTCTGGCCCCTTTTACTCAGATTTTTCTCGGGTTCAGCAGCAGGGGACGGTGGTGAAGGGCGTTGTTGTGGCGGTGGACGGCGGAACCCTAGAAAATCTGAGTAGAAGGACCGGAGATGCTCATGTCAAATTGAACCTTTAGAGTAAAATTTAGAGTTAAAAATTGAGTGAGAGCAGGAGATATGCTCTAATTAAAGCTGGGAACCACCCAAATTGGGGGTGAAAAGAAAGGGGGGCGGGCATCATTGACACCAAGGTAACGAAACCGGAAGGTCAAATCTTCCAAATTAAATATACCCATGTCACGTACCATTCGTCCTCCGGCTTGGGGTCGGGCTCGAGCTTTGCGGTTAAAATGCAAACCACTCCAATGAGGAAAATCATCGCTGTAATAGATGCTGTTAGGTTGGCAGCGGAGACCATGCCTTGCCGAGAAAGACATGGAATAACTATCGCCGACGAATAAAGTGCGATTCCCCAAAAAGCCCCCCTGCAGTTCCAACTCGACCCATTCTCTGGTGGCGAAATTGAGCTTGAAGACGATAAAGGAGGAAACATCTACTTCTTGCGTAAGAAGAGGAGGACGAGGAGGATCTCTCCAAAGTCGTAGGACCAGAAGCAGATCTCCCTCTGATTCCACCAGGTAAACCTTTTTTCGCCGAACCTCTTCTACCCGCTGCAGATGCTGCCGACCGAGAGCTGGAGCAAAAGAAAAGGCCTTAGCTTTTGGAGGAGTAGCAGAATCATCATCATCAATCTTACAAAGCACGAGACTTCCATCCTTTCGAACCCCGAAGATTTGATCGCCACCGTAGCAGACGACATCTTCGAAACAGGGATACGGGGTTTCCAGTTCCACTGGTACCCAAGTTGAATATCCTGGTCTGGCTAATGCTAAATGGCGAATGTAACCGAAAATAGCCACAACAACTATGTCTAAATGGCGGTGGTGAAAGGTAACTGCTTTACGCACAAAATTGTTTGGCTCAAACCATGGCTTCAAGGAAGATAGGGGAGGGAGAAGGATTCGTAACCGGGTTAGGGGATTTACAAGATGAGCCTCATGGTCAAGAACACATTCATTAACGGTGAAGATCCATCCAATTTGAGATCCAAAGCAATGCCTACCATGAATCTCTGGTACGTCGATAATATACAACTTGTTCCTTTCCGAACTGAAGAAATATGTGGCGGCGGCCAAGGGCGAGAGGTTGCCTTCAGCGCTGCTTTGTGGCGGCATCTTCTGCAACCAGTTATCGACGCCATCAACGCTTTGAGGGAGCATCAGCAAGGGAAGCCTAGGAATCTCCGGATTCCAGATTTTCTTGTTGGAAAAAGCAGATCTCCACGAACGACAGATCGCTGCAATCGCAAGAAAATCTTCAACAGCACCTAGTCGATTTCCGACGGCTTGCACGATTTCACACGGCAGCGAACTCCAATCGGCAGAAGTCATCCCCACGGAGGTAATCGGAGCTATTTTCGGACGGGAAGGCAAAAAACAGAGAGTGTTGCTTTGTGTTTTGGCCGCTCCTCTGATACCAATTGTTGTGTTTTGGCTCTGTGATGATCTGTTTGATCACAGAGGGCACAACAAACCCTTCTACCTAATTCCAGGAAAACAGATCTGGAAGACTCATTTGGACCACATATAAAGTCTATGGGTACAGAAATTTGGTACATATTTTGTACATAGATTTTTTGTGGGGTCCACTACGGGTCTCACACAAATGATCATCCGAGCCGATCAGTAAATGTAAAATATTTTTTCAAGGCCTCCCGCAAAAATTCAGCTCAATCCGATACTTATAGATATGAAAAAGTTAGATGATTTGATCGAATATCTATAAGTATTGGATTGAACTGAATTTTTGCGAGAGCCCTTGAAAAAATATTTTACATTTAATGATCGGCTCGGATCATTTGTGTGGAATCCGTAGTGGGCCTCACAAAAAATTTATGTACAAAATCTGTACCCATAGACTTTCTGTTTTGACCACTCCTATGTATTTGGAGTAATTTTATTTTATCGTGACTTCCCCTTATAACTTCGGTTAATTTTGTTCACGGTCTGAGGTCTCACATCCAGTCTGGTCCAATGTCGGCCATTTGTGGGTTCTTTTTGAGCTCGCCACGATAATCAGAATCATTCAATTTTTAGAGCTCATTTAGAACATTGATCATTATGAAAATCACATTATCGGATTGTGGTTTACATGATTTCTAAATGCATTAAGCTTGCAAAAAAAAAAGTGTGCAATATTGGATTGCAATCCATTCGAGAAGCTTAATGTACTTGGAAATTATATCAAACAGGGTAAACCCAAGAGAAGGTACCCCATCTACCCCATCTACAGTACTTTCCATTACTCTGGCTCTCACTTACTAGATCGTCGGAGGGCAAAGGGCTGGTCGAGGCCCTACGCCTTGTTTTGTAGGGTATGTATTGGCGAAGAAGGAATGATGGTTTGGATATGAGAAGTCAAGCGAAAACCACCAATCCATCACCCTCATACAGCATTAAAAAAAACTGCTTTCTGTGTCAACACATCTGTTGGGCTCGGAGTGCCCCATGGATTTGGTTACACAATGCCACTTAATTGAAGCCCTCCCTAACACCAATTGATTTTAGGAGAGTTGGTGGAAAAGTGGTCCAACAAGTGGTATCAGAGCCAGGAAGTCATGGGTTTGAGTCGCGAGAGTGTCATCGTAAGGGAGGGAGTTGGGCCCGGAGTGCCCACATGGATAGTTGGGCTCTGTGTACCCCATGAATTTGGTTACACAATGCCACTTGCGGGTGCGATGTCGAATGCTATAAAAGACTTAATTGAAGCCCTCCCTAACACCAATTGATTTTAGAAGCAATGGTGGAAAAGCAGTCCGACAACCCCCTTCCCCTAGTAGAAATTTTTATGTATCTATTTCGTTAATAATTCGTACTTTTGCATGCACATTGGTAGGATTGACAAGAATTTTTTTTCCTTCCCCCCCCCCCCTCCTCATTTTTGAGATATAAAAATAAATACTTTTGGTATCTATCTATTCTGTTTGCATGTTGCCTTGCGGTTATAACATTATCTATCTATCTATGTATATACTAAGGAAATGTGTTTTCTCTTCAAAGAAAAAATCAAAGTGATTTTTTTTTATCCCGTGCATCGAACGGGCATGAACGCTAGTTTATCCTATATTCATGTCTTACTCATAATGTTATGAATGGGGACAATGATTTTCTAGCGGAACCAATTGGTGTGGATCGTGTAATTCCTTACTGCTGCGAGGACAAGATGGTGGTCCCTCAAAAGACATACTTTGGTGGACAAGAAGGTGAGAATATATTTGGTATGGAACGAAAAACAAATTACATGGGCCTGGTCTCATGGACATATGTAATGCCCGTGAAGATGTCTGGAAAAAAGACTGTAAGTTCTGCACGTAGTCATGTAGATTCCAAGCTACAGTAAATTGACACACAACTGTGGCAGAACATACATACACACCAACACTGGAAGGTGTGGGACTTATTTGGCTTTGAGCGGCTGCATATGGTATATGCGGAGAGCCACCAGTATCAATTTGCAATTCTCCGGTTACTCCTGGTACAACCTTAATGTTCTTTGCTAATTCTGATTGGGTTTCTACTTGAAGCTCATTTAGTTTCTTCGATCGGGATCTTGCGCGGTAGTTGTCCTATTGTAAATCCATGGAAGTTTAAGTAGTTATAGTTATTCAGTATTCTAATTTTAGCCTAAGAGACGTGCATATATGGAGCCATTTGAGTGCTGTCCTACTTTATTGGTTGCTTCTGGCTAACTGCTTTCTTTTGCCCTCAATCATACCTTGTGGTTCCAAGTACTTATTTCTCTCTAACATATTAAGGTGAAATGATGTGGCAGCTCTTCCAGCTGTGGTTTCTAATGTCCATGTAAAGGAGTTGTGTCGGGTACTTATTGCGGTAAAGGAGAATGTTTTGGTGGATATGAAGGACAAAGCCTGTGTAGCTGGTATCGGGAAACTAACAAAGGAACTATGATCCTTATTAATGGAGCGAACTGTAGGACATACCAAGTTACAGATTCAGACAACAACTGCCGTTCGTTCTTCGGGTATATCAAGTTTCTTTGTTTTACACTTACTAGTCCTTATTATTAGGTGATGCTTACTAAATGCTTTTAGAACAATGTTTACTTGTTAGAAGTTATCGATGCAGAGAGAAAGAGAAGAGGAAAAGTAGAGTGGGGGAAAAGGAGAGGAAAAAATTAGGGCATCCCTTCCTTGCTACTAGTATTTTTATCATTAGCATATCAAGTACAAATTGCCCTTAGGTAACATAACAAACACCTTAACACTCCCCCTCAAGAGTTGGTGCAAAGATATCCATAATGCCCAACTTGACCATGCTTGGGCGAAAAGTCTTTCTACTAAGCCCTTTAGTGAATATAAATCAGTTAACTGATGGTCAAATTTCGCATAAGGTGTACAACTCAAACCCTTGCTCAATTTCTCCTTCATGAAATGTGTGTCAAGTGTTGCTCCAGATTATGAGAATTATTGTCACAGAACAACTTCATAGGCTCATCATCATGAATCCCCAAATCTCCCAACAAGACTTGGAGCCACAAAAGCTCACAAATGCCATGCGCCATAGTCCTGTATTCAGCATCTGCGCTAGATCTTGCAACCACCGATTGCCAATTTCTTGTCATCAATTGGTTTTGTGATGTGTAGTAATAAGTAATAACAGCTAAAATAACTTTGTTTGTCAGTTATCTTGCTGCCAACAACTTAGCATCACGTTTCTTGGTACCTCATGAATTCATCCTTTTTGAAATTTTCGTGTCTTTTTCTTTTGCATAATCAGTGTTACTTGTCCAATTCATTCAAATTTGGTTGTGGGAGAACTCAAATTAGCCAACTAGCATTATTCTCCCTGGTAAGTTGTCTGGTCTTACAACCTGTAGTCAAAAACTAAACTGCTTATGGTCAAGATCTAAAATTTAAACTGTAGCCATTGAATATTAACCATAGGTAGAATCAAGGTAAATGATACGCTATTGAAATGTATAATGGTTTCACCTTTCCAACAAAATTTGTCTGTTTAATCTGGCTTCAACTGTAGTCTCCTTTTCCAAATTTTAACTACAGAATTTGTGTTTGTAAGCTAGCTTTGTAATGTAATTAAGCCTGGTTCTCCGAGCACTAAGGTAGGAGTGCCTTGACTTCTTTGACTATTTTTCAGTGTTCTCATTTGGTTGTTGCTTTTGAAATGCTTCAAGCGTCCTGGTTGATGCAGTGGTATTCTTTTTCTACAGTTAGATGTACAACTTTTGTAAGAAGATGCGAAAGGATCTGTTTCTTTTCTCCGCAATTTGTTTGATGTTATGAAAGATTAGATGGCGTTTTCAGATGCTAGTTGTATTTCTAATAAGAGGGTGTTTTTTTTTTTTTTAATCTGTTTTGATGCTCTTTTTCTTCTAACTAGTGTGTAATTTATGTTTAGAGAATAAACAAGTCATTTGTGCCTTCCAACATAATATATGAGATTATTATTTGTTACTTTGCATCTGAATTTTGAACGTCACTTCAGAGCTTCCAAATGGTGAGATGCATGTTCTTACTGATAAGGCGGTTGAAGGAGATGTACTCACAGCTGTTGAAGTTATTCCAATGAATGAAATTCAGTAACACGTTTGGGAAAAATACAAGAAAGATGTCAGATACCAATTGTTTAGTGTTACATCTCACATAATTCATAGCACTCTGTTTTTCATATGCTTTGCGTAACAGTTTGCCAAACCTCAATGTTTTAGTTGCGAGAATCTCTTGGTTAGCATTCATTAAGGCATTCTTTTTCATCCCTTCGAAGTTATTCCTTTTTATGTAGTTACAGTAGCAGCCCAAGTGTGTTTATCAGGGATGGGATTAAAAGAAGGGGCTTTAATGAGTTTCCCAAAAACATAGAATTTTTAGTGGAATATAGAGTACTTCAATGACAAAAATGATTAATGTCTAGTATTTTAGTTTGCTTTTCCCAATACTGACCTCGTTTTGCAGGTCTTCACGCTCTTTCCTTTAAAATTTACCTCCACTAATGCAATTAAGCATACAAGATTACTTGTCTTTGCATGTTCAGTGAGCTGTGTATGTATATATGGTAGGTTGTTTTTCACACGAAAAATAAATAGGAGTAATAAAAATGATTAAAAACCTCTATTCAAATAGAATAGTGGTTAAAGTCTAGGTCTCATAGGGATCAAGAGGCTAACTTATTATGTTTCGAAATCAATTCCCAATTTAATTCAAGAAAATAGACTGGAGTTTTGTTAACTAAAATAATCGAAGTAATTGAAGACTAAATTAAATCTGAGTTCAAGGATTGGAGATGCCTTAGGCTCCGTTCAGTTGCCAGGAATGCTATACCAGAAAGTTATTCTCAAGAAAAGTTAAGTAAAGTGAAGTAAAGGAAAAAGAAATCTATTTTCTTATAAGTGTTCATTTGACAATTTTTTTGGGCAGAAAAACTAAAGTTTAGTGGTTCATTTGCTGAGAAAAGTAACTTTGAGAGCTAAATAATAAGCTATCATATTTCAAAAATTAACACATATGGAAAATGTATTTTATCTAATGCAAAGCCTTAACATGAAATGTAAAAATCAACTTGCAATTCCCTATTTAATTTGCTATATTCTGAATGGTCATGTAAATCTCCCATTTAAATTTACGTTCTCTGATAATTAACCGTACTAATTAAGTATAAAAAATAAGTAGATGATAACTAAATAAATTAATATTAAACAACCATGCTTGATTAGTTGCCGATGCAAATCTCACTGAAAATTAGTTAATACAAAACAAAATTGAGGACTAATGACAAGATAAATAAATATTTCCAAAAAAAATAAACTACCCATCTTTTTCCACAACAATTATCTTATAAAGTACTATAGTAGTCGAAATTGTTGTTGCTCACGTAAATCTCAAAGTGTTTTTTTAAGAACCTAATTTGTATTTTTTTGGTATTGGCATCATTCATTTTTTTCTTACCCGCCAATTATTTTGGCCCCACAATGGATAAAACTTTTCCCGTGACGCAAAATCCTATGCTTTTGGCTGGATCACTTTTGCAAGAAAGTAAATCTTGCAGGAAAATTTAAAAACATGTTTCCCACTACTTTCCTGCCAACTGAACACTACAAAAGTTATGAAAAAGTTGATTTTCTCATCTTTTCCTGTACTTTCCTGACAACTGAACGGGGCCTTAGGGTTTCGAATCCACCCTAATTCGTAACCAAGTAATCATACTAATTAAGGAAGTCAATTACCAAAACGGTATTGATTCACTAGAAGGTACAAGCCCTAGAGACATCGCCAAGAGAATTCATGCCATTGGGAACCGAGCATAACCTATCTTCGTTTGGCATGAATCGTCTTCGATTCTATAACTAATTAATCTAGGCACGACTCGTCTTCTCTAGGCATAGATTATCTCAATTTTCAATTCCATGCGCAAGACTATTTTTTATTTAACATTTGTATTTCAAATCGCAAAAACCAAAAACATGATGCGAAAAATAAGACTGAATTATAGGAGTAATAACAAGTTTCAAAGTTATACAACCATCATTTTGATAAGCGAAAAGGTAAATTAATAAAAAAATATATATAGTTACTTGGTTAGGGCTTCGTAGGTAAATTAATAAAAAAATATATATAGTTACTTGGTTAGGGCTTCGTCTAAACCCTTAGAGAGGAAGATTAGCCCTTGTCTTGCCTCTTTTTGCTTCCCAAAACAATGACAACCCTAAAACGATCTAGGGTTTCCTATTGGGGGCGACTATTCGCAATCCTCAAATTTTCTCCCGTAGCCCGTTAAAAATTTTTAAAAATTATATTTCAGTAACTACATGTCGAAAATATGTTCAACATTCGGTAAACAACTGCCGAACATACATTTCGGTAAATAGCTGTTGAAAATAAGATTATATTTCGGTAACTACATGTCGGAAATGCACAAGAAACATATATTTCGGTAATTGGATGCTGAAAATGTATCTCAATTTCGGTAACTAACTGTCGAAACATATGAAAATTTTTAAAGGGTTACGGGAGAAAATTGAGGGGTGCGAATAGCAGCGCCCTTCCTATTTGGTCAAATCCTTCCCAAACTACAAAAAATTTGGAGTAATAGTTACTCTCAGCACCCAAAACGTCAGAAAGTTGGAAGATTGGGCCCCTGACTACCAGAACTTTCACTTTGACCCCCAAACTGACTTAAACCTTCTAAATTGATGCATGAGTGTCAGAAATCGCATGGATAACCTGAAAGCACCAAGGAGACTAAACACGCATCACATGTATAACTATGGCTAGCAAGTATAAATTAGAGGGCCTAAATATACATATTTCGGCACTTATTAATGTATACATGGCCAACATTGGGAAAGTATTTGGGCTTCTCACGAGGTTTGAGCTTAAGAGCAGCATATGGCGATAAAAAAATTTCTTCCGACTTCTGGAGGATGTGGTATTCCACCGTAAGCAAACGTGTCACTTTTTGTTAGACCTCGTCCTTACGATTAATGTACAAGATTCATCGACCAAAGCCTTGTCCTTTGCTAATCAATCCTAGTTGAACTGTTAACAGTTTCCTTAATTTGCAGTTCTTATTCATTTTTCTTCCTGAACTTCGTCGTAAATTTTTGGGAAAAATTCAAAAAAACCCCTGAACTTTGAACCCAATGTCAAATAGGCATCTGAACTTAAATAAATTTCAATTGAACACCTGAACTTTCATTCCGTTATTCAATTTACCCCCTGCCGTCTCAATCTGTGACTTTCCTAACGGCAACCGCTGAGCTAGACACTAACAGACAAAACAAAACGTTAGAGGGAGAAATTGGAGGGAAACAACAGTGATCTGGCACCTTTTTAAGGCTCCGTTCGGCTAAATAAGCCTACTGGCTTATTTATTTGCCCTTATTCAAATTTTTTTGTATTTTTTATGCCTTGTTCTCTTTACAATTCAAAAAGAATTTTTACAAAAAATTCTCTCTAGATTCTCCATACTTCCAACATTTCACTCTCTATCTCTCTTCACTTATTACCCCTACTATTTTTCAAAAAAAATTTCAAACACCAATCCAAACATAGCAAGTTTTTCGTTATTTTTTTGGGGATTATTGCATCGTCATGACAAGAGGAATCTAAAAAGTAATAAATTACGATCGAAACCTAATTTTTTTGAATAAAGACAAAAATAAGCCAATAAGCCAATTTTTTCGCCTTTATTAAAAAAATGGATTTCGATCATAATTTTTTACTTTTTAGATTCCTCTCGTTATGACGATGCAATAATCCCTAAAAAAAATTGACGAAAAACTAACAAATATGAAAAAAAATTTGAATAATGACAAAAAGTAAGCCAATAGGCTTATTTAGCCGAATGGGGCCTTAAAAAGGTGTCAGATCACTATTGTTTCCCTCCAATTTCTCCCTCTAACGTTTTATTCTGTCTGTTAGTGTCCAGCTCAGCGGTTGCCGTTAGGAAAGTCACGGATTGAGACGGTAGGGTGTAAATTGAATAACGGAATGAAAGTGTAGGTGTTCAATTGAAGTTTATTTAAGTTTAGGTGCCTATTTGACATTGGATTCAAAGTTCAGAGTTTTTTTGAATTTTTCCCGAAATTTTTTGTTGGAAATGACAGATCAGTTTTAGTTGTTGGATAGAGTTCAGCTTTTTCTGCAGTTGTGCTGTTTTGAAGCCTGAAGGACTTTCTAATGGTTTGGAAATCAATGTACTTTGTGATAAGAAAGAATGAGAAACAAATGTGTATTATACTCGTAATGGTGCATTATTTTTTTGTTTGGAACAATATTCGAAAATGCTCTCTTGAGGTTATAAATAAAAAATGTTATGCCTCTTCAAACACTTGTTTTTTATTTTTACCGAATTTTAATTTCTCAAATTTTCTGTAACTCTTTGGGTAAATATGCTTGTAAGATAAAAAAAATGCTTCCTAAAGTTTAACAGAGAAAACAGAGAGTCGAAACAATGGAAAATAAATTACCGCAAGACATGTTTCTTGTATATAAAACTTTTGTCTGGCATATAACTAGAAGTATATAACACAAGTCTTCCTTGTATATAAATCAAGAATGATTTCCTTGATAACCTAATTAATGCTTTTGAATAGGTTAAAGATAACAGTTCAAATTTGCTGGAAATATGGAAAACGGCAGTGGACACAATTCATTAGCTTTTCCGGAAAACGAAAAACCGAATCCATGATCAAAATTTAGAAAAATCGAACACTAACGCTTTGGTGATTATGTTTGAGGACCATATTTTGGGTACAATGTAATGTATCACTACTGTATTAGTAGGAATTAGGGGATGGTGCTGTGCAGTACTGTGCGCAGCACCGTGCTGCGCACTTCCGAGCCGTCGGATCGTGCATCCACGGCTTGGATCTCATCTCGGCAATAAATGGCTCTCTATCGTTGATTGTCAAGATGAGATCTAAGTCGTTGGATGCACGATCCGACGACTTGAAAGTGCACAGCACCAACCCGAAGTCCAGTAGGATGTGCCCCATTTTAAGGTGAAAGTACACGAAGACTCCCTCAACTATTACTTTTTCCCACAAAGACCCCCTAATATTTAAAGCCGCTTATACAGACTCTTTCAACTATATGGAATAAAAAATTGGCTTGTGTTAACGGAATAAGAAAAAATGACGATTCTATCACTTAAAAATGGCTCACACTGACCCTCTCATATATAAAAAAAATGTGGGAAAATGACGGCCAGTGACGTGTTTTGATAATTAATACCCGCTAAGGACATTTTCAGTATTAACAAATATTCTCAGTATGTCATTAGCTGATATTAATTATCAAAATATGTCATTGGCCGTCATTTTCCAAAATATGTCTAAATTGACCCCTTTAAGTGGTAGTAAAAATTAATCCATGTAAACTAGTCCAAACACGTCATGTCAGGAGAGATCTAAGGGAGTGGAAGGGGGACCCGAGCCCTCGCACAACTCCAAATTATCTCGCATAGTATGTAATTTTTAAGTTAAATAGGAAAATTTCTATGGGATTACCCCTGCAAATCTTTTGAGTAAAAAAAAAAAATTCTTACATTTTCTATATGGGTTAAATATTCCCAAAATTCAATTTATCAATCTTTTTTAGGTTGCATGTATAAAAGTAAACAGTGACTGCATACATAAAACATACTGCTATCTCTTCTTCGTTCCTCGCAAGTAACAATATATACTTATAAAATATCTTTTTTATTATAAATTGAAATCACATGTGATTCGGGCCCCTGCTAAACACAGATCATGCGTCCGCCACTGTGCCATTTTATTACACACATTTAGTGTGAAAGTTATTTTTTATATATAAAAAAAAAAAGTGGAATAAGCACAAATTCTAATAACCACCTTGCCAACGGTCAACTTCCATCCACCAACGAAAATACACGGCCAAAACTAACAAACGAAATTAGAAAACAGAAACGACCATTTCCAAATCTCAATGGAAAGAAGACCAAATCCAATCGCTAAACAACGATGCATTTCCACCTCCTAATCCTCCAATTCCATCCCCGTTCTCTGTTCCAATCCCAGAAAAAATTCAAAGAAATCGAAAACCGAATAAATTCTGCGGAACAAAGACGCATTTGATTGCGAAATAATGGAGAAGACGTACCATCCTGAGAAATCCGGCAGTTTCATCGGCCGCCACGCTCGCAGGAAGAGCGAGGTCGCCACCAGCCCTATAACCTCCGACGTCTGCGATGCCTCCTACGCCGACACCGCCTGGCGGGAGACCGTCGAGCAGGTCGACGATCGCGACGCCGACGAGATCTCCCTGTCCATCGACCAATTCACGTCCACGTTGTATTCGATCGACAGGAAATCGAGTCCGCCCGACGTGCCGAAGGACGCCGTCGAGACGTTTTCGAAGATCATCGAGTCGAAGATCGTGAAGTATTACTCGACGGACAGCGGGAACAAGTTCGGCAAAACGGAGGAGGAGGACGCGCGCTTTCTGGAGTCGGTTCTGCGCGTGTTCAAGCTGACCAGCGCGTTCGGAGACTTCGAGGCGGCGTCCGTCAAGACGACGTCGCTGGATCGGATGAGCGTGGTGCTGCAGCGGGCGATGGTGTTCTTGGAGGAGGAATTTCGAGGTCTGCTGGAAGGACCGACAGACGAGGATACGATGAAGGAGGAATCGGATCGATGTACTTTGCACGAAGCGGAGCCGAATAAAGGAGAGCCGGAGTTTCCGGGGTATTCGGCGGAGGCGGTGGCGAGGATGGGCAGAATCGCGGGGGCGATGGTTTCGGCTGGGTACGAGACGGAGTGCTGCCAGGTGCGAGGACGGACCGAAGGGCGGATTCGCTCTATTCAAAGTTCAAAATTTCTTTAGAATCATAGTAGTTTTTTCCTTAAAAACGTTAAAAAAAATTTCCTTTTTTGAATTTTTTTTACAATCATTAGCTATTTCTTAAAATGTTAAAATTAGAATTATATTAGTTCGTCAACCTAATATTCTTCATAAAAACCTAAGAACCCTTTTCGATTGTAGAATTTGGTGAGAGGAAAAAAAATAGAATAAAAAGGAGAATCTCATTGCTTGTTTAGAAGAATTGGTGACAAATGATTGAGGAATGTGTATAATGCAAGGTTTATTTTGTTTTGGCGCGAAATCATAACTTGTTCTTTCGTCATGAAATCACTCGATCCGAAGAGGGATCGTACTGTTTAAAATGGATATGAATGTATCTACATCTATGTATGACTATATTCTTATAATTCCAAATGAATAGTTTGCCTACCCAATGTTGAAATTTTGCGTTTTTTTTTTTGGCCAGGTGTATAGCATAGCGAGGAGAAACGCGTTCGCCGAAGCGTTGAGATGTACCGAATTCAATTGGGTCACGATCGAAGAGATCCAGAGAATGCAGTGGGAAGCGTTGGAAGGAGACATCTCGAGATGGATAAGTGCCATTAAACGTTGCGCGGCGGTCCTCTTCCCCGGCGAACGGAGCCTCTGCGACGCCGTCTTCTCTCAGAATCGAGCAATCTCTATCGGCCTCTTCAGCAACCTCGCTCGAGCTGTCATAATCCAGTTCCTCAACTTCGTCGACGCCGTCGTCCTGACGCGGCGGTCGGCGGAGAAGCTGTTCAAGTACCTCGACATGTACGAGGCCCTCCGCGATCTGGTTCCGTCCATCGAAGACGGAGCCTCGGAGGAATCCGGCGGCGAATTGAGGTCGGAGATCTCCGCCGCCGGGGACCGGATCGGGGAGGCCGCCGTGTACATATTCTGCGACTTGGAAAACTCGATCAAGGGGGACGCGGCGAAAACGCCCGTCCCGGGTGGCGCAATCCACCCCCTCACCCGTTACGTCATGAACTATCTAAAGTACGCGGGCGAATACAAAGACACCCTAGAGCAGATCTTCCAGACCAATCACATTCTCGCAGGATCGCTATCTTCGACCACCAAATCCGATAAAACCCACAATCTCGACAAGTCGCCGTCGCCGTTTTCGATGCAGCTGATAACAGTTGTGGAGTTATTAGACGAAAATCTGGAGGCAAAATCAAGATTATACAGGGATCCCTCGTTGCGTTACATATTCCTAATGAATAATGGTCGTTACATAAATCAGAAAATCAAAGGGTCCACCGAAATCCTCCAATCGGTGGGGGACACGTGGTACAGGATGAGATCCACTGCGGTGAGGCAGTACCATAAGAACTACCAAAGGGAGACTTGGGGGAGACTGCTGCAATGCATAGGGCACGATGGGTGCCAAGTGAACGGGAAGGTGTACAAGCCGGTGGTGAAGGAGAAGTTCAAGAACTTCAACACGTTGTTCGAGGAGATACACAAGACGCAGAGCACGTGGGTGGTGAACGACGACCAGTTGCAGTCGGAGCTGAGGGTGTCCATATCAGCGGTGGTGATCCCTGCGTACCGGTCGTTCCTGGGGAGGTTTAGGCAGTATTTGGAGTCCGGAAAGCAATCGGAGAAGTATATTAAGTACCAGAGTGATGATATTGAGTTGATGATTGAGGGACTTTTTGATGGGAATCCTAATTCTATGGGTAGGAGGAGAACATGATAGATTTTCAATTTTGATTTGAAGAAGAAGAAAAGAAAAAGAAAGGTTGTGGTGGTGGTGGTGTTTTTGTATGCTACATTTGGTTTGAGATCTTCATTTCTTGTATAATTTATTTAATTTTTTACGCAATTTTGACGGTGTAATAATACAGGAAATTTTGGTGCATAATATTTGCTTTGTGTAGATGTCATTAAATATATAGAGCTATGCACAGTTTTATGCACAAGAACCACTACCTCTTCTTCTTCTTCTTTTTTTTATCACAGGAACCATTCTACTGGCATTGTGGCTTATTGTTCCGAATTCGAACTATTTGGAACTTTTCAAAAACCAAAAGTGGCCATGGGAATAGAGAAGACGTTATTCAGCGATTTTGGGGCAATCCTTAGAAATCCAACGCAAAGCCGTGTGCCATGGGCCCCCACCGGCATATCGTTAGCCCGCAGCCTGCCAGGATCAAGGCTGTTGGGTAGAGCCCGACTTAATCTGTCTAACCCCAGTCAAGCCCGTCCCATTCGGCCTGACAGGCTCGGTCCGATGATCACCCTTGGTATTGAATAGGGGTGGCAAATTAGACCCAAACCCATTAATAAATCCAAACCCACCTATTAAAAAATAGACCCAACCCAACTCATTTATTAGTTGGGTTAGAATGGGTCCCAACCCATCTAACCCATTTATAATTGGGTCAGCTGAAATGACCCAATAAGTCATGAACATAACCCACCAAAGAAAATGTCCAATCACCTCTCACAACCAGGAGTAAAGTACACGATTCAACAATCTTCCCTTAAATTGTGAGTCATCGGATGATATAACCTTCAATATTTTTATCGTTGTAGTCTTACATTCTAAGTTACAGTTTTACCCTCCAAATTTGATTAAAATTTCTCACAATTTTACCCTCTCCCAACTTAAAATATTTTGATCATCTTTCTTAATCCAATTTCTAAGAATCTCATGAGGTTGGTTTTTTTTTTTTTTTAAGCCCAATTTCTTTACGGTTAGATTGCATTTACATCTTGATTGTCTATTTTAGTACTTTTTAAAAAAATTATGAGTTTCGATCAAATTTTTTTTACTTTTTCGGTTCCTCTCGTCGAGACGAAGCCATAATTCACAAAAGTTTGACGCAAAACTACCAAAACGCAAATTTTTTTTGAATAAAGACGAAAAAAATCACTCCCTACTTTTTAATCTAAACCCACCCTGATTATCTGAACCTTTCTAACGACATTCGCTACAACTCTCTCTCTCTCTCTCTCTCTCTCTCTCTCTCACAGTTTTCTTTTACCACAAAATGCCAATTTAGATAGGTATTTTAGTCATTTAGATGTATAATATGGTAATTTTATTGTACATGGGTATTTTAGTTATTTAGATGTTTATGGGTAATATGGTCATTTCAGTGTACATAGATATTTTAGTCATTCTAAAATTTCAATATATATGTAATTGGGTTAATGTCATTCAGAAAAGAAAAAAAAAATGTAATTGGGTTAATGGTCGGGTCGGGTTTTAAATAAATGGGTTGGATTGGGTATGGGTAATTAGGTTCATAACTAATGGGTTCTAAATGGGTCCATGACCCATTAAAGACCCAACCCACTTATAACTTACCCAATTTGATCCAAACCTGCCCATTTGTCACCCTTAGTATTGAACCATTGAACGTGTGGCTGTCCTGCCCAGTTTGAGGTGGGGACATTGTACTCTGGGTGAACCTTGGACATTTTATTTGAATGGGTCCATTTTGTTTGGACTACCCCACATTAAAGACTAGGACAATAGAACATCAAAAAATATATGTATTTCACATGCTGAACAGCTGAAGGTATTTTGAGGACCACATATTACTCTATTATTGCGGCCATTAAAGAAAAGGAAAATCTACAAGTTTTAGTAGATTCATGAGGAAAACATAATGCGATAAATGAGATAAATTAGACGTAAGACGGGTTGTGATTTTGTTCATCTTCCTTTTTAAGTGTGCATTACGTAGTGTAGAAAATTGGGGTATACTTGTTTTTTTATAAAATTTACTCCATTGCAACTCATTTTTTAAACTAGTACAAGAGAGGATAATATTCACCCACTTAAAAGTGAGTGAACAAAATAGCGTAGGCAAGACGGTTGTACTAGTGGTCGAAAGATTATAAAATCCATTCCTACAATGTTTAGAATTATAGTAATTTGTGCTAAGCAAAAAGGGTGGAGGAGGGAGCAACTAGATGTAGCAGCCTTTTTTTGGGCATCACCACAGAGACTCTAGACCCACAGTGGGACCCGTAAGGGACCATAGAGCCATAGCATCTACCGTCCCACCAAGGACTAGTGGAACACAGTTCGGCTTTGCATAAGGACAAAGTTTGAGTCGAGAGGGCACCATTGGGCTTCACAAAAGGACAAAGTTCGAGAGAGCTTCGATAGCACGACCCAGTCCTTGGAGAACACCAATAAAAAGCTCCCCACCATTGTAAAACATCAAAATTAGTGTTGAGGTTAGTTGGTAAAAGTTGACAGCAGCACTTCATTCATAACATTCAGGGGAATGAATCCACTGTAAGAAAGAAAGGGACACAACTGACTGTGAAAGCATGACAAACCAATAGCCAAGTACATCAGCATATCGTTAGCCCGCAGCCTGCCAGGATCAAGGCTGTTGGGTAGAGCCCGACTTAATCGGTCTAACCCCAGTCAAGCCTGTCGGGCCTATCAGAAAAGCCCGTTCGGCCTGGCAGGCTCGGCCCGATGATCACCCTTGGTATTGAACCATTGAACGAGTGGCTGTCCTGCCTAGTTTGAGGTGGGGACATTGTACTCTGGGTGAACCTTGGACATTGTATTTGAATGGGTCCATTTTGTTTGGATTACCCCACTGTAAAGACTAGGACAATAGAACATCAAAATATCTGTATTTCACATGCTGAACAGCTGAAGGTATTTTGAGGATCACATATTACTCTATCAAGAAGTAATAGAGTTTTAGTAGATTCATGAGGAAAACATAATGAGATAAATGAGATAACTTAGACGTAAGACGGGTTGTGATTTTGTTCATCTTCTTTTTAAGTGTGCATTACGTCGTACGTGTAGAAAATTGGGGTCTATTGTTTTGTATAAAATTTACTCCATTGCAAATTTGCAACTCATTTCTTAAACTAGTACAAGAGAGGATAATATTCACCCACTTAAAAAACTTAAAAGTGAGTGAACAAAATAGCGTAGGTAAGACGGTTATACCTGTGGTCATTAGGTTATAAAATCCTTTTCTAGAATGCATGTTAGGTGACCATTGAGACTCCAGACCCGCAGTGGGGCCCGAAAGGGACCACAGAGCCATAGCATCTACCGTCCCACCAAGGACTAGTGGAACACAGTTGGGTTTCGCAGAAGGACAAAGTTCGAGAGGGCTTCGATAGCACGACCCGGTCCTTGGAGAACACCAATTAAAAGTTCCCCACCATTGTATAACATCAATATTAGTGTTGAGGTTAGTTGATAAAAGTTGACAGCAGCACTTCATTCATAACATTCAGGGGAATGAATCACTGTAAGAAAGAAAGGGACACAACTGACTGTGAAAGCATGACAAACCAATAGCCAAAATCATCAACAAAATTCCAACCCTCCATTCCAAATACCCTTTCTAACCCTTTGGGCCATCTTTTTCCACATCAAGGACATCACACAGCCTCATAATCCGTGAATCTCTCTCTCTCTCTCTCTCTCTCTCTCTCTCTAGACTTCTCACAATCTGCTGCAAAAAGGAGATCTTCACATGTCTTTGTTTGTATTGAATGAGGAAAGCCTTATCTAAGACAGTCACTGATTACAGTTGGTCCTAACACCAAACCAGTCACGGGCCTCATTATATGCATACAAAACCAAAGTTCTGTGATATATAACAATGCTCACATACCACATTTCCCATAAAGATAAGACCAATTAATGTTAGGCTCTATGCAGAGCATAGATGCTTCTTTTCTGCAGAAGTTTCTCTTCCCTGCCTCAATGAATCCAATTTTTCTGTTTTTGGTTGTTTCATCTTTGGTTACTCACCCAGTTCTTCTGGTGGCTCAACCCCCGAAACCCGACTCCCATCTCACTGTGGTGGGTGCTGTGTACTGTGATACATGCTTTGAAAACACATTCTCAAGACAAAGCTACTTCTTGCCTGGTAATGTGTAACTCTTGCTCAAATGCCATGTCTGCCTGTTTGGTATTGTTTTCGTTTCTTGTTTTTCTGTTTTCCATTCTCGAAAAAAGAGCAATGCTATCGTGACTGTATCTGTGTACTGCATTTGAGTGCTGCCCTACACAGCACCAACCACATCATCGGGTGCATCATACATAACACATACGGCGAATGCATATAAGGTGCTTCATAAGATGTCACTCCGATGTGATACCCAAGTCATGTAATATTAGTCTTATTGAGAAATTGTTCGGTGAACTGTTTTCGGAAATAATTTTCTGCAATTTTGTCATAACCACCCGCTTTTCCAAGAAACAGAAAAACTACAGTACTCGAAAAGTGCTTTCACACAAGATGGAACCACATGACTCATTAAGTGTCTTGAAACCTTTTTTGCTCCTGTTTCTTAAAATCAAGAGATGTGAAACACAAGACAACGAACGAGTACCAAGCAGAACCGGTTTTCGATAATTTTGATTCTGTATTTTCGCTGATTAGGTGTGGATGTTCATGTGCAATGCAAGTTCAAAGCAAATTCACCGAAAACCACGGAGCAAATCACATTCTCCGTCAACCGAACCACAAACAGGTATGGAGTGTACAAATTGGATATACCATCAGTTGAAGGGGTTGACTGTGTGGAAGGCCCAGCAATTCAGTCATTCTGTGAATCAAGCTTGATTCAGAGCAACCCATCTTCATCAACCTGCAATATTCCAAGCATGAAGGCCACAAGTAACCAAATCACAGTCAAATCAAGACAGGCCAATCTCTGTATCTACAGCTTGAGTGCCTTGAGTTACAGGCCACCTGAGAAGAACACCTCCTTGTGTGAGAAAACACTGTCGACAGAGGAATTGAAAATCCCAAGTGATTTCAATTCTTCCAAGACTTTTTTCCCTTTTTTCCCACCCTATGTTTTCCCTTGGCCTCCTTTACCCCAACTACCACCTTTACCCCAATTGCCACCTCTTCCATATTTGCCCTTCCCATTCCCATTCCCATTCACTTTCCCTCCTCTACCCCAACTGCCACCTTTACCACCCCTCCCCCCTTTGCCACCTTTTCCATTTTTGCCCTTTCCTCCACCTCCAACAACCATTCCAATGCCCCCGTCACTGCCCTTCCCATTCCCTCCCTCCCCTCCTTTACCCCAACTACCACCTTTACCTCAGCTACCACCCCTCGCACCTTTGCCTCCTTTTCCATTTTTTCCCTTCCCTCCTCCTTCAACAACTCCAAGGCCCCCATCACTGCCCTTTCCATTCCCTCCTCTCCCTCCTTTTCCCCCTAATATCCCCTTACCCGCATCTCCTCCATTTAATTGGGGAGACCCAAGAACTTGGCCAAGACCTAATTTCCCTTTCCTCTCCCCTCCCTCACCACGTCATGCATTTAATTCAATAGACCCCAGAACTTGGATACCTTTTGCTCCCCCAACCCCTCCTAATAGCCCTTAGCCATGAGAAATTGGTTTTTCTTCCTTCATGTTGAGGCAATTACTGTGGTATACACTATTCAAAGTTAGATATATGTATGTAGTAAATGAACTTGAAAATAGCTAGTAGATTGTGTTTCTTGTGAATTGAATTATTACAGCAGTCTGTGAGATTGTATAAAAGAATAATATGCTTACAATGATTCAATTTCTTGTGTTGTCTAGTACAGCTACTCGTACTTAATCATACCATTCAATCAACTCTATTTGATTGGCCGAACTAAGATTGGTTTATAAATCACATAATAGATCGTTTCCTGTGTTGGCATGCTAGTAACTTACGCGTTGAACAACTTGTCCCAATAGGATATATAATATGTGAAGGATGTAAAATTGCTAATCCTCTCACTGTGGATTACAAGCGAGTCCAACTCTGGGGCAGCCCACATGCTGTGAAAATAATACCTTTTCAACAGTGTTTCTGTAACATTGATGCCCGGGTCAATCTAGAGAAGGATTTCCTGTGACGCAGCAGTTCTTCCATACCAACTTAGCTACCCGGCGCTTATAAATCCCATAATCGTTTGATTCCTGTGTTTGCATGCAAGCAACTTACTCGTTGAACAACTTATCCCAGTAGGATATAAAATGTGTCGAGGATGTAATATTGCTAATCCTCTCACTATCGCTCCAGTTGCATTACCAGCGAGTCCAACAGTGGAGCAGCCCAAATAATGTGAAAATATTACCTTGTTAGACCATTAGAAGCCCGGGTCAGCTTAGAAACTCCAAAAAAAACAACCCTAGTACAAAATTTATGTAACATTGACCTGAAGATCATCAACAGTATTTTGAGGTCCAAAACAACTGATATTTCGAATAGAGACACACATAGTTCCCTGCAAAATGGAATTTTTCATATAGTTTCTGTATCAAGATGTTAACAAACAAGGGAGAAACTCCTACATCTCTCAGGCTTCATTTTCTTTGTATTCCTCTTTTTTCCCTTTCAAGGTGATTAGAAAATGCACATACCACTTTAAGGAAAAGGAAAGGAAAAATGCATGGGCTCAGATGACAGTTCTAAATCTATTCATGTAAGTCAATATACTCCGCAGCTTTATGCATTTCAGTGTTCAGTTTTGCAACTTAAGACCCTCCTGCTCTCAAGCGCCTTCACCTTCTCAAGCAAATCTTGGATGGTATTAGATGCATCCTACAACAAACAAGTCTCTCTCAGAAAAGAAACTGATAACAAGAATCAGAATGAAAAACAGAACAAAAGGAGGAGAAATGAGAAACGAGAAACGAAAAGAAGAAAATAAAATTTTCCCAACCTTCAACCGGTTCCTCAAAATATCCTCCTCAGCGTCTCGCCGGCTCCTTTCTTCCGCGAATATTTCAATCAGAGATTCTTGTTCTTTATCCATTTTTTCTATCTCCCGTTGTGCCTCCTGCAACTGATTGGAAAGAAGCTTCACGTTATTCAATATATATATATGACAAAATTGAAGCTCCAAGCTTCATGGTTTTACTTTTCTCACTTACAGTGTTAGAATTTTTACTTTTATCCATTACCAAGTAGCTTAAGGCAATTGCCATTCAAGGATCATGACCCAATTGCAGGCTTGCAGCTATAGGTGATATTTGTGGTTTAAGCATCGCTCAAATCCTTCTATCAAAACGTGTAAAGAAAAGAGGAAAGAACTTGGCCTTACTTTAGTTTCTAGTGATTTGCACCTGTCTCTCTCGTATTGTAGATCACGCGACAGATCTATTACCATTGCTCCACCCGCTTGCTCCAATCTAAAAAACAAAAATTAAGAACATTTCATCATGAGGATGCAGTATGAGAAAGCAGCAAGCATCATGTTAAGCTGAGATTCTTGAAAATTTCTTGGATCTACCTTTCACTCAGTACACGATTCTCTCCTTCCAACTTGACAATACTCCCTGCATTGAAGCTGGTGGATGCTTGTTCGTCTCTGATGATGTTATCAACCTGTTTCAAAGGGAAAAACAAACATTCAAACTAACAACTTTCCAACCAAAAAAATTATACAACTTTGAGGCAGCCAGGGGGCAACCCGACCCTTTCGGGACATAAGGCCAAACATCGATGAGAGGCCTTCTGGCATTTCATGGTAGTAACTAAATGTCTTTACCGTTCAACTATTTTTGCATAATTGAAAGAAAATCGCATGCTTCAGATTTTATGACCAAGTTTGTTGAACATATGATTCATGGAAAAATAAAATAATATGTAATCTCATAATAATAGACTAATTTGAGTTTGAGTTTCTCCTCATTGACCAATCGCTACCGTAATAAACTAATTAATTTACCCTGGAATGTGGATGCCCATCAATGCAATCAGGTCTCCCACTTGGCATACATTCCTGACTTACAAAATCTGAAGTTTCCTTCAGTTTAGATCTACTATCACTGTAAATGTATTCCCTTTTCCTTTTGGTCGCAGATCCACCATCACTGTGAAGGTGCCCATTTGAATATGGAAGTGCCGACGATTTTCCTTTATCCGAAGGAGTGTAATCTCTATCTGGAGAAACAGACTTGTTTGAACGTCGTCGCCTAGCATAACCGATTTCATGGCAGTTTGTAGACCTAAGAAAACAGCATTTGTTGATGATTGAAACATGTATCAAAGTACAGAATCCTAAAACATTGAGATAGAGGAGAATTAACAAACCAGTAGCTTTTCTGTATCACAACTAATCTTGCCTCAAGTCTGGCCAGTGCCTTTGTGCGCTCAAACCCCTGTTTATCATGAGCTGGCTCAACAAAATTGGCTTCCAAAACACCTAGCTCATGACCGGAGTAGAAAAATGAAATTGGTTAGTCAAATTGCACAAGAGAGTCGTCGAAATGCTGAAAATCTTTACAAGTTATTCGTCACAATGCAGGAAACAATACCTATAACCCCACGGCCATCACTTCCAGCAGCATTCCAGACCCTCCAAAATGGCTGAAAAAGCAACAGTTTCAGGTTATCATGTACATCAAGGGAGACTCTACAGTTATAATAACACACACATATTTTAAAGCAATTAGCTTCATGGTAATACTGTTTTCAAGTGCATATACAATCGATCAACAGCAAATAATGAACTAGATATGCTAAAATGGGGAACCCGTGGGACAAATGGATGGAAAGCACAAAAAATTACTTTGAAGCTAAGAACCCAATAAAATTTACCTTAATTAGTCGATTCTTATGATAAACATTGAACCCTTGGATATCAATATGATACTTCGCATCTTTTACAAACCCAAGAGTCACAACAGCAAACGTCTGTGAAAATAGCAGAACAAGAATCAGCCATCTATGATAGATTGAAATTAGGCATCTGTACAAAGCTCGGGTGTTAAATGCATTACATTTGGATCCTTTGGCGTCCCATCAGCAATGGCCACTGGTCTATATGTAATCGCCTTAGTAAACATCAAATCGTTAACCAAATTATGATGATCAATATCTTTTCCCCGCAGAATAATCCGGAAGCCAGGTGGAATTCTCAGATACAGAATTGACGCATAACTCTGAAAAGCAAGCAACAGCGAAGTGTTATTCGAAAGATATGCAGAAAACCTGATATTTTTAACTTAATCTCCTAAGAATAACAACTGTCCTGCCGCGCAGATTAACTCGTACTTCCATAGGATATACAAGCTTGCATGCATGTCATACACTCATACCTATGTCCATACGTGTGAGGATCTAGAGTCTGTGCTCAAGATATTTCCTTCGGCTGCTGGCAAGAATATAAACGAACACAAAGAGCAGTAGCTGTCTTGTCGGTCAGGCAATGCCAAAAGGGCCAGCCTAGATTTTTTACCACTAAAATTCGACTTTACTGCACTTAGTTCTTAGCCATGTTAGCATGGCAACCAGCCCGTGTTTTACACAATATTAACATCTCTACTCACAGTGTAGTCCAGCTGAATGACAAAGATGTACTATTTAGAATTTACTGTCAACGAGAACATAAAGGATAAAAATAAAAAGATGCCTTTAAAATAAATCATCTTTCGCCAGAATGATTTCAAGAGTAAGTTTTATTGACAAGGAATACCAGACAAGCCAAATGCCTAAACCCAACCCATGTAGATCAACAAAGGAATGACCAGTGGGTAGAAAACAGTTCAAACATACGATTTAGTCTAGTTATTGCAGAAATTTAACAGTTCCAAAACTATCAGTAACAAGAATGGTTTAATAGAAGAAGCACAATACGAACAAGAACAAAAATCGGAACAGCACATATCCCCCAAACACTACTCATGTTGAAACCTAGTAATAAGAACACAATATACCCTCAAGGAATGCCGATAGGTTAAAAAATGCTTGGAGTTGGGATAATCTTTTGCCATCTCTATCTTCTTTTCATCCCGATTCACCCCTCTAATTTGAATGTCCTGTTATGTCATAAGAAAGAAAGAATAATCACTGCCATCAAATGATACCGCATGAAGATGATAAAAGCAGAAACTGAATTCAAGGGCACCAAAGGCATACACTTGGATCCACGTCAAAGTCAAGTTCCAGCTGTCCTTCGTCGTCCTCCCAAAGATTGTATATTATAATGCGTGTACCTCTATCCTTTAATTGGTTGAACTACAAATTTCCACACGCAATAACGTCAATTGGCATTCCAAAGGGAGAGAACAAGAACATAGGGTAAAGAGAGGGAGATGCCACGGAGCGAATATATAACATGACAAAAGACTATCTCAAACGGTAAAGAGGGCAACCGTACAAACTTCAACTGAGGGGATAAGAACCACACAAATGTCTCGAGTGCGCAGTCTGTAGCTCTTTAGGTAAAAATATTTACCGAAAACACTACTGAAAATGCCCAATGTAACCCCTAAAATAGTATGCTTGGTTTACTTTGCATTTGTCTACTTCTTACTTTGGCAAAAAGCAGAGTTAGCAAAACAAAATCAAGGTACAACATTTAATAATGCACCATTTGAATGATTGCTGTCATATAAGAGCTATTATCCTAGAAGTATTAGTTCATGAACAATAGAAACTGACCTGCTGAAGGAGATCATCTTCACTTTCATATGGTGACCATTTCAAAATAGTATCTAAGTTTCTATTCCAGTCATTAGGAGATGACCGCATCAACTTATTCCAGTCTTGTCCACTTCTCTCATAATCAACCTTTTACCCAAAATGAAAATCGAAACAATTAGCAAATCAAAAAAGGAAACCTTTAATCCATCTTGCAATTTGAAAGGATTAAACCAAGATGATCTAGCTCCCAAATATACATCTCTTCACTATTTTTACGCATCGAAAAAATACAATTTTACATGCCAAACATTATGTCACTCACATTTCATAATTTTCTTTTCAAGCTACCTAATCTGACATTGAGCCTAAAATATATTGGATACAATACAAAACATCAAAACTTCCATCAGAACCTTCAGTAAAGAGTCTAAAGACAGTAGATACTTAAAACTGCAAAAAGAGTACTAGAGTCACAAGTTTAAAGCATGGAAGTGCAAGCATGGTCACATATAATACAACCGCTAATTCAGGAGTTCTTACCATTGGAACCACGATATCTTCTTTTCCTGTGCTCCTCAAGAATGTGTAGGACATCATTCCAATACTTTGCGTTGAGCTGAACAAATAAAAGATACGTTGATTAATTTCTGAGACAAGGTGGATAAGCCCAATTGAGTGGACAAGAAATTAATTGAAACAATTAAGTATCCATGCTTTCTATCTATTTTTTTCGCCAGCATGTCAACTCCCTCATAGATTCACACGTAAAAAGGAATGTAAGCTAAATTCAATCCCAAAGTCCAGCTTAGTTCTCCTTATCAGTCACAAGGAATTAATTAATAGTAGAAAACAACAAAAGAAAAATAAAACCACCTTGTTCCATCAGCACCAGGACAACGGGAGAATACAATGACATCCGCACCAAGCCTCATCGTACTAGTCTTAAAACCATTTCCATCTGGGAAATGTGCAGTACCATAAAATCACCGTTAAAAAGATTCACTACATGCACTATTCTCTGTACATTGGACAGAAACTAGTACTCTCTCCTAAATGGTCTGAAAAATAAGGAACAGAGCAACTCACATTGACCGATAGTGTTTGTCATTTTGCTTTTTACGGAATACCCAAGAGACATGCACTGTCTCATTTTATCTGGAGTCATTCCCCCACCGTTATCTGCAGTCAGAAATTTAACTGTAACTAAGCAAGCGTATAGGTAGAGACTTCAAGCTACAAAAAGAAACCATTCAGGTCACAAGGAGCGAAAAAATAGAACATAAATTTTCACAAGCCCAATGAGATATTCAAAAAAATTACGATAAAGAAGAAAGAAACCTGCAAAATACTCATGAGAAAAGGGCAAAAGACTGCTACATACCTTCAACCAACAACATCTTGTTCTTATCTCTCTTGTTTATCAGCACGTCAACAAGGACATAAGTAGCTCCATTACAGACCTGATTAAACCACAACAGTCAACAGTTGAAAGGTGAAAATACAAAAATAGAAAAACAAGGGTGAATGCCCTTCATGAAAAGGGATAAGAGGCATATGGAAACGCCATACCTCGTCCAAAGAATTATCTAGAAGCTCCGCAAAAGCTGGAAAGGTAAAAGAAAAGATTAGGCTGACGTTCAATGAAACCATCTCTTTGAAACAAGTTCAAGGTTCAAATTCACATGAAAGTTCACCTCCAAGGGCCCATTTATGACTGGTAGCATTGGAATGTAAAAATCTTGGATGAACCCTGACATGATCCATGCCAACTGAAGGGACAAAATCAATAAACAGGATAATTACCTACGCCGAGTGCTAACAAATTATCCAACCGATAAAATCTTAAAATCCTGCTTCGTCATAAAACAATCCAACAATACGATGATCTACAGACCAAGTTAACGTTTTCCCTTCATGAATTCTCAAAGTTCCTCCATATGATAATTAGACGCTGAGATGCAAGCTCTTCCTAATTCAAAACCAATTCATATTCCAAAGGATGGGAAACAAGACACACAACAATTGCATAAGAAATTCACACTCCCAAAGCCTCAGACTAGTTCAGTATCTTTCTCAATGTGATCAAATTTGAGCTATCATGCTGTACAAACAACAAATATGCTTCCAATAACAGGAGGAGGAACAAGGAAAAGAACCCTCCCTAAATCTATATCATTTTTTTATAAGTAAATAATTATATTAGCAAAAAAAGCATTAAGGGAATGCCGCCCGTATACGAAAAAGGCCACAAAACAAAAAGGCCCTATAAACTCCCATAAGAATGGAAAAGCTCTAACCAGCGTTGAACTCCATTTGTGCAAAAAGTAATACATAAGTGCATGGTAACCAAAACAAAACAAAAAAAAGAACAAGAGAAAGGCTACAATACAAAACGCAAAAAAATGCATACTATTCCTCCATGCATGACGGTTTGTAACTCCATCACAAGAATTTGAAACTAAAATCATAAAACAAAATGATAGTAAAACAAAACCACAAACCCACTTAACTATAAGACTTTTCTTGTAGTACAAAGAAGTACTTACATAATTTTCGCTTTACGAGACAAGTCATTCTCTCACAATACATCACCTTTAATTCAAAAAAATAAGTACTTATTTGAAACATAAGTACGTATTTTAGCTGGTGGAACACAGAAGAAGGGATGAAAAATAAGTACTTTAGTTGGTGGAACATAGAAGGGAGGAGAATTCTTATTCATGGATGGCTGTAACAAAACCCTCTCTATATATACACAATTACCCGAGACCATTAAGACAAATAATCCAAAATCTTAAAGCACCAAATCTTCACATAATAAGCAACAAATTAATCACCAATTAATCTATTACCAATTATGGACAGATTTTTCATCCTCTCGGCCAACATACACCATAATTACACACAATGTTGTTGGGTCCACCCAATGTTTTAAAAGTCGCGCTAGTCGAGCGGTCGGACACCTTCGAGCTTCGAGGCCTAGTAATCGGCGATTAATCGGCCCGTAGCAATTAGTAATCAGCTAATTATCGGCGCATAGCAATTAGTCAGATCTAGTCGGATAGATCCCACCAGCGATTAATCGCCGATTAATTCCTAATTTTAGAACACTATCACAGCCTCATGGACATGAGGCTCTCCCCTTGCCATGCACCCCACAAGGCCTTGCCTCATGCCACAGCATCCTGGTGTCTAGCTATCAAAGAGAGAGAGCTTTGAGTCAAAGACCGTATTCGCTTTGGGTCTCTAGAACGAAAAAATCTTCTATAGAATAGTTATTTGTAACGCTCTCTCATATAATGCGGGCCTCATGTATGTGTAGGTCCCACACCATGTGAGAGAGACTTACAAATTACCGTTGCATTGAAAATTTTCTCAGAACAAACCAACCCATCTCTCTACGCACGGTCCCCAATAAGTTTTCTTCTACAATTATTACTCTCATTTCTCTTTCTATCTCTCTCCTTTTATTACCCCAAAAACCTTCCTCAAAATTTCAACCAAACGGAGATAAATGTAGTACTTTAGTGCAGCAAAAGAGAGAACCACAGTGAGAGTGAGAAGAGAGAGTTGAGTAATTATTTCCATTGTTAGTGAATATTCACTGCGCAAAGATAATCCACTATAAAATAACGTGCAATTTTCGGATTAAAAATACTAAAGAACTTCTGTGTATAATTTCCTAAATTTCTTGTCACCATAGTTCGGCCAAGTGATTGTAAGAAAGCAATAAGTGCTTCCCCATGAGGTCACAGGTTTCATTCTCACAGAGGCCAAACATTCCAAACCTTGGGGCGGGGTTATACCCGATCGTTATCTTTAGGGCCCCAGAATTATTCGAGGTGCGCGCAAGCTGGTCCGAACCTCCGATTATCAAAAATAGAAAATTCCTTCACATAACTATTCTTATGGTACTGATTCGCAAACAGTAGATTTCTCCAAAACAAAAAACTAGTAGATTTCTCCAAAACAAAAACTGAAAGAAAAACAATGGGCATTACAATGGAGAGAACAAATTGCACAAAAAAAAGGACTAAAAACATACGAATACACACTTAGGCCTAAATTAAGTTGTCTTTAAAAAGTCGGTATTATTTATTTTTAGTGATTTTTTGTTTAGCTTTTGGTCAAAACTTTTAGAGCAATCATTCGTCTCAACGAGATTGAATCAGAAAAGCATGAAAAATTGCACCCAAGTTGAAAACAATTCAGACAAGCCGACACTAAAAATAAGAAAAGACAGCTCTTTCAAATTCTTTTCGTCTTCCAGTGAACTTTTTTGCTTAATATTCACTTTTCTGAATCATCCTGTCGAGAGACGGATGATTAATTTAAAAACTATAACGTGAATATAAGAAAAGTTCAGAAAAGACAAACAAAAATTTAGGCCAAAATGACAATGTTATTACCAGAATGCGAAGCGAAATCAGCAGCATTGTTGCTGTCCCCTTCGTAGTCTCCTGCTTTCCAAAACTGCCTACAACTCTGCACCACCGCATTGGACTGCACAGTACTAGTATTCGCACCGGCCGGCGTCGTTTGAACAATCATCCGTTCTTCCGGCCGAATGGGATCGAGGAATCCAAGAGGCAGTACGCCGTCAAGTTTCCTCCTCTTCCTCAGAATCTCTTCCACGTCTGAGTCGTCATCCGAGTCGTCCGAGTCTGTGCTACTGATGTCAATCACGCTCGCCGGCGTGGAAGTTCGGGTTGGCTCCGGCAATTCGTTGTGATCGTCGGTTTTTTCCTTCTTGATTTCCACGGCTGCGATTTGCTCTTTGGTTTCCACGTCCATGGTGTCAAGAAAACAGAGTCAACCTGTTTTAGAGAGAGAGAGAGAGAGAGAGATTTGAGATTGAATTGAAAAAGGCGCTGTTAGTAGAAATAGGGTTTTGGAGAGAGAGAGAGAGAGAGAGAGAGAGACAGTTCGCTTCGAATTCAACTGAAGACTTGAAACGGCGCGCGTATTTTTCTTTTATAGAGGAAGCATAACCGCCATACGTGCTACTGGCCCACTACAACTGCCGGCGTGTCAATTATGGTTTTCTTAATGGCTGATAAAAAAAAAAGTTATGGTTTTTTTAATCATTTTGTTTGGTTTAGATTTTAGATAGTTATTTTGAGAGTAACGAGGGATGATGAGTGGAGAGAGATAGAGAGAGAAATTTATTGAAAACTGTGCCGAGAGTAAAAAGTTACTCTCAAAAAGTTGAACCAAGCGGAGTGATTCAATGTGATTTTAAAATATCGAACGAACAGTTAACTTTAGGCTCCGTTTGTTTCGATATAAAATATTTTATAACATAAATATAAAATGTTATAAAATATTTTTCATGTAAAATATTTTTTCAGGAAGTAAACTTTTAAATTTTTATTTCCCAGTGTTTGGTTGACACTTAAAAAATATTTTCAGAAATCAACAAAATAGTGTAGAAAGAGGGAGAGGGGTTTAAACGGTGGAGAGATATGAGAATATTGGAATTGAAAGTTGGTCAGAACTGACGATCGACGAAACTGAATGGTGAGAATTGCAGTAGAAGGCAACGGGTTCATTTCGGAAAATAACTTATGGAAGATTTAAGGGTAAGTCATTTTCACCCAATTAATGGAAAATATTTTACATGTAAAATGTTTTCCTATTTTTTACACAACCAAACACCAGAAAATAGGTCAAATATTTTACCGAAAAATATTTTACACCCAAACAAACAAAGCCTTAGTTCCTGTGGTTCCTAAATTTTTATTTGTTGTATTGATATCGTATTTTTCTGAATTTTTTTAAATTCATATTAAACTTTTTGAATTGACCGTTTGACTTACATAGAGGATTTAAAAAATAAAAATGACCAAAAGCATAAAGATTCACTAAAGACCATAAAAATACTGTACCAAACAAAGTATGGTTCGGTCAGCGTTCTAAAAGTCGACTGTTTAGGCTGACTAGTTCCCTCTTAGGCGCTAAACAGTGGTCAAACGCTTAGATTAGGTAGCCGACTAATCGACGCCTAGTCTGTCGCCTGGGCGCCCTTTGTTCGCCCAACTAGCGCCTAGTGATTTTTAGAATATTGCGTCCGATATTAACTTTTTTCAACTTCAGTCCACAATTTTATACCTATTTTTCAGATTCTTCGTGTCGAGATAAATGATTCGTTTCAAAAATAACGACGAAAAGTAAATAGTACTTAAAAACTACCGGAGCAAAAAATTAGGAAGAACATACTCCTTTTTCTACTGTATTTTGGCACAGTACTACTTATTGTAAAGAGGAATTCTTTTTTTTTTTAATGGAGGTAAAAAGAAATTGTACGGTAGTCAGGTGATCATTTTACAATGGTAAGACATACCAATGAGTCAGCCGTCGAGGACAACTCGCATACGGTATTCACGCTCGCCGGAGTAGCAGCTCGGCTTGGCTCCCGCAATTCGTTGTGATCGTGGATTTCCTTCTTAATTTCCACGGCTCTGATTTCCTTTTTGGTTTCCTAGTCGCCGGCGTTGAGATCGAGATGAGAAAACAGAGTGAACCTGTTTCTGTTTGAGGGAGAGAGAGAGTCTCTCTTCAAATTTAACTGCACATTCAAAACGGCGCGTATAACTGCCATACGTGTTGAAGGGGGAAATCTAGATCGTGTATTCGATATTCAGTGATTGTGCCATACGTACAAAAAAAGTCAAAAGTCACGGCTTAAGGTCACCTCCGTATGGTAGTGAGGTACGGAGTGAGCCCCATGAAAAGTACATAAAAATTTCAAAATAATTTATTATGAAGTCCTATAAAAAAAAAAAATCAGTTACGGATCAAAAATATATATAGAAAAATTTAGCTCAAACGGATATCGGTAGGTATATTCATAGTTGTTAAAAACCTACGATACACGATACGTATCCTACGATTTGTATCGTCTCCTTCGGAGAATGATACGTATTATATCATGTATTTTTTTGTATAGAAATCCTACGATATGACCGTGTATCCTAATTCTGTACGTATCCTATGATTACTTATTCGAAAAAAATCGGACTTTATTTCCAGAAGCCGAACCCCAAATGCATTAATCTAAGCCCTTGATCTGATGATGAATCTTTCAAACCATTGGATAGAAATTCAACCTCAATGTAGGGTTTGTATAAAAGAAAGAACCATACTTCGATTGTGTTTTGTACTTTTCCTAACAAAGGGAACATAATGTAATAGGTACAGACTTGAAATTTTGTATCTTAATTTTTTTTTAAATGTAAGCTGCACAGTTTGTTGGTGTTATTGAGTGTATCTACTTTTGAATTATATATTAATTTTAAATGTAAGCTGCACAGTTTGTTGGTGTTATTGAGTGTATCTACTTTTGAATTATATATTAATTATGATTAACGCTATTGAAGCATAAATTAAATTTAGTATTTTCACAAAGCTTCCAATTGACAAAACTCAAATATGATAGATATTATCAAAAAGGATAGAAAATATCTAATTTTTAGAAACTATAAAATATTTAGCTCTAGAATAAATATCTAGAGTTTTTTTTTTAGAGAAATAGTCACATGTGTAATTCTAGAATTATGTTATATGAAAATATCTTTATACTAGAGTCTTCATGGAGTAGTATAAATAGGGATGGATTCTAACCATTTTTGTATCAAGCCAAAAAAAAAAAGTATGTACTCTCCTCCCCACAACTACGCAATAGAAACTCCAACCCTTTCAACAAAGGTATCTCAAGATACACGATACGTATCTCGATACGAACTATATAATTGGAAAATCGATACACTATACGTATCCCGATTTCAAAACACTTGGGTATGTTTTTTGAATTTTTTTTATATATTAGTTCTAAATAGTCTTGTTCAGTTTTAAACATGGATCTTAATTGAAAATCAGTAACTGAACCAAAATTAATGATTTTTATTTTTTGTAACCGAATTGCAGAACCAGACCAAATAGGACGGTTTGGTTCGAATTGGACCGGTTTTGTGGTTTGGACGATTTTCTTGAGCATCCCTAGAATTTATTCAGCATGCAAAAATAATGTTCCAGCATGACAATCGCTAGTATTTTAGATTACAAAAATTATTATTGATTATAAAACACAATCTATAGAAAGATACAAAATTATGACACATCAATTACGATTTCAAAGTAAAGGTACATGAATTATGAAAACTTTTATACACACATGCATACACCAACATACATTTACATTTATACAATGGGGAGAGAGAGAGATCGAACCACGCAAAATAGGAGGGCTATGGATGGTGCGAGCAACGGTGAGTAGCGATGAATAGGGGCGTCGTTGACTAGTAGAGGTGAGGGAAGGGGGGAGCCGAGTGAGACGCACACAGAAATAGATCAACGCTTGTGGAGGGCGACGCTATCTTAAGGGATCAACATTGTAGAGGTTAGCCGCAGTGGATAGATGGGGAGGTTAGCCGCAGTGGATAGATGGGGCGGTAAGGATGGAAGTGAGGAGTGCGGCGGCTATCAGGTGCAGGGTTATGGTTGAGGGACGGAAGGGAGGGATGCGGCGGCTATCAGGTGTAGGGTTATGGTTGAGGGAAGGAAGTGAGGAGTGCGGCGGCGGCGGCTATTAGATTTAGGGTTACGGTTGAGGGATGGGAGTGAGGAGTGCGGCGGCTATCAAGTGTAGGGTTATGTTTGAGGAATTGTAAAGGGAGAAAATAAGAAAGAAAGTGTGTGTAGGGAGAGAATCAAATCCTAAATCACCTACTAATCAATGCCAAAAATCATTCCTAATGTAACTAAGATTTTCAATTGCAAACTTTTAAAAGGGTAATCATGTCAAAGTACATTGAAATAAGCATACCAAAAATTGAGGGGTGCTTCTTATAGTCTTTTTTAGATTGTAGGTTGTTGATTCTGCTTCAGATTCTAAATTTAAATTCTAGAGAAAAGTTATGAAGAGTATTTAGGAGTTTTTTTTCTTTTTTTTCTTTTCAAGATAAGCACGAATCCTTTGTAACCGGGTTAGATATCTCATAAATCACATACAACAAATGACAGCACTATTGACGACCAACTTATCCGAGTGACCAAGCACCTCTTTAACTATGCACACATGGTGTGAGAACGACAAAGGAAAATATATACGAAAAGTTTGTTCAGGAAAATATATACGAAAAGTCTGTGTGAACAGACTTTCTGTGCACATATCGTGCTAGTTCTGTGCACATATTGTGCTAGGTGCTTCTGATAGCCTTTTTTAGATTGTAGGTGGTTGATTCTACTTCAAATTCTAAATATAAATTATAGAAAAGTTATGAAGAGTTTTTAGGAGTCTTTTTTTCCTTTTTCAAGATAAGAATGAATCCTTTATAATTGGGGTATCTCATTAATCACATACAACAAATGATAGGATAAGGATGGTAACGAGAACTTTAAGTTATCAAAAGAAAAAGGATGCTACCCAGCATTGTGGAGGACCAGCTTATTCGAGTGACCAAATACCTACTTAACTATGCACGCGTGGTTTGAGAAGGACAAAAGGAAAATATATGATACACGAAAAATCTATGTCCACACATTTTTTGTGCACATATCGTGCGGGGTGCTTCTGATAGCCTTTTTTAGATCGTAAGTTATTGATTTTGTTTCAGATTCTAAATTCAAATTCTAGAAAAGTTATGGGAAATATTTAGAATTTTTTTTTCCCTTTTGAAGATAAGCACGAATCACTTGTAATCAGAGTTAGATCCCTCATTAATCACATACAACAAATGATAGGATACAAATGGTACCGAGAATCCTATGTTAACAAAAGAAAAATATGCACACGTGGTGTGAGAATGACAAAGGAAAACATATACCAAAAGTCTGTCCACACATACTTTCTATGCACATATTAATATATTATACACAGATTGTGATGTGGGGCCACTATTGGTCCCACACAAACGATCCAACCTGTTCCTTATTTTTCATTCAGATTATAGGCTCCTAAAATCTGTGCACATATAATATGTGTTAATAGCAAAACTCAAACATCCATGCATTATGATCATTCTCCCACCCCCTTAAGATCTCTATGCACTGTGGATCTCTCACGCATAAGATGATGCTATGTTCAAATAGGATATGAATATCTTTTTTTATTCAGCATATTAGTCTGAAGTCCAAATGAAATAACCCCATAGGAGCTTTAATTTAGTCTAAATTTTTGTGATGTGTAGAGTGTATTAATCAAAATATTTTAGAGTTTAAAGTCCGTGAAAAAACAAAATTGCCTTTAATGAGACAAGGAGTTTATTTGGTTAACACAAAAAATGTCTTTTTTCATTTAAATTGTCTTAAATGAGACAAGAGCCTTGTTTGGCTAACACAAAATATGTATTTTCCGTATTTTTCAATCTTGTTGCACTTTCATAGGGTACTCTATAGTTTTAAGCACTTTCATAGGGTACCCTAGGGTTTTAGGCACTTTTATAGGGTTTTAGGCACTTTTATAAGGTTTTAAGGTGCACTTTTCTATTATAGGGTTTTAGCGGTTTAGACACTTTCATAGGGTACCCTAAGATTTTAAGCACTTTCATATATAGGGTACTCTAAGGTTGTAGGCACTTTCATAGGGTACCATAGGATTTTAGGCACTTTCAACGCATGTCAACCTTGGTCAACGCCGGTCAACCTTGGGGGAAGTTTTTTGTAAATCCTGTATAGAAAAAATAGAGTTCAAACTCTTAAAGGAAAATAGAAAATTCAAACGCGCAAATGTCAAAATCCAAACAGTCATTTTTTGAAATTTGTCGGCAAAAAACTAAGAGACGAAACTAGTGTCTAGCGCCTTGCATGCTCATTTCTTCACACCGTCAACATGGCCGGCTAACGTGGAGCTAGTACCCAGACACCACCGTCTCGGGATGGCGAAGCTCCGAATCAAAGATAACATTAAACCTGTGGAAATCAGTCACCCGATCTGGAAAAACCAGATCGGAACAAAACCACCCGGGAAGACCCACCGGGACAAAAACCGGACCCAACATCCGGACAGAAACCGGCCTCAACATCCGGACATAAACCGGACAAGAGTCCGGACAAAACAAAAATGAAACACAAAATCAAAACCCTAACTTGTCGAAACACTCAAAACAGCCACCGCAGCACCGCTGCCACAACCACCGCACCAATCACAGGAATCACGACAGCCCCTACTGCCGCCATGCCCAGTCCCAACACACCATATCCACTCACAGCATCACCACCGACAACCCAACAAAATCTCACAATCCATCACCCGAAACGGCCAAAGCGCCGCTAGGCAAGAGACCGGCTTCCTCCAACAAGGTAGAATGGCGGTCCACAACGGGATCCAGAAAGCCGGCGGAATGGGATACACCCAGCAGAGTATCCGGCGGGATCTTATCGGAGGGGGGAGGGGGTGGAAACGAGGAAGGAGGAGGGAAGGGGAAGAGAGAGGGGGGGAACAACAGCCCACGGAAGAGATGAGCGCCGGCAAGGGAAGGGGAGAAGAAAAAAGAAGAGAGAGAGGCGCCCGGGGGAGGAGGCGACGCCTCCCCCCAAGCAAACAATGGCGGCTAGGGTTTCTCTAGAAAAAGTTTAGAGAGAGAAAGAAGAGAGAAGGGAGAGCCCAATGAGAAAAGGTTTCCCTACCCAAGATGCTGAATGGAAGGTGACTGTCAAAGTTGGCAAGTTTGTCATTTCCTTCAAAGCCACGTAGATTTTGGCATCAAATAAGGTTGTTAGGTTGGATTGAATTTTGGTGTCAATTTTTACCGTTAAAATGTCCACGTAGGAATTGACATATCTTATTGGAGATGCTCTTAGATTCTGGTAAGCCCATTGGTGGCAGAAGCTATGGCGGTAAGGGAGGGTCTCATTTTTGCACAAGAGCTTGGGCTATCGCGAATTCAATTGGAAGGTGACTCGCAGCAAGTTATTAATTTGATCCAAAGAATGGAGGACTCGAACTCGTTGGTTGGTGTGATTATTGCCGATGTAAACAGTCTGAGGAGTGGTTTTGAAGATGAGTTTTGTGAGAAGAGATGGCAATTCTGTGACGCACAATGTGGCCAAGAATTCGGTGAGAGGGAGTGGGATTCGTACGTGGGAATTCACCCCCCCCCCCGGCTTTTAGTTCCTCTTCATGAGGACGAAAGTCCCTTTTGATGTATTGGTTCTTTTTCCTATCAATAATATTATTCTAATCTTTGGGAAAAAAAAAATTTTTGACCCGTAGTATTTTATGGTCAAAAACCAAAACAATAGGTCAATTATCGTTTAGAGTATATTTCTTCCATCCCAATTTAAATATTTTTTACGGAATTGAACACTTTAATTTGTGTAAGAAAATAAAAATAATAATATGTTTAATTATATTTTTTCGAAAATTGAAAATTGCATGATAAACCGTAGAA
Source organism: Rhododendron griersonianum (assembly GCA_018127125.1). Taxonomy (NCBI): domain Eukaryota; kingdom Viridiplantae; phylum Streptophyta; class Magnoliopsida; order Ericales; family Ericaceae; genus Rhododendron; species Rhododendron griersonianum. Next base: position 2,832,365 of record CM030799.1, read on the forward strand.
AACAAAGAACTCGTTTCAATCCCGAATTTTTAATATTAAAATCCCTGGAACATCCACACTACAACGAATTGAATAGAACCCACCCTACAAGGCTATGACGAGGATTCAGTTCATTTTCTTTCCCTCAAGTCTGGTCCAGTTTTGAGTCATTTATGGGTTTCCCTTAATTGGCCCACAACAATGATCGAAATCGTTCAACTTTTAGAGCTCGCCAACAACATTGATGAGTCGGAAATTACGTTGATCGAAATGTATTAATTTTGTAAAAAAAAATAAATGTGCAATACTGAATTACAAATCATATAACACAATTATACGAATCTTAACCCAAAAAAAAGTGTTTGACTTATATATTCCCAGATTAATCCATATATTTATACTTTCCTGGTGCTCGACGGAAAAAAAAAATCAAAATTAACTAGTACATCATCTATATCTATATAATAAGATAGGACTGAGTTTGAATCCTAAAGACAACCAACGGTCTAGAATTGTCTCCTACATAATTCTTCACCGTCCATTTTACAATGGCAAACCCGTAAATACCTAATTCATCCGAGGGCTATCCTAAATGAAATATTGGTAAAATTTTGATTAGATTTTCAAAATTACGTAGATTGTGGAAACCCTAGCCCCATACCTCACGCTCCCCGTCTCCCTCTCTCTCTCTCTCTCTCTCTCTCTCTCTCTTCGATCGCTCTTCCAGCACCACCGACCGGCGCTGGAACGGCCTCTCTCTATCACCCTCTCTCTGCGAACGCCTCCGGACCCTCCCCTCATGCAGCTTCGCCAACGCCTCCTCCTCCCCTCGCGCATAGCCAGAGACGAACGCCGCCGCCCTCCCAGCTCTCCGGCCCTACCAAGTAAGTGCTTTGCCTTTTAAGCTTCTCTAAACGAATCTGGATCCCACTGGCATGTACTATGTGGTACTCAACAGAAACAAAAACAGGTCGAATTAGTGACGACCCTAAATGACTCAATTTGGTTTGATTGAAACAGGTTGAATTAGTGCCTAAATGACTAAATTTGGTTTGATTGAGACACATTTGATTACTGAAAAATGGTTTGATTGTGGGCATTTTTTATGCTATATTATGCAATTCTAATCCTATACTAACGGTGGTCTTCGAGAACAGGTTGAATTAGTGTCGACCCTAAATGGCTCAATTTGGTTTGATTGAGACACATTAGATTACTGAAAAATGGTTTGATTGTGGGCATTTTTTATGCTATATTATGCTTTGATCAGATAGATTACTAACGGTGGTCTTCGAGCGTGGTGGTCTGCATCCAAGGTGTTTGTAAAAATGCCTCATACAAATAGAATTGAAGCTAGAGATTAGAATTGTACAAGGAGCCTCTATTTCAACACAAATAATTTGGTTTGATTGAGACACATTAGATTACTGAAAAATGGTTTGATTGTGGGCATTTTTTATGCTATATTATGCTTTGATCAGATAGATTACTAACGGTGGTCTTCGAGTGTGGTGGTCTGCATCCAAGGTGTTTGTAAAAATGCCTCATACAAATAGAATTGAAGCTAGAGATTAGAATTGTACAAGGAGCCGCTATTTCAACACAAATAGTTTGGTAGGGAACCGCATCTTTCTTTAGTTGGGTTCGAACATCGATTTTACAATTTAATCATTAGTTTAAAGAAGCTTCAGTCCATCTCATCAGACGCTCTCATTCACATCTATTGATTTGTGAAGAAAGGGGAAAAACAAAAAGGAAAGCAAAAGTGCCCTCTTTCTGTCTATTTTTGAATATATAGATCCCCAATTTTGTAGAGCCTAATTTATACAGTCAGTTGAGTCTAATTTCTGACCTTCAACGGCTCGATCCAACTCATTTCTTACGTTTTGCTCTACATATTCAGGTGGATGGCAGGACAATACCATATGCATTACATCTGGAATCAATTCAGCTCATACACTAAGTAGAGGGGGTGGAGGAAAAAAACAAAACTAGGTTCTAAACTTAAATTGTCAACAGCAAGGCAAAGGCAAGGTAAGGTTAACAGTTGTATTATGCTCGAGCTATTTTTTGTTTTTTGTATTATACTTGAGCTTTTTTTTGTGTTTTTTTGCGGCTTTTTCGATCAGTAGAATACCATTTCTTCCTACAGCTTTGTTGAATGTGGGTTTTTGATTTGTATACTTCGGCTTCACAGGTTTTGCAAGGACTAAAGTACTTCCATGTTTAATTTGATGATAAAGAATGCTTTAACTTACAACTGCATCTCAGTAAGTTCTGTGTTCGCTATTTTTTTTTATTCCATTTGCTTTGTTGGATGTACTGTTGGTTTTCACTACTGTTGTAACATCACTATGGACATTTGGTGTCTTATAACTGTTTATCCTTTCTAGTTATTTGCCGTGAATTTTTGCCGTGAATTTTTTCTTTTACATTTTGCATTACTGTCGATACCTTCCTTCGGCCGTAGATCAACTTTATGCCATTTTCATGAACTCTTTTGGTCTTAGTGTTAATCAACTTGATGGCATTTTTGGCTCAAATAGCTGTACAATGATGCAAATTCATGAATATCTCTTATTTCGATTATTCTTTCGTTTTTTTATTACAGTTTCAGTTTCTTAGTTTTCAAATTGAGCCCAACTTTGCAAGAGGAAAGAGGTATGCATTTTTAACATGTTGCTCAGTATTGGATTCTCCATGCGGGGTGAGTTCTCTCTTCAATAAAGCTCTAAGTAAGATAATGAAGTTTGAATTTCCTAATCGTTAGCTTTTTGGTGATAGACTAAAGCTACGAATGAAGGGAATATGGTTGATTGTCAGATGCTTTGTTTTATGGCAGTTTGTGCAGGATGGGGAAGGTGGTGCCCGATGATGTTGATCAATGACGGATCAGTGAGAAAGGGGAGGCATGGAAATTGAGGAGAAGATCGAGAAAGTCCGAAGGCGTATGGGAAGAGAAAGTCTAAGCTTTTCTTGGGAAGAGAAAGTCTAGAGGCGTATGGAATTTTGTGAAGGAAACACGTATTTTTTGACAAGACCCTATTTATGACCCTCTTTTGGTAAGTCTTCTAATCTACCTTTGGGTGTAGTCAATAAGAAGCGTTTTGAAAATAGTTGTGTTATTTCCCATATAAATTGAAACTGCATTTTACAGTCTTCACTCATGATTGTTCAAAGATCATTTAGGATGGTTCAGGTTCAAATATTTATGTTTTGTTTAACCTTTTCTTCGTCTTTTTCATTTTTTAATATCATCTTCATAACTGATGTTGGTTGGTTATGACCTTTGTTTGGGTATGCTTTCAAAAGCATCCACAATAAGGATGTGACGTGACGGTGGTGCAAGAGAGCAGCAAAATTATGGCAAGTGCTTTGCTTCTTATGTTTTAAATGCAACTTGGTTATTTGTTAAAGAGAGGTTTTTTTTCTCTCCAAGGTATCATTGTCTCAAACCAACATCGTTCTGTTCTCTGCGTCTCATGAGAGCACCGTTGCCGATACGGTATTTCTTTTTCTTCTCTGTAAATTGAAATGGTTTAATTTATGCCAAAAGTAGCTGAGATCAGGTTAGCCATATATTAATTGATGAAGGTGAAAAAAGAGATTCAAAAGCAGGGGAATTTTTTGTTATTGATTGTTAAAGTTCAAGAAAAACAGTTCTGGATGGCGTTCGGTAGAGGCTTATGGAGAAGGTTGTGAGAGACCATGAAGATGATGATGATGGATCTTCAAGTGATTAGGGGAATTATTTTAACTACTCTTTATTTATATGGGTTTCTTTTGTATATATTTACAAAAGCTGAGATCATGCTATTAGTTGTTGATGCTTTTGTTTTAAAGTAGGCCTTGAAAAAAGGACCGAAAGTAATAGCTAGGATGCTCAAGTTGGTATATAAGTATTGGAATTGATGTTCAGACTTCAGACCATTATACTTGCTCAATGTTATTATAGATCCATCTTGCCCATGGTGTTTGATTACTGAAGGTTGTTTTTATCATGGGAAGTTTATTGTTATTATGCGGTAGCTTTGAAATCGTTGAAAAGTAATTTTGGATAGTTGCAAACTTGCCATTATGTTGCGCCGTGCCTAAAGTCGGGTTTGTCAGTCAATAGTAAGGAATGGTGATTCAATTTAGTTGCGTTAAGAACATGTCGCGCCGTGCCTTCAGGCACTGGCAATTCCTAGTTATTATATATAATCGCATGTGATCACGCGGCCATCTGAATCGTCCGTCTCGGTAATCAATGATCTGAATTTTAAAAAAATTCATATACGAAAGTGACGAAAGAGTTTAACTCTTTGTTGAAAGAGTTTGTTTTTTTTTAAATCTAGACCATCCAAAACACTTTTGGACGATCGAAATGGCACAGACACCGTCTTGTCCAAAGGTGAACCAAAAAAAAGTGTTTGAAAGGTTTTTAGTGGATTCGATTTCTCATCAGTCAAGTGCAGAGAATGATGTGTGTTTTAATCTGAACCATTCATGTTGATAATCAAAGGTTTGTTGAATCTTTTACCGGTAGAAATTTTTTATTACCGATAAAATATTCAAAATAAATCTGGACCATTAAAAATGAGAATTTTTTCAATGCCGAGCAGGTATTGCCGATGTGGCATCCGCTCGGCGCATCTCAGCCGTCCGATTCACTTTTGGACGGCTCGGATTAAAACCCTCTCTCCTCTCATCCCAACACTCTCTCTCCTTTTTCTCTCGCAAAATCTAAGCCGTCCAAATACGAAATGGACGGCTCGGATGCACGAGCGGCCACCATGCGGTACCCGCTCGGCACTGAAAAAATTTCCGTTAAGAAGGCTAACTGACGATTGCGAACACTCAGACTGCAACCAGATTCGGTTTTTACCCCAACACTTCCACCATTGTTCTCTGCAAGAAGTGTTTGAAAGGTTTTTACGTCAACACTTCCACTCCACCATTGTTCTCTCTGCAAAAGGTGTGGTGGTACAGAGTAGAATTGAAAAACTCGATCAGAGCGAATCGTAGAGATGGAGGCGGAGAACAGCAGCAGCAGATCAGTTCTCGTACTCCATAACGGCGTGATCGTGACAATGGACCCCCAGAGGCGTGTATTTCGCAACGGAGCAATCGTCATCGACCGCGATCGAATCACAGCCCTTGGTCAGTCCTGCGACATCCTCCGTGATTTCTCTGCTGTTTCGCACGAAATCGTCGATCTTCACGGCCGCTTCTTGCTCCCCGGTCTCTCTCTCTCTCTCTGTATTTATGTTTACAGTTTGTTTGGAAGTTAGGGAAAGAAAGGGAAAAGTAAATAAAATAGTGGAGGGGAAAATGAGAGGGAAAATTGAAGAGAAATTGAGAGGAAAGTTGCGTCAGAATTTAAAAATTTTCCTCTCCTTTTTTAAGAACCAAGGGTGGAGATTTTTTTTTTAAAAAAAAGCCTCCACTTGTTTTTTTTTTGGTCCTTATTCAAATTTTTTAGTTAGTTTTTGTCAAACTTTTGTCGATTGTTGGTTCGTCCCAAAAATGGTCGAAATTATAGGTATGGAAGCCACAATAATGGTCAGGATTCAAACAGATTCGAGTGTTTGAGTAAAATTCAAGGGTGGAGGGAGTTTTAGTGGGTTTTTACGCAGATTTGAGTTTGAGTATGTATTTGAGTAAGGGATTGGTGATTCTCTTATCTGTGTGTAATCTTGTTGTTGTTTTTGTAGGATTCATCAATACGCATGTTCACACCTCGCAACAACTTGCTAGAGGCATTGCGGATGACGTTGATTTGATCACTTGGTTACACGATCGCATTTGGCCTTACGAGTCCAACATGACGGAGGAAGACTCTTACGTCTCCACTTTACTCTGCGGAATCGAACTCATACACTCTGGTGTGAGTTTCAACTTGTTCCTTTTACTTGTTTCTTGTGATGATTCAAAAACTTTGTTGTCAAATTTTTCTGTATGTATATGTGCATGTTTATCTGATCTGTGGGGATCAGGATCATCATTTGTTTATAATATTACATTCGTTAGAACTGTCACCTCTTACAGCAAGAAACGATCTAGATGAATCCACATAGACCAGAGTAGTATAGGTTTCAAAAATGGAAGGGAAATATGAGTTGGAATATGGTCAAGATTGGTTGTGTATTTGATGTATGTGGTCTTATATGGAGCGTACATCTATTTAAACAATGATATGTTGCCACTATCTGCACTGTATTGGACCTATATATTACATTAGCTTAATCATACCTGTTGAATCAGGTAACGTGCTTTGCTGAAGCAGGAGGGCAACATGTGTCTGGAATGGTGAGGGCAGTGGAGCAGCTGGGCTTGCGTGCATGTTTAACTGAGTCAATTATGGATTCTGGCGAGGGTTTACCAGCATCTTGGGATATAAGGGCCACAGATGATTGTATTCAGGTTGACCGTATCTTATTTGCTCTTGTACAATACATGGATCATGGATGCATGTTGATTCGTATTGGCTAGTTATCAATGTTCATTATATATTCTCTTCTATTTACATCATTTTCTGACCAAGCAATGCTTGAATTACTCATCAAAGTAAGTATTGATGACTTTGATGTTTGCTTTCTTTAAAATTGGTATGTTCTGATTTCTCCTTGTCTAAGTTACCATTTTGGACAATGTGACTGAAAAGGATGTTTTTACTTCAAGATTCCAGTCTCAAAAGCAACTTTACAAGAAGCACCATAATACAGCAGATGGACGCATTCGGATATGGCTTGGAATAAGGCAAATTATGAATTCCACGGATCGTTTACTAACTGAAACGAGAGACGCGGCCAAAGAACTGAAAACTGGAATTCACATGGTCTCTCTCTCCCTCTGTGTGTGTGTGTGTGTGTAGATTAGAGCATTTTGAGAAATTTAAGTTCCCTTTCCTGGTTTAGATCATTTTGAGAAATTTAAGTTCCCTTTCCTGGTTTTATACATATTAAAGCTTTCTCAAAATGTTTTCGATATTTTCATCTGGACTGCTATTGCAGTAATAATGCATACTCGGAGGAGGGTAACTATGTCTCCTCTCTATTTTACCAAAGCCATGACTAAAGAAAAGCTAAGGGAAGGAGAATTTTTTCATCTTGGATGTTGGATAATTTTTTCATGTTGGATGTTGTGTTGGATTTTCCCACGTCAAATGGAATTGAAAAAAGGAAAAGATTTATTGCCTTTTCAAATCTGTTTATTAAGTGGTTTTTGGGAGCTCGAGGAGGGTTTTTCATCTCACATTGTAATCTTCTATTTTTCAAATAGTGGAATCTCTCTCTCTCTCTCTCTCTCTCTCTCTCTCTCTCTCTCTCCCTCTGCCGTGGAGCAGGCATTGGGGCCGAATCACGTAACTCTTGTGTGTGAGTTTATTTTTTGTTGCGCTTCCGTTGCAGGTGAGATCTAGGTTTATCCCAACATGTTAAAGTATTTTTTCATGTTTGATGTTCTGACTCCTGTTACTTTTTGAACATCTAGCATGTTGCAGAGATACCTTATGAGAACCACTTTGTGATGAATACTCGAGAAGCTGAACATGGGACAGTTACATACCTGGAGAAAATACAATTCCTACAAAACAATTTGCTGGCAGCTCACAGTGTTTGGGTCAATGATACAGAGGTAATTCTCTATGGTTATTCCACAGGTCATCTGCCACATGCAAAGAAAAAAGGTCTCCTTGTTCATTTTTCTGTTGCATTTTATTGGAACTAAGTCAACATGAAGCGGAATGTACATGAACTAAGTCAACATGAAGCGGAATGTACATATGCACCTTTGTGTATGATTTGATTTGCTTTTCTACTTCGATATGAGTGGTTGTAATTGGGTTAGTTGATTTCTGACTAGCAATAAAAAAAATTCTGCAGTTTTTGAAATAGGGATTTGTTGTCTGTTTCAGCAAGGAGCACTGTTAATATTTCTTTACTTGCTTTGTAGATTTTGTTCCAATTTCTCTCATATTGCTTGCTTTCCATATTCTGGCTTTTGGGTGATTGTGGTTCCTAACACGCTGCATCTTGAATGGTGTCAAATGTTATGTCATTACTATCTCTTGGATGGCAACCGAACTGTATATAAACAAGTCAGTTCTGCCTGAGATTGTGTAAGGAAGAATGCCTGTATCATAGATTTTTTTTTTTTTTTGATCCGATGCCTGTATCATAGATGGCGTCAGATTTTTAGTAAGAAAAGATCAATTCTCTAGGGATAACCAGAGTCTACAATTTGCTTCCGCTTAACTAGTTGGTGTGGTCTCATTTCGTAACTTTTTGGCGTTCAAAGGATAAATCCCTTGCTGCTGCCGGTTAGATTTGTTCAGTAGAAAATGTCCTCGTCGTTTTGGTGACTATGAATATTGATTCGGAACTCAAAATATTACCTCACATCTCATTTCAGATTGGTTTTCTTTCAAAAGCTGGAGTAAAAGTATCCCATTGTCCTGCTGCTGCAATGAGAATGCTGGGATTTGCACCCATAAAGGAAATGCTGAGTGCTAACATTTGTGTGTCCTTGGGAACTGATGGGGCACCATCCAATAATAGAATGAGCATTGGTATGTTCAATACTGAAAGAAACTTGTTTGAACTGCACTCCGTAGTCAAACAGGTTACCTGATATCATATTCTATTGCTTTTAGCAGATTGCATATGAACTTCCCCCTTTTTTCTCCTTGTATGTATAACCTTCCAATATTTAGACTAGGACTGGTGATAATTTGCGAAGGTTGAACTCCATAGCTCAACGAATTAAAAATTTAAAATAATGCAGCATAACTGATTTCCAGCTAACTGCATCAGCACCCTTCCGGTCTGCAACACTATCAACTATTGAAAGTAATGTCTGTTATACCACCGAAGTAATTAAAATTTTAAGAGACAAAACTAGAGGGCCTGTGTAGACTTCTTTCTGATGCATTTTGTGGCCGTGACATTCTTGGTGGTGTGGACTGTTCACTGTGGAGTTTTTGTCTTGGATATATGATTGAGTAGCCCTATGTTGGCTATTTCTAGTGACACCAACTGCAAAACATTCTGTTGCAGGCACATGGATACTTCAACAATGGACATAGGATTGGTGTTAAAAATATTATTCCTTTCACATCATGTTTCTTGTGTTCGTACAGTTAAGCTACGCTTAAAAGGGCGTATGGATTAAGTGAATGGAAGGTATATTCCAAATAATATAAGAGTTGATGAAACCAAAGATAACTGTTGACCAAACTTTTGTGTTCTTGTTTCCATAGTGCTTCTGCCAACAGCAATTGTTGTGAATATCTGTGTACTTGTCCCTGTACAGTTGATGAGATGTACCTAGCTTCTCTGATCAACAAAGGACGAGAAGTTTATTTGAAGGGAACAACTGATCCTACGGCTCTTCCTGCTGAAACGATTCTCAAAATGGCAACAATAAATGGTGCCAAATCAGTATTATGGGACGATGAAATAGGCTCACTTGAGATTGGGAAAAAGGTTTGTTTTATTCCTCTCCTTCTTCAAAACTGTTACTGTAGGTGGAGAAAAACTTGGATCTGCACACACAAGAAATCATTTTCTTGTATGTTTCATGAACTTCCTTTACAATATATCTAATGGATTAAAGCCTGACTTCGTTTTTTTCATTCTTAGCTCTTCTTGATGCTATTCCAGGCAATTGGGCTAATTTTGTTTGCTTCCATTGTTTGGTAGGCTGATGTCATTGTAGTCAATCCTTTCTCTTGGCCTATGGTTCCTGTGCATGACAGGTATGAGTCTGTCCTTGAGATGTTATGCAGTACTACATTGCAACTTTTCCATTGTATTTGAGTACTGTTTTACACAATTTTCTCTGGGTTATTTACTAGCTGTTCTGCACAGTTCATCTGCTTTGTTATGTGGCTCCATGCAAGAGCATAATTTCTTTGGTCTCATAAAATGCCAAGGGCGATCTCGACATCCACAGCCCTCCCTCCTCACTTTAGCGGCCCCACTTGAGAGATATTCCACCTAATAGGCTTTGGATTTAGCAATTTCCTATATTAATTAATTTGATAGAGTAATATGTTTTCTTTTACTGGCATGCAGCATTTCCAGCCTTGTATATTGCATGCGAAGTGAAAACATTGACTCGGTTATGTGCAATGGTCGTTGGATAATGAAGGATCGTAAAATATTGAGCTTGGATGAGGTTCGATTACCTTTTTGTTTTTTCTATGTTTGGATTTAGTTAGAAGAGCTATCCTAAATGTTGTAGTTACATGTTTACTACGTGCACTTTTCTTTTGTTGTTTAAAAGGCAGCCAATAAAACTATTATATGAACTGTTAAAAAATTGAAGACAGTTCCTTCACCTTTCAAGGAGCCCAACGTACTTGCTTCATTTGTGTTTTGTGGACATATTTTCACTTACATAACGCTAAATGCCAAGTCTAAACAAGTCACGTAGAAAGTGCAACTGCAACGTATCTAGCAAAATGGAAGAAACTGTCAAGCTATGGACATGATATTTTGCTGAATTTAGCTTAAACCACCTGTAGCCTTTGTTCACGAGGAATAAACCTGAGAAGTCACACAAGGCAACTCAATGCTACAATAAAATGGTAATTAGTCTGGAATAGTGTCGCCAATTCATGTATCGTAGTCTAGTGTACGGGTAAAAAAGTGGAGTCCCACATCTTGTTTTCATGTGGTATTGTATTTGTGGTGGGTCTACAATTTCGATCTCAAGGATGTGGCTAGGGGAATATTTATTCACGCGGTCTCAGAAAATTTCCCTCGGCATGGCTACCTATGTTTGTCCAATATTTTCAGTTTGCCAAAACTTTTAATACAAATTTGTCAAACAGCTTGTTTTTATGATGTGTCTGATATAATTGTTTCCAAATCATGATGTAGTCACAGGGGAAGATGCATATACTGCGTTGAATTAGTTGCTTTTACCCTTTCTTTCTAGTGAAGATTTTCAGAGGATTCAAGTGGATGCAAATTGTTAATTTGCAGGGAGAAGTGATTTCAATGGCAAAGCATGCTTCTAGCCAACTTTTGAAGAAAGCAGGCATCCAGATTCCAAGCAGAATGAATTTCATTTAGGTTTCACTCACATGGATGTATCGGAATAATACGGCCGCCGAAAAGATCTGATTAGCATATGCCATCTGGAGAAGTTCATGATGAACTGTCTGGATTTTCTGCTGCAAATCATGGATTAGAAGTTCCAAGGAAGGCAACTGGCATAGTGAACAGGGAACCGATACAAGTTCATGTTGGGTGAAAGAAAATAGTTGTTTAGTGAACAGGGAACACTTGCCATTATAGCACAATCCTAGTGGCTTCTCCCATTGTAGATTTTGTGACATTACTTGTGACTAATGTGAGAAATGTTTCCCATCTGACCTATACAACTTTTGGGTTACAGGAAAAACAAGACTTGACATGAAAATTAGTTTTGCCTTGACAATTCCTTATTACTATGTGTTAATACAGTATTTCCTTTAAAAAAAAATTTTAAAAAAAAAAACTAACTTCACTTTACATAGTACTACCGAGTGTTTTTCTCTATTCAAAATTGTCAATTCATTATCACCCGGTGTGAAGAGGCAATATTACCTAGTAGATGTGAGGGAGCATCATACCTGCACTTTTATTTTTCATACAGGGGAAAAAATGTTGTCAAGAGTGTTTTTCTCTAATAAAAACTGTGCATTTATCTTCACATCGTGTTTTTTTTTTTGACATATAAGGATAAAATGAGCAAAAAAGTTATAGATAAATAAAAAAAAATAAAGTTTGAAGGCAAGGTTGAAGTCATAAATTTTAAACTACAAAATAGTCATAATTAAAATTTGATGAAAGAAATCGTATAAAGCAATGTTAGGAATACAAATTCAAAACACACTTCCTAGCACAATTGCATCCAAAGTTGTTCATTCATTATACGTGGGTCCACACGTACATTAAAAACATCTCCAAACACATTTATTTTGGGAGTTGCTTCTGGAAGAAATGTTTCACACATTTTGCAAAAAAACAAATAGAGAAATACTTTTCACACTCCCCTTCATCTCTGAGCACTCCCTTTTTATCTTTATGTTGGGAAAATTACTCTTACCTCTTAAGTCACTTCTTCTCCTGAATGTAATTTTCTCATGAATGAAGATATTAAGGTTGAGTTCATCTAAACTTATCTTAAAATACGTTCGTTTGTCATTTTTTGAATTTTTTTTCATATTTGTTAGTTTTTGTGCCAATTTTTTTATGGATTATTGATTTGTTTCTACGAGAGGAATCGGAAAAGTAAAAAAAAATTACTTTTATCCAAATATTTTGGAAAATAACCACTTATTTCTCAAAATAGGTCAACTTATTTAACTTTTTCTATTAAAAAATGTTTATTTCTCAAAATACTTCAATAAAAGTAAAAAATATTTACTTTTCCAATTCCTCTCGTCGAGACGAATCAATAATCCAACAAAGTTTGGCACAAAACTAACAAATGCAAAAAAATATTCAAATAATAACAAACCAACTTATTTTAAGATAAATTTTAAAAAAAGGCAGCCTAAAAAAAAGAAGGTTAAAATCATTTTCCCAAAATTATGTCGAATTTGACGACCATCAGCTGCGTCATTGCCCAGGTAAGAACAAACGTTCACCCCTCCTCTTCAGATCGAGAAGTATTTCAGTGCCGGGTGGGCACGGGCCACGTGGTGGCTGGTGCCGAGCACTATCTCGATCGTCCAAACGTGTTTTGGACGGTCCAGATCTTGTTGGATAATTTTTTAGTGTAAAATTATCAAAATATCCCATCAAGTCCAAACAGATTTGGATTATTCAAAACACGTTTGCACAGTCGAGATGCGTGTTCGGCACCACGTGGCCCGTGGCCACCCGGCACTGAAAAATTTGTCCTCTAGATCGTTTCAGAAGAATCCACAACTATCTAGATTCTCTTCAGAAAAAAATCCCAACCAGAAACTTCTGGAGCTTTCCATCCCCACTCCCAATCCATCCCATCTGATCCTCCCATAAATATCTCAACCCCCACAATCATCTCTCTCACGCATAACATAAGCAACAGTCAAATCCCACAGAGAAGGAAATCTCACAATTCCTCATCGAATCTTTCTCAGATTGCAATCGGAAAAACCACTCGCGTCGGTCGATACAATGGAAACACCGTTCTTCAGAAACTTCAAGGGAGTGCCGGTAGAACCGGCCCAGCGCAAGCCCAAGGTCGTCTCGATCCCGGTCCGCTTCGTCACCTCGGAAAAGAAACCCACTACCAGGTCCTCGTCCGCCGTGAAGATCCAGAAGGTCTTCAGGGGCTTCCTCGTCCGAAAGAGCGTGAATAAGATCGCCTCGATACGACGCGAAGTCGAGGAGATCGAACGGAGGATTTTGCGAAACGACGCCGTCGAGTTGATTCGGAGGGAGAACAAGGAGCGGTTGAGGTTGAATGAGACGTTAATGGCTTTGCTGTTCAAGTTGGATTCGGTTCGAGGTGTTGATAGCGGAGTTAGGGAGTTGAGGAAGGCGGTGATTAGGAAGGCGATCGCGTTGCAGGAGAGAGTCGACGCCATTGCCGCCGGAGTTAAAACCCTGGAAGAAACTGAAGATTTGGTTGAGTGTCAGAACGTGGAAAGTGAAGGTAAAACTTCTGGAATCGAATCGAAATAGATTTGTTTCGGTATTTTTTTGGTTGTTTGTAAAGTTTTTTAGATTCGAGTTGATTTTGGATTGAACGTTCGTCTCTACGGCCTTCACCACCAAAACGAAACAAAAAATACACACACACACACACACAAATTGAAATACAAGTTGATTCCATAGCTGCTAGAAATTGAAGATTTGCCTGAGAGCCAAACAATTGAAGATTTAACTGAAGAATTTGTTGATTCAGGTAATTCGGTGGATCGAACTCCTTCACTCGGAGTGGGAGAACCAGATGATAACGAAGAAGCTGATGTTGTAAATAGCCGCGATTTATCGAGGGAAACTGGTGATGAAAGCGGAGAGGTGCATTGCTCCGATGAAGAAGAGGCGATTTCCGAAACTATGGACGATCAAAAAATGGATATTGATTTGGTTGATGCTAGTCATGCATCTGAAATCGAACAGTCGGTTGAAAATTTTGGTGATTCTGATAATTCTGCGAATCAAGCGCCTTCACTAGAGGTTGGAGAAACAGATGGTAAAGAAGAAGCTGATGGTTTGAATGACGGTGATTTCTCGGGGAAAACGGTTGATGAAACCGGAGAGGTGCATTGTCCTGACGAGGCAGAGGCGATTTTCGAAACTATGGACAATGAGAAGATGGATAATATTGCTGAAGTCGGAGTGGGTTCCGAGGCGGAGGAGGATGAAGAAGGTTGTATAGTGAAGCAAGTTGTCGAAGATCAATTGCCGACAAGTGAATTTGTGGAAGAACGCGAGGAAACGGATTCTCATATTTCTAACGGAATTGGTGATCAAAATACATCAGAGAGGCAAAAGGACAGGGTGAGGGGTGAGGGAGGCGATCGGACTCGCAACACGGAGCTTTTGGAGAGGATGATGGAGGAGAACGAGAAGATGATGAGTCTGATGACGCAGCTGTACGAGAAGAACGAGGTGCAGACTCGGATGCTGAGCTCGTTGAGTCATCGCGTCGAGCAATTGGAGAGGGCTTTGATTTGCGAGAGGCTGAGGAAGAAGAAGAAGAGGCATGCGGCTGGAACGGTGGATTGTTCGGAGTCGATCCCAGATCAAAAGAAATGTGGAAAGAGATGATGATATTTTGTCCAAATTACTAGCTCTGGAGCATTGTTGACTGTAAAGAGTTCTGGGTTTTGGATTAGTGTCTTTGATGTGTTTTGGTTTGGGGTATAGCTGAAACCGAAAGAAAATCAGATAGGTTTGTGTTTTTCCTCTTATGATTCAGTTGTGTTTTCATGATTGGAAGAATTTTGGAAAAGATTATTGCAAATTACTTGTGATAATGCCTTGTTGACTGTAAAGAATCTGGTTTTTGGATTACTGGTGTTCATAAGAGATCTTTGATGTTTTGAGTATGGTTAGTTGCAACTGAATTGCTTCGGATTTGTGTTCTACATATACAGTCATTGAAAAGAGTGATGTTTCCATGGTTTTAAACCACTCTTTGTTATTTCTTTTTTTAATGCAAGAAATCTCGGGTCAGCTTACGCGCACATCGAACGAATTTCATTTCGCAAGTCTGTGGGTGGGGTTAGGCATCCTCAAAAAATTGTCCTAGCAAAGAGATTTTACCTGGATATTGTTGTTTTGCGAATGCTCGAAGTGATTCCATTTCTTTTCATGGCTTCAACTCAGATTAACAAATTTCCATCAACTTTCATGAAGATTTTACAATTTTGATGCTGGGTTTATTATGACCTAATAAGCCAAATGACTATTTTTCCAGATAATCAGTTAAATTCTATTCCGATGTTTGGATTAATTAAGTAATCTTCTCTAGGAATCATTTATGCTGAAATATCCTAAAGTCAAATGTTTCTTTTTTATATTGATCGAGTCAGGAATCCAAGATTCCCATAGGAGGTAAGAGGGATCAGATTTCTTTTATATTCAGGAATGTGATTCCTCCTGAATTGGGAGATTAGAAATCTCATTCTCATTCTTCACAAACATAAAAATGTTAGAGTTCTGAAATTACATTCTTATTTCTCTCTAAGATACCTGTCATCCAAACAGAGCCCTCAGAGTTATGCTCATTGGTGAGGGTATTCCAAATGTCCAATTTCGTTGACAAAATCTTGCGTACAAAACAGCTCAAGTTTTAGAGCTGGTAAGTGAGGATAATTTTACGAGAGTCCAATTTTGTTCACCTGCCCTAAAAGTGAGTGAACATTACCCACCTTCATATTAGTTGATACGGCACTACGCACCCCGGTTAGAATTGTCCGTGTCTACCGCACTTGCTAGTCCAATATAAAAATGCACTGCCAATCATTATTTTTCTTTCTCCTAATCACGCATTTCATCGTACACTTCAAATACATAAGAGCTAAAAATGAGTAAATGAAAATTTTGTACCACGGAGAATGCAAATGTTTACGTACTCGAGGCAGTCTATCCAAAAAATGTAACTTTCAACATGGAAAATGTAGGCAGTCTATCCAAAAATGATGTTTAAGTTCATGGGCTAATGACTTGCCCCACCAATTAACAATTCTAACATGGAATTTCAAGTCTACTGACTGTATTCCATTCACGACCGGGAAAAAAAAATCCACTTCACCGGAAAAAAAAAAAAAAAAAACTACTTAAAATGAGAAATGTAGACGGAGCAAATTTTTATAATTTTGTTTCCTTTTTGCCTTTGATACTCTCAATCCTGTATTGTCCTTAAACATGGGGGGGAAGTGTTAGGAGAGTCAGAGACGACCACCGTAAACAGTTTGTAGACCCCTGTTTTTGTTTCCTTTTTGCCATTGCCAATGATTTCTTCAAAACATGATCAATAACTGATTGGGGGTTTAGAAAATTAGGGTTCAGAAAAATACTTACTTCGTCAATAGCTGATTGCGGGAGGGCAAGAGATGTTGGAGGAGGGATAGAGCTGCTAGGAGGAGGGATAGAGCTGCTCAGTGGCGTAGCCAGAAATATACATCACTGGGGGCATTATAAGAACAAAATTTCTGATGATAGCCAACTCCCGACGACATCCCACCGACCAATGACTTGATTGTTGGTGATGCGGCGTGATTTTTGTGTTGGTTGTTAAATCATGTTACAAAGGAGAGTTTTGAAGTTTTGGAGTACTATTTTGTTCACCCATATACCTAAACACTAGGTGAACATGTGCGTATTACTCACTGTCCATATTGGATGAAAATTACTCACTCTTCAATAAATTCACCGAATCTTTACTTTGATATGATTTGCAGACATTGATTTTGTGGAGCTTATTTGTGTAACAATTCAAACAAGTCATTTGTATTTTAACAAGTATTTAATCTAATAACATGTGCCTTGCTTTAAATATTGGGTAAACTCAAACTACCAATTTCAAAAAAAAAAAAAAAAAAAAAGGGGGTGCAGTGGGGGCAGGTGCCCCCAGTGGCCATAGAGTGGCTCCACCACTGGAGCTGCTAGAGCTCTACACGCAGAGAGATGAGGAGAGAGAGAGAGGCGTGGCTCTGGATTTGGGAAATGAGACGTCATTGTTTAGATAGAAGCTGTCATTTGTCCAAACAATGTAAGTTATTTACGAAGGTGCCATTGGTTTGTATGTGAATGGTGGAGAAATCTGGATCGTTGGATTTGTTTGTATGGATAAATAAAATTTGTGTCAGAGAGATATCTAGACCGTTATAATGGTAAAATAGAAATAAAGATAAAATGTATAGGTTTTCTTTTCCTTTTCTTTTTTGGAATCATTACTAACTTACTTAGTTTGAATCAAACACTTGTCATTGAGGAAAATTCAAAAATAAAAATAAAAATCTAAGTGGTATTTGCGAAAATTTATTTTGACAGATGGGTTAAATTACAAAAAATTTCTTTAATATGTCACATCCATTCTCCATTTTAGAGTTATGAAGATGGGTGGAGATGCTCTTAATAGTCTCTCTACGTCCCTTGCCTTTTACCGGAATTGCTATTTTTGCTACAATAACCCAGGGAATTGTTGTAGCTCATTTTTGGATAAATTACACAATACTCCCATCTCTCATCTAATAAGGTTCATTTATGCTTTATACATTCCTACCCTTCACTTCCTTTGTGACTTTGTTCATTTAACATGCCCAAATTTCTGTTGGGTTTTTTGCCCATGTGGTTTGGAAAAAGAAAAGGCCGGTTTGTTGGGTGTTGGCCGAGAAAATTAAATGATCAAGAAAATTAAGTGAACAAGTCAATTGTGCTTTGTTCCAAGGAGGAGAATCTGTGGTTAGTTCCAGATTCTTCTGGCAGTTCAAGGGTCATTTTGTGCTAGTCTTGTCATGCCTATTTATTGGGTCTCCTGTACCGTGTGTGGGTAAGAGAGTAAAAAAGAAAAAGGGCAGAGAACAAGAAGAAAAGTCTAACATTTTGTGTGTGCAAGTGTGACTGTGTGAGAGCCGAGAGAAAAATGGTTTGTAACAGTGAAGAAAAAGAGTGTGGGAAAAATACCAAGTGAGGGTGTATTTGTATCTCACCATTGTACTCTTCATTGTTATAGTGGATTACTCTCTATACGTGGACGTATCCAAGTTTGGGGAACCACGTAATATTGTGTCTTTTTTGTATGTGATCGTTTTTCGTTACGCTTTCGTTGTGCTGGTGATCGGGTATTTTTTTACCCAACAATTTCTCTCTCTCGCTCTCTCATATGCACACGACACAGCTATAGCGATGGGCTAATTCATGGAGATTGGTGGAAGGGTTTTTTTGCAGAGGTGATGATGGATTGGCCAGCGACGAAATAGTTGCTAGTAGTGGCTCCCAATTTGGGTGTATCACAAGGAGAGAAATCATGTGTGTAGATTAAATTGCTACATATACTTGTGTGTATTATGCTTGACAGAAGCTGATAAAGTGTCAAAACCCGATTACATTAACGGCCCATTTGGTAGGTGGAGAATGGAGGAGGAAGGGCCTTGAGAATATAAGCTAGTTCGGGTCCACTCATATCCAATGGTTGGCACCTCACCTTTGCGCCCGGGCTACTTATTGAGCAGATAAGCTAAGACCCTTGCAGCTCTTTTAGTGAAACCCACCCAACCCCCAACGATAAGCTTAGCTGGGTTGGTGTAATTATTGGTATGCCCCTTGAACCTCTCCAAACATTTTATGTATATTCTCATTATAAGGGGGTAACGAACTAAACTCTCACATTATTTATAATCCACCTATTCTTATCCATTTATTTTAACTTCCACATAATCCCACTTTCTTAACTAATTCTCCTTATGACCTATCCACCTTTCCAGGCCATTTGCCGATCGGATTACTTTTCTCGTTTGTTTGTTTTGCGCCTTCTTTTTTTTTTTGACTTTTTGATTCGTCGGAAAAATAATTTTTTCTTACTTTTACCCAAATATTTTGGGAAATATCCACTTTTAAGTAAAAAAAAGTCTATTTTTTCTACTTAAAAGTGGTTATTTTTTAAAATATTTGGTTAAAAATAAAAAAAATTACTTTTGACGAGACGAATCAAAGAGTCAAGAAAATTTAGTGCAAAATTAACAAACGAGAAAAAAATTCAAATATGAACAAATAAAAAAAGTCCTAAAACTTTAAGTGCTTAGTGGAATTTAAAAAGATGTACTTTTTTTAACAGTAAAAAAAAAAAGAGATATACTTTAACCCCCCCCTTTTTTTGACCTTTTTGTATATTTTTTTACCTGATTAGATATATATTCATTTTTTTTAAAGAAGAAAATATATATTCATTTTAATGTCCATTTTTTTTTAAAAAGCAACAGGAGTTGTTTTGGCTGTTCTGAGAGTCACCCAAACCCTCACCCGTTGTCCTTCGCATCCCCCAATCATCTCTCTCTCTCTCTCTCTCTCTCTGCAACTGCAAGTGCCCTACAAATCTTTCGACACCCTAACTCTCTCTCTCTCTCTCTCTCTCGATCGATAATCACTCTCTCTCTTCCTGTCGATCTTCTCACCCAAATTTCGCGACTTATCCTCAATCCGATGGCTCAACGCAAGCTTGATCTCCCCGATGATCTCCTCTCATCCAAGCCGTCCGATCTCTCTTCAATTGCCAACTGTACTACCTTACTCTTCTCTATGAACTTTCCCCGATTTTAACTAGTTTTTAGTTTTATTTCAACTGATTTTGATCGTTATGTAGTTAGTGTACCTATCGGGATCTTAGTCTCGTGATTTTTAGCAGTTTGAGATGTTTCTGGACGACCCTCGCTCACGGGAATTATGTGACTTGGGATTATTGATTTCAATGTATTTGGGATTTTGCTAAAGCTTAGATTTATTGCGGGACTTAGTTTGAGATGTTTCTGGAAGAGGCTCGCGCACGGGCAACATTGTGTGAATTGTTACTTTTTTGGTGTTTCAGATCAGTCGCCCTGTTGTTTTGGTCTCTAGATTTGTATCTATGATTAGTTGTTCGTGGATTTCCTTTCGAATGGAGAGGTTATCTGCTTGGGTTGCACGACAGGAAGTTGGAGAAAAATGAAGAAATCTTGTCATTTATTTGACTTTTTAGTTTTTACAGTCTACACGGGGGTGGAGGGACCCACTCGAAACTAAAATAATTTTGTTATATTTACGTATATTCAACATAATTATGAAATTAAGTGTGCTACTACACATACATACTTGCATATATCTCGAAAATATACGTATAGAATTAGTTTTATGTTTCAATTTCGTCATATGGTGCATTTATACTTGTTGGTTTCCGAACTATCTCGATTCTTTCTTAATTGTACTTATTTTTAATCGTCTAAGAGCAATATTTAAAAATAATATCATTAATAAAACTATATCGATCATTCTAAAACTTGTCGATGTTCATGTAAAACATACTCTCAAATTTTGTCCGAGATTTTGTACTCATTTTTATATAATTTAAGTGAAAGTATGTGTTATATATTTTTGTATTTTGTAATGCATGCCTTAATTGTGTACGATCTTATTGTGGTTAACTAGAAAAATAATTTTTCACCACTATGATTAACAAGGTGCCCCCACTTAACAACATTTCTGAATCTGTCCCTGAGTCTACATTTTGTTAGGGGGCTACGGTATCGCCTCCGAAGGGTGCATGCCGTTTAACTATACCACAATGATTTGTAGCTAACACCATGGATAATTTTGTTATGATCTTCTTGACTTTTCTCACCTCATTTAGTGCGGATGTAGGATTTGGAATTAGTGGGGCTTGAACCACATGTATTCCCGCATTGATAAAAGAATTCTCGAAAAGATGATAGAAAATAGGTTCAACAAGTAAATGATAATACTTGCTAGGTTTGGAGAGAGACGAGATTGCGTACATATATGATGGTGTCGTTTGATTTTATTTGTGTGACCAAGAAATCACTGATATGGTATTTTTAGGGAATTTTTTCGACACATAGGAATATAGGGGCTTTTTCTTCCCAAGGGACTAGCAAGGGCCAATCTCATGGAACTTCTGCAAATTAAGGTGAAACACTAGTATAACTGTATAACTGGTGGCAATATTTGTAGTTATGCTGGGGCCAGGGCACTCCTGCACCCCCTTGTGTCAACCGTTGTCAATATTCATAACTTTGGTAGAATTTCTTAACGTAACTACAAGCTCTCTTAACAAAACTTTTCTTACTGTACCTCCTGTCCTAACCGCATCTTGTCAAGATATATGACTTATGACAAGTAGGGTGTGTACCGTAGATCATGGTTTGCTCATTGTTTTTCAAAATGGGCGTGTTTATGAATTAGTGCCACTTGTCCTGGGCAATGATGTATCTTGGTGCTGAGTCCATTGATTATTTCAGAAATGCCTTGGAAATTTGTTGTCATGTTGGTACTTTGGAGGTCGCAATGTTTGAGGTTTTGAGCTACAATTAGTTCAGGTTGCTTGATTAGTGGCAGTCATTTTTATTGTTATTGCAGACTCTCACTTGATATGTATACTAAGGTTGATTTTGGAGATTAATTACCTGTGACTATGTGAGGATGTTTGACAACATTTTCTTTGTAAGTTCACTTAGTACGTAACTGGCTATGGGAATTTTTTTTCTTCTTCACATTATTACCTTGTGCTCCATCTAGTTTAGCCAAAGTAGGCTTCAATTCAAACTTCATTTCACGCTCTCTTTTTTTTTTTTTTAATTCATGGAAATTGGTCTTCAATGAACCCTTTTAAATTACCCCTTCAGGAATTTTGTTTCCTGGAATTTTGTGATTGCTTCTCAAGAAGGGGCAATAGTACTTAAGTGGTTGCATTGGCGTTTGGGTCTGATCTGATCAATTCTCTCTCTTTGGCAGATATGTATGGACAGTACATAGGGTATTGTTGTTTGATTTTTGCAGTTTCACAGGCCTATATTTGTTGAGTTTTGTTTAGTTTTATAATATCACATCTATTGTTTTTTTCAACTCAATTGTAACAATTCCAAGTATCGTTCGGCGCATTTGTTTGGTTTAGACCTTAGGTAGCTCTCAATGCCAGATTAATGCTTAATTTATTGTATTCTGATTGAAGTATTGGATGGAATTACAAATTAACCCTTTACTTTGTTTTGTTGATGCCACCACAGTGAAAGCTTCAGGAGGGAATGAGGATGAGAAGGGCTTGATAGGGATACTTGATGATCAGAAAGGTTGGTTTTGGTTTTTCAATCTTGAAGTATCTGGTCTTCGATCAATAAATAAAACAACTTGACCTTATATGTTTGACTTCTGTCAATTTGTTCTGCATTTTCCTATGCTCATGAAGTTGGACATGTTTATTGGCAGGTATTTCAGATCAAGCAGCATTAGAGAGCAACATTCCTTTGTCTCCCCAGTGGCTTTATGTTAAACCTAGTGAGACGAAGATGGTGAGTTCTTTATCAAAATCAAAGAAAACGATTAGGCGATTGCAGCTCTCTTTTTACCATTACTATTATATTTGATTAGGCTGATTTACTAAGGAGCATTAACTTGTTGGTTATGCGGCATGTGTGTGTTCTCTTTACATGCAACTTAGTGGTTAGACATGAGACTAAGATCAGGAGTTCCCAATCAAGATTAGGCGATTGTGGCACTGTTTCAACTTGACAATCTCTAAATGCAGCTTATCAATTAGGTTTAAATCGTAGATGTTGTATTTCTAGCAATGTAACCAGCAACCATTGTAGTATTTTTGACCTCCAAATAGAAAGAAGGGTGGTAATTTGATCATTTAACTATTTGCGTATTATAGATCCTATATCCTCTTTTCTTCGATGGAAGATAGAGGTTAAGCTACTTATAAAAAAGAGAGAGGTTAAGCTACTTATAAAAAAGAGAGAGGTTAAGCTCATTGTAGAAATCTGCACTTCTTGTAGGATCAAACATGAAGTATAAAATCTGCACTTTCTTGTAGTCACCAGTGGTTCCAGCAAGGCTATATTTTTGGAATGTTCTGAGAGATTCTTTGAAACAGGGTCTGCGAGATTTCCTTGTCAAAGTTTTTCCCTTAAACTTCTATTGATGTACTCCTTGTGCGATCAAGTCACATAATAGAAGTCTTGTTTTTGCTACTGTTTTCTGTATAACAGGAAGCACGTGCACCAAGTTCTCTTTCTCTGGGAAGTCCTGCTGATCCCAATCAGAAGGAGAGTTGGCGTGCAGATGTCCCTGAGGACAAAATTGATCGGAGAAGAATTGCATCCGAGACTGAGACTGGTCGCCGCTGGCGAGAAGAAGAAAGGGAAACTGGCTTGCTTGGCAGAAAAGATCGTAGGAAGACGGATCGACGTGTTGACAACACCTCGGTTAGAGAAAACTCTGATTCTAGAGTTTTAGCAAATGACAAGTGGCAGGATGTTAATAATCGAAGTTCTGGACATGATACACGACGTGATAACAAGTGGTCGTCTAGGTGGGGTCCGGAAGACAAAGAGAAGGAATCCCGAATTGAAAAAAAGACAGATGCGGAGAAGGAAGATGCTCACAGCGATTGTCAACCACTTTCGGTTAGCATTCCCCGTGCAGTTCCTGAGCGGGACACAGATTCTCGCGATAAGTGGAGGCCACGCCATAGGATGGAGGGAAGTTCTAGCGGGCCAGGTTCCTACCGTGCTGCACCTGGGTTTGGACTTGAGAGAGGAAAGCCAGAGGGTTCTAATGTGGGGTTTACATTAGGACGAGGAAGATCTAGCGTTTCAGTTGTGAGACCTCCATCTGCTGGTTCACTTGGTGCTGCTCTATTTGACAGGACTGTTAATGTTCCTGGGAAACCAAGCTCCTCAGCTGATACTTTTTGCTATCCAAGGGGGAAGCTTCTTGACATTTACCGCAAGCAAAAACTGGATACATCTTTTGCTATGATGCTTGACCAGATGGAGGAAGTACCTGCTATAACACAAGTTAATGTCGTTGAGCCATTGGCCTTTGTCACTCCTGACGCAGAAGAGGCTGTAAGTACATATTGGCCCCTACAATGAATTAACGTGAACTTACTTTTGTAGTTTTCACAAAAGGGTTGAGTGTGTTCATTGATGTTTTCAGGCTATCCTTGGTGATCTAGGGAAGGGTAAAATCACCAGTAGTGGGGTGTCATACAGTCCATTTAGAAAAGGAAGATCAACTGATAACATTACAGGTGATTAATTTAGACAGGCAATAACCTTATTGTATGGCCATTTAACATCTAACAGTCTATGTACTTATTCGACTATGTTTTATACATACTTTGGTCCTTGCTGTCTTTTGGTGGTGTATGACAATATTATTTTTTGCCAGATGTCGGAGACTTGGAACTGACCAATGGGAAACATGGTATGCTTCCCTCAGTTATGTCTGATGAGGTTGTTGATGCCTTTGGACGAGCTGTGAATAATGATACCCGCTGGGCTAGTGTTTCTAGCTCCTTAGACAATGAGGATCCTAAAACGAAGTTGAAAGATGGTTAGTAAAAGACCCTGCCATCCTATTCAGTAACTCAACCATTATTACGGCATATGATTTTTGTTTTTGATTTTTGGGAATCTCTTAATGGAACTACATTTGTTTTGTTTTCAAAAATAGATACTGATCGTGAGGGAGAAAGGAAAGTTTCTGCAGCTACTACAGGGACAAATGCTGATGAATTGATGCAAGCAATTTCAAGGAGTATGGATTTCTTCAGTGTGAAAGACAGTAATGGTGCTCACTTTGATGATGCTTCTCAGCTCAAAGGGGCAGATTCTGTGTTCACAAAACATCCTTCTCTCAACGATCTTCGTTCTGCTGCTGCTTTTGATATCAGTACCAAGCTTCTGGATGATTCCACTTCTCTATTTTTTCCTCACTCTTCCGAGGAGAATTGGAGTGGCAATATGCAGCACTTTCAGGGCAGCCACAACGAATATCGATCAGAAGGGGGTATCCTGCCAGAGGAGATGAGTTTGTATTACCTAGATCCCCAGGGAGAGATCCAAGGACCATTTCTTGGGGTTGACATCATTTCATGGTTAGAGCAAGGGTTTTTTGGGACCGATTTGCTGGTCCGTTTGGAAGATGCCCCAGAGGGAACACCTTTCCGAGAGTTGGGTGAGGTCATCCCGCATCTAAGAGTTACAGATGGACATGCCTTTAGCGTTGATATGAATTCTAATGCAGAAGAACATGGAGCTATAGAAGAGAAAATGGGCCCTAGTTTAACGGCTTCTGCCCCTGTTCCTGAAATGACTCAATTGTCTGCATTAAATGACCATAGCTGGCAATCGTCTAGGTTTGATGGTATACCAAATCAGCATGAACATTCGCGGCAACTCGCGCATACAGAGGGTCAAGGCTTTCATGATTTTGTTGGTCAAGATGAAGGTTAGTTACTTATCTTGTTTGTGGTTCTTAGTTGCACTACTCCTTTTGAGGGAGAGCATGTATTTGGTCCTAAAGTAAACGTGTCTCTGTTTTTGCAGATGTTTTATTCCCGGGAAGATCTGAAATAGGTGGCAATCAGCTCGGAACAACTTCTTTGGGCATCAACAATCCTTCTGCTAATCCCATGAGCAATCCTTCTCATCCGGTTGAATTTACGGAGCCTGGTGTCCCTAGTCCGAGTAACAATAAGTTGCATCCTTTTGGGCTTTCGTGGTCAGAGCTTGAAGGCAACTATACAAGGCATAACGAAACATCAAACAGTAGTGCTCAGGATCAGCTTTTCAACCCTAGCATGGGAAGAATTGGCTCTTTTGGTGCTCTCGCTGATTCAACTAATGCTGTAGAGACATGGTCTGATGTTCATGGGAGGAATACAGTTCCTGGCCCCAACGTGTATCAAGAAGCCATGGATGCTCACAGGGCCTCACATATGGATCAAGAATCTATCCGCTTTCGTGCCACAGAGAAGCTTTTGTTGCA
The DNA here is from genome assembly GCA_018127125.1 of Rhododendron griersonianum. Classification (NCBI taxonomy): domain Eukaryota; kingdom Viridiplantae; phylum Streptophyta; class Magnoliopsida; order Ericales; family Ericaceae; genus Rhododendron; species Rhododendron griersonianum. Next base: position 2,858,308 of record CM030799.1, read on the forward strand.
ACAATACCAACAGCAGCTCCAGCAGCGCAATCTGTTGACTCATCCCCACCTGAACGAATCAGTGCTGGAACAAGTGCCAAGTCAGCATTACAGCAATCAAACAGGGCCACATCTGGACCACCTTTTGGCACTACAGCAGCAGCAGCAGCAGCAGCAATGGCTTCGGCAGCAACATCACCAGTTGCAGCAAAAGCAGCAGTTACATCAACAACATCTAATTCTGTTGCAGGAGCAACAGCAGCAGTCTCAAGCTCGACAACTGCTGCTTCGTGAGCAGTTGCTGCTGCAGAGTCAAATGCAAGATTCTGGCCGTGGAATGTCGCACGTTGATGCTGTTAGAACAAACAATGCTCTTGAACAAGTTTTGTTGAAGCAGCAAATTTTGCATGAACTACAACAGCGTTCCCTTCATCCTCCAAGGCATGCTGATCCATCCCTTGACCATCTTATCCAAGCGAAATTTGGTCAAACGCAGCATCAAAGTGACCTGTTGGAGCTTGTATCACGTTCAAAGCGAGGACAGATGCACACTTTGGAAAGTCAGATTCTTCAGCAAGAACAACTTTATGGAAGACAGTTGCCAATGGGGTTGAGGCAGCAGGTGGAAATGGAAGAAGAGAGGCATGGCGGCTCTAACTGGCCTGTTGATGAAACCAATCAGTTCCTTAGAAGTCCTGCTGCTGCACATAGAGCTCACTCTGCTGGGTTTGGACCATTAGATTTTTTTCAGCAACAACAGAGACCATCCTCCAAGGAGCAGCAAGTTCAAGTTGACCGCAATTTTTCCCTACAAGACCGATTACAGAGAGGCCTTTATGACCCCGGTTTATCGCCATTGGAGCGACAAATGTCTATGTCAGGTGGCGCTCCAGGAATGAGCCAGGATGTGGTGAATGCCTTGACTCACGGTCAAGGTTTAGATATGCAGGAACCAAGAGCTCGAATGCACTCTGCTGGTCAAGTGGGTGGATTCTCCTCTGGTATCCACTCTCACCACCCTTCAATTTCCAATCAGTTTCATTCTTCACCCTCTGATTCGATCGAGACCCACTGGTCTGAGACCAATGGTCAGCTACCAAATGATTGGATGGAATCTCGAATACGACAATTGCATCTCAATGCGGAGCTGCAGAATAGGGAGTCAGAAGTTAAAATGGCTTCCGAAGATCCAAATTTATGGATGTCAACTGGAGCAAGCAATGACAATTCAAAGCGTTTGCTTATGGAATTGCTTCATAAAAAATCAGTCTCTCAAACTGCCGATTCATTAGATACAAGTAACGAAGCATCTTATGAGAGAAGGGCACCTTCAGGTCGCTATTCTGAAACAAGCTCTTCTAATCATTCCTTCAGCTTCTTATCTGGTCAACAAGCCGGTATAAATCACCAGTTTGCCTTAGGACCTTATGGTTCTAATTCAGGTGGAACACCGTCAGTTCAGTTGACCGATGAGAATGCTAGTGCTGTGGAAAGCAGTGGAAGACTCCCCCTTAGATCCAAGTCTGAAGTATTAAGTGATAGAGATCAATTTCTTTCGGGTTTTGATGAAACTTCTCAAGCAATTTTCTCAAATCCCAACATGATTAGTAAGAAGTCTATGGAACGAGAGTTCTTAGACGTGGACCGGAAAAAGCAGGGATGCAAAACTGAGGTTCGTATGATGAGGGGACCATCTTCGGAGATTCAAGAAGATAGGACTGACCAGGAAAGCTTTGCTGCTATAAACTGTGGCGAAACGCCCATTAATATAATTAGTAGGCATAATTCACTTGGCTTTGCTGGTAATTCCCCCCAGAAAACAATTTTTTTACTAGTAGGCTTCCATATTTGTTGATGTGAGCGATGATGTGTAGAATTGTTTCCAGGTGGGAACATTGCCTCCTTCAATGACAAAGTTGCGCTTTCTGATTCTTTCGCGGAAGATGTTTCCAAGGGCCGGTAAGGATTCTTTTTGCTGTATTGCACTATTGCTTCTGATGTTTCAAGGAAAGCCTAAGTAGCTTTAAGCTTTAGTTGGGTACTTTCCAAGGACCATCATAGGAGTTGGTGGGACACGGCCACTGTAGAAAAGGGAGAGAGAGGCAGCCAGTGATCTACGATTTGGCCATTCATCAGTCATTAGTGTTGATACAAATGCTTGTTCTCTGTACTAGGATACTTGAAATGCCATTTTGTTTCTTTTCCCTCTTCTTTGTTCCTATGGAAGTTGGATCTATGGAGTGGTAACAAATGTTCCTACCCTTGTAAGTGGCGTCATCCTACTTTTTAAGTTGATTAAACGGGTCCATTTTTGTCCTCTCTTACCATATGAGCATCTGTTTCTTTGAATTTCATTCTGAGATAAAAGGCTCATTAGATATTTGATGCCGGTGATTCAAAATAATTCTCTCTATCTTGGAAGGGGGATGGGTGTAAGAGCAATTGTATGCTGCAGTAGTTTTGATTATATAGCTTACATTTCTTTTTCTTTTGGCAGTCTACCATCCCTTACATCAAAAGGGTCGGACAGTTTTTTGCTGAAGCGTCCACCTGTCTCACAAAATTCATCTCAAGAAGGATTGGCTGAGCTGGCCTCTGATACAGTCTTGCGAGGCAAACACCTTTCATCTTCTGTTCCTTCGGAAGGTATGTCAATTTGTGGTTTATCTCCTATTGATGAAGATGTTGATAAGTGTATACATACATACATATATATATGTATATATCACAAAATTGTATGCCTCTATAGAAACAACAGATTAATAAAATATCAACATATGTTTGAGAATGATAAAACAAATGTGAAAGTATAATGGTGGAGCACCCGAATTGAATGGTGGTTGGTGTCTCGGGAAATAACATTAACTGTTGGATTTTACAGGATATTGGTATATCATCTTCCCTGTTCTAAATTGTTAAAAGGAGACCATTATTTAAGGTTTAAAACTGTGTTTAGGTTTAAGAGCTTAAGTTTGGTTTTCTCTGACATTCCTCTTACTGGTGTCCTTCATCTCGTAATAATGGATTTTGAATTTGGTAGGGGCAAGACGGGAACCCGGGGGACATCTAGCAAACCAAAGTTCTGACATTCAGATACCTGGCAAGAAAGATTTACATTTTCGACGAATCTCATCTGGCAGTGATGATACTGATATCTCAGAGCCATCGTTTATTGACATGCTTAAGAGTAATGCCAAGAAGCCACCACAGACAGAATCTGCAGGAGCAGGAGCTTCTGAGTCGTCGGACGGATCACAGGCAGCCCGCAGTGCGAAAAAGAAAGGGAAGAAGGGGAAGCAAATTGATCCTGCCCTTCTTGGGTTCAAGGTGACGAGCAATCGCATCATGATGGGTGAGATACAACGGGCGGACGATTAACTACAATTCTGTGTTGCACGCCATTCGTGTATTTAAAAGCTGTACAGGATGTAATTTTCTTGTGAAGCATTTCGGGTTTTGGATATTCTTTGATTTTTGATTCCCCATTTGCATCCTCAGTTGCAGTGATGTGTAGGGGTGATGGCAAAGCCTGGTACAGTCTTAGGAAGTTCAGGGATGTAGGATGATAGAGTGGTTAGGGAAAGTACTGTTGTATAGACAGTTTCTCATGGGAAAGCTAATAGAATCATCATGTACATACAAAGTTGTTCTCAGATGGTTTTTTGAATAAATTAAGGGAAATAATTTTCACACTCCCCCTTTTACAATTCATGCTCCCTTTTCGTCTTTATGCGCACGAATTTACATTCTTGCCATTGGGTGTGTGAAAAATTTTGTTGGATAAAGGGCGTGATAGTAAATTCTTGTGAATAAAGACGAAAAGGGGTACATGAATTGTGGAGCAACTCTTTAAGGTTGTTACTCCACAAAGATGTTAGTGGAAACAATGCTTTTACCAAAATGTGATGCCTTTGGCAAAGACAACTCGTGATGATGGCTTGAGTGGTCACAATCTGTAGCATTCAAAATTCATTGGCGTGCTCGTATTTGATTTTGAGCATCCTTTCGTCTAGGTAATTTGTTGATTTTTGCGTTTGGCTAACGCTTGATCCTTTGTTGAGGCTTATATAGAGACTAGTGCGGCCTACGGCACTACGCACCCCGGTAGTGCCGTAGGCACGGACATTTTTGTAATATATTTTTGTTTTTGTATACCAACGCCAGAAGCCGAGCAGTGAGTAAAAAAAACTGATGACATTTTTGTAATATATTTGTAAAAGTGTGGATATTTTCTTAAGAAAGTTAGAGAGCACACATCAGTTCTTGGATCAAATAAATTTCAGCCATTTTTTCAACTTGTGTTTGTGTGGTCCCTATACCCTTGTGTTTTATTAAGTAGATATCAGTCTTCGGCAGCATGTGCATCAAACGTGATGTTTGAATTAGGTGAAAGAGATCAATATATATATATATATTTTTTTTTGAACATGAAGGATATCACTGTGAATCTCGTAATGCTTGCTTTGGCTGTTTCTACTACAAGATTTGTTATGGGTTCCATTTATAGCGAGTGTCGTTATACATATTTATATATAGATCTTGCTTGTTATCGGGAAAAAAGAAAAATATACTTCAATTTAGTTTGATTCGAACACCCAATCACCATAAAGCATGAAAGAAAGAAAATCTAAGATTTCATCTGTGTAGGATCCGAGATCATTGTCGTTACAATTATTTTTTTGGACAAACGATAGAATTTTGTTTTCTTTTTCCTTTTTTTTTCCCAAACTAAACAAGGGAGGAAAATTTGTCTCTCTCTTTTCCAATTTTTTTTTGCCCTTATTTTCCTTTCTCTTCCCTCGTATCCAAACAAACCCTCTACCTACAGAAGTTAGATTTGGCCGTGTTCTGAGTCACCCAAACCCTCACCCTCTCTCTCTCTCTCTCTCTCTGCAAGTGCCCCTCAAAGCTTTCGAAACCCTAATAATCTCTACAATCCTCAATCTCATTCACTCTTCTCCACAATCTCTCTCTCTCCTCTCTCTCTCTCTCTGCAAGTGCCTTGCAAACCTCTCGAAACCCTACCAATCTCTAAAATCCTGAATCTCATTCACTCATCGATACAATCTCTCTCTCTCTCTCTCTCTCTCTCTCTCGATCTTCTCATCCAAATTCGCGACTCATCCTCAATCCGATGGCTCAGCGCAAGCTTGATCTCCCCGACGATCTCCTCTCATCCAAGCCGTCCGATCTCGCTTCAATTGCCAACGGTACTCCGTCACTCTTCTCCATGACCTTTCCCCAAATTTAATTTGGTTTTAGTCTTACTTCAACTTGTTTGATCGTTCTGTAGTTAGTATTCCGATTGGTATCATTGATCTGATGTATATGAATGTTTGCTAAAGCTTAAATTTATAAGGTGGAATCTTAGTGATTCGCAGCATTTCGTGATTAGTTGCGTTTTTTTTTATTAGGCTGTGAAGTTTTATTAATGATTAGTTGTTTGACGATTTTGTGTTGTCAACTCTACGGCGTAGTTTATATATGTTGTTTTATTAAGGCCTGTCATGTTATACGGTATCGAGTATTGGGCAGTATGGCGTAAGATGAGTGTATCTGGAATGAGAATGTTGGGGTGTGTGTGTGTGGTAAGACTTTGCAAGATAGGATTAGAAACTAGAACATCTGCGGAATAGTAGGGGTAGAAGATGAGAGGAAATAGATTAAGGTGGTCCTTTATAGTAGATCGACCGATGGGATAGTTAGGATGAGTGATATGGTTACGGTTGGGGGTGTCAGTCCGAAAGAATTCAGGGTTTCTTTAAAAAAAAAAACGGATTCTGTAGCTGACCACAATTGTTTGGGACTTAAGGCTCTGTTTGGTTTGTTTTGGCCGAAAGTCGGATTAAAAGGTAGAAAACATGTCATTTGATCGACCATTTATGGTCTTCATTTTGTTAGGGGGGCTACGACATGCACCTCTCGTTTAACCATACCACAATGATTCGTAATAACACCTCGATCAAGTCATGCTACAAACTTCTTAAAGGGTGATGCCGTTTAACCATACCACAACGATTCGTAAGTAACACCTTGAACAATTTTTGTTACAAACTTCTTAAATTAGAGGTGATGCCATTTAACCATACCACAATGATTCGTAAGTAACACCTCGAACAATTTTCGTAACAAACTTATTAAATTCGAGTTGATGCTGATTTCGCTGGAGATGCTTGTGATAGAAAAGAAACTCTGGCATTTGCCTCTCTGCAGGGCTCTGCTACTGTTTCTTGGATCTAATATACACCTGCAGATTTTGCTACGAACTTCTTAACTTTTTGAACCTCAATATTCAGTGGCGGACGCAGGATTTGTAATTAGTAGGGGCTTGAATCACATGTATTGACCCATTGATAATAGAATTTTCAGCCTTATATGTTAAGACGTGTATTTGAAAAGCTAATACTCCAGTAAATTGATTCCCCAGTTTGATTGTGTATATATATGCTGACACATTAGGTTTTTTTTTTTCCCGACTCATAGGAATTTTAGGGGTTTTTTCTGCCCAAGGGACTTGCAGGGGTCAATCTTTCGGAACTTCTGCAAACTAAGGTGAAAACACTAGTATGATTAGTTGGAATGTTTGGAGTTATACAGGGGACAAGGCACCCCCACTCCTCCTTGCGTCAGCTGCTGCAAATATCCATAACTTTGGGAGAATTTCACAACATAACCACAAAATATCGTAACTAAAACCTTGCTAACTATACATCCCGTTGAACCACATCCTGACAAGATCTCATTACTTTCTTACAATAAGTAGGGCGTGTACCGTTGATCATGTTTTGCTCTCTTTTTTTGAAATTGTCGTGTCTATGAGTTAGTGCCACTTGTCTTGTGCTATGATGTCTCTTGGTGCTGAGTCTGTTGATTATGTCGGAAATGCCTATGAAATTTGTTGTCCAACATGTACTATAAACGTCTCAATGTTTGAGCTGCAATTGTTTAGGTTACTTGATTAGTGGCAGTCATTTATCTTTTTATTGCCAACTCTTCACTTGATATGCATACTAAGGTTCATGATTTTGGAGACTCCTGGCCTGTGAGGATGCTTGATGACATTTTCTTTTTAACTTAGCTTGGTACTTTTATGGGCTATCAGAATTTTAAATTGCTACGAATTATTACCTTGTGCTCCATCTAGTTTAGCAAAAGCAGGCTTCAATTCGAACTTTCTCTCATGCTAATTTTTGTTTAATTCATGGAAATTGGTCTTCAGGAATCCTTTTCAAATTAACTCTTTAGGGATTTTGTTTCCTGGTACTTTTTTTCCTTGGTTCTCAAGAAGGGGTAATAGTACTTAAGTGGTTGCATTGGCTTTGTGTTCTGATTAAGTCTCTCTCTTCAGCATATCTGTATGGACAATACGTCTCTGCTTATACCTACACTGTATTGTTGTTTGATTTTTTCAATTTCATAGGCCTATTTTTTGAGTTTAGTTTACTATATTGCATCTATCACTTATTCCTGTTGTCAGTTACTATCAAATATGATTCTGCAGGTAATTTTATGCCAATTGTAACAATTCGAAGTGTTGTTCGGCACTTTTGTTTGGTTTAGACTTTAGGTTGTTTTCTTAATGCTGATTAGTTATTAATTTTATCATATTTTGATTGAATTTCTGAATCGAATTACAAATTAACCCTTACCTTTACTTTGTTGATGCCACTACAGTGAAAGCTTCAGGAGGGAATGAGGATGAAAGTTTGATAGGGATACATGATGATCCGAAAGGTTGGGTTTTGGTTCTGCAATCTTGAAGTATCCGATCTTCTATCAATCAATAAAACAACTTGGTCTCATCTGTTTTGCTTTCTGTCAATTTGTTCTGCATTTTCCTGTGCTCATGAACTTGGACGTGTTCATTGTCACTTGTCAGGTGCTTCAGATCAAGCAGCATTAGAAAGCAACATTCCTTTGTCTCCCCAGTGGCTTTATGTTAAAACGAGTGAGACAAAGATGGTGAGTTCTTTATTAACATTAAAGAGAATGATTATGGGATTGCAGCTCTCTTTCTAACATAACTGTGATATTATGATTGGACTGATGTACTAAAGAGCATTAACTTGTTTGGTACGAACTTAAGCAGCATGTGTTGATTCTTTCTCTCTCTCCGTCTCTTTCTCTCTCTGTCTCTTTCTCTCTGTTTGTGTTCTCTTACTTAATGGTTAAATGTGAGACGAAGATCGGGAGTTCCCAATCAAAGTTAACAGAGAATGATTTGGCAACTGTAGCTCTGTTTCTGCATGACAATGATATTTGGATTGTATTGATTTTCTAAGTTACGGTAGCCTATTAGGTTGCATGGTATGAGTGAAGACTCTCTGTGTGTGTGTGTGTGTTTTTTTCTATACGTGGAGCTTATCAATTGCGTTGAAATTTGAGATGTTGTATTTCTAGCAAATGCCACCATCGTAATACTTTGGAGTCCAATGAAGGGTGGTAATTCGATTTCGTACTATAGATCCTATATCCTCTTTCTTCAATGGAAGATAGAGGCCAAGCTTATTGTAGAAAATAGAAATCTGCAGTTTCTCGTATGATCAAACATAAAAATGTAAATATAAAATCTGCACTTGCAGTCACCAGTGGTTTCAACAAGTCTATAAATGCTCCGAGAAATTCATTGAAATAGGGTCTACGAGATTTCTCTGTCTGCACTCTTTATGTGATCAAGTTACGTAACAGAAATCTTGTTTTTGCTACTGTTTTATGTATATGACAGGAAGCACGTGCACCAAGTTCTCTTTCTCTTGGAAATCCTGCTGATCCCAATCAGAAGGAGGGTGGGCGTGCAGATGTCCCAGAGGACAAAAAAGATCGGAGGAGAATTGCATCCGAGACTGAGACTGGTCGCCGCTGGCGAGAAGAAGAAAGGGAAACTGGCTTGCTTGGTAGAAGAGATCGTAGGAAGACGGATCGACGTGTTGACAACCCCTTGGTTAGAGAAAACTCTGATTCTAGAGTTTTAGCTAATGACAAGTGGCAGGATGTTAATAATCGAAGTTCCGGCCTTGATACACGACGCGATAACAAGTGGTCCTCTAGGTGGGGTCCGGAAGACAAAGATAAGGAATCCCGAATGGAAAAAAGGACAGACGCAGAGAAGGAAGATGCTCACAGCGATAGTCAACCACTTTTGGTTAGCAATCCCCGTGCAGTTCCTGAGCGGGACACGGATTCCCGCGATAAGTGGAGGCCACGCCATAGGATGGAGGGAAATTCTAGTGGGCCAGGTTCCTACCGTGCTGCACCTGGGTTTGGACTTGAGAGAGGAAAGGCAGAGGGTTCTAATGTGGGATTTACATTAGGACGTGGAAGATCTAGCGTTTCGGTTGTGAGACCTCCATCTGCTGGTTCGCTTGGTGCTGCTCTATTTGACAGGACTGCAAATGTTCCTGGGAAACCAAGCTCCTCTGCTGATACTTTTTGCTATCCAAGGGGGAAGCTTCTGGACATTTACCGCATGCAAAATTTGGGTACTTCTTTTGCTGCGATGCCAGAGCAGATGGAGGAAGTACCTTCTATAACTCAAGTTACTGTCGTTGAGCCATTGGCCTTTGTCAGTCCTGACGCAGAAGAGGCTGTAAGCTCATTAAATTGGCCCCTACGATGAATTAACTTGTACTTGTACTTTTGTGGTTTTCACAAATGGTTTAAATGTGTTTGCCATATGTTTTCAGGCTATCCTTGGTGATCTTGGGAAGGGCAAAATCACCAGTAGTGGTGTGTCATACAATTCATTTGGAAAAGGAAGATCAACTGACAACATTACAGGTGATTAATATAGGAAGGCAATCACCTTATTTGTATGGGAATTTAACATCCAACGGTCTACGTACTTTTACAATTATGTTTCATACATATTTTTGTCCTTGCTGTCGTTTGGTGTCTCATGAAAATATTATTTCTTGCCAGATGTCGGAGACTTGGAACCCACCAATGGGAAACATGGCATCCTTCCGTCTGTTATGTCTGATGAGGTTGTTGATGCCTTTGGACGAGCTGTGAATAATAATACCCGTTTGGCTACTGTTTCTAGCTCCTTCAACAACGATGATCCTAAAAGGAAATTGAAAGATGGTTAGTAAAAGACCCTGCCATCCTACTCAGTTACTAAACCATTATTACGGCACATGCTTTTTGTTTATGATTTTTGACATTTTCTTAGTGGAACTACGTTTGTTTTGTTTTCAGAAATAGATGTTGATCACGAAGTGGAAAGGAAAGTTTCTGCAGCTACTACAGGGACAAATGCTGATGAATTGGCGCAAGCAATTTCAAGTAGTACAGATTTCTTCAGTATGCAAGAAATTAATGGTGCTCACCTTGATGATGTTTCTCAGCTAAAAAAAGTGGCAGATTCTTCATTCATGAAACATCCTTATCTCAATGATATTGGTTCTGCGGCTGCTTTTGATATCAGTACCAAGCTTCCGGATAATTCCACTTCTCAATTTTTTCCCATGTCTTCCAAGGAGAATTGGAGTGGCAATATGCAGCACTTTGAGGGCAGCCACAACGAATATCGATCAGAAGGGGGTATCCCGCCAGAGGAGATGAGTTTGTATTACCAGGATCCTCAAGGAGAGATCCAAGGACCATTTCTTGGGGTTGACATCATTTCCTGGTTTGAGCAAGGGTTTTTTGGGACCGATCTGCCAGTCCGTTCAGAAGATGCTCCAGAGGGAACACCTTTCCGAGAGTTGAGTGAGGTCATGCCGCATCTTAGAGTTACAGATGGACATGGCTTTATAGTTGATATGAGTTCTAATGGAGAAGAACCTGGAGCTATGGAAGAGAAAATGGGCCCTGGTTTATCGGCTTCTTCCCCTGTTCCTGAAATGACTCAAATGTCTGCATTAAATGATCATAGCTGGCAATTGTCTAGGTTTGATGGTGTACCAAGTCAGCGTGAACATCCGCTGCAACTCGCAAATACAGAGGGTCAAAGCTTTCATGATTTTGTTGGTCAAGATGAAGGTAACTTATGCTTTGTTTGGTTTGCTTTTTGAAAAAAAAATTTTAACTCAAAAAATACTCATTAGTCATTACCCCTACTTTCAATCATTACTCTCATTTCTCTCTCCACTCTCCAATCATTGTTCTCATTTCTCTCTCTATCTCTCCCCACTCATTACTCCTATCTCCAATCATTACCCTATTTCTCTCTCCACTCATTACCCCCAAAACCAAACTCAAAAATTCTCAAAAACCCATCCAAACACAGCATTATTTATTTTGTTTGTGGTTCTTAATTGCACTACTCCTTTGAGGGAGAGCATGTATTTGGTCTTAAAGTAACACGTGTCTGTTTTTGCAGATATTTTATTCCCAGGAAGACCTGGAATTGGTGGCAATCTGTTAGGAGTAACTTCTATGGGCATGAACAATCCTCCTGTGATTCCCTTGAGCAACTCTTCTCTTCCAGATGAATTTACGGAACCTGGTGTCCATAGTCAGAGTCACAATAAGTTGCATCCTTTTGGGCTGTCGTGGTCTGAGCTTGAAGGCAACTATTCAAGGCGTAATGAATCATCAAACAGTGGTGCTCAGGATCATCTTTTCAACCCTATAATGGAAAGAGGTGGCTCGTTTGGTGCACTTTCTGATTCAACTAATGCTGTGGAGACATGGTCAGATGTTTATGGGAGGAATACAGTTCCTGGTTCCAACTTGTACCAAGAATCCATGGATGCTCACAGGGTCTCACATATGGATCAAGAATCTATCCGCTACCATGCGACAGAGAAGCTTTTGTCGCAACAATACCAACAACAGCTCCAGCAGCGCAATCTGTTGACTCATCCCCACCTGAATGAGTCAGTGATGGAACAATTGCCTAGTCAGCATTACAGCAATCAAACAGGGCCACATCTGGACCACCTTTTGGCACTACAGCAGCAGCAGCAGCAACAACAACAACAGCAGCAAAGGCTGCGTCAGCAGCTTCAGCAGCAACATCATCAGTTGCAGCAAAAACAGCAGTTACACCAACATCAGATTCTGTTGCAGGAGCAACAGCAGCAGTCTCAAGCTCGACAACTGCTTCGTGAGCAATTGCTGCTGCAGAGTCAAATGCATGACTCTGGCCGTGGCATGCCACATGTTGATGCTATTAGAACAAACAATGCTCTTGATCAAGTTTTGTTGAGGCAGCAAATTTTGCATGAACTACAACAACGTTCCCATCATCCTCCGAGGCACGCTGATCCATCCCTTGACCATCTTATCCAAGCTAAATTTGGTCCAATGCAACATCAAGGGCATCAAAGTGACCTGTTGGAGCTTGTATCACGTTCAAAGCGAGGGCAGATGCACACTTTGGAAAATCAGATTCTTCAGCAAGAACAACTTTACGGAAGACAGTTGCCAATGGGGTTGAGGCAACAGGTGGAAATGGAAGAGGAGAGGCATGGCGGCTCTAACTGGCCTGGTGATGAAACCAATCAGTTCCTTAGAAGTCCTGCTGCTGCACACAGATCTCACTCTGCTGGGTTTGGACCTCTAGATTTTTATCAGCAACAACAGAAACCATCCTCTAAGGAGCAGCTGGGTCACCTTGACCGGAATCTTTCCCTACAAGAGCGATTACAGCGAGGCCTTTATGATCCCGGTTTATCGCCATTGGAGCGACAGATTTCTATGTCTGGTGGCGCTTCAGGAATGAGCCTGGATGTTGTAAATGCCTTGGCTCATGGTCAAGGTTTAGATATGCAGGAACCAAGAGCTCGAATGCACTCTACTGGTCAAGTAGGTGGATTCTCCTCTGGTATCCACTCTCACCAGCCTCCAATTTCCAATCAATTTCACGCTTCACCCTCTGATGCGATTGAGACCCACTGGTCTGAGACCAATGGTCAGCTACCAAACGATTGGATGGAATCTCGGATACGACAGTTGCATCTCAATGCCGAACTGCAGAATAGGGAGTCGGATGTTAAAATGGCTTCGGAAGATCCAAATTTATGGATGTCAACTGGAACAAGCAATGACAATTCAAAGCGCTTACTCATGGAGTTGCTTCATAAAAAACCAGTCCCTCAAATTGCCGATTCATTTGATACGAGTAGTAAAGCATCTTATGAGAGAACGGCGCCTTCAGGTCGCTATTCTGAAACAAGCTCTTCTAATCAATCCTTCAGCATGTTATCTGGTCAACAAGCAGGTATAAATCACCCATTTGCCTTAGGGCCTTATGGTTCTAATTCTGGTGGAACACCGCCAGTTCAGTTAGTCGATGAGAAGGCTGGCGCTGTGGAAAGCAGTGGAAGACTCCCCCTTAGATTCAAGTCTGAAGTATTAAGTGAAAGAGACCAATTTTTTTCGGGTTTTGATGAAACGTCTCAAGTAATTTTTGCAAATTCCAACACGACTACTAACAAGTCTATGGAACGAGAGTTCTTAGATGTGGACCGGAAAAAGCAAGGATTCAAAAGTGAGGTTCGGATGATGAAGGGGCCAGCTTTGGAGATTCAAGAAGATAGGATCGACCAGGAAAGCTTTACTGCTATAGACCATGGAGAAACGGCCATTAATATCATGAGCAGGCATAATTCACTTGGCTTTGCTGGTAATTCCGTTAAAAACATTATTTTGCCCCGATAGGCTTCCGTTTTGTTGATGTGAGCAATGATGTGTAGAATTTATTCCAGGTGGGAATACAGCCTCCTACAATGACAAAGTTGCACTTTCTGATTCTTTTGCGGAAGAGGTTTCTAGGGGCCGGTAAGGATTCTTTTTGCTGTATTGTACTATTGCTTCTGATATATCGAAGGAAAAGCCCTTAGTAGCTTTAAGCTTTTAGTTGGGTTTTTCCAAGGATTGTCATATGAGTTGGTGGGACCAGGCCACTGCTGGAGAGAGAGAGAGAGAGTCAACTTGGCCCTTCGTCAGTCATTACTGGTGATATAAATGCTTGTTCTGCGTTCTAGGATACTTGAAGCGCCATTTTGTTTGTTTTCCCTCTTCTTTTTTCCTTTGGAAGGTAGACCAATGAATTTGTTAAAAATGTTCCTACATGTTTTAAGTTGTGTCATCCTACTTTTTAAGTTGATTAAACTAGTCTCTTTTTTTCCCCTTTCTTACCATATGAGCGCCTGTTTCTGGAATTTTGTTCTTAGATAAAAAGCTTGTTAGCATTATATACCGGTGATTCAAAATAATTCTCTCTATCTCGGAATGGGAATGGGGCTATGAGTAATTATAAGCTCGCAGTATTGTTGATTATACTCCGTATTATATAACTTAAATTTCCTTATTAACTTTTTTGGCAGGCTACCATCCCTTACATCAAGAGGGTCGGACCATTTTTTGCTGAAACGTCCACCTGCCTCACAAAATTCATCTCAAGAAGCATTGGCTGAGCTGGCCTCTGATACAGTCATCCGAGGCAAACATCTTCCATCTTCTGTTGCTTCGGAAGGTATGTCAATTTGCGGTATATGTTGCTAAATATTAATACCCATAGCTGTATATAAATGTATGTGCATGTATAGAAATAATGAATAAATAGAACATAATGGTTAGGATGGTAAAATAGAATGAAAGCATAATGGTGGAGAAACTGGATTGAATGGTGGTTGGTATCTCTCAGGAAATGACATTAACTGTTGGATTTTGTTGAATATTTATATCATCCTCCCTGTTCTAAATTGTTAAAAGGAGATTATTTAAAGATTAATTTTTTTTTTAAGGCTTAAGAGCTTAGGGTTTTACTTACATTCCTCCTACTGGTGGTCTTTATCCGACAATAGTTACTTTTTGATGTTGAATTCGGTAGGGGCAAGACGGGAACCTGGGGGACATCTAGCAAACCAAAGTTCCGACAATCAGACACCTGGCAAGAAAGATGTACATTTTCGGCGAATCTCATCTGGCAGTGATGATACTGATGTCTCAGAGCCATCGTTCATTGACATGCTTAAAAGTAATGCCAAGAAGCCAGCACAGCCAGAATCTACTGAGTCATTGGACGGATCACAGGCGGCCCGCAGCGGGAAAAAGAAGGGGAAGAAAGGGAAGCAAATTGATCCCGCTCTTCTCGGGTTCAAGGTGACGAGCAATCGCATCATGATGGGTGAGATACAACGGGTTGATGATTAACTAGTCTGTGTTGTACGCAATTCCTGTTGGTAAAAGCTGTAGAGGATGTAATTTTCTGTAAAGCATATCGTGTCGGATATTCTTTGATTTTTTTGATTTCCCCCATTTGCATCCCTGTTGTGGTGATGTAGGGGTGATGGCAAAGCCTGGTATAGAGAGGGGTTCAGGTTAAAGTATTTTTGTATAGACAATTTCCCATAAAGGCTAATAGAATCATGTGCATAAAAAGTTGTTCTCTGATGTTTTTGATACTCTCATGGATGTGAGTTTTCTGTGCTAGTAGTTTACGTATCTATATTATCTCTGGGCAAACCATGATCCAGAATAGGTAGATAGTGACGGGACCAGGGTCCCCGTAGTGCACGACCTGAACTGTCCATTGCCTAGATAAAATGTAGTAAAGCTTTGGTTGTCGAGATGGACGGCTTGAATGGTGTGTTATACTCCTGTAGTGCACCTCTGCACTACATGGACCCCAAGTCTGACAGACTGACCACTGGCTCATTGAGTGGAAATTATTAACATTACCCTCCCTCAAATATGATTGCTTACCAGGAGAATCTTACCGGGTACCATGTGGTGTCCGCTCGGTGCATCTGAGCCGTCCATTGTGTTTTTGGATGGCTCTAATTTGGAGAGAGAAAGTGTTGGGGTGAGAGGAGAGAGAGCGTTTCAATCCGAACCGTCTAAAAGTGTAATGAACGGCCCGAATGTCCCGAGCGGATACCACGTGGGATATATCCACCCGACTCCGAAAAATTTCTCCATTTTGTGGGTGGCTCGTATTTAAAAGCACTAAATTTTAAGCATTCAATAGAGAATAATGTTCAGCCACTTGTTTGGTAGGTGAATAAAATTAGTCGGTAAAAACATGTTCATGAGCAAATACCAACATGAGTTGCACATTTATCTCCTTAGCATAACCAAGTCTAGAGTCGCTCTTGTAATTGACACGAATAAATGTACGGAATTACAAAAGCCCAATGGTTGCAAATAGGGTACTGCTGACTTGGCGCCCGACGCGCACATCCAGGCCGTCCGACGGTCCAAATTGAAACATATTTTTTCTTTTCTTTAAAAAATAAAAATAAATGTTTGGTATCTTTCAATCAAGACCGTTGGTTGTATTTTTGAACGGTCCGGATGTGCGCGTCGAGTACCACGTGATACCCGGGGCTTTTGATTTTGGGTTATAATTACTATCCTATTTTTCTCTCCACTCATTATCTCTATCTCCAATCATTACTCTCATTTCTCTCTATATCTCCAATCATTACCCTATTTCAAATCATTGTTTTATTTCTCTCTACACTCATTACTTACAAATTCAAATTTAAAATTCCACAACGGACACAGTCCATGTGTTATATAATTTATAATTTAGAAATCTTATATGCATCGGGTTCGGGTTCGGAAGGTGTCGTGGTGTAGTTGGTTATCACGTCAGTCTAACACACTTGAAGGTCTCCGGTTCGAACCCGGGCGAAGCCAACCTTCCATTCATCCTCACTTTTGCTCCTTTTTCCACAGAAATGGAATTTGTCAATTACGGAAACACCCCTACGCCCCATCCACACTCGTTATCTCCGTCACAACTCCTTCCTCCCCTCAGCTTCTCTCTGTCCAATCTGCCCAGAAAAAGTCTCAACCACCACCAAGTTAGAGAGAGAGAGAGAGTGAGAAGCTCGACAGATACAGTCAATGGCTGTTCCATTCGCAACTCTGGTAACTACAATCCCTAATTTCATCCCACAACTGTACACACACTAGTTTTGCTCTAGGTTTAATTGGGGGCAGGACCGCGGTGGGATTGGTCCATCAGGATTAGTCGAGGTGCGCGTAAACGGGTCGGAACTCATCAAAACTAAACATACAGCAGCACATGCTTATATGGACTTCTGTTTCTCTTCTCACAATTCTTTTCTCCTTGCGTTTGCTGATTAACTAACTAACGAATTCCTCTCCGCAGTCGAGCGTCGGCCCAGTCTCGGGCCCGCGGAGCCTGTCTCAGACGGGGCTCCGGAGCTCCCCGTGTAGTTTCGTCAGTGTTCGGAAGTCGGTTTTACCCTCGGATACATCGTTCTTGTCGGCAAGCTTATTTAAGTGTTCGTCAAACACTTCTTTGCGCAGGAAAACCGGGGTTCTTAGCCCGATTCGTGCCTCTGCTGAGGTCAGTATTTTCCTGTTAATAGATTATGAATATGTGAAATTGTTTGGATGATACGTGCGGAATATAGATTATGAATATGTCAAATTGTTTGAAAGATTATGATGTGTTTGTTGACCGTCTTGCCCTTTCGTAAGATGCATGTGCAATTTGTTTATGGAATGCAAGTGTTAAATTAGTGGAGTATTTTAGTTTGGAGGTGATTAGAGAATGCAAAATGAGAATCCAAAGCATTTTGACTTGTTACTTTGAATACGGAGTTACGACATTGAATTTGGGAGCTTTATCACGACGGACTTGAGAGGAGTAGAGGACTGTTTCCAAGCAAGAAAAATCTGTTGGAACATTAATGCTAGGGTTTGACTCTACGTTTAGAAGCCTGTTGCTAAACCTCTTATATTATTTATCTAACAATTCTTTTTTGAATCCACATCTATCTTATCGATTCGTGTTTTGAGTCGAGGTCATTGCTAGATAACCTTTTTATGCAATCCAACACCAGTGAGAGTACCTGCTAAACATTGACCGTTTAGGAAAGATTACAAGTAGCAAAGCAATTTTTGCAAACAAACTACCACACTTCTGGGATTAGTTTGTTCAATATGGCAATCCAACTACCACACTTGTCGAATTTGCAATATGGCAATCAAACACCGTTGCAAACTAACAATTTGTTTCTTGCAATTAAATTCTTCTTAATTTTGTTCTTTGAACTTGTACAATTTTTTCTTTCACAGAAGATAATGTAACTTTTAGAAGACCTGAGGTTATCTTTGACATATGCTCATCCATTTCTAGGTAGCAGAACCACAATCAAAAGTGACCAACAGAGTGTATTTTGATTTGAGCATTGGAAATCCAGTGGGGAAGCTTGTTGGCAGGGTTGTTATTGGTCTATATGGAGATGATGTTCCCCAAACTGCAGAGAATTTCCGTGCTCTTTGCACAGGTTGCATTTTGTGCACTTAAACTGTATTTGTTTATCTTTGCATGCTTCTCTTGGTTGTCTAAAGGACTGAGCTTCTGAATGTATTTTGATTTTATTTAATCTTGATTAGGGGAGAAGGGCTTTGGCTACAAAGGTTCGGCATTTCATCGTGTCATCAAGGATTTCATGATCCAAGGAGGAGACTTCGACAAGGGTAATGTAGGTGCTCTTTACTTTTCCATTGATTTCATGCTCCACACTCACGTTTTGATATATTTTTTCATTTATTTGCGACCCTACTTTGTCTTTCAAGTTGTCCATTACAAGAATGTGTATTGCTTTCATTGTGTTTTAGTTGTAGGTGCAGCGTTACAAACTACTAAATCTGATCACTGGACTTGGTTTTTATTCTCTGCCATGGATAAGTGCAACCAGAATACTGTGTTAGTAGTTTGCTTGTAATGTTCATGATTTGATATAATAGTGCCATGTTCTCGAGAAGATCTGTTGCATTGCTTGTTTATTATGAACTCATGGACTTGAAATTGAATATGTGGGAGAGTATCTGCACTATATACGGTTTTTGGGTTTTGTTGGTTTACAAGTGCATTTCCTCTGTACATATACAGCTCACTCTTACATGTATGAATAATGATCTAGATAAAGGAAATTAAATTTTTTTTAAGGTGAGGAAATTAAATTGTTTGCTTGTATAGGTTTTGGATTCCTTCTGATGAACAACTGCATTGGGTGGGAAGTACACATCACAAAGTGGATAGGTAGTTTAGGAGCATGCATATGAGGTAACATAGGTTACAGTTGAAATTCCTATATGTAGGATCTTTTTGCATGCCAAAATTAAGCAACATGGTAGATACTAAAGTAGAAATTCAATCTCAGTATTCTTGTTTGAAGCTGGGATTTTGTGTGAATGTTTGCGAGAGTGGTTTAGGGAAGAGTGCATGTTACATAAAATAAGACAAATAGGATGCCAAGTAGAGATTCTTTGATTCATGATTTGGTGAAGTTTGACCACAATATCCAGAACTGAAGAAACCTGAACTCTAAAGTTCACCTAATTGGGAAAAAGGTTTGTCGTGTTTTGTGCATGATACAATCAAGCATATCTGCAATTGGGGCATGCATTTGAGTGAGATGGAGCCCATGCTTCTTAAAGCTTATCTTCGTCTTGTAGCAATGACGGACCAAGGGGCGGATGAGACCGGGCAGCCGCCCTACCCAAGTTTCAAATTTTCTTTAGAATCATAATAGTTTTTGTCTTAAAAATGTTGCAATTGTATTATTTTGCCCGCCCAATGTTTTTAAAAGAAAATCTAACATCCGCCAGTGGCATCATATGGTCATCGCTGTATTGAATTTCTTGACAAAACGGTAAAATTCCACTTTTTCGGTTTTTCTTCTTCTTTCTATCTAGAGTATACACTGTATAGAGAATCTGTGTTGGAGTATCAGTCACCATGTTTTATTTTGGAAGGGATTCATGCATAAGGATGTTTGAGAATTTTGGCTTTGTTTCAATGCATGGGCCTACAGCTAAAAATGAAAAACACCTGTAGTCTTCTTTGTGATCTGTGAAGTAATCTTCTATCCTTGTATGTCTTTTGCAGGGGACTGGCGGTAAAAGTATATACGGCCGTACATTTAAAGATGAGAATTTCAAGTGTAAGCTAAACCTCTCTACTTACTCCAGAAACTTGCAGGACAATATACCCATTACAATAGATTCACCTCTGAAAAACCGTAGTTCGCCTAGGTATAAAGATCCAACTAACAGATAAATAATTCAACCAATCACACAAACGGAAGCAACCGAACAACGAACGCAACGATATACATGGAAAACCCTTGAAAGGGTAAAAATCATGGGAATGAATCAAACACTATAACACATTTTGCGGTTACAAGTAATCTTATCATACGATTCTGAATCCTCACAAATCGCCCTAAGATCTACTTCCCGAATCCACGTTTACCACATCCAGTGCTTGACCGCCGCTACCTTGAATCCACAAGCCTTTCGAGATACTTCCATAAATCCACCGGAAGAACAACTCAAATAGTTGAAACTTCATGATGTTAATCTTGTCGCTCGATGATCATATGATCACGTGTTTACTTCAAGAAACAAAGCCAAGACCCCCTTGAATATATTCTTAGGTTTGGATGGCTCTCATATGTTCGGTGAGTGTGAAACCCAAAAGAGACGCATATATATGTATAGGCTGCAGTAAACTGGCATGTTGCTTGAGCAATATTTGAAATCCTTCTGAAGACTGTCTGAGTTGCTCAATCATCTTTTCTGAAAAACGTTGCCATATAAAAAAAAACGTGATTTTCTTGATTTCTTTTCCTTTCGAAGTTGCTATATGTTGAACCCCTTGATCTTCCTTGATTTTCTTCCAGCTAAAAACTCACTCTCTCAATTACACAATATTGATTTCCTTCCACTCCCTAAACAGAGACTAGAAATAAATGAAAAAATAAATTACAACTCAATAAACGGGGATACAATTTAATGTGTGTTTTGTCGTGAGATTTGCTAACATTGAGAGACCGTGGCCTATGGTCCTAACAACCTCTTTAGTATTCCTTAAACAAAGGAAAAATGGGGGGAAAGTTGAAAAAGATTTGAAGCGCCTTCTTACACGTTGAGGACTCATAACTGCTTTTAAATTAAATATGCTTATTTCCTATTGTCTTGTAGACATATTTAACTTTATTTCTTTCCTAAGATTGTCTGGCAATACTATTGTAAGCTGAAATCTGAAAATTTTGGATCGTTGCAGTGGTTCATGTAGGACCTGGAGTTGTTAGCATGGCAAATGCAGGCCCAAACACCAATGGGAGTCAATTTTTTATCTGCACCGTCAAGGTAACCATTTAATAACTTCCTATTGCTGTCATCATTCAATAGGCTGGTTGATGTATCACTATTGGTACTTAAACTGCCGGAGACTCAAGTTGGAGATTGACTCTCTGACATTACCTGTACAAAAAAATCACTTTTGAGATTCTGCTTAAATGCATCCAAACTCTAATAGGTCCTCTTTCACGATCTTCTTGGGGAATAAAAATTTTGTTCTCTGGCGTTTGACTTGACACGTGCTTGATGTATTGTGTTTATGTTTGGTGAATGACAGACACCATGGCTGGATCAAAGGCATGTAGTGTTTGGGCAAGTTTTGGAAGGCATGGACATTGTTAAGTTGATTGAGTCGCAAGAGACGGACAGAGGCGATCGTCCCAGGAAGAAGGTGGTTATCAGTGAATGCGGCGAGCTTCCAGTGGTCTGAGGTGGAGTTTCGTTATTTTCTTTCCCTTAGTTTTCTAGGGTTAGACCTTTCCAACTAAGAGAGCTCTTTAATGAGGCTATATTCTCCAGTAAACCTCCCAAGCATCTTCTTTCATTTTTGTATTACTATCTGTTGTTGAGGTTAGAGAGATTGAAAAGTTCGACCCATGGTGCTTTCAAAGCATTCTATACCCGTGGATAAGAGGATGTGTTTTGGGAATAATGCCATGATAATATGCCATTTCTGGAATCAAGTTTGAGATTGTGGCGTAATAATCAGCAATGAATTGGGGATTAAAATGACAGTAACGATTGTCTTAAGAAATTGTTTTGGTTGTTTGAACTTTAGCTATGTTTAGCTGTATGTCTCATGCACTGCCTTTATCAGACTTTGGTAGCGAAGCTTGCAGCTAGAGGTGCAGATTGGGCCCGCTGGCGCGGGCACATCACATTGAGAAGCTGCCACGGCATGGATACTTAGTGGGCCAGGCTCGGCCATTGTTTTGGGGCACATGGCATGGGTATGATCGGGCACGAGCACTGCACGGGTGTATTGTTTTTGTTTATCTAATATTGTTTTTTGTTTATCTAATTGTCTGCGCCGGTGGACATTGGTTTGACTGAATACACTCTAAAGTGATTGAGCTACTCGAGGCCGACTCGTGTTTGGTTCACTAAAAACTCATTCAACTATATGGTAGAGACTCACCCAGATGGCACTGAGAACAACTGTTTGGTGTCAACTATGTCTATGGTTGGGTTGCAAACATCTTATTATTGCTGCACCTTTCAGCCAAACTACTAACTTGCTCGTATCAAGTAGCAAAATTGTTGCTATTAGTGAATCCCATAAGGTCATGTCCACCAGATTTGCAAATTTACCAAATGAATGGACTTGGCATTTCAAACAAGTCCCAACTGAATTGCCATTCGTCTCTGTGACATTTAGCTGTTTCTTACCCCATGTCAATATGTCTAGCAGATGGAAAAAGGGGCTAGAAAAGTGGGAAGGAAATGAATTAGGCTTGTCTGCAGTGGAAGTGAAATCTCGACCGTCTAAAGTGTTTCCCATTTGGACCGTCGATTGTTGAGATGGACGACCGAGATGCAAATGCAAACACCGCAAAGGCTTCTCTGTAGTCCAACTGCTGAGTAGTCGGGGTCTAGAGGAAATAATGTAATAAAAGAAGTAAATGTGGCCCATCTATTGGAGTTCGAGGTTCTAGAGATGTCATTTTTCAACAAAGCCAAATTGCCATACAAGACTTAGAAATAAATTTGACAACTGATCAGTTGAAGATGTCCCAGAAAGTAAGCCAATTATGGGCTAAATTGGTAGAACTTCATCTAGCTGTTGTTCAAAAGTAGTACTACAAAAAAGCAACTGATTTGCCTTCAATGGTACTAGCATACAATAACAAACCTTAAAATTTTGATGTACTTAAAAGAGGAAACAGAATCAACCATCAACCCAATTGGTTCTTCGCAGTTCAAACTGCAATCAAGAAACCCAAAAGGATACTGGCATGATCAGCTATTGAAAAACTGAAATTTGTATCCATAATTACTAATTGTGGTACCTGGTCTCCAGACTAGGATTGAACTATCCAACAAACAAAGGTGCAGATAAAATCCTGAAATCAATTTTTCATAGGAAGTTCCAAAGTCTAAATCCTTGCTACTTTGATCCTTCTGATTCATCGTCCTCATCATGATTATGCTGCTGCCGGTTCACCGGACTGCCACCTCGGCCGTGCAACATCTGCTGGTAAAACTGGTGGTTCAATGCTTGAGAATTATTCATGGCCCCAATATGATCACCCTCTTGAGAAAGTCCCAGCTCCAACCCAGGAAGGCTTTGGTAATTCCCACTCAAAATCGTCGAAAACCCGATTGGTCCCGAATTCATATTCGCGAATTCGAATCCATGAAACCCGAATTTCGATACCAAATTTGGACTTTCGCTCACTGAATTTGGTGCAGGAATTCCAAACCCAGGTACAGATGGCCAAAACCCAGCTGCTGTGTGTGTTGGTCTACTCAAGTTACCATTATTCAACATATTCCAATGAGTCCTGTTTTCCAAACCAATGGAAACAGGGTTCCCCTGTTCCAAAACAGAGTGCCCTAAAACTGCAAGTGATGAAGCAGGAACCGTCCCCGTGCCCGTGGCGGCGATAATCGACGGCTCGGAATGATTCAAAAGCCACTGGATTGTCTCTCCATCGGACTTGTGGCCTAGTTCCCTCGTCAATTGGAAAATCCGAGCCGCGCAAAGCGCCGGCATACGTATTCTTCTCCCCCTCCCTTCCACCTTCTTGTGCCTGTCTTTGGTTGAACTTCTCTTGGGTGCCAATTTCTTTTTACTGCTATCATCTTCTGTGTTTGTGGGGATGATTTGGAAGCTTTTGGTTTCATTTGGCCTTTTTTCTGCCATGAAAGGTGGTGGTGGGCACCTCCTTGGTGGGGAGAGGAAGGAAGAAAAATGGGACCTCTTTGATTCGATGAATGAGGATGATGTGAAAGAGCCTAGAATTTCATGTCCCTGTGGACTGTGATTATCAAGGAATATAACACCCTTTTATTCAAATTTTCAATTTAGTTGATTGTTTGTACTGTGGGAAAGAAAAAAACGAAAGGTTAGAAAAAGAGGGAAGAGAAAAGGGGAACCTTGCTGCAAGATTTTCTTTGGGCTAAACATAGGAGTAGCTCATGATTTTGCTCACTTTCTTATCCTTTTTGGCAATCCATCACTATAAATTTCAGTTTTTTTATTTAAAGTTTAGTGTGTGTTACTCAATAAATTAACCAACTGGGTCTCATTCGGCCACCTTGACCGACTCTATTTAGAGCATCTCCAACCCATCTCTTGCACAATCTTTGTTTTGGCGACTCAAAATAGTATATTACATTCAAAAGGTAGACTTAGAGAATACAACTATTCATACCGACTCCAATCTGTCATTCTCCATTTTCAGCTCTAAAACTTCTCTCCCAAAGTTTCTTCCAATTCTTTAAGTTTTTTGATAATACTATTTAAATATCTTCAATGTTAGACTCATTTTAAAGTTATTGTCGGTATCTTCTCAATAGTACCAATTTTTTTAAGAATTGGATCTATAACATTAGAGTTAAACATTTTTACAAATATTTAACAAAAGTAAGAAGGATATTGTTGGCGTTATAATTTCATATTAAAAGAAAAATAAAGGTAAAATGGTGATTTTGGAAAAAGGAGAATTGGATATGGTTTTCCATTTTGAGGGAGAAATGGAGTTTTAGTTCTCCAAACTGAAGATCTGGAGATGTTGGAGATGCTCTTAAGAGGTTAGCGTGCAAGAATCGACCAGTTCTCTTCAATTATAAGATTTTTTGTTTTTTGTTTTTCTTTTCATATTTGTAGTCGTTGAGTTAGACTTTTATAATTTTGGACCAATGTTATTTGAGTTCATTAAATAGATGATTGTCCAGTTTGGTATAACTTAAGCATAAAATTAGTATTCTTTCGCTATATCGATAGAAAAAAAGGAAAACTCAATTATGGTGTGCAAATTCTTGATATGAATAGTCCAACTTGATAGGTGCACACACTAGTCGATTTTATGTAACATCAATATGTTGCATTGTTTTTTCAAAGCAAAAGCCTTGCTTTTTTGAACAAGTCAAGCCACCACCCAAAAAGGAAAAATCAAAAGGAAGGGGGGAAAAGAAAAAGAAAGTACTGTAGTGAATATTTCAATGAAAACCATATTTAGGAGACTTTTCATAGTTTAAGTCTATGAAAAGTAATGAATATCTCAAATTTATCTTTTTGGGTTGACACATATATATTGAGGTTCCGTTTGTTTCGATGTAAAATGTTTTTTCAGAAAACAAACTTCAAACTTTTATTTTCTGGTATTTGGTTGGCACTTGAAAATATTTTTAGAAATCAACAAAATAGTGTAGAGAGAGAGGGGAGGCTTAAACGGTGGAGAGATCTGAGATTATTGGAATTGAACGTGGGTCAGGACTGACGATTGAGGAAACTGAGTAGTGAGAATTGCAGTAGAATGCAACGGGTTCACTTCGGAAAATAACTTACAGAAGATTTAAGGGTAAGTCATTTTCATCCAATTGATGGAAAATGTTTCACATGTAAAAAAATTTCCTCATTTTTTACAAAACCAAACACCAAAAAATAGGTAAAATATTTTATCGGAAAATATTTTATGTCCAAACAAACGGAACCTGAGTGTTTCCAGGATTGGAGTGGTTAGAACTTGAAGGAATTCCTTTTTATAATTTTCAAATTTAAGCCTCTCCAAGTCAAATTTGAGAAACCTAGATGGAATTGGCACTATTTTTTTTAGGTAGAAGAAAAAAAACTAAAGCAAAGACAAGGTATAAAACCAAAATACAAAAAGCAAAGTCGCAAAAACTTATCTAGCCCAATTGAAACTTATCTCTTGGATTAGCCCAATTGAAAAGTATAAAGTATATATGACCAGATGTCCGAGTCAGCTTGTGAGCACCGGTTTGAAATGTTTGGCCTTCGTAGAATTTGAATTTGAACTTGCTTATTTAGAAGTTTCATGTTAGTATTATTGTAAGTGGGACCCTAGACAGAAGAGTTTCTCATCACAATTCAGGTTCATGGGTCAAGTAGAGTGTGTCCATGTTCTTTTCAAAATGGGCAGGCAATCAACCAACATGGGCACTTATATGGGTATCCCATCTTCTTCATAACCAAAGTTGGTTGTCTATTTCATTAAATATTACTATGTGGATTGAGAGAGAAAGCTGTGCAGCTGTATTCTACAATGACAAACTTGTCAATGTCTAGTGTAGGTATGATACTCCGTCAATTCCGTCGGGAAATATTGCTCGTCACACCATATTATCATCTGTAGGAAATCCCACCGCATCTATGCGGAGACCAAAGTTAAGGTCCCACCATATGTGAGTGGAGTCAGGATTTTATTGTGAGCAATTGAACTGATGAATGTACTCCTCGACTAATTTCGGAACCCTGAAGTTAACGATCGGAAAAATCCCCTAGTGGCCCGAAGATTTGAAATGTTTGAACTCCATGAGTTTTGAACATATGCGACCTCATAGAAGTTAAGCACTTATTAGCTTTTCCAAGCCCAGTTGACCGGACCCTTGGGGTTCCCATAACAAATTAGATTCTCAATTTGAGTTTTGCTTTGGTCGGTAGCCTTATTTGCTATAAATGCTTTTTGACAATGAATGTGAAAAAGAGTTGATTTCCTGGTGCATTCACACGAATGTGGATAAACTATTCGTTTGCCCTTCAATGGGAAAAAATAAAAAATAAAAATCATTAGTTCGAGAGAGAGAGAGAGAGAGAGTTGCTTAGTATAATTTACGACGTAAAGTTGATCACGAACCACATGCTTAATCATGGAATGTTGAAGAATGCTCAATCAGTAGCAAAAAGATTTAGACTTAACGCGAATCCTTCAGCTAGTCGAGTTCATGGGGATAGTAACGCTTTGCAACGTCCTCTAGTCGACTTCTGTTGATTCAACCGTGATGGTGATTTTGTTCCATCGAGTGGACATGCCGACGTCCTAGCTCGAGATTCAGTTGATTTGCTTATGGTTTCATTACAGTATTTCAGTGATCTAGATTCAGCCATAACAAAAAGGTAAATGATATTGGCACTCCAAAAATTGATGCAGGCACTCCAAAACCAGTGTAATTCTAAAGTCACTTTCTTTTATTTTTTGGAGTGCCTGCATCAATTTTTGGAGTGCCAATATCATTTCCCAACAAAAAATGCGAAATTATGTATTCGTTTTCCTCTTCTTTTTCTGTTTTGCATGCGAAGGCGGAGTTGTTTCTGCTGATACCTAACTAGAACTCTTAGTTTCATCTTTTGCAATCTCATTGTTGAAGAAGATGCTTTATGTTGCTAGTGTGACATATTTTGTCACGATCGGGAGAGGCCGGAGGCAGAGCCGCGGAGGCAGAGGCGGGCTGGGCGGACGGCCGGACCTCCTAGTTTCAAAGATTACAAAGTATCTTATGTGATTTTCAATGTTTATTTAGAAAATACTAGCACTTTGGCTGCTATTAATTCTTAAAAGTATTTATCTTACCCGTCGAATATTGAATAATCTTACCTTAACCACTCAAGCTCTTAATAAATTTGTTTATAGAACAACCGTTCGTGCAAATTTTGCATTCGGCACTCGTCGTCATTGTCTTTCCCCGCTTACTTGGATACTCGTAATTGGTCCTCTGTTTCACGATAATCGTTTTGAGAAAATAAAAAAGGAGTGAATTAAATATATTGCTATGTAACGCATAGCATTTCTTATCCATTTCTTACCAAGTTATGCACCAGCTATACACACAACTTCGGATATTTTTTTACTTGGCTTTACAAGAAATGCAACAGAGACATCTTTCTTCTGTTTTAATTTTAGTTTGCTTTCTTGAAGAGAAAAGAAAACGACACCAATTTAACCCCCAACGGGTTTAGCCAGGTGGACGTGAGAAAGCAAATACGTGCTTGTCCTCTATGACGTCTGTTCGAATTCAGCGAAGGCCAAACATTCCAATGTTGTCCTTAAAGGGTTTGGCCAGGTGGGCATGAGAAAGCAAACACGTACGTGCTTGTCCTCTATGACGTCGCATGTTCGGATCCCACGAAGACCAAACATTCCAAACCTTGGGGCCACCGGAAGGTTTACCCGATTATTAACTTTAGGATCCCGGAATTAGTCGATGTGCGAGCAAGCTGGCTTGACATCCAGTTATCATAAAAAATGACAACAATTGGTAGGTGTGAAATGTACTTATAGAAGAGGCCAAGTTTGTGAGATAATGTTGCCCACCTTGGAGACAAATGGGAAACTTTTGAAAGCTACTTGTTGACATATCACCCCAATCACTTAAATTCAAAGATTGTGACAAAGAAAAATCTTTCTTTTACCTGGGTAATTTTGAGAATCTCTCTAAAAAGCAACATGTATCAATCATTGTTTGTTGTCGTTCTTCTCGTCCCTAGCCTTGTTTTTTATTTATTATTATTATTATTTTGAACCTCAGTCCTGAATTCTTTCTCCTTTTACTCTCTTCAATATGGAATCTTGAACACCATTTGGTCCAAGCTTATGAAATTGCAAGTCACACATTATTGAATTGTTGAGCTTATTAAATTGTCATTGACTTGTCGTCCCACATTAGACGTGACTAGCTAAGCATATTAAATTGTCATTAACTTGCCATCCTACATTAGACAGTACCTGCTCACAGTCATTGTTAAATTGCTGAGCTTATTAAATTGTCATTGTCGAGTGCACTACTGTTATTGAATCTGTTATCTAGAATTTTTTGCAAACACTCCAAGGTAATTCTTAAAAGCAGAATCTCAAAATATGCACAATTTTTTTTTGGTAAACATGAACTTAATGCTTGTTTGAGTCACAACAATAAGATTTCCTAAGATTGGCATATCCTTTGTTTGAGTCACAACAATGAGATTTCCCTGTATTGAGATCCAGATAATGAAGGCTTTTTTCTTGAAAACAAAAAAAAAAATGGATATCGTACTCCCATTGCATGAATATGTTTGGCAAAGAGAAGCTTCGATAAATTTGTACAAGTTCTTCCCATCAATTAACCAAATATACAGAACCAGTGGAAGAGTTTTCACTGGTTTTAGAATCCCATACCGAACTGAGCTGAGCTAACAGATTAGGAGGTCCGTACGAAACAAAAACGATGCCGTCGTGTTCTGGAAGAAGAAATAAAACCGGGTTTTGTTCAAGGCCAAGACGGGTTGGCCGGAATACAAGTTAATCCGCAAAAGATCTTTCTATTATGATATGAGGAAGAATTAATTCCCGATCTATATGAAAATCTAGTTCCCCCGAGGCCCATTGTTTGCCATGATTCCATGTTAGATAGATCCGAGTAAACAGGTTCTGATTATTAGTCGTTTGGATTTCCTCGGCAAAATCCTCGTATCTTTCAGCAAGGCTATCTACTCGTAGGTTCCATCAGGCATATATGCTATTGTTGTCAAAACATGATAGAAGTGATTCTAACCAACTGGACCCAAGTATTATCTTGGACTGTAACTAGTGAGAGGAGAGGAGGTTTTCAAATAAAGGTCGCTACGTATCTTATCGGCCGTTACGTAACGAGATTTCAGACCTTTAATACTGTTATTTATGACCGTATAATCGATACGGTTACATTTCCCGATACCGCGATTTAAAACCCTGGAGGAGAGTGCTCCCATTGTACCTCACTGTAATTAGCTATTCTCAAACCCCCAATGCTATAATCTCTAGCCATGGCTGCGGTTTTCCTCTGATTCAGCCCAAAAGTCACATGACCCATCCTGGCTGAGCACAAATACAACCCACACCCTTACTAAGAGTTCAGAAAAACAATTGGCCTTTTACTGGCGAGAGAATCGGGGGTAAAAAACCCCGAAAACAACAACCGGAAATGTCGGATATTCATACGGAAAAATGACTTTCTTTCAATGTCTTAAATATGAATAGACGGATTGCCGGGCTTTTTAGCCTCTTATAAGCAGTCAAACTGGTTTGCGGGCGTTTAGTCTTCCATAAAAAATTTCCTAAAAACTAGGGAGAGACCACTGATAAACTATCAAAAATACTAGTTCCTAATGACAAACTAGTATTATCTTCTACAAATCTGACATAACAAAGAAACACTACCCGGGACATTGTATGAATGAACCAGCACTCACAAATCGTGAAGACTGCAGATTTCCTTTACGGATTCTGATGGCCAATAAACCGGAGCATTTCGAAGTTATTGCTCTAAACCAAGATCACCCCATCGGACTTTGTATCTGGCTGCAAGATAGTGAGCCCCGACAGGACCACGACTCCCGTAAGGATAATACTCTGGAATAATCTTCTTCTCTTCTAGTTCTTTCAGTACCGGCGTGAAGAGCGACCAAGCAGCGTCAAGCTCATCACTCCGAATAAACAGTCTTCTCTCCCCTTCAATAGCATCAAGAAGTAGTCTCTCATACGCATCCGGAATCTCCTTTGAGTACCTAGAAACCACAAAACACCGGGAAACCATCCATGAGAGAAGTGTTTCCAGATTTCCAAAACCACGTTTTCTTGGTACACGCCCAATTTCGTCATACAAGATTATGCCCGCACAAAAAAAATTGTCTGAAGCTGTGTTTCTAGGAAGTTAGAAATTTTGATTCACTAGTTCGAGTAGGAAATTATAACTCCAAGTTTGAAAAGAATGTTGGTCTATTGGAAAAGCTACAGATAGAATTTTCATTTGATTCACCCGAACTTTAAATTATGTCAAAACCAAATTTAAATCACTTTTCATAGACCATATGTAGCTGGTACATTACGAAGGACAATAGTAAGCATGGTTTCCAAACCAAATGGTGCTACCATATGACGGAGAACAGAAAATTTTAACCGGTCACAGCTATTGTGATTATCTAATGCAATTCAAGATACATTCTCGATTTCATTTGCAAAACCACATGCCAATAACTCAGGTGCCGCATGAGTTCAAATTTATCACTATACAATTCCAGTTAAGGGTGATTATCAGAAACAAAACAAAAAACTTGAGTTATACAGGTATGCAACATGCCAACATATAGACAAAATTTCAAGCAATATATGTTTCCCCTCTTAAGACGATGATGCTAGAATGTTGTAAAGACAAGTGAAGAGTAACAAACCTATCAAGGACTACAAAAAAGTGATAAGAACAAGGACCTTCTAAGTTTGATAAGCATGCACAAAAGTTAGATTGACATTGGCTACAGCAACGCTCAATATAACAACTGCACCATAAGGGCATGCCTCAATATTCTACCAGAAGTCTTAGTTATTACCTTGCTGCATAGAGAAGATTGAGATTACTGCGGTCCAATCTCATACCCAAACCAGGGACCTTATTATTGATCTTTAAGTAGATAGCTTCATCTGGTTGAACACGGATAACTAGCTCATTTGTTGCTTGATCAAGATCTGTCCCAAAACTCCGGTTATACAAATTACCAGGCACATGCCTAAACTGAACTCTTATCTCAGCTCTGAAGAGAAAAATGTGACATTACGTAATCATATATCAAAAAATGGACGAAGATGATATCAGTGCAAGCTGCGCAATTTAAGGTCTTTTCATAGTTTGACAAACCTCTTGTTATGTAAAGCCTTCCCAGCTTTCATTAGAAAAGGCACCCCGTCCCATCTTGCATTATCAATAAAAAGGGCAGCTGCGGCAAATGTTGGAGTGAGGCTGTTTTGGGGTACAGTCTTGTCATCAGTATAGCCTGGGTAAACTACACCTCCTCTTGTGTGGCTCTTATACTGTCCCATGACCACATCTTCAAGTTGTATTGGCCTCATTGAACGTAGAACTTTAACCTAATACCCATCAGACCACTTTAGCGAACAACAAAAAAGACATGATAGATATTCCCTAGTGATCGCGAAGGGAAATAGGAAAACCTTTTCATTTCTGATGTCTTCTGCATCCAAACTAACAGGGGTTTCCATGGCAAAAAGAGCCAGTATCTGAAGAAGATGATTTTGCATTATGTCTCTTATTATCCCGTAATTGTCAAAATATCTGTAACAAACCATAAAAGAAACGAAAATTAGGTTTTAGAATAGATTGTGCCTGATTAAACATCTGTTTGAGAAATAAATATACCCTCCTCGCCCTTCAGTGCCAAAATCTTCAGAGAAAATCAACTGTACACTCCTAATGTACTGTCTATTCCATAAGGGTTCAAAAATGAGGTTGGAAAACCGAAGTACAGATAAATTCTCCACTAGCTCCTTCCCCAAATAGTGATCTATCCTGTTAAAAAAATTCCCCACGATTAGATTTTAGCTCATTACTTTCTCATAAGAACCAACGCCAGCTAAAAGACTTTGCCTGAAAATTTGATCCTCCCCTAAGTACTGCTTGAGGGATTTTGTCAAAGCAGCTGAGGATTCAGAATCACGACCAAAGGGCTTCTCTACAATGACTCTCGTCCAGCCATTAGTCGACGACGAAGAGAGGCTTGCGCATTTTACAGCATCTACAAATATATTTGGTGGGATTGATAAATAAAAAAGGCGATTAGAAACCCTCCCACCCTGCACAGAAGTTCGTTGTAATCAATCTAGATGAATATAAGAATCATTTGCAGGAAAATAGATTATTTACGACATACTAGATAAGTAAATCAAGAAGTTTATCCCAATGAGCCTGTCGTGAGTCTTGACCTTTAAAAGGACGCAAAGCACTAAACAATTCCAGGTGGCATACCAAAAACCATTTTGATAAACAAAAAACAGGTTACAAGTTCAAACCAGCAAAATTAAACAAAACTCGAAGAAAGTTTCCAGAAAACAGACAAAAAGGGTAAATGTTACTCTCCATCTTCAAAGTTGAAGACAAGACAAAATAACAGCACTTCCTATTTCTCATTCCGATTATCGGTTTTTAGATATCTAAGAAAATAACAACTTGAAGGCTCAAAGGCTGTCATAAATATCAACTCTATTTCCGCTGAGATAGTTTGCTTTTTGATAAGTTTTACACGAGATTCTTGCATGCACGTACTCTATGTAGCACGGGCACGCGACATGACATGGACACGACACCGACACGTGAACTCGGAAAAAATGGTGGACACAACACGTTTTGAAGACTATATGTGCATAGTTCATATAAATAAAATTTCAAAAAAATAAGGCTCTATTTTCTGAATATGTAACACCATACATACTCTTAACCATATTTATCATTACAAATCATTGACAAAATTATTTCAACAAAAAGCTTCATACCATTCGTCACCAAAAAATAAGACTTCCCTAAGTTCTAATTAGACTATTCTACTTCGTTTAACACCTCCAACTTGATTTGCGAGTGTCCCAAGAGTGTCCGTAGCAATTTTTGGAGTGTCCCCGGAGTGTCCAAATAATTAACGTTGCGAAAAAATAGGACACTTTGAATTTAAGTGTCGGACAAATGTCTGGAGAGTGTCGGTGTGTAACAATTGTCCGAAGCCACTACGTCACCTCCGACCAAGTGTCCGTGCTACATAGCCCATACTAAACCAATCCAAAGTATACTCATGGAAGCAAAAAGATTTAGGAAATAGGTACAATGCATAGTCAAACCAAAGTACATCTTTTTGGAGTGTCCAAATAATTAACGTTGCGAAAAAATAGGACACTTTGAATTTAAGTGTAGGACAAATGTCTGGAGAGTGTCGGCGTCTAACAATTGTCCAACGCCGCTACGTCACCTCCGACCAAGTGTCCGTGCTACATAGCCCATACTAAACCAATCCAAAGTATACTCATGGAAGCAAAAAGATTTAGGAAATAGGTACAATGCATAGTCAAACCAAAGTACATCTTGTCTGTGTTCAAATAGGTTTTAGAGGTCAAAAGATATCACTCCCTAATTGTGCTACAAGTTTTGATTGCTGTGGGAGATCTCTAGAGTGAATTAGCATACTGTTACATTGTCAAAGCAATGCATAGTCTAGAGGCTTTTCACAAAGCTTCAAAGCTCTTGACTGCATTATTGTGGTGCAATTGTAACCACAGTTGGAGTAGTAATCTCTTTGTCAGACTTCGGGTTTCTTTTTCATATTCTATTCCTGCAATTTTAACCCCTTAAAGCCTCAACCACAACTGGCCAGCTTTTATGTCACTCCTTTAAGCCCTGCTATACTAGCTTACTTCATTCTTCATTAAACCTAACCATATTACTTCAAAAGAAGTAAAGCACAATCTAGCTAATGTTCACAGCCCTCAGAAACAGCGCCTCAACCAATTATCTCCGTTCCTTCCTTACCTTTGACACCACATGTGACATTAGACTTGTAACAACATTTTGAAGCTGCTCAGCCAACAAAAGCTACATATATTTTACCTTGAAATAGCTCTTACCCTATACAAAGTTTCCACTCGCTACTGTACCCATGTCTTCCCCATAATCGTCTTTCTTTGCATACTTTGACCATATGCTTTTTCTCTCTAACAAGCATCTACTAGAATGTTATGTGATGGATCTTCAAAAAATCAACCAAAGACATCGGGACACCAACCTGAATGTTCAAATGAAAATGATAATTCTGGTGTCTTAAAAGTCTAGGTAGAAATGCTGACCAGCTATGCCAGCTCCAAATATCATATGTTTAAACCTGAAAGAAGTATTTTATCACCCAATCTCCTGGGCGAAAAAACTGATTTGATGCATAGCTCATGATGGTGTTGCTGCTCAACAAGACTGCTAGTATAGGTTACCCATCAACGGGTCACCCTTCTCTATATTTCCCATAATTCAACTTATCTCCCAACCAAAAAGAAACTAATTGAATGTCAGATCCACATCAACAAATGAATTGATCAATGTACTAGGAATTGAATTTAGACTCTCTTGCCATAAGCCCCTAACGTGCAGTGGACATCCCATCAAGCCAGAAATATAGACCATAAAACTGAAGATATGGTGAATGCACATGCTAATAGTCTAATACAATTCTTCCCAAACTCGAAATGTAACAACATTTATAAACGTTCTCAGCAAGATTCATTAACATTTAATAAATAGAACCATCAAAAAAGTACACATCTAATTATCTAAAGCATTTTCACATAATGTAATCATTTACCATTCCAAGTTAGCTTAAATTGAAGGGTGATGCGGTCCATACAAATAGGTCACGGGTATTTGGTAATTTTATATGGTTGGAAGTTATGGCCTTATGGATTGGATGGTTCTAAGGCCCAAGCCTTAATTTGGCACATGTTGGATGACATAGAGCCAACTTGGGATATTGGCTAGACATGGGCTGGATTCTTAACTTGGCACATGTTGGTTCTAGTCAAGTCAAAATGTCTATTTAATTTCTAGTCAAAGTCTGTAGAGTCAATTAGTTGATCAAAGAGTCATTTGGTTTTTCCATTTCATTAATGTTAAATGTAGTCAAAGAGTCAATTAGTTTATCCAAGAGTCATTTGGTTTTTCCATGTCATTAATTCAGTCAAAGAGTCTATGTTCAATGTGTCTTTGAGAGTCTAAAGTTGGTTGAAGTTTATTTATTTTGGGAAGTTCTAGAGTCAAGTTGAAATTGGTATAAATAAGATTGTAAGTCTTATGAAAAGGATGATGAGTGATAATAAAAATTGAGTAGCTTTCAAGCTCTTATATTGTGTGATGCAATCTTTTATTTGGTGTGATACTAAAGAGCCCCTAGGTGTGATGCATTGGGTTTTCTAGGTGTGATGTCTAGACCTATCTTCCTAAAACTTCTTCACTTTCCACTGTTCGCGTACACGGTTCACAAGTCCCAAAACATTCACTTTTCTTTGTGTTTGAGCATCCTTAATCCTATTCGAAATCTGTCCTACATCAAAGGGTTGGGGTCCTTGTGGATAACTTGATACACCCCACCCCAGCTTAAAAAGTTTAAACCAACCAAACCTTACCTCATGCTCCTTCAGTTTCTTGTCAAGCTCTGCAAAATGATCCTCAGAATCGTATTGACCAGAATGGTAGAAACATCTTTTAAGGAATTGGTCCATCTTTTCACCACAGTTCTCCCTGGAAAACCAAATGAAACTTCATAATTGGCTCCCAGAAAGCAGTTGAATTTACAAGTTAAACGCATTACACCAAGTAATCCTATGACAATATTTATCCGGAAAAGAAAATCCCACAATGGGAACATGAATCAAATTGAGAATACCAGACAAATTCAGGCAACATGCTCTTTTCATCTACCAATCAAACATCAAATAATCGAGAAAATGTAGAGTTGGTTTCACCTCTGATCAATCCGGCAAGTAAGGGTCCTGCTAACCATGTTTCTGAGCTCAGCATCAGTCATCTTACTCCGGGCATAACCAAAGATGGTGAAGTGCTGCAACCAAAAAAATTCCCTGGTTTTACAAAAGTGCATTCTAGCATATAAAGGCCAACAATTCTTAAGCTGGCCCAAGTTGGCATATACAAAGTTGCAAGAAGAAAGGAGAAACAATGTAGATGCATACAAACCTCAGGGAGGCAACCCTCATAATAAAGTGCAAAAAGTGCAGGAAATATCTTCTTTTTCGCAAGGTCCCCCGAGGCTCCAACTACAGTAATACTGACAGTGGAGTCATCTTTATTAATACCAAAACCAGCAGCTTCTTCACATTCTTCAGAAGGTGTAACTGACAACAATCCTTTTTTCATATTCTCATCTTCCGACAACAATCCATTTTTAATTTTCTTCGGAGGACTTTTATCGTCAATTGGGGCTAGTGTTGCGGATACTGCACCTATAAAAAAATACCCATTTACGAAACAATAACAATTAACAAATGTAAATCCCGCAAAATATAAACCAGGGAATCAACAAATGAAGCTATGGTCTTGAGCTCCGCATACAATCAGGCAAAGGAAGAAAAACTACATATAACTGACCAACTAAGCTCACGTTTTTCAGTATCATCCATTTGGTTCTGGATAAAGTTGAGGAGACAAAAGGACGATAGGTTCCACATACTGTCTCATTGTTGCTTTAGTTAGTTATAAATGCTACTCCACCAAAATATTTGGATTTTTCTCAGTTGTGAGAAAAAAAGGTTGTACTTTTATGCTTCTAAGTTCTAAGTGATGTTAATCAAAGATTTAAGTAGCAAAATTCGTCTCTTGCAGTTTCTTGGCAATAGAAAGAACCAAAGAAATAAGAATAGAGGCTCTGTTTGGATAGATGTACACTAAAAGAAGGTACTTGACATCATTAATCACTTAGAGCAGTTAAAAGGCCTTGGCCCAACGGCATCATGGTGTGCAGTGTGCACTTTCGTGCTAGGAGTAAGGAGGTCAAAAGTTCAACTCCTCTAAAATGTTAATCTAACTATTCTAACAATACTAACTTTTGCCAGCAAAAGTTACAAAAAAATTAATCAGAGCAACTCATTTACATTTTGCTAGTTTACCTATCGATTAGTAAATTTGGATTAGAGGCCAACTGGCCTTTGGCCCAACGGCATCAGGAGTGCACTTAGGTGCCAGGGGAAAAGGAGGTCAGGAGTACAGCTCCTCCTCTTCTAAGGTGCTAATCTAACTATTCTAACAATACTGACTTCCACCTATAAAAACAAAAAAAAGTACATTGAGTTTAGGGCTTTATCTTTGATAACTTAAAATCACCATGTGATAGGAGTGATTTGAAATCCATCATGTCCATCACAAGTCATCTATAACTCTTGTTTTGTCTCTCATTGCAACATGAAATTCCCGCACTTGAAAGCCTAAATCTTAATGGAAAAAGGCCTACAAATTATCACTCTTTTAGCTAGATAGAAGTATACCCACCAAGAAAAATTAGCAGACTCAACAAAACATCACCCACCAACAGACAAACAGAAAATTCGATTGCCAATTCATCTATCATCAATTCATTGTCCAAAATAAAAGTAAAAGATGAATTCCAAAAAAAGGAAAAAAGAAATTAAGAACAAGTCTAACACAAAAGGCAGAATTAGCTAACCATCTTGCATGCAGACCACATTGGGCTTTGATTTCCGGTTCGATTGAACCGAAACTTTACTGGGTACGAAGCTTTTTGGAGAACTCGAAGAAACGGCTACTGGGTGATGCCCATAATTGGAAGAAGAACAATATGAACGGCAATGCGTGGATGAAGAAAGGGTCGACATATCTTTCTCTCTCCACTTTTTCTGCTTTCCCAACAGACTCTCTCTCTCTCTCTCTCTCTCTAAAAAGTGGGGTTTTCTGTGGAGGTTTTTTACAGAGAAGTTCTGAGAGAGAAAGATGGGTCAAAGAGAACTACGGATAGATCGAGGAGTTGGAGTTAGACCATCGAAATCTCCGAAAGGTTCTGAGATTTTCTCTGCTGTTGTTTTATATAGAAAACTCACGGCAACTCCACGAGGGTGACGTGTTAGGAGTACGAAATTAGGTTAATAACTCAGTACTAGATGATTGGAAAATTATTATCACATGTGCGGTGTTTCAGAAAATTATTATCACATGTGCGGTGTTTTAGAAAATTATTATCACGTGTGCAGTGTTTCAGAGATTGTCTCCACCACACATTTGTGTGACATATACATTGAAATATATAAACAATTGAAAATTACACGTAAAACCGTATATGACTAAGAATTTGGGACGGAGGGTGTAGATGATTGGAAAATTATTAATTTCTCCTGGAGTATCATGTGCGGTGTTTCAGAGATTGCCTCCACCACACATTTGTGTGACTCTACCAACAAGTGCTTGTACCGCACAAAATTGAATGCTATTGAAAAGACACATGGAGCCGTGTGACGGTGCTCCAAGAGCACGGAATAATCAATGCAGTGGGAAGTAAAGTCAAACAAAGATGGCTTTGTTTAGTTTAGATTTTGAGATAGATTTTTTAGATAATGAGTGAAGATAGATGAATAGAAATATGAAAGTAACAATTGAAGATACAATTTATGGATGACAGTACGCAGAGCAAGGGATTAGTTTTAGAGATCCAAAGTGAACAGTCATATTTTCTTGTAGACAATAATAATTTGGTAGGTAAATTAATTGCACTTGCCACTATTTTGTTTTCCTATATGAAAGAAGATATTTTCCAATAGACCGCAGATGTATTTAAATTTAATTTCCATTAAATTTTAATGAATTTATATGAGGCTATTAAAATGATTAAATTTAGGTATAAATCATAATTATACCCCATATACTACTAAATCAAAAGTTCTAATTTGAAACATTTACCTCAGAAATTTTTATTTTTGAATAGTTGAAAGTACAAAAAGAATGTTTT
The DNA here is from genome assembly GCA_018127125.1 of Rhododendron griersonianum. NCBI lineage: Eukaryota > Viridiplantae > Streptophyta > Magnoliopsida > Ericales > Ericaceae > Rhododendron > Rhododendron griersonianum. Next base: position 2,897,630 of record CM030799.1, read on the forward strand.
GTTCATCTAAGGCTCCGTTTGTTTTGACGTAAAATATTTTTGCAGAAAACATTTTACCCATTCTCCTTTGTTTGGTTAGATAAATGACACGTAAAACATTATTGGGTGTAAAATGATTTCCATTGTAAGGCGTAAAATGACTTACGCTTGTGATGGCTGTAAATCATTTTACGATACTAGATTGAGATGCCCGCTTCACCCATTGCTGACCATTGAGTGCACGAATGGCCACCAGGCATCAACTGAGACTTTTGCATGATTCTATTTGTGGAAGTCTACAAACCACCTCTCTCTTGTGGAAGTCTACAAACCACCTCTACCTCTCTCTCTCTCTCTCTCTCTCTCTCTCTCTCTCTCTCTCTCTCTCTCTCTCTCTCTCTCTCTCTCTCCAATGAACTGAATTTGTATCCTCTCTCTCTATATGCCCATGACACCCAAGCATCTCTCTCCTTGTATATATGAACATGTAGACAACCCCAAAGCCCCTGCCGCGTGAGAAACGTTTTTATCATAGCATATTATTTTTTCTATTCATGTACCAAACAGCCACAAATAAATGTTCAACTATCATTTTACTCGTAAATGATTTTGCAATAAAAATATTTTTCAATGTAAAATATTTTACGTCAAAACAAACGGAACCTAAAAGTCAAATGAATAAACATTTGGAGATATTTAAATATCTAAAATTGGACAAATAAATTAAGGTGCGGAATAAAACTGGGTATTTTGACTCATATAAGCCTCCCACCCAAAAAATAATAATAATAAGACTAGCCATTCTCAGTTAGAAGCAATGAGGTAACGATATGTTTTTTTCGACAGTCAAAGGTGTTTAGGTCAACTTATGGGAATCTCAATTAATCGAGTGGGAAGTAAACGCACCAACCAACCAACCAACCAACCAGATTAGCCATTAGGGGCTGAAATGATACTAGTAATTTCTATCACAGAGGATCTGATATTCTGATCAGTCTTTTTCACGATGGTGACAGGCCAAACTATTGATTATTGGCAGCTTGTTGTGTTAGGTTGCGTAGGAAAATTTATTCAGTGTTCTAGGAATGCACGAATTTCGGGTCAAGATTCGAACCCGCTTTGTGATAGTAAAATCGTGTAAATTAGATGTGGTGTGAGACAGCGAGAGAGACTTTTTAATATTTTTTTTTACTATTAATGTTTTGGTGGGACGATAAAAATCTAACAACAGCAAGTCCTTCCGCCATCCCAAGCGGGATACAAAGTGTCTCTCGCAATCGGGCCTTGCCCAGCAGCATACCTTCGTTAGGTTCCTATAGCTTCGCAGCTTATTCCTTGTTATTTTAACAGAGTAGTAGGAATTACTGAAAAACAGTAGCAAAACAAAAATAATAGCAGTAAAGATAGAATTCTTAATCAGAAAAAAAAATAGGGATTAGAAAAGCCTGTGGATCGAGGCACGTATGGTGGCGCCCTCCTAAGAGAAGATACATCCCCTTCTGCACTGGGTTGATTGACGCTCTACTTCCAAGATTCAACGATCCTCCGAGAAGGCTTTGTGTCCAACTAAAGCTTACTCACGAACCCATAATTGCCCGTATGCTCAAAAATATAGGAGTAGCTTCAGAGTAATATGCAAACTGGAAAACAGAGTGAATATGGTTTTGTTTTGTTGCTATAGAAGTGTAATAAGAGTACTTTTTCTTCTCTGTGTGTTTTGAAGGAGACGACATGATCCAATATATAGGGTCCAATAGAAGACATATATATATATATACTAGTGCTAGCCCGTGCCTACGGCACTACGCATCCCGGTTGGAAGGGGATGACAGTTGTGTGATTTAGATGAAAATCATGGGCACTTAACCGGGAAGTAGGAGGATGCATTACAGCCTTTGGATCAAATGAATCTAAGTCGTTCCAACAACTTGTCCCCACACCTTTCTTTTTATAATAGAGATATCATAAAGAAGGAATGGTGTGGTGGACTGCCACACGCAATGGCAGATGGTGAGTAAATGAATAAGGGATGGAGCTCTCTGCCAAGCAACGGCATCCCAATGACAATGGAGTAAATGTGTGCATAGTAATTACGGTGAATTGGGCTAGGGTCCGTTTTGAAGGTGTTTTTAGGTGTTTAGTCCAGCCCAATGTGTAATAGTGGTGAAGGTACATTCCTGTAACATTTATGAGGTCTACAGTCCGTTTATAGACGAAAATGCCCCTGACTGCCGTGTACTATATAATGTGTTAGTTTTGAACTTTAGTCCAGTCTGTTTCGCTGGTGCTTTGGATAACGACCTTGCAATGGATCTCGACGACGATCACGAGTCACGACCTTGCTTCTGGTGCGTCTCTCTCTCTCTCTCTCTCTCTCTCTCTCTCTCTCTCTCTCTCTTCCCGCGATCATAGCTCAGTTCTGTATCACGATCACTGTCACGATCTCGATTCTGTATCGTGATCACGATCTCGATTCCCTTTGTGACGATCTCTCACGATCACGATCTCTGTCTTCCGAGTTTTTTCTGATCGCAATCTCTGTCTTCCAGTCTGTTTCGCTGGTGCTTTGGATAACGATCTCCCTTCTGGATCTCAACGACGATCACGAGCTCGCTGGTGCTTCTCTCTCTCTTCCCGCGATCACAGCTCAGTTCTGTATCACGATCACTATCTCTGTCTTCTGAGTTTTTTCTGATCGCAATCTCTGTCTTCGGAGTTTTTTCTTTCTCGCTGTGTTCTTCTCTGTCGCAGTAATTGATTTTTGCTGTGTTCTTCTATTTTTGTGTTTATAGAGTTTATTTGCTGAGATAGCGTTATCTATTGCTTTATTCTGGTAGATACTGAGAATGTTTTTTGTTGAGATAACATTATCTATTGCTTTATTCTGGTAGATACAGAAATTATTGTTGCTGAGATATGTGTATCACTGTGAACTGCATTTGCTGAGATACTGTTATCCCTTTCTATTTTTGTTTATTTGCTGAGATAGCATTATCTATTTCTTAGTTCTGGTAGATACTGAGACTGTTTTTGTTGAGATAACATTATCTATTGCTTTGTTCTCGTAGATAGACTTCTTCTTTTTTGAGATATGTGTATCTAATTTGTTTATTCTGATATAATGTTATCTGTTTTGCAGACTGAACTGTTTTTTGAAGTTGAAATGGATTCTTCTATTCTTCTATTGTGCAAATATGGATCCTATAGTTTTGTTGTTAAGGTGATAGAAGGTTATCAGTTTGAGGATCTTATTGGAAGTATTTCTAACAAGTGGAATGGTTTGGTATCAATGAGGTTATTGTATTCTGTTTGTGATCATCTTAATATACTCCTTGAGAATGATGATGATTTTCGTAATATGATGGATTTAGCTGCTGCATATGGTGCTCGTTGTGTTGAGGTATCTGTTGAAGACGGTAATTGTAGAGTTAGTAGCCGTTTTGAAATCGGTGAAAGTAGTCGTAGCAATGGAAATGGTGGAGTAACTAGTAGTTCGCATTCTGAAATTGTTGAGGATCCTCTTGAAAAGTTTTGTCCTCATCATGAGACAAAAAGACTTTCTGCTGATTGGGCATATTTGATTAGTCATGTTGGTCAAGAATTTAGAGGTGGTGTTAAGGATTTTAGGTTATCTTTGTGTAAGTATGCAATTGAAGTTGGATTTAGGTTTAAGTATTTGAAGAATGATCAATCAAGAGTGACAGCTGAGTGTGCTTTTAAGGCAAATGGGTGTAAATGGTTTGTTCATGCAATTCTAGACAAATCAAATCGTTTTTTTTGCATTAAGGAGAGCTTGAAAAAGAACACAGATGTGGTGCTACAATTTGTAATTCAAAAAATTCTCGGATGTCTTCAAAGCTTGTTGCGGAAGAAGTTCTTGATGAAGTTCGTTCAAAGGCGTCGTATAAGCCTATAGATGCTGTTAGATTCTTCAAGCAACGATACGGTACTACAATCGGATATCACCATGCGTGGTTAGGTGTTGAGATGGCCAACAATGATACTCAAGGTGATTATGCATTGTCATTTAACAAACTTCGATCGTATGCAGAGGTAGCGAAGGAGAAAAATCCTGGTAGTGTTATGGACGTTGAATGCTGTGAAGATAATCGGTTTCGAAGGTTATTTGTGGCATTTGATGCATGCATCAAAGGATTCAACTATTGTCGGCCTTTTTTGTGTCTTGATGGTACTTTTTTGACGGGGAGATATAAGGGAACTTTGCTCGCAGCCGTTGGGAAGGATGCTGATAACGGTCAGTTTTTTTATTTTTTTCAAATTCGGAGAATGTTTATACTGAGATAGAGTTATCTCTCTCTTTTCTTTGTGAACTGTATTGTCTGTGATACTGTTATCTCTTTCTAGTTTTGTGATTATTGGCTGAGATAGCATTATCTATTGCTTTATTCTGGTAGATACAGAGACTATTTTTTATGAGATACCGTTATCTCTTGCTTTATTCTGGTAGGTAGAGACTATTTTTATTGAGATATCATTATCTCTTGCATTATTCAAGTAGATACAGAGACTGTTATTTTTGAGATACCGTTATCTCTTGCTTTATTCTGGTAGGTAGAGACTGTTTTTATTGAGATATCATTATCTCTTGCATTATTCTGGTAGATACAGAGACTGTTATTTTTGAGATACCGTTATCTCTTGCTTTATTCTAGTAGGTAAAGACTATTTTTATCGAGATATCATTATCTCTTGCTTTATTATGATAGATACAGAGACTGTTATTGCTGAGATACTGTTATCTGTTGTTTTTTGTGGTGTAGGCTTGTTTCCGGTTGCTTATGGTGTTGTTGATTCCGAAACCGACGATAATTGGCTTTGGTTTTTGTTGAAGTTGAGATCTATTCTGTCAGCTCGTGAACTTGCTTTTATAACGGATCGCCATACTGGTCTTGTGAAGCATGTGCCAGAGGTTTTCTCAAACGGATATCATTCTTATTGTCTGCAGCATTTGAAGAATAACTTGAGGGATAGGATGTCAGGAAGAGCAGCTAATGGTTTTCGGGAACGAGTAGTGAGTCTCTTCAATGATTGTGATCTTGCACCTACCGTATTAGATTTTGAAAACTGTGTAAACGAATTGTTTGAGGTCGGTGGAGACAGAGCTAAGGAGTTTGTTGCTTCCATTCCGTTGTATAATTGGGCGAATGCATATTTCCCATGTAAACGATATGGGGAAATGACCTCAAATGCTGTGGAGTCTTTCAACAACTGGATCCTTGAAGCTCGTAAGTTGCCAGTCCTTAAATGTGTTGATACGATCAGGGTTCAAATCATGACTCAAATGTGTGAAAGGAAACAGTTATCAAGAAAGTTGAACAGTGTTTTGTGTCCTGAATATGATGCGAAATTGAGAGAGTTCTTTAATAAAGGACGGACATGGACTGTGTTTGGATCAAGTGATGAGGTTTTTGAAGTGTCTTCATTACCAGCTGTTGTGGTTGACATAAGAAACAAGACATGCACATGTTGTCGTTGGCAGCTCTATGGTTTCCCTTGTGTGCATGCATTCACAGCTCTTCAAAAAAATGGCATAGATGTGTCCAATTATATTGATCCATTACAAACCGATGCTTTCCGATTATCCTACGACTATCCTATACATCCTGTTCCTATTTCTACTCTTGGAGTTGCAGAAATATCTGAAAATTCTGCTGTTATTCTTCCTCTTATTCTTCCTCCTAAGACAAGGAGGCCACGTGGGAGACCCAAGGTTGCAAGAATCCGGTCAAGGGGTGAAAAGGTGAGGCAAATAAGGTGTGGCAGGTGCAAGAAGTTAGGAAATCATAATAGGAAGAGATGTAAGGAAGCTTGCGATTGATTCATTGTGTTCTATTGTTGATTCATATTCATATTCTTTTTGTTTTTACAGAGCATGTTTATGGTTTATGGGTTTAGGGTTCATAAAGAATGTTTTGTATGAGATAGCTTTATCTGTCACTCTATTTTGTGAAATGTATTGGCTGAGATATTGTTATCTCTTTTAATTTTTGTGTTGATACAGATTTTATTGGCTGAGATAGCATTATCTCTTACTTTATTCTGGTAGATAGACTATTTCCCAGCATCAGTTGTATATCAAATGAAAAGATATAGAATTGTTATCATAACAAAACGATGACCTGTTATTTCCCATTGTTTGGAGCCGACCATGCATATGTGTCATTTTTTAACAAAAGAACAACTATTGTAATTTAATACAGATTTTATTGGCTGAGATAGCATTATCTTTTGCTTATATAGGCCTTTTCTTAGCTAGCCAAGCTCCGGTACTGTGAGAACCCTCACGTTAAAAATAGTATTAGTACATGATAATTCGTCACTACCTTTAATTATTGGTCACGGACACATTTTACAAGTCAATCGGTCAGACATTTCAAATCTTTGTGTTCTAGATTTTTTCTTTAAATTTCAAGAATGGGGTTATTCTTAGAATAATTTATTTAGGGTACAGTGCGAATTTCATATTTTTCTGAGTCCGGAACCCGTACAATTTTTCGAGCCGCACGCGAGCCGTGCTCCGGAACTAGCCATGCATGCATGACCAGTCATTGAGATGAAGCCAACACTTGGCATGCTTTTAAATTGATCATGTGCCAAGTAAGTGGGCATGTGGCACCCTAGGAAAATCTAATAGATTTTTATAATTATACTCATAATAGTTGCACTTGCATGCCTAATTAAAAGAAGAAAGAAAATAAAAAAGAGAAGGAAAAGAAGAGAAGAGGTCGGCAATGAGAGAGAGAGAGAGAGGGAGAGAGAGTCATTTTCTAGTTCTGGTCCAGCCTTAAGTACCCAAGTTGATCGGCAATTTCACCGGAGAATCACAAATCTTGCCGGAAACTTCAAGATCAACTAGGTAATTGTTTTCTCAAGCCATTTCTATGTGAATAATTTTGATTAGGAAGCTACAAACCTCTGATTTTGGACACCTATTATCATATTCTTAACAGATGTGTAAGGTTTTAAGGTGTTAGGAGTTGATTAACATCAAAAGATTAGGCATAACAACTCCTATTTCTGGAGACAGATTACTACCCTCTGAGAAATTCGTATTTTGAGAACCCTTCTGCTATGATTCAATTTTTGAGGTCTTCATAACTTTTAAAGTACGTTTAAAGACGAAAATTTTGACATCAATAACATGCCAAACCGATCAACACAGAATTAGTTATAAATTTTTGAATACTGACTGTCATCTGTGTGTCCGAATCTGATTGTGTCTGTCTTCTTTTAAATTTATGGAAACTTTCACTACTTGCATGGCTATGGTTTTTTTTCAGGAATTAAACCTTTAAGTTGGAAACATTTAGGCTTTGGAATCAAATCATTTGGATAAATATACAATATTTGGTGAATTTTTAAAGTAGAGTTGTCTGACAGGGACATAAACTGTGATCAATCTGTTTTCTTTTGTTTGCCGAGGAAAATACTTTTGATTTATGAATTTGATATTTTTACTGAGAATAATACTTTACGTTTTGCAACTTTGAGCGCTAGTTTCAATATTTTTGGAGTTGAAATGAATTAGTTATGAATTTTCTACTAAAATATGTTTGGCTGCCCTGTTTTTCTGTAGAACAGCTTGTTCTTTTGAAATCTGCAGAATATTTGATTGATATCTAATCTTCAAATTTTTACAGTAGATACACATGGACGTTACGCAAGTTTGGGCGTTGGTTTGAGTATTTTTGGACTTTTTATGAATAAGATATGATTTTTCAAAGAAAGGGTGACAGATTTTAGTAAATGAGCAAAGTATTGTTTTTATTTCTTAAAATACCTTGCATGCATAGGTTTTCTAGAGTTTTTGACAAAACTAAGTTTTTACCCAAAAAAATTTCATGTGATCTTAAGGTGGAATTGTGTTTACCATTTTACCAATAGAGGCTATTGAACCTCCGATCCATTGTGTTGCATAACTACACCAAAAATAGACTTTGTATAAAATCTTATTGATTTTTGTAAAAATTACAGGATTGTAATTTTTGAATAATTAGGTTACTTAAATTTTACACTTCGTACTTAGAGATTTAAAATGACCATTTTACCCCTAGTAACAGATCGGCTCTAAGCCATGACTTAGATCGGCTCTAAGCCACGACTTAGATGACTAGAATTGGATTATTCGGACTTAGTACATTAATTGTACTCATACTTGGACGTTTATGATATTCTCATTAGGTCTGTGTGATCGTTAGTGTGAAATACGTGAAGACTCGAGTAGAGATTAGCTGCGTCTTCAGGAGCAAGGTGAAACATGCGTATCTTGTTTACATTTGTTGTTTAAATATTTCATTGCTGTTGAAATATCTTAGAAATGTTTTCTAAATGGAATCATGGATATTTATTAACTTGTTAAATGACTTGATGAAATGTATATTTTTCTGTCGATGCATCTGAATAGGTGTCCGTGCTTGAGGACTTTAAACAGACAAAGTGGATTTGGAGTTATAAGGTTGGAGGATATTGACCAGGTATCCTGATGGTTTGACGTCATTCCCTTTTATGATATAGAGGTCGCTCCTCTAGATTCTGGTTGAAACTTGTTCATGAAAGATGTGCGAAATCGACGAGTATTATGAAATGTGATATTTTTAATATCATGATGGTTTTCTGCTTTATCCTGAAAAGTTGGATTTCATTCTGTGAATGAACTGATGAACCGATGACTTAGAATTATTGCTTTTAGCATAAGTCTATTGAAAGACTTGAATTCACTTTATTATGGACTTGAAATTTGATTATCTTCGAAAGGAAGTACGTTTTACATGTTCGATACTGAAGAGTATGACTACGCTTTTTATAAGGTGTTAGTTGTATCCATGATTTAACATGTTTACTGGATATGTCATGTTTCATACGAGCTTTAGCTTATGGAGTTTTTCAAAAACCATACTTTTCAGGTTAACAGCATTAGATGGACTCGGCTTTGCTCTCAAGTCGAAATCTTTTTGGTGATCAGTTCTTACGTGTATATAGTAGTACTGTTCTGATGTGAGTATAGAGCTATGAGGACTTGACTTGAAGACATTTGAATTTTGATAACCGGCTTGTTCCGGTCAGGTTATGCTATGGTTATTTGCAGGTATTGTTAAGTAATTATATTTATTTCCGCACGTAGAACTCTGGAATATGTTGGAATTATTGAAATTGTACTTCCGCAGCTTACTGAATTTCTTAAGGTAATCTATTTTAATGAGAGGATTTTATGAATTCCCTAAACTGACTTATTAGGATAGGCCTAGGGTGACGTAGACTCACTGGCCGGTCATTAGACCTTTAACCCATGGGTTTGGGTCGTGACAGGTACTACCTGTCTCCAGCTTAAAATAACAAATTCTGTATCGCAATATAGAATTCCTTAGAAATGCTCAAACCAACCTCCACGATCTGTTCTTGAAAATTCCTCTCTGTACGTGTGGAAAACTTGAAAACCGATATCCGACCATGCATATGTGTCATTTTTTAACAAAAGAACAACTATTGTAATTTAATACATATTTTATTGGCTGAGATAGCATTATCTTTTGCTTATATAGGCCTTTTCTTAGCTAGCCAAGCTCCGGTACTACCTGTCTCCAGCTTAAAACAACAAATTCTGTATCGCAATATAGAATTCCTTAGAAATGCTCAAACCAACCTCCACGATCTGTTCTTGAAAATTCCTCTCTGTACGTGTGGAAAACTTGAAAACCGATATCCGACCATGCATATGTGTCGTTTTTAACAAAAGAACAGCTATTGTAATTCAATAAAGAGCAGGCAAGACATTTCATATACAAGCCCGTACGGCGAATTCCAATTGTTCGGAGCTGACCATTCATATGTGTCAGTTTTAACAAAAGAGAACACCTATTCTACTTTTAACAGAGCAGCCAAGACATTTCATATACAACCCCGGTACGGCGAATTCCAATTGTTCGGAGCCGACCATTCATATGTGTTAGTTTTAACAAAAGAACACCTATTCAGCAAAAAACACGTATTCAACTTTCCAACACCTAGTCAGTCTTCAAATCTAACTTTCGGTCTTTCCAAAGAGCTTCAGTCCATGTTCTTGGTTTATCATGCAGGAACCTTTGCAACAATAACACTCTGTATTGTCTGATTTCATCAGTTGTCAATGACTCAGGGATGCGATCTCCCTGTGCAAGCTTGTCAATGATGTAGCAGACTATAATTCCACAGTCAACACTGCAAAAGTTGTCATAATCAGAGTTTATAATCACTTTAGAATGATAGAAATAGAGTGCACAGGAGTATCGAAATAAGATGCTGCACAAGATTAATTGGCTTACGTTCCAGGTCTTTGTTGCGGAGATGCGGGTGAGATTATTGGAGCATCAAACTTTTGCTTTTCAAAGATTGTTTCGTTTTGTGATGACAGGACGAATGTTGGGGTATGGTTTTTCTTCATGAATCCTTCAACGTACCTTTTCTGCATTTGCAAAGTTAAATTTGCAAAGTTAAATATTTGATATTTAATATTTTTGTGTCATTTGAGTATGGATTACAAGAAGTCTAAGTATTTTTACCATTACACAAGCATCTGTAAGGTATGCATCAACATTTCTTCCAGTTGGTCTGATGGAGTTGTAATGCCTCCATTGCCCATCCTCAATGTCATAAACCAGGACAGTCTAATGGTATGGATCGTTGTCCTTCTCTTTATTACCTCCTGAGGAATTCATTGGGAAAACCAAGTAGCGATAGGGATGCTCTTTTTGAATGAGTTCTAGCAGCTTGTCATCAAGGAACATATTTCTGACCTTATTTTTCTTGTCCTTCAGTAGGCTCTGTCAGAAGGAAGTGTTTCACAAATCACATGTGACAAAATACATACCATATACCAGTTGAGATAACCATATCTCTTGGTTTTTGTTAGATACTTCAGAACATAGAATTCATGAGATATTCTTATATCTTGTTCTTTGTGCGCAAAAACAGTATATGTGAAGCAAGAGATAACAGTATCTTTGACACATAATATGTTTTTGATATTCTTATCTCTTGTTCTTTGGGGGCAAAAACAGTGCATGTGAACAAGAGATAACAGTATCACAGAAAAATAACATGCATTTAAGCAAGAGATACAGAGATCAAGTAGTTATGCGGGACTAGTGCTTTACTTACCCACAATATTGATTTGAAAAATAGAATTTTACTTTCATCTCCTTGCTCTCTTTCCAACATGAATGTAAAAGAATCGATGACCTGCACAATGTACACACATGCGAACATGGATAAAGCAAGAGATAATAATATCATAATATATAAGACTAAGTGCACGCTAAAACCCTAACAAAATAAACTAAGAGATAACTCTATCTCAGCCAATTCAATTCACAAATAAACTAAGAGATAACTCTATCTCAGCCAATTCAATTCACAAATAAACTAAGAGATAACTCTATCTCAGCTCAAGTACCAAAGCCAGCATTATGACAACAGTCCAGATATCAAAATTTTCAACACTAGAACAGTTTCCAAATAAAATCCTTTGTATGCCATTAATTCCAACTAGCGTTCTGTGCACATGTAATGCTTGTGAAATCTTCAGAAATGAATTTCCTCAAACTTAAAACGAAACCAACAGAAGAAAAAGAAAATCGAACAAAACAATTACAAATTTCACCCAAACCCTAGGAAAATGACGCTAAAACCCTCGGAAAGTGACGCTAAAACGATGACGGCGAAAATGATGATGATTGGAATGATGCAAGCGACGATGATGGTAGCGACAAATAGAAAACTTAAGTTACCTGTTGAAACGGTCGAAAATCAGCGACGATGACAACAGCGACAGTGAAAGGAACGACTACAATAACGACGATGACAGTGACGGGGAAAGGATCGACGATGACGATGGGGAAAGGAGGATCGACGATGACGACGGTGAAAGGGTCGACGACGCCGACGCCGATTAGGTTTCTTCGTCTCTGAAACGGTCTTGGAAACGCGTGTAATGTGGCTAATTGTGGAACGCGTGTGATTAAAGGACTGGAGCCGCTACAAATTCTTTAGATGGACTAATTGCATGTTAAACCCTGTAGTATGTCCTTATCAACAAGGCTCCCTAGTAATTAATATGAAAGGCATCCAAAGTTATATGAAAATTTTAAATTAAACGGAATATGCAACATTCATAATGCCTTAATTCAACCATGTAACACACACTTTGGCGAGTAAGGGTTTATTTGGGACGAGGTACAGTTTTTGGACTGAGTCTCCTTCTGGTTGGCTTCTCGATCTCTTGTCTAGGGATGGAATGTCCTCTTGATGTATCCGTACTTGAGAACTAATAATATCATCCGTTATCGGTTTTGGCAAAAAACTAAAAAAATCAATCTAATTAAGCTAGTTATCCATGTCGTCTTCTTCTTCTTTTTTGGGTAATCGGGTGTCCGGACGAGTCTCGGCACACTCTCACTAATCCCGAGATCAAATATTAACGAACAAACCTACCATGTCTATAATTATTCTCTCTCCTACTCTCCAACCTCTTCTCTCTCATCCCCTTCCACAATCTTCAAATCTAGCTTCAACCAACCTCTGTCTATTAACCCTTGCAATAAAATCCTCAACTCTTTTGGTCAACTCCTCTGTTTCCAAACCACCCTCCTCTTCTTCCTCTCTCTCCTCTGCCTGTTTTTCAATATTCTTCACACTCTCCTCTGTTAAAAACTTTATCTCCAACTTCCCTTCTCCTTTCTTCTCCATCTGACTTGGGAATTCGCAATTTTTTTGACTCTTTCCAACATATTCATTGTAGGGCCCTTCATTGTATATCTCTGTCGCCGGAGATGGAGGTGGATTTGAAAGCTTCGATTCCCCGACGAGGAAGACGATGATGGCATTGCCCACAATGAACAAGAACTTGGGGTTGGAGAAGAAAGGAATATTAAAATTTGGGAGAGAAACAAAAGCCAATTGGTTCATAGAAGAACAGAGGTGTGGAAACCAAAAAGGGTAGGAACAAAACAGAGTACAAAGTAAAGCTAAAACAGAGTGGCGAAACAGAGAGTTGAGAAATTGGAATTTCTTGTGCTTTTTCATGGATTCAAGGTTCTCTGTATTGACTGAATCCATTTCTGAATTGGGTATCAGAGGATTTTCAAATTTTTGAAGTTTTCTGAAGAGGTTGAGAGAGGATTTTGGGATTGTGTAAGAGGGAATTTTGGGGGAATATGCTAGAGAGCTGTGAAGATTCCCATAGGACTGAACGTAGAGCAATGAAAATGGAAGCTTATATAGTGGTGGGGAAAGGGAAAAGGGGTGGTATTTTTGTGGATTTCAATTCACACATGTTGGTTGTTTTATGATTATTTTGTGGAGAGGGCTTTGCCTTTTGAAAAGCCATGGCAAGCTTAAAACGCCTTTATTTGATTTTGGGTTGTTTCTCGCCTCCTTTTGCTTTCCACTATTATTGTTCATGGTTTTGAATGATACGTCTTAGGTCTCGTTTCGCAGAGTTTCTTATTTTTTAAGTAGTTATTTCTCTTAGCGGAACGGAGCCTTAGTAAATTTGAACAGTAGCTGCATTGCGCCAATGCACAATGATAGTGCAATGTATCTCTGGTAGATTCTATAGAGATCTCATCGCCATGATTTGAACCGTTCATGTTATAAAATTCGTGAATTCGCAACATTTGTAATAAAGATCAACAATTGGAGACGGAGAGAGTAACATTTAGGAGACTTCTTGTCCATTTTTGAGGATGGACTGCACCATAAAAATTCATTGCAGTCCACCTCGAATGGTTTTTTTTTTTTTTTGGTATGGACCTCGAACAATTCAAGATGTTAGTTTTCTGAGAATCTTAGGTTTGTACAGCATTTAAGCATTATGCTTTAGGATATTCGTGCGTTCCATTGTAGCATATGTTGCTTTCCCTTATACTACGTAATTGCAGTAAAGGCAGCACGTGTGGTAAATTGGGGAAAAGAAGCATGTAAAAAGAGATTATGGAATCACGACGAACGGGATGCTGCCAAGCAACACTCTGTAAAGCAGTGCACACTGGCCAGATCATCTCAGTAATCGACGGCTCAGATTTTAACCAAGCAATGGACGGTTTGTATTTGTATGCGCTCAGATTTGATCCGAGCCGTCCGTGCCAAAATAAACAGTCAGATCGACCGCTCGACAGCATCCCCAAATCTAGAATCATGAACAAGGTTACAAGGGCATGAGCTTACTGCCCAAATAAAGCATAATTAGATCATTCGTTGTTATGAAGTATGAACCCCCCTTGGACTAAAAAAAATCTACCACCACTTTAATTGCAAACTCTCCTTTAATTCCTCCCACTTCCCACATACCCATATTATTGGTACACTTTTTTTTTTGATTATTTGAATGCAAAAGGTTGAACGATTTGGCACTTTTGCTTTTGGGGAGTGGGTAATTAAACCTCAAAGAAAGAAAGAATCCTCCATGAAGACAACTTTTAGTGGGAAACAAAGTTGGGACAAAAAATTATCAATTGCACATGAAAAAGAAGAAAATCTTGAAACTTTGGAATTAAGAATTGCAAGGATATTCATAATAGCCAAGAAAGACCCTTTTTTGGGGCTTTGGACTAGCTGAACTCTAAGCAAAATGATCCAATTTTATAGGGTCATGGAATGAAGCAACATCAAGTCTGGCCTCACTAGCCTTCAGATCCAGAACAGGTGGAGATACAGAAAATATAGCCATTACAGAACCTAGAGGAAGCAGAAACCCAACTTTTGCTGAAACAATCTCAACTTTTGCCATCGTTGAATTGGTAAGAATCCCGAATGTCGGATACAACAAAAAGACGGTAAAACCTGAAGGAAAACTCGACAACAACAACAGAAGCCGGTGAAACCACTACAACTACGGCACACTAAAGGGTTGCTCAAAGGCAGGCAGAGAAACCTGCAATTTAGAGTCCAAACTGACTGAGCCTACAAAAAAAATGGGGTACAAAAAATTGTGTAATGCCACGAAATTCTCCTTGCGCCTTGTAAGGAGTTCAGGATTCCATCTGGGGAAAAAAAATGATGACTACCTCTTCTATTCAACCTCTAAAAGCCAACAAAACTGCCAGGCTAACGACGACCTTAGAGTACCAATGCAACCTTCTCCTGGTTAAGAAGTGATGAAGGATGAGCAATAAGGGGCTCGTAATGATCTCCTCCGGCCCCACACCAACCTGTGAGTACGAAGGTGGTTGGTTAAACAAAACGAGGATAGATAACCATCACACACTAACACACAGGTTTGTAGACTACTGAGGAAAGGTGCTATTACCTGTTCCTTTCATGAAGAGGAAGAAAGGAGGATCACAAATTTGATGCCTTGGACGATGCGGAAGGAAGAATACACAATTTTCTTCATCAACCATTGCATCTGATCCGTGTGCTTGCACCTGAGAACGATGGATCAAAACAAGAGAGTTTAATATGAATACTAAGTGCCTGAAAAGTTCTTCTAATACAAAAACTCCTGTCTCACATGAAAATATAACTATGCAGAAGGCAACAGTAACATTTACTTTGGAAAGAACCTTTGGTATCGCAATAAAAGTAACATAGTAGAGCATTGGACATGTAAAGGAAAAAGAAATTCATAAGGAAAGGGCATAACTTTCTCACCACAACCTAGTTGATCTCAGGATAACATTCACTTTTTAATTGTACATTTCAACAATCAACAAAAACAAAGTCTATTTTGTGTTAGGAGTATTGGTAAGCACATCTGCAACTACTATACGGTATTATTGATGACTGACGGAACCAACAGAATATGGTGCCAGATAGAGTAGAACAATCACGATAATGCTTCAAAGAGATACAATTGGCCTTTGTGAAGGGGATGGGCGAGACTCTCAAGCATAGAACAGCACTTATACACTTGGCACTCGGGAGAAACCACATAGTACTAGGAGCATCAGCAACCGCAAAATTTACATTGTCCCTTGCTTTAATACGTGGATACTGTGACACTTCAGCCACAAAAGATTTCAAGATTACCACTCTTCAAGATCTTATTAATTGGTTATATTACATGCACGGGTAAGACAGTGCCCAAAGGGATTTTCCTAAAGGAAACCCCGAACAGTTGGTAGTCCTCCAGTTTTCCAGATTCGGTGGAAAACACTACTAAAGTAACAACACTCAAGTGGAAGTATGCATGACCTAAAAAAATGAGGACCAGCCTTCAAAAAAGACATTACTCATGAGCCACCCATAATGGTACGTTCCCCGCACAGATTCAGCCCAAGGATTATGAGACACATTCCTAACCAAACTGGTCACAATCACATACTGGAACTTATAAACAGTCCATCTCAATTGAAATGATGGTGTTGCACTGCCTTTTTCTATGCATTCCAGCATTTTCCGTATAAGAGTCAAGAAACTCAAAACTACCAAAGGTTTTCACCCAAAGAACAATAGGAAACAACAGATTCAATGGAAGGGATTAAATATTCTTCTTACCACATAGATCTCTCTTTTGAACTCTGTTGCAAGACACTCTATTGCAATGTCATCTCCGAATGCAGCAGCATGACCTTCTCTATTCTCATCTACGGTTAATAAACCTTCCTCGGTATATTGCAAAGTGATGATATCATGTTCATCATCAGGAGAACCAGAGATTGACATGTACTTGGCCCAACTCAGGCCATCATCCACTGCAATACATCTCTCTTTGTAGATAGACTCTGCCGCCAATTCTCTTCAATATCAAAAGTAATAATTAGAATCCACTAACAAACAAATAGTATCATGCATAACAACAATCAACAACATCCAGAAGCTAAACTGTAGAGTGCTTGCGAAGCTGTGAGTAGAAATTTCAAGATCACAACAAATTAATGAGCTATATAACAAGATAACAACAAATAAACACATATTCTGCCAATTTAGTTGTGCAGTTCCTCCGAGAAAATGATAAAAACAGAGGCAGACAATAAAGCTAGTCGATTCTTTAACAAAAATAAGCTACATATTTGTATTGAAAACCATCAGCTAGAAAGATTTCTCTTTCCCATCTTATGAGTAATGAATCACCTCAATATTTAAACACATTCTTCCCATAGTCCTATCATTTTCGCATCAACCAAACAGATCTAAGAAGGGGAAACAAAGGAACACATTTGGACTCGAATAATTCATGTCCTGAAACATTCATTCGAGCGAGCAGATCTACATGGGCAAGAAATCAACCTCTACATTCTGACAGGAATGACGAATAATGAAACACCTCAATAGCAAAAGATTATCTTCAATTTTTGCATCAACCATACAGATCGAAAGAAGAAGAGAAAGAAACAGAACTCAATCAAACAACACAAAGACATGTTCATTGGAGCAAACAGATCTGCATTGCTACATTGGCAGGACATTACCTCTGCATTCCAAGAATGGAGTTATATTTTAAAAAAAAATCTTCCCTTGTTTGGATTGAGAAGGAAAACAGGAGAAATTTACAAAAAACGGAGTATAGTATACACAAGATTTTCTACAAGTTCCAAACAGGCCATTATTTTCGTATCAACCAAACAAATCAATCAATTCATGAGCTGAAATGCCCATTAGAGAAAACAGATCTACAATCAAGAAATGGTGAGATTTGGAGAGAAAAGAGAAAGAACCCATCAAAAATAACATTTCCGTACTTTTTTTCTCCATTCCTCACAAAAGTCCTCAATCCAAACAAGTGATTCAGCAAAAAATCTTTCCTTTTTTTTCGTATCAAATCGCTCAATCGAAAGGGGCTGGAAATGTTCATAAAAGAAAACAGATCTAGAATCAAGAAATTTACCGTTGCATTCCAAGATTAACAAACATAATCACAAATTCCAGATCTGAAATACCCACTTGACCAAACAGATCCATACACAAAAAAATCTAAGAAATTTACCGCTGCATTCCCAGATTAAACAAACACAATAACCGATGCAAGATCTGAAATACCCATTTGACCAAAAAACAGATCTAGAAAATCAAGAAACTCACCGTTGCATTCCAAGATCAACGAGCTCCTCAATGGCCTTATCCAGCCCCTCCCTGTCCTCCTTCCTCGCCAACATCTTCACCTCCTGCACCACGTGGACCCCCCACCCGCACCTCAGATCCGGATAATACATATGCTTTATGGCCGCATCAATCGCCTCTCTCTCCTCCTCACCAAGAGAACTCTCTCTCTCCTCCAAGAACCTCCTCACCGTCCTCCGCCGCAGCTCCCTCCCGTCCACCTTCCCCTTGCTCAGCCCCATCGCCCTCTGCGACGCCGTAAACAGGCAGTTCCCGTCCGCCTCCACGTCCCCCCCGTGGCTAAGCCTGAACACCACCCCCTCCACGTCATCATCGCCGTTACCATCTCCGTTAGTGTTGCTGTCGTTATAACCCGGGGGCTTCCAGAGGACACCCTTGTGGTGGAGTCTGGTGAGGTGGCGTTTCTGTTGGTCTTCTAAACCGGAGACGTTGTCCCAGATGGAGGCGACGGCGGTTGCCTGGTCAACGGCGGGGATGGGGGAGGGAGAGGAGGTGGGATCGCGCCAGGGAATTACCGGCGACGACGCCGTCGAATCGCATATCAGTTTTCCCATTTGGTTTTTTTTGGTTTATTGGGGAAAGCTTGGTTCTTGAATTTTTTCTCTTGTTTTTGGTTTCAATCAATGGAGTTGTTGAACAGAGGAAGAGAGAGAGAGAGGGAGAGAGAGATTAGGGCTTAACGGATAGATCCAGCACGCGGGAGAGAATAGACACGTGTGGACGCTAACGTAAGCTGGGTGGGTGGGGAACCTTTTTGATGAGATAGCCAGCTATGTCGTTGGCCACGTGGCGAGAAACGGTTTGGTACAGATTGTAACGTTCTGGTTGGTTTTCGAATGGTAATTGCTTAGAATATCGAAAAAAAAAAATGGTAATTGCTTAGAACATGAATATTTCGAAATAATTTAATTATTATCATTAGTTTGTATTCTATCTAATTTAGCGAAAACACAAATCATGTGGGATTCACACGCTTAATTTAGAGGTGTGGTTGGGGTCTACACAATCCTTGGTGGATCAACATACTTAATTTTTCGATGCCCAAAATCCACACTTAGGCTCCGTTTGTTTCGATGTAAAATGTTTTACAATGTAAAATGTTTTCGATGTAAAATATTTTTTCAGAAAACAAACTTTAAACTTTTATTTTCAGATGTTTGGTTGGCATTTGAAAATATTTTCGGAAATCAACAAAATAGTGTAGAGAGGGAGATGGGGAGTTTAAACGGTGGAGAGATATGAGATTATTGGAATTGAACGCGGGTCAGGACTAACGATCGAGGAAACTGGGCAGTTAGAATTGCAGTAAAATGCCACGGGTTTATTTCGGAAAATAACTTACGGAAGGTTTAAGGGTAAGTCATTTTCATCCAATTGATGAAAAATGTTTTATATGTAAAATATTTTCCACATTTTTTACACAACCAAACACTTGAAAATAGGTAAAACATTTTACCGGAAAATATTTTACGTCCAAACAAACGGAGCCTTAGGGTGGCGAAGGAACATGGATTATCTCTATTTGTGTGCCTACTTAATTATGTGCATAAAATGGGGGTGATTGTAGAATGATTCTTGTTTTCACAGGAATAAAATGTAATGTCCACATCTACTTTCGCACACTTGCAAAAGTTGATACCCCACACACTTGCAAAAGTTGAGACCTCACACACATTTCACCAAATAATGTGGGAAGGTTAGTTAATTAGTCCACCAGGGATTCAGAATTTGTCTATAGTTCTGAACCCCAAGTGTCTCTATCGATGGTCGAACCCTGACCTCCCTTGTGGGAGCATCAAGAGGTAGCCGTTGAGCTAAAAGCCCCTTTGATTATGAGTATCCCATGTGTACGCTGAATGTGTCCGTAACATTGTTTAAGTTACTTTTCTCAAGGGTTCTGATTTTTAGTTCAGTCAGAACACATTTATTTCTCGATATCAATATACTTTCTACCTATTATCTTACCTCTAATGAACAAGGATTAGCATTTTCCATTATCTAATGCAGCTTCTGCCGGTCTTCTAGATTGGACACGTTTTTCCATGCGGCGGTTGACTGGTCAATGTCGTCGAATGGCTAGGGAGATGAGGTCGCGTCCCGCCATGGGATTTACTACCGGCGAGGAAGTCGTCGAATCGAGCATCAGTTTTCCCATTTTTCATTTTTTATTGGGAAATTTTTGTTTCTTGATTTCTCTTTTTCATTTTTATGTCGCAATGAAATGGAGGAGTTGCAAGAGAGAGAGAGAGAGAGAGAGAGAGAGATTGGTTGGAGATTAACGGATAGATCCTGCATGCGGGAGAGAGTAGACACGTGCGGAAAGTAACGTAAGCTGGGTGCGTGCGTAGAGAACCTGAGAGCCAGATATCAAAAAGTCTACCAATCGCTCTGAACCATTGATTCTCAAGATAAACAATGAAATTGAGCGGTAAAACAGAGCGGTGGGTGCCAAAGTACAGAAATGCGTGATGGATAAGAATCTAGGGCACTTGGCAGTGCCCCAAACCACCAAATAAATTTTTGATATGTCTACGAGTGGAGTAATTATTCAATGCCCTCGGGACACGGCCACTTGGAGCCCCAAGACCTTCTCAACCACACATTTTGTTTGGGTCCATATCTTGGGCCGACAACAATGTGTGATGGAGAAGAGCCCCGGAGCACCACATAGCGGTGGTGCGCAAGGGCATTATATAATTTTTCGTACTGGTGGGACGTAGTGTAACGTTCTGGGTGGTTTACGAGGAGTCTGTTTTTCAGAAAATGGCGGGACGGGTTCAGATCACCTGTAATGGAGAGGTGAGGTTTAGCTGTTGAATTGGAAAACCCCAAGGGCTCGTTTGGCAATTTAACAAAACACAAAATACAATATAGGAAATTGATATTCGCGCTCCACTTTTTATTGATGGCGCTCTAATTTATTCATTATTAAAATTGAAACACGAAAATCAATTTCCAATACAATAAAAAGGAAAATTGTTATTCACACTTTTTTTTTTTTAATCCACCCATGACAGTGATGACACTATATAGTACACACTCATATTGTGGTGGGGTTCCCAAGAATGGTCCTGCAACTTGCTGGTGTGGTCACAGACGCCTAGGATTTGTTTAATGGGCACTCCCCTAATAATGTTGACCAGGTCAAAACACCCATGTAATTACAACGGTGTTACACCCACCGTGCGGTTTCAACGTTCTCTTAATTTCAGTTTCTGTCTCGGCAATCAATGGTTTAGATTTTAAATAAACCCTTTCGGAAAAGAATTTAATTCTTTTTTGGAATAGTTTTTTAAAATTCGAACCGTCCAAAACACTCTTAACAGTGAAAATGAGTGCGATGGGGTGAGCAGTAAAAGAGAATGGCGGACGTAGACTTTTTGAATGTCATTATTGGACCTACACGTCCACATCCCATGTGGAGTTCTACACAGCAATTTTGTTCACCCTCCTTCTTATTGGTTGGAATGGAGTGGATCCCACCACAAAATGATGTTATATTTACCATGCAATACACTTTTTGGTAAGCATGACATCACTTTGTGGTGGGATCCACATCATCTCAACCCATAGGAAGGAGGGTAATGTTCACCCTCTTAAGTGGAGGGTGAACAAAACTCAACTCCAAAAATGTGGGGAAAATTAGATGTAGTGTTGGTACCCAAAGGTTAGTCCGGTTCATTTGTGGGTTTACTTCCCATATAATTAATCAAAATTAGAAGCACTCCCGACGTAGGTGATCTACTTTTGATTGGACGTGGCAACGGATCAGTCTAGCTGCAGATAAGCTGACCAGGACACCTCTAATCGCTGAACCAAAAGAAAACGATATGAAACCTTTCGATCAGAAACATTTATGCTTATCTCAAGGTTTTTGCTTTTACAACCGGGTGTCCGGCTAGTTTACGTAGACCATAATTTATTTTAAGGTGTCTAGTGGGCTCTATTTTGCTGGAGGTTTTTGACAGAGCTCCCTGCCAAGGATCCAATTTCTCAAACCTTGAATTGCACCTGATATTTACATGGGCAATTCTGGATTCTACATCACATAGCAAGCATTAGGATTCTCTTCACTGAAAATCTGAGGAGCATAAACAAGTCCTGGTGGGTATATCTGATCCCCTTCGCTTTCGGTTTTCTTTCCTTTCTTCCCCTTCGCGTCTTCTTTCTTATCCAGCGTTTGCTTGACAACCACCGCATTCTTCCCCGCCCTTCTGTTGATGAAATCCACAAGCTTTTTTGGATCAAACGCTCCCTTCACAATCACTTGCGAGTTTTTCATATCTGTCTCCACAGCGAGCACCCCTAACAATTTACCGATGAAGTATACAGCATATGAGGCTCCATTAATCGAAGATACACGACATAAGGGAATTATTGGCTTATTTCAAAACTTCATCTAACATGAGATATACCTTGCATCTTGTGAATGCTATATTTGATATCGGCTGCACAACTTTCACAATGCATGTAAATCTTGAGCACTGCTTCTACCACCTTAGACTGCAATCACCAAGAAAAATTCTTTAAATCTTGAATAGAGGTCGTCGGGAGTCA
Organism: Rhododendron griersonianum; assembly: GCA_018127125.1. NCBI lineage: Eukaryota > Viridiplantae > Streptophyta > Magnoliopsida > Ericales > Ericaceae > Rhododendron > Rhododendron griersonianum. Next base: position 2,920,220 of record CM030799.1, read on the forward strand.
TCTGTCTCTCGGTCCATCATCCGACTATTTTCACATTCGTGTGTGTACTTATGAATACAACACTACATATAGTATGAAATCGCGACGTACCTCTTCTTTTTTCTCTTCCTTCCCCTCTTCTTTCCTCCCTTTCGAAATGGGAGAGATAAGACTGATGTGCTTGTTGGATTTTTTTCGAAGCCTCTCCACTACATTCTCCGGATCGACATCTATACCCTTCACGGTTACCTTATGATTCTTCAAGTCAATCTCGATTTGCTCAACACCTAAAACAACCCGAAAAATTTGCGCATTAACAGTCTACTCAAGTTTACAATCATTCAACCAAATTTATCGATCTATACACGTATTTCGTTGCTAAACGATGATTTGATCGAAAACAATACCGTCAGAGCCTCTGAGGTACTTCGTAATTGTGTCTGCGCATCCTTGGCAATGCATATAGACTCCCAACACAATCACTCCGTAAGGATTTTGCTTTTTGTTGCTTTCTTCGTTTGTGTTCTCGACATTGGCTCCTTCGTTTATCTGCTCTTGTAAATTCTCCGCTTGGTCTTGAGTTGAATTCTGTTTCTTTTTGCTCTTTCTCTGCGCGAGAAAAAGAGAGAAGGTGCCCAAATTCAGTGCTAGAGGGAATTTCAGGCCAATTCGGTCCGAGAAAATGGAAGTAATGGTTGATGAGGAGGAATATAAAACAGTCTCCACACTTTTTAATTTGTAGGAGCTGTTTGTACCCAAAAATGACCGTAAGATAAAAACGTGCCACATTGCGTTGCGGGTACTTGGTGACAAAAAGGGAGCAAAGCACATGAATTTTTCCTATTCCAAAGTGGCTGTTAGTTGTTCTCCAGAAATGTGAAACGTGGGTTCAAAGTATATGTGTTTGGTTTGTCCCCGTGGAATCACGGGCAGCGATAAATTGGTGAAGTCATGGGTAGTTTTAAACTAGTAGTTAGGGCTGCAAACGAGCCGAGCCGAGCTTTATCGTGCTCAAGTTTGTTTATTAAGTTTTTAATGAACCTGAGCTCGAGCTCAGTGAAAACTTTACGAGTCAAGCTCGAGCCGAGCGGGCCTTGGCTTGACTCGAGCTCGAGCTTGTTCACGAGCCTCAACGGACCAACGAAAAATGTATATATATCCTCGCATAGCCTAATAAACCCAAAAATATTTTAATTGTGAAGGGATATATCTTTCATTTTCCTATGGAACGGGGGTGTACTGGTGTGCGTGTGCTCTCGCCTCCCTTGGTTGACTGGAAAGTGAAAACGGAAAGAACAAATTATGAAATAACAATAAAAACCCTAAACTTAAGTATATATACCCGGCTCGCGAGCCGACTCGAGCCGAGCTTATCCTAGCTCCTACTAGTAGTGCACTTCATGGTGGGACCAGGGCTGCAAATGAATCCAGCAGCTCGCGAGTTCTACTCGTTTAGTTAGTTAACGCTCGGCTCGGCCCAGAGACCTTTGTATGTGGACCAAGATAGACACAAACTGAATACTTCAGAGACCTTTGCCATCTTTACTCTCGAGAAAATCCAAAATTGGGAGGCCTAAGAGAAGAGACGAGGGAGAAGTGGAGATTGATTACCTTTGCCATTTTTGTTACTGATGTTAAGCCGCCTAGACAACGATGAGCAACCTTGAGAACTCCGAAACACTTGGAAATGCAGATTTCATTGTCCAATTAGACCAGAGTTTTTGGCTTTGTTTTGTTGCCAAATAGGCAATACTAATACAGAGAGATACAGAGTACCCAAAACCATGAACTGGAAAATGAATGGTGAGTGAGATCACAGGGGGTCTGAGAGGTTATGGTGTTGCCAGAGAGAGAGAGAGAGAGAGAGAGAGAGAGAGAGAGAGAGAGAGAGAGAGAGAGAGAGAGAGAGAGAGAGAGAGTGATTCTGTTGCTTACAGAATGTTTGAAATGAAACCGAGAAAGAGGAATTTTTTGGTAGGAAAGATGAGTTGGGAAATTGTTGGACCAAACACTTGAATTGTCTTACCATCTTGGCTTGTTAAACAACCATGATGACTAATAGGATACGGGGTGGCCCCAACGATTAGTTCGGTTGGCTAGTGAGTTTGCTTCCCACACTATTGATCAGGTTTGATTCGTGGGGTCGAACCACAAGAAAGTAATTTCTTATGAATTCTCTGGCCCCGGCGTGGATGACATGTCTTTGATCGGACCGGAAATGAATTAATTGAAATACGTGTAAGCTGATCCGAACACTCTTACCATCGGAAATGGTTATAAATTGTCTCCGGAGCAGCATACCTGAATCCTTCGATCACTCACGGAGGTACTATTGAGGCCAAGGACTTTTTTGTTACGCATAGACCTGTTAATTCAAGCCTGTAAAAATATAAAAATGAAAAGAAAACTATGCTAATAGTATTCTCTGTCTGGGGAATATATTTTCCTTTCAAATTAAATTGACTATTTGAGTGCTTTTCAAATGTAAAGATTATTAGCATATAAAGATTAAAGGTGAACCCACCCAACCAAAATCATGGCTACGCCATTTATGTCCAGTTTTCGCTAATCAAAAAGTTGTGGTTTTGTTCTTATTCAAATTTTTTTCCATTTGCTAATTTTGTGCCAAACTCTTATGTGTTAGTATTGGTTTATCTCGACGAGAGAAACCAGAAAAACGAAAAGTAATCACTGTGTTTGGTTTGCGTTTTTGAACTTTTATTTTAGAAAGTTAATTGTGAATGCAAACTTTTTGTAAAGCAAAGGGACTAAAAAGTAGGTAAATGAATGAGTAGGTGGTGGGTCCCTTGAAAAGCAAGGGGACCCAGGTTTTCTGCACTAATGGGCAATTAACATTACTAACAGGAGGAATGGTATACACAAACTAAAATAGTTTTTTCAGAAAATTGGATACCTCATCCAACCAATTTCCAACAAACTTAATAAGCAAAATAACAATTGAAAAAAAAAATCCATAATCTCTTCTTTTCTAGTTCCAAATTTTTCTACTTGTGAAAAATCACAGAAAATCCGTTTTTTTTTCGAACCCCAAGAGTTGGCCGAAGGGGATTTTTCAAACCTCAAGAGTCTGCATTTGGCTGAAGGAGTAGGAGATCTTTCACATGATTTTTCGAACATAAAAACAGCCGATTGAAAAAAAAAAAAAACTGGGACGAAAACCCTAACCCAATCGTAACAACAAAAATCAAAGAAGCCGTTTGATTTCTGGTGTATTTGCGATGTTGATGGATTTTAGAGTGGGAAACACGAACAAACCTTTCAAACTAGGTCAAGATTTCCAGCTGGTTTGAGAAGATAGGTCGAAAATTTTACGGGAGAGATTCGCAAATCAAAGAGAGACCTGGGGAAGAGGCATGAGATTCGTTCTCTTTATTACTTTTGAAAAAAGAACAGCTGTGGTGGTTGGGATGAAGTAAGTGAAGAGAGAGAAAGATATGAGGTTGGGATGAAGTAATTGAAGAGAGAGAGATGAGTCTGGGAACAGACTTTTGGTCCAACTCGGGGCAACCCTTGAGTCTTAGACGTGAATTTTTTTACATTTTAACTCAAAATTTTCAATCCAAAATTGTGAACCAAACACAGTGAATGACTTTCACACAATATCCAAAAAGTCAGTTTTTTAGGCTTCTTTTTTTTTTTTTTTTGATCAAGTGTACTTTGTGACGGGCTCTTGGTGTATTTCTGTTTTGGCTCATTTTTTAATCACAAGATCATGTCTCCAAATTCTTTTTGTATGCATGTTGTTTTGAACTTAGCACCAAAAAATAAGCACACCCCTTCTTATTCACATAATCTGTGTGCAAGTGCGCGTGAAAGCATTTTTGAAAAAAATTCAAACTACTAAAATTTAAGAGAGCGAGAAATTAAGAGTCTAATAAAAAAACAATTGAGTGGGGGTGGAGGGCATTCAAAGGATTATGTGACGAGTGCTAATTGCTATGGGCGCATTATTTGGTGCACACCAAAAATACACTGCATTTTTTGGTACCCACTTCGGAGTCTCACACAAATAATCGGAGCCACTCAATTTTTTTTATAACATTTTTTGAGGATCCCCTATGAAAAAATCAGCTCAATTAGGTATTGGTACGGGCTCGATCAACTCTTTGCTCAAATTTCAGTTAGCAAATTGGGCATAGAATCAACCAAACCTTTACTGATATCCAATTGAACTAATTTTTTACAACAATCTTTATAAAAATGTTTTAACCAAATAAAGCAGCTCCGATATCTGATCATTTATGTGAAATTCCGAAATGCGGTATATACACGAAATGGTCTACCCATAGTTCTATTGTTATGAGCACCTCTTTGCAGAACTCAAAGGCCAAACAAAGCCTTACACTCCACAACTCAACCGATAAACTCGAAACTCCACCCGAGTCGTCAGCCCGATACGTGTCAACTCCAAATCGACAGGCCTGCACGTGTCATCACGGAGAAGCTACACTTGTAAAAGCCGTTATAGACAACGTAGGCTCTGCCCAATTTTTGGCCACAAAAACGACCATTTTAATCCCTTTGTTTCTTTTACCACCCCGTTAGCTTTGCTTTCGAATCTGCACTCTTTCGTGTTCGAGTTCGTTTAACCAGTAAGAATCCCTTCATTATTTTCTTCCTTCCTTTATTGGTCTCGTAAATTCAGATTCCACGTTTATGTAAAGTTTTTCCTGCTTGGTATGGAATTATTTTGTTTTGGTAATGTAAGGTGTTCGGGCTAGTTTGCGCGAGCCTCGAACGATTCCTTATAGTCCCTCCCACAGTCGTTTCACACTCTTATACGTGGGTTAAGGTCAGCCATTTCACACTCTTATACGTACGTGGGGGTGAGGTGACCCTAAGAATTATTGGCAAGCAGAATTGGAGGCGGCAAATCCTTAAGTCCAGGCCAAGTGGTCAACCCCTTGGTGCCATTTCGTTACAATCTCAAAACCAGATCTTTAGATTAAATTCATCTCATTAAGTATGCAAATCAAATTGAAAATCAGATCTTTAGATTAAACTCATCTCATTAAGTATGCAAATCAAATTGCTTACATGATGAGGCAAGTTTGGCAGTTGTCAAAGTCGAAGCCAAATTTCGGCTTTTGACGCGGGATTTGGCAGAAGGGTGGATGCAATGCAATTTTGTCCCCAAGAGCTTCAGTTTGTTGTTAGTATTGTTAGGCTTGTTAAGCCATTGTTTGAATTGTTGGGCATTTGAATCCCCTGTTCCCTTTCGAACTTAAATCGAAGTCATTTTGATCTGGATATATACGTTTCTGTACTAGTCACTCGTGTACGTTCATTTCCTTCATCGTACCTGTCCCTGCCCGGCGTATTACTGGCTCATTAGTTACGCCGATAACATTTTGTATATCAGGCCTTTTGAATTATTTGTTGGTTAAAGGTCATTGGTTGCTAGCTTTTTTTTGGATCCAAGGTCTAATTGTATTGGAAATGCACTCTTTAGGTACGTTTTTTTGTCCTCCTTATGGATGAAGTTATCGTATATCTGCAGCTTATCACATAGCCGCGAGCCCACGTCACATGATTCTCGTCTCGAAAATAAGCCATGCGTCCACCTCACATGACAATCCTATCTAAGAAGGAACACACTTCAATCACACAGACACACAAAAGGGGGGGAGGGGGCTGTGCCGAGTGTGTAGACCCCTGTCCCTTTGTGAGAGTGTGTGTAAGTGTGTCTGTGTGGGCCCCTTTTTCTTCACGAGCACGTGTAAAAGTAAGTGTGTGAAAGAGAGTTTGTGTGGGATTTTAGAACGAAGGAGAAGGAACCCAATCCGACACTACGTAGTGGATGTCAATAGCAAAAATAGATTATGTTTGTCTATTGTTTTGGTTGGTTGTGATCACTAGTAAATATTGCATCTAAATGCTAGTTTATCTATGGATGGACATGAAGATGCTATTTTCTCTGCATGCCTAAGAAGTACCCTCCCTTTTCAGGTTTCAAGTTTCATCTCTTCTTAAATGAGTATCTAAAAATTCTTCCTTTGAACCCTTGAGAAAATCCAGCATACAGCAGAGTCAACAGACTAGAACAAGCAGAAGAAAAATGTCAGGCATAACCCTAGCCGTTGCTCCTCGTTCTGAGCCCGATGAAACCACCACTACGGACACCAACCAAAAGCCCCTACAGCATGGTCAGCAGCGGAGCCAGGTAGCAATGGGAGGCACAATGGGTTCACTCCGCGTGGTTGAACTCCAACTAGTGGCCTTCATAATGGTCTTCTCAGCCAGCGGTCTTGTCCCCCTCATAGACCTAATCTTTCCAGTCCTTGCCACAGCCTATTTCATCGCCCTATCACGACTAGCCTTCCCGTCACATGGTACCACCGCTAGATCACCTGAAATCTTCCAAGGAAGTGGACTCTTTCGAGCATATGTGGTGGTGGGAACGACAATAGGGCTGTTTTTGCCACTTGCTTATGTTTTGGGTGGATTCGCTAGAGGCGATGAACATGCGGTGCGATCCGCGGCGCCCCACTTGTTCTTGCTTGCGTGTCAGATTCTAACCGAGAATGTGATCAGTGGGTTAGCGCTATTTTCCCCTCCCGTGAGGGCGTTGGTTCCGCTGCTGTATACTATTAGGAGGATCTTTGTTATCATTGATTGGATACAGGATGTGTGGATCAACAAAGCTTTGCCTGCCAATGCCCCTTTCAAGGTGAGTGTTCATTTGCACAACTGATCTTTCTTGTATAGTTGTATGCCCAAATCCTCGTATATTCTAATACTTCATCTACAGAAAGCCCATTTTGCCAAGAACTGTCATAAAGGATGAACTCCCATGCCGAGCAAAAAAAAAAAGGATGAACTCCCGCTATTATTTCTTGGTGCATCGCCGTTGGTTTTATTGAATTCTTCAGAACTGAAGCCATTTATTGGCATTGGTTCCAGATATTTTGGCTAAGCGATAATGTTTTTTTGACTTGCTGTGGGTGCAAGTTGCAAAGAAATATCAATGTTGTTCAACTGCCCTTTCTCTATGGTTGGATCAATGCATTCATGGTGATGCGGCAAGTTTGAGAAATTTGGAACAACAAATGGCTTTGCTGAAATTTGGCAATAGCTTTAGCCCACTAGTGGAGCTACTATTCTGTTGTTCACAAGCTAAATTTGTCTTTGGCAACGGATTAGCACATTAGTTCGCCTGCTCTTATGATCTTATTTTCCGAAATTGCTCCAGTGCCAAATCAATTTTTTGGTTTAACCTAATCGTAGGCATTGGATCGATAAGAACAACTCTTGCAGATTTGAACCTCAAATATAGCAATGCCTATTGGTCATGCGACCAACATGGCTCAAGAATTGACAAAAACTATTTTCGGCTACAGATTTAGCGGGTCATTGAAGAGCTTTGTTTGAGAGGTCTTGCTAACATATGGCTTTGGCAAGGAAAATGAAATCTGAAATGCTCATATCATCTGAGAATATATATGAGTATGGGAATTGCATGTGGGAATAATCTTTTATTTGCTTACTGGCAGAGTGGGTCCTAATAATAATGTTTGGTGGTGCAGGATATTGGATGGTATTGGTTTGGGAGAACTCTAGCAGTTGCCAATCTGGTCTACTTTTCCATCAATCTCTTTGGTTTCTTGATTGCTCAATTCCTTCCAAAGGCGTTCGAGATATATTTCCGGGAGAGGGACGAGATACTTGCGAAAACTGCAGAGGACAAGCGTTCCGCAGCTGCAGATAATTCCCGGGTCACAGACAAGAAATCTGATTGATTTTGTTTTCGTAGCGTTCATCGCAGGTACTTTGTGGTGTGTTTTTGTTTTCCGAAACCTAGTAAGAGCTGTTCTACGCGTATGAATTTTGTTGGGTTTTCTTCTTGTTAAGTTGGCCGTGTCGTTTGAATTCAGAACTGTTAGTATCAATTTCCTGAGTAACCATTTCTTCTGTAGTAGATGAGCTTTATCTTACTTGAGTTTAAGCTTATTCTCTTATAATTAGAAATTGGTTCTACTTTCGCATTCTATGACTTGGTACATGTGGGAACTCAAAAACACATGCGCACAAAGTAAGAACAGAACATTTGGGGTGGTCTCATCGGCTTAAACTTTTAAGTGAGTACGAGATCAAAGATGTTCATGCCGTTGTAACCAACAATGGACATTAGACAAGGACGACGACTCGGGAAACTACCATGTTAGCTCTTTTAGGGTAGTTAGAAACTGGAGTAAGTATTGTCATCACTCATGCCACTGTCACATGGTGTGATCGACCAATTGTATGCTTAAAGAGTTTGGTGGGCCTGTGTGATGGGATGATGCTACTCCTTTTGCCTTATTTTGGAGAGGCTTGGTTGCTTTTCTTTTCTAGCCTCGCTGGTTATATGTGTTTTCGTGCTTGAGCAATTTGTTACTCCACTTGAGCAATTTGGTTCTATGACTGCAGTGTCCCGTGTAGTGTAAACACAGGGGGCGTTCCGCTTTTTTTTTAAACCTTCTTTTTTTAAAAAAAAAGGTAATTTCAAGCTCAAATATAATAAAAATAAAAAATAATTTTTTAATATATGCACTGTTTAAAATATTTCAATGAAATCTATCAATTAAGAATCATATTGGTAGAAAAATTATTTGCGTAAACATATAATTTTTGAGCTTAAAATTACATTTCTTTTCAAAAAAATTGGAACGCCCCCTCAAAATAGTTATTGTGTCAATGAAAATGACGTATCGACTGCGAGACAGTCAATTTGACCGAAGTGATAATTAGCATTTATGTTACATTAATGTCGAAAACTAAATTTTGTACTTTTTTCCTATAAATATATAGTAATTAAAATGTACTTATAGTTCAATGTACTGTGTCTAATTTTAAGCACTAAATTGCAAATTTATAGTTCACTGTACTGTGTCTAATAGTGTTCGAATATGTAGGCTCCGTTTGTTTGGGCATAAAATGTTTTACCTATTTTTCGGTGTTTGGTTGTGTAAAAAATTAGAAAAACATTTTACATGTAAAACATTTTCCATCAATTGGATAAAAATGACTTACCCTTAAATCTCCCGTAAGTTATTTTCCGAAATGAACCCCTGCCTTTTACTGCAATTTTCACTGCTCAGTTTTCTCGATCGTCAGTCCTGACCCATGTTCAATTCCAATATTCTCAGATCTCTCCACCGTTTAAGCTTCTCTCTCTCTGTACATTAGTATTTTGTTTATTTCTAAAAATATTTTCAAGTGCCAACCAAATACCGGAAAATAAAAGTTTGAAGTTTGTTTTCTGAAAAAATATTTTACATTGTAAAATATTTAACATCGAAACAAACGGAGGAACTTACATTTGCATTTCTTCTGGGCAAATGATTTTTGCACTCTATTTTTTATTAAGATTTTTTTAAAAATGTGTCTTTGTGTTTGTATTGTGTGTAATTGAAGTTCTAAAACAAATCAATTTTCTTCTTTTATGATATGATATGAGATGTAAAACTTGAGTCTGAAAATCAATACACTACTTGTACGTTCTAGGGCCAAGCGGGAAAAATGGGGAAAAGAAAGATAGTGGGATACCGTGGTGGTGATTCTTTATTTATGGAAAATTCTAAAATCAACCCAATGGGCTGACGATAGTGAATGTGTGAATGTGTATTAAAGGGTATAAAAAGTACACAGAAATACATTTTTTCTTTGTTTTTTAATGTGCTTATCGTCAACCCAGTGGGCTGACAATAGCAAGACCGTTTATTTATTTATGTCATTGGGAACTCAAAACTCAAATTTTATGCTATGCACTATGCTTTAATAAACAAGCCTTTTTGGTCGGCTGTCGTTTTCCACAGTTCCCCTGCAATGAACCCTCGTGAAAACACAAAATTTATCCTGAAAAAGAGAGACTATTCTTCGAATTCAACTGTGCCCGTGCGAAATGCGTAAAAGTTTACCGTTTATTTTTTTAGACGGTCGGGGTGTCCGTGTCTGTTTACGCATATTTCTACTAATTTTTTCATTGATCCGATCGGAAAGCAGGTCATTTATGTCGGGACAAAAGAATTCACCATAGCAATCTTATCTCAAGAATCGAAATCCAGTCACTTGTGTGGACCCGCAAGTTCTCCAACTAAAAACCGGAGTAATATCAAGAACCATTCTTTGGGCACAAACCAAAGGTACACCACCCGTCACGCGGGGTCCGCTCTGGGTTCCACACGAATGATTTGATCCGTTTAATAATTTTGAAATAAATTTTCGAGTGGTCTAGATCCGGTCAAAATCATAGGATATATCTGAATGAAAAACTAAAAGATTAGACCGAACACATATACGTATTAGATTGAGCTAATTTTCGCAGGACCACTCGAAAAATAATCTCAAAATTATCGAATAGGTCGAATCATCCGTGAGGGACAAAGACTAAACCCCGCGTGACGGTCGGTGCACCTTTGACGGGTGCTTTTTTAGCATTTTCGGCTGAATCGAAGTATGGTTTTACCTCTCTCTGTTGGGCCCGGAGTGCCCCCATGGATTTGGTTACACAATGCCACTCCCTGCGACCGCTCTAAAAACAGACTTGCGGGTGCGATGTCGAATGCCATAAAAGACTTAATTGAAACCCTTCCTACCATCAATTGGTTTTAGGAGAGATGGTGGAAAAACGGTCCGACACTCTCTACTAGATTTGTTCTTTTATCTTTAGGGCTCTGTCCCTAAAAAATGAAGGGAGCGAATCAAATTATGGTTTAACTCTCCCTACTGGACTGGGCCGCTAGTAGATAGTATAGCTCAGCTAACAGTAAAACATAGTCCTTTTTGAATCAAAACTAACACCTACTCGCTTCCTTGCTAGCGCGTGTACACTCGGGGTCAATTAATTGGTTATTCATAGCGATAAAAATGATTGTACTATATAATCTTTCTTTCTTTCGCCTCGTTTGTTGTTTGTTGATTTTATTTGCGATGGTATTGTTTTTTAGTGTATGGTTTTACTCTGTCTATTACATTAGTACCGATTCAATTTGCACAATAAAATTACACCCCGAAAATAAATTAAACTACACCACTAACCACTTAGGTTAAGATTTTTTCTATTGTCTGAACTGACTAAATTGGGTAAAATAGATTTCGAAACAAGTCATTCTCCTTACGTACATTAATTAAAAGTCCATTTAGAGAAAAACAACTTTTTTAAAGTCCTTAAGCAATAAATAAACTATTTACGAAAAAACTCACCCTAAGCTAATCCCAATTAAAAAGAAAATCAGAATTAGTTAAATACGAGGATCTGTCTCATTTGAAAATATCCACAGACAACTTAATCAGTTGTTGATTATTTCAGCTAAATTTATATTGAAAATTCTTTTTTCCAAAGCAAAACTTCTTTTATTAATATATAATATACATCAATGGAGGTTAGCAAGAAATTAGTGAGTTAAAAATCAAAGAAAGTTCGACATATCTTCATAGACACGAATCACAGACCTTCCTCTTCAAAAGCAAGAGATATAATCAGATGGGCTAAGAGGCTCGTCTAAAGCAAACACAAAGTACTAGTAGTAGTAAATGAAAAGGATCCGCATTTTGAAGATGCGGAATAACACTGCACGCTCCACCTCGTCGCGTAGAATAATCTTCGGTCTAACCTGAAAATTAAGGTACGGTGACGTCTCAGGCCTGCCGTGCCTATTAAGTAAAACAAAACCCTACCCTCCTCTCTCTCTCTCTCTTCCCCCTTTCTCTCTCCAACCCCCAATCCCCCTCACACCCATCACAAAAAAGACCAAAACACTGCCCACAAGAAAACCCAGCAATCCACCACCAAGAAAACCATGAAAATGAGGAAAAACAAAGGCAAAATCCACCCTTCCCCTTCATCGTCATCCTCATCCTCATCCTTGTCCACGCCTCCATCGAATTCCCTTCCAAATCAAAACGCCCAGTCCGTCCTAGCCCTGCTACCAGCCGCCATCCTTGCTCTAATCTCCGTCCTCTCGGCCGAAGACAAAGAAGTGTTGGCCTACATGGTCACAAGATCGATGAACTCGGTCAATCCGAGCCCTTCTTCGAGTGCAGAAGAAAAGAGCAAGAAAAGCAGCAACGGCAAGAAACTACCGGGTAGTAGTAGCAGTAGTAGTGGTGGTGTTGTTCACAAGGCGCCTTTTTTCGATTGCGAGTGCTTCGACTGCTACACGAGCTACTGGTTCCGCTGGGACTCCTCGCCGGACAAGGAACTGATACACAAAGCGATAGAGGAGTTTGAGGAGTTCTTGTTCAACCAGGAGCAGGTGAAGAGGAGCAGCAGCGGGAAGGGAAAGAGGAGAGAGAGAATCGGGCGGCGGGGGCGAGAGAAGGCGAAGGAGGAGGAGACAGAGGAGGTTCTTGAGGAGAGTTTTGATGTGAGTTTGGTGGGAAATGAGGCGGAGAGAGAGGAGGAGGTGGTGGCGGTGGCGGTGGAAGAGGCGGCGGCGGCGGTGGTGGGGAGGGAGGCGGAGGCGGCAGCGGCGGCGGTGGATAATTACAATAAGGGTTTGGTGAGGAAGGTGTTGCCGGACGTGGTGGGGCTGTTCAATTCGCGTTTGTGGGGGCTTTGGAGTCCGAATGTTTAGGATTTTGAAATGTGGTTTTGGTTTGAGGAGAGAGAAAGAGAAAAAGTGTTTTTTTTTTTCCTTCTCAGCTGAATGTTAAAATCCCTATATAATTAGTAGTACTATGGAGAAGTATTTATTCCAAGCATTTGAGCATTCTTCTGCTGCCTCTTTTTTTTTTTTTTCTCTTTCTATTTGGGTGAATGGAGCAGAGGCAGTCGCCGGCGGCGAGTCTTTTTCCGGCCGATAATTCTGTCGGAGTTTTTTTTCCGGGAAATATGCTAATTAATCCTTTAATGAGAGTGGATTTATTTTTGCTTAGTTGCTAAGTTTCTGTGTGTTGGTGAACCTTTTTGTTACTAGTTATTTTCACATTCCTCACATTACAATTAATCAGGTTTTTGTCTTCTTGTTTCACATACAAAAGGATCAATCTTTTTCGTGCATTTATTCGTATTTGAAAGCATAATAAATTTATATTGAATTTATTTTCTTGATATATATATATATATATACACACACACTCTACAAGTATATATAGAATCGACATTCGTGCATATTCAGAATCAGCTTATTGTGAGAGATCTCGCACGTTTTTGCGTGCGGACTTCTAATCTCGGCTCGTTGATATTAAAAGTCCGCATACAAATAACGTACGGGATCCCTCGATAAAAAGTTTTCTATATATGTGAGTGTGCGAAATGCTTTGTATGGCTTTATCAGATGGTAGGGTTACAGGGGCTGCCATGCTCTTTATTCGGTTCTCTCCTCTTTTTTTGAATGTCAATGGATGCGATTCTCAATGCTTTACTGTATTTTTTTTTAGGCTAGTGATTTTGCCACACATTTTTTGGTTATTGTCACACCCTGCAAGTGTATTTTTTAGTGAAAAATACACTTGCAGGTGTGAGAGCATCTCCAGCCTTGATCAAAAATTTTACTCAAATTTGGGTAAAAATCCATTTTTGATCAGGCTCACTCCAATGGCAAAATGATCTTTTACTCAAATATATTATTTTTTTAAGTATTCAACGACAATAATGTAAATAATAGAAAGGAACAAATTTAATTTGGGGTAGACTACCGTGAAGAAAAAGAAGAAGAACCCGGCCCACTTCCATAACCACGGCCAACCACCCAAACAGTCTACCACTTATCACCACCCACAGAATTTTGATCCACGTATTCTCCTTTCTTTTCTATATGTAGGAACTCGCGCATTCTGGCGGCGGCGGCCATGAGAGAGAGAGAGAGTTGCAGGTATCTAAGCTTGGAAAAGTCGATGCCAATCGCCATGCTCTCAGAATGGCATGGAAGGAGGCATTGAAATATTGGAGAAAAAAATGGGGAGAGACTTGGGTTGTCTCAAATTTGGAGGGAAAAATGGGTAAAACCTAAAATGAGGAAGGATTTGGGTCAAAGATTGGAGAGGATTTTTTGTGAGTTTTGCCCAAATTTTAAATTTGGGTCTTAAAATGGGTCAAGGTTGGAGATGCTTTGACAATAACAAAAAAGGCAATATCATTTCCCTTTTTTTTATTCTTTTTTGCTAAGAATCACGTTGGAGTACTACTAGTAATTATCTTACCTAAAAATGGACCTGGGACTCGAGTACTCTATTGACATGTGGATAAGTACTAGTACAACCCACCATGTGATGTGGATAAGTTCTACTGCATTTTACCCCAAAATGGCCTTTCTGAATGCAGATAAGAGTAATGGACTTGGGTTTGCTATGTGGGGTAAAATTGTCAAATATGAATGGTCACATTGTTGGGGGCAGGGTCCTTTTTCTTCCTAGTGCATGAAATGTTGAAGTTGGAGGGAGTTGGAGGTGGTGACATTTCTCCCATTTTGAAGTCATAGCTATAGCCCAATGGTATTTGATTATTCTTTCGTGGGAGGTCAAAGTTCAAGTCCTATTAGAGGCGTTTGTGGTTTAGGGCTATAAACTCCCTATAGACTAACTTATTAACCCAATTGATGTATACCGCCATGTTAGAGGCGTTTGTGGTTTAGGGCTATGAACTCCCTATAGACCAACTTATTAACCCAATTGATGTATATCGCTTAGCCAAAAAAAGAAAACAAAGAAGTCATAGTTTAGTTGTGTCCGTAATCTTTCTAAATAGCCTTTGTTTGAGAGTTTAGTTGTGCCCATAATCTTTCTAAATAGCCTTTGCTCGCGCTCTCAAACCTCATACTCACGAGTTTTAGTTGTTTGGGAGATTTTTGGAAGATGCTTTTACACTCGTGCATCCGCATTATTTGACTTCACTTAGCTAGGTTGGCCTAATGTTTTGGGCAATGGGATTGGAGGTAGGAAAAAGTTTCAATGCAACAATTATTTGTAACGCCTTCTCAAATGATGTGGGCTCCATGTATATGTGAGTCCCATCTCATGAAGTTGAACACGGATGGAGTTTTCAAGAGTGCCACAGGCCATCAATTGCAATATCACAAAGTTGCAAATCGGATGATGTTTTAATTTTTCTGTGTTTTTTTTCCATGCCCATTTTATCAAAAATAAAAAAACGGATGTTGTTAATCTGCTATTGGATCATAATATTGCACAATCACATCATGTGCTCCATTTGTTCAGAAAAAGAAGAAGCTATAACCTTGTGGGATTGATGTTATTATCTGGCCTTTCAAAATGAAAGTGAAAGGCGGATCCATATATATATATATGAAAGAGGAAAGGGAAATGCCCAACTCTGTACAAAATGAGGCATTTTTTTATGTTGGTTATACACTGTTTTGATAACTCAGGTGTTCCGGCCAGTTACATGTACCTCGATTAATTTTGGAGGACTAATCCCGCCGTCCACTTGTAGGTATCCCAATTAAAGCCAACGCAAATCTCTGTATGCATAAAATGGAGTTTGATTGGATTATGCATCTTGGGGCAACAAGCAGTGATGGTTCCAACTTGGAAGGGGACGACTGCACTCCCAATTACATTTTTTTTTTTTGGTACGAAAAACCGCCAAAATCACCGTCAGGCATCACAACTGGATCCCCAACATAGAGGAGCGGATTGAACTACCAATCCCGGGGCCATCTAACCTCATCTTTGATGTGAAAAACTATGAGCTGGAATCGAGGTACCTTGGAATAACGAAATGTCTAAACACTCTAACATGAGAGTTATAACAACGAAGTTGTGGGGGTGACTTGCATAGAAATTCAACATCTTAAGCTTCTCCTATTTGTATAAAACCAACATCTTGTTGCTAACTGCATCATTTGGGGTTTGTTTGGTACTACCTACGGAAAATTTTCCTTCTCTTTCTCTTTCTTTTCCATATGTACCAAACAGGGCCATAATCTGGTGCAGAATTAAAAGTAGACACCTTCAAATCCTTCAATACTAATCACCACTACTTACTCATCTGAACACCAATCTCAACTCATCATTAATCCCTTAAAAATCGTAGTACTTCATAATCGGCATCAAACATGACCGTAACACAACCGCGAAAAAGAATTCGTACTAAGGTAATCGTGAACAGAATTGATGCTATATTAACCAAGAGTCCAGATCCGAGGGATTTCCCGGCCGTTCGATACTTCATGATTCACGAAATCACCCAGGTAATATTTAGGTTTGTCCCAAAGTCAGAGTGGTCGTTTTCTACACGAAAGAAGACGAGCAGAAATTGAATGGCATGGGGAAGAAATTAATTAATGTTTTTGTCTCCCTCTGTTTTGTTTCTTCTATTTGTGGTTACATAATCTTGGACCACTTTCCCTCCACAGCATGAGTGGTGATTGGGGTCTTGTTGAGTTTTGAAGAACTGATCGTGACTGAGGTCTCTGAAAATCCCGTCCGGGAGGTCCGTGCCAGGATGAGCAGGCTGTGGTTTCTGAAAATCTCGCCCGGGTAGTCGGGCACGAGGGGGGAAACGTGTTTCAGCGTCTTCTAGGGTTTTTGATGTATTTATTTCCATGTACTATAAAAGCAAAGCTAGAGCAGTCCCCATATGTTACTTATTCATCTTTTTGTCATAGTAACCCCCCACGCTATAGAGTACGATAAATCAAAACCACGTATATTGCGTGTCTTGCTCTTTCGATTGCTTGTTTATTTTTTTCATTCTACGTTAAGACATTTCAATTTATATCATCTGATTGCAGTAAGAAACACAGGTTCGAAGCGTGAGCAATGACGCCATTCCTCTAAAAAGCCACTATTTTTCCTCAGTGGAAAGATTATCCTTGCTCACCCAAGTTTCCCATTTTTGGGGACTTGCGTATTCAAGCGTTTTATCTGTATCTCATATCGCTCACCTAAGCAAACTAAGCTTGGTTAATAAGAGTATAATCTGTGTGTTTTTGACAAAAACGAAACACCGACTCAGCAGCAAGGTTTTTGCCTGGTGCTTGCTCTGCAAAATGATATGCCCAAGAGCATCTTTTAGTATAGGGGAAATTACAGTAAGCCCCCTCCAATTATACCTCGGTAACGAGTTGCCCCCTTCATCGTTTAACTTGGACACTTAACCCCCTTCATCTTTTATCTCGCACAAAATGGAAGATGCCGTTAACGGAATTGCTGAAATTACCAATTTACCCTCTTTCAACCCTGAATAAGATGATTTGCCTGAGATCACGACTCATTCACGATGGGAGATTGGCGGGAAAGCAAACCCACTTCCGTCCAATTCTCACCTTTTTCCCTCCAATTTGACCTCGAAATTCTCACCTTTTCCCGCGTATTTTACCCTTTATCATACTCTTTTGCCCTAATCTAACATCATAACCCACAGCCGATTTGGAGATGACTAGAAAACTTAGGGTTCTTGAAGGTTGAAAGAAGTTGGAGATCAGACGAGTGAAGTTCTGTAAGAAAAACCATCGATCATCTTCATCTCTCACGCAGACGAGTGGGTAATGGTTCTTACTTCTCGTGTATTTATACTCTGTCGTTTCTGGTATAAAATAAGAGAAGATTGCAGTTTTCAACCAAAAAGTGTGGTCCCAAAGAGTTCTTTATTGTGCATGTGTTTGGTTGTTGGTGTCGTTTAATGTGTGTGTGTGTTAGTGTGAGGCTTGAATATGATTTGTCAGTGGTCCCAAAGAATCTTAGGTTTTCCCCCTTTCCTGTTGCTTTTTCCTTTTCCTGTTGTTGACCTGCTTTTTCTTCTTCTTTTTTTGTGGTAATTTTGACCTACTTTTATTATTTCATTATTTAATAGCTAGTAATGTTTTGTTTAGGATGGATGATCAAAAATTCACATTGGAGTTTCACCATGGGGGTTTATTTGCTTACATACCACAGAAAATTTATGCGAGTGGCAAGGTTGAACTAATTGAGGATGTAGACCCTGATAGGATGTCCTATTTCGAGATTTTAGGTGAAGTAAAACAGTTAGGTTGCCCAAAAATATCTGTCATATACCATAGGTTGCCTGATTGTGATTTGGATGGAGGTTTGAGGGAGATTAAAACTGATGCTGATGTCCTAGACATGTTTGCAATCCATGTGGGAAGGAGTAGAATCCCAATTTATGTGGAGAACCCAAATTTACATGTTGGTGATGATGAGGATATGGTGAGTTTAGGCGACAAAGAGGATAGGGTGAGTTTGGGTGACAAAGAGGAGGATAGTGACGGTGACAGTGATTTCCATGCTAGCAGTGATTGTGGTAGTTTTAGTGAGAGTGACTTGGAATATTTTGCTGATGGTGATATGATTTTTGATGAATATGAAAATGTTGGGAAGGGTAAAAAAGAGCGAGAAATTAAGGGGAAAGGAAAATGCTTTGAGATTGGAAGTGGCAGTGGAAAGGGTAAGGGTTCAAAATAGGTCATAGTGAAAGAGGTCATAGTGGACATAGATGAGGTTGAAAATGATGATCTTAATAGTCCCATGAATTCTGACTGTGAGGGTGGTCTTGACTACCCTGAGTTCAATGAGGAAAGGGATATGGGAAAACCAGAGTTGAAGTTGGGGATGCTATTCTCCTCTGCAGCAGTATTCAGGGCTGCACTTAGGGAACATTCCATACGTAATGGAACTGACTTTAAGTTTAAAAAGAATGATGGTGATAGAGTGACTGCAGTTTGTAAAAATGAGTGTGGTTGGAAGGTGCATGCTTCATTTTTCCAAGACACAAAGGCCTTTCAGATTAAAAGTTTATATGGTCATCCTTGCCAATGTCCAAGGAGTTATCACTTGAAACATGCCAATTCCAGGTGGATAGCCAATAAATACATGGACAGTTTGAGTGATGATCCTTCTTGGAAGTTGAGTGCAATGAGAAAGGCAGTTAAAAGAGATTGGATGGTTGATGTGTCACACAATCAGGTGTATAGGGCTAAGAGGGCTGCACTAGAAGCTATAGAGGGTAATCATAGGCAACAATATTGGAGGTTGTAGGATTATTGTGAAATGATTAGGATGCAGAATCCTGGAAGTACTGCAATGGTTAAGGTGGAGAGGCCTTTACCTGAAAGTGCACCTGTTTTTCAAAGGTTGTTTGTGATGTATGGTGCACAGAAAATGGGTTTTCTAGCTGGTATTAGGCCTATGATAGGACTGGATGCTTGTCACTTGAAGGGCCCATTTCAGGGGCAGCTCATGCATGCTGTTGCAAGGGATGGCAATAATCAAATGTACCCCTTGGCCATGGCTGTAGTGGAAGCTGAGACTAAAGACAGTTGGATGTGGTTTCTTGAAAAACTACTGGATGTAATTGGAAGACCTGAAGAAAAGGGATGGACTTTCATATCAGATAGACAAAAGGTAAAATGTAATTTGATTTCATAATATACTTGCATTCTATTCTTGCTTTAAATTATTGCCATTTCTATATTGTAATCTGATTCCATAATTTTTTACAGGGATTGGTTGAGACTTTCAAGCAAATGCTGCCAGGGGTTGAACACAGGTTTTGTGTGAGGCATCTTTATGCCTATTTCAAGACTCAGTTTAAGGGAAAGGATTTGAAGGACCTGGTGTGGGTAGCTGCACGTGCATTTACACCTCAAGAATGGCAAAGACAGATGAACAAGATCAAAGACATCAACAAGGAAGCATATGATTGGCTAATTAAAGAGCCAGCAACTGGGTGGAGTAGGTCCATGTTCAGTCCAAGATCTAAGTGTGACATGTTAGCCAACAATATCTCAGAGTCTTTTAATCAGTACATCAAGGATGCTAGAGATAAACCTATAATCACAATGATGGAGATGATAAGGAGGCAACTCATGAGTAGGTATGAGCAGAAAAGAAATTGGATCACTACATGCAATGGAAAGTTATGTCCCAAGATTCAACACATATTGGAGGAGTTGAAAGTGGAAGCAAGGGGTACTGATGTAACATACTCTGGGAACTTCATTTATGAGGTAAGGGTTGGTTCGAAGACTTTCATTTGTGACGTAGATAGGCACACATGCTCTTGTAGGCGTTGGGATGTGACTGGCATTCCATGTTCTCATGGAATTGCTGCTATGGTGGTAGATAAAAGACTGCCAGAGAACTTTGTGCACCAATACTACCACATGGATACCTACACTGCCGCTTACTTTCACTTCATCACCCCAATACCTGATGAGACCATGTGGGTCCAAACTAATTATGACCTTATCATGCCTCCTCCACTTAGAAGACCACCAGGAAGGCCAAAGAAAGCAAGGAGGAAGGCTGTTGATGAAGTTCAGAATCCCAACCAAGTAAGGAAGCAATACCAGTCACCAAGGTGTGGGAAATGGAGAGAGTTTGGACATAACACAAGGACTTGTAAAGGTCCAGTGAAGCCAAAGAATGCTGGGGTAAGGATTGGAGTAAGAGGGAGGGGTAGAGGAAGGGGTAGAGGCAGGGGAAGAGCAGGGGGAAATGCAAGCACTGTGGCTTCACAAACCTCTGCCATCATAGTTGACACCTCACAACCAGGCCCTGGAATGACATCTGTTATGGTACGTTTTCTACTACAACTTGTGAAAAACTGCTTAGTTAAATATATGCACATGAACACTTAATAACTTGAACTTTTTAGTGGGCCAATTTGCAGAACCACAATACCAACATAGAAGCTGGTCCTGGAAGAGTCAATGAGAGGGGTAGAGGGAGAGGCAATGGAAGGGGCAGAGGAAGAAGCAATGGGAGGGGCAGAGGCAATACTAAGTTTCAAAACTCCCAAGCATCATCAAGCACCCCCACAAGTATGTTGCAGCTTCCATCCCAATCTAGCCATGGAAACTCTGATTATGCTGCATTTTAATTATTATGCTATGTTGGGAAGACTTCTTATGACTACTTATGTTGTCATGCTATGTTTGACAACCTTTTGACTGCTTATGTTTGACAACCTTTTGACTGCTTATGTTGTCATGCTAATGTTGGGAAGACTTGTTATTATCCCTATTAGTTAAGTACTTATGTAGGATTGGTGGTTGTTTTGTTGGAAAGCTCTAGCTTTGGTGGTTCTAATTTGGGAAGCTCTAGCTTTGGTGGTTATATTTTGGCAAACAGACTTGTTATTGCTGGTTGTTATCAGGAATGTAACTGGTGTTTTGTTATGGAATGTAACTGGTTGTTATCAGGAATGTAGCTGTAGTGACCCGAATAATTTTAATGTTTGAAATATCGATTAATAGTCTAATTGAGAAATTACGGATTTATTTGTGAATAATTGAGTCGAGGACTTAAGTGAGAGAATGGAAGGTTAAGGGGTAAATGTGTGATTTGAAGATTTTGAGGTATGAATAGGAGAGTGTGAGTGTATGGGATCATTTTTCCCCAAAACCAAACTCTCGGCTCTCTCTCCCTCCCTCCGCCGGTTCTCTCTCTCTCCTCTCCTCCCACTCAAAAACCCACCAAAACACCTCCAAGCTCTCAAGAACCCACCCTCATTTCACCTCCTCTCCGCAACCCCGGACTCGTATCGCGTTGGGTGAGGTTCGGGAAGGAGATCGCGACAATTTTGAAAGTTGGGAGCTAGAGCTCGTTCGAAGAGTTGGGTTTCGTTCCTTGAATCGAGGTAGGGATTTCTTTGCTACATTTATGTGTTAGTAGCTTGTTATGGTGTGAAATCGTGCTAGTAATTGTTGGTATTGGTATTGTAGTTGAATTCCTGAAATCTGCAGAAAAGTCTGCTCGAAACCTCTCCGTATCGATACGGGATTCTTGCCGTATCGATACTACATTAAAACAGAATGGGCTTTGCTGATAAGCATCCTGTATCGATACAGCCATTTTGGCCGTATCGATACCAGTTCCTTATGGGCAGTTTTGCCTTCGCTGCTTTCACTTCGATTGTTTTGAACCCCGGACACTTCTAACACCCTTGTAACACCTCTTACACTATCTCAAGCTATTCAATTGACTTTCAATGATTAATTGGTGTATCCTTGTTCAATTGACCTCTTGTTAGTAGGATTTTCTATGAGTTCATTTGAGTAAACCTTGTTGAAACGAGACTTATCGATCGATTGGTTATTTCCAAGTAATTGTAGTATCACAGTGGTATTGTTGACATGATGTGAGATGTTGCATGCATGAGAGTGATTACGAGAGAGTCTTAGTTCACATGTTGGTTAATTAGGAAGTTGTTGAGTCGGGATTGGTATTGGGAGTCTCGTAACGCAAGGGGTGGAAATACGGAGACTTTAGTAGGCCTCGTAACGCAAGGGGTGGTACTACGATGGTCCGAAGAGTTGGGATTCGCCGTAACGCAAGGGGTGGTAACACGGTGACTCACGGGATGTTATACTGTAACGCGAGGGGTGGAAATACAGTTAGTGGAGGTTGATGTTGTCGAGTCTTGTCGGGATGGTTAGAGTGAATACATTGATCGTTGTCATGCTTGATTGGACCATGTCTTCTCATTCGTTTCCTTTTGCACATAGCATGTTATTTGCACATAAGTCTAGTAAAGATTTTCCTACTGGGCTCGCATAGCTCAACCTAATCTTTCTTTTCAGGGTTTAATGCTGGACAGTGATTGCATGACTTGCGTGCCTGGAAGTGAAAAGGATTTTCTTTTGGAAGCTAACTCTGATTTAGTTACTTTGTCATCTTTGTAATAGACTTTCTTTTGATAAAGATGAGGTTGTAACTTGATGACTTGTCCGTACAAACAATTGTAATCTATTTGGAGCCGGAGTGCCAAAACTGTTTACTCTTTGAAACTGGGTCACATTTGTAATGCTTTACAGTGTGGGAACTATTTGGGGTACTTACTACCATATGCGACAGATTTATTTCAAGAAAGCTCTATATATTTATGCTAAAAATCCAGGTCGTGACAGTAGCTTTGGTGGTTAAATTAGTATGCAGTGTGTTTAGCTGTTGCTCCTTCTGCTGTTACTACTTTAGTTTGGATACTGTTAGCTGCTGTCTGTTTAGTGCAGCTAGCTACTGGTTCCTCTGCTGTTGTATATGATCAGCACTCTGTTTTTTCTTTCTCTCTCTAAATTTTATTATGGGTCCAAGCCATTTTGATGCAATAGCCCAAGAGGAGGAGTACCACATTTCATAATTGTTTTTATAAATCTTTATATGGAGATTTCATTCTCACATCTATATTTGTTATTTGCCACACTCAATTTCAAATTTACAGGCATGATTTGAAAAATCTATTTCAAAAGGAATTTGTTTGATCAGCTCTATGTTTTCATGGGGAATGCACTACCATTTCAGTACTCTGTTTCCGGGTTGGAATGCACTACATTAATCAACCAACACACAGTCATTCATATTGTACCTAAGCCAAAGCAAGGTACTTTTCAGTCTCCATTTTCTTGTACATGTGGGATAAAACAAAGAGAACAATCAAAAGGAAACCTATTTTCTTCCACCACGGTTCCTTCTTCAAACATAGGACTTCCTTCTGCATTTGCCCAATTTTTTTTTGCATTTGTTGAACTTCCTTATGCATTTGTTCTTTCATTGCTTCCAACACTTCCACTCTACTTTCCAATTCATCAACCTTTCCCTGCAACTCTGAATTGTGGGTCTGTAAATTGTGGGTGTTCTCTATGTTGGACTGGGTGCTCTCAGATTTTGGTGGGTTTACCCACATGAAAAATTCACAACGGAATTTTGTCTGCAACCGCAAAAACAATGAGTTCAGAGTATTTCTAATAACAAAGCAAATCAATGGGTTTATTTTGTATCCATACCTTGTAGTTCAGGCAGCCATAAAACCTTCTCCCTGCGTTGAGACCACTTTTTGTACACCTCAATGGTGATCTTATGCCACAATTGCACAGCATGTTTGGATCCCCATTGGAAGACCCAGTTCTACCTTCCATCACAGAGAGAGAGAGAGAGTACTGTTGGGAGGGGGAGAGAGAGAGAGTACCGTTGGGAGGGGGGAGAGAGATATTTCAAAGAGAGAGAGAGAGAGAGTACCGTTGGGAGGGGGCACAGAGAGAGATAGAGAGAGAGAGAGAGAGGGTTTACCGTTGTATGTATTTATAAGGGCATGACATGTCATTTATAAGGTCATGTACTGTTCTTCCGTTTAAATTCGTAACGGCTCACTAACGGGTGGGGCTTAAGTGTCACGCGATAAAAGATGAAGGGGGTTAAGTGTCCGAGTTAAACGATGAAGGGGGCAACTCGTTATCGAGGTATAGTTGGAGGGGGCTTACTGTAATTTCCCCTTTTGTATATGCTTTAGGATTTTTTCTTCAAATTAGTACTATACTGGCTACAGTGCAGCTCCAGGCCTTCTGTAGTAGGGTGTAAAAAATTACATTAACTTTACTAGACTTGTTAACCAATAATTTATACACGAGTTCTCATATACTCCATTAGTATGTATAGTGCGATGAAAAAATTAAGAAAGTACATTTTGGATTACAATTGTCCTTGCGAGTTCTCACATTTTGAGCCAAACAATATTAAATCGGCACAATAATCCACTCATATGCTTCTGAGGGAAATTAAGGCGAATAAGTTGGCATAAACCCTTTTTGGGATATATTCGTAGTACTTATTTTGTCCCTATCATTAGAATTATACAAAAAGATATTTTGTCGTTGTCATAAATCCGTATGAAAATTTAAAGTCAAGTCAACATAGATTCACTATTTTGTCCATATCATTAGAATTATACAAGAAGATATTTTGTCGTTGTCATAAATCCGTATGAAAATTTAATGTCAAGTCAACATAGATTCGCTAACAAAAATCTCGGGTGTTACCATAACCAAATTTTTTGTAGAAATTTGTCCATAATACCGCATACTAATTAAACAAAGAAAAATCAAAAGTAGTTAATGCCATGGATACCAAACCAATATGATAATACTATAGGCAATGTACATTGGCGAACATCGTTGAGAGGAAAGACAAAGATTATTTTTTTCCTTGAGTGTGTTTTATTTGAGCAAATGTATTAGGCGTTCAAATAGGAGTTACCTAGAACGATTAGTGTCAATAATGTATTGAGTATTGTGTTCACAAAGAACCTGACATAATATTACAGCACAGTTAGGGGTGATATCGGTTCGGTCGGTTCAGTTTTTTGGGATTTTAAAAACCGAAATATCGGTTTGATTTTCCATATTTAGCTACCAAAACCGACCGAAAGGTACATCGATTTTTTCGGTTTCGGTTCGTTCAGTTTGGGAAAATGACGGCATAGAACGTGTTCTTAGCATGTCCTTAGCGGGTATTAATTATCAAAACACGTCCTGAGCCGTCATTTTCCCTTTTGGTTTTGTTTTGTGGGCCTCATTTGGGCCTCAAAAAATGGAACAAAGTAATGAAATAACACATATATTGGGCCCATTTGGGCTAAAAATGCAAGATTTATATGTCTTTAACTCTTAAGTCTTAACTTACTTGCTCTCATTTGGGCCAAAATACATAAACAAATTCCATACTTTTTAAGCTTCATTTGGGCCAAGAAATGCACAACCGAAAAAAATTCTGATCCAATATTTCACTTTGCAAAAGACAACAGCAAAACTTTTGCAAAACAGAAGCATTGCAAGCATAAGTAAATTCCATATATCTTAATGCAACATTCCACTTTTGCATCAACCATAGAAATGCACAAGAGAAACAATAAGTTCAAAGATCTCGTGCCGGGCTTAAACAATAAGTTCTTTTGAGTATTGTGTTCACAAAGAACCTGACATAATATTACTAGTAGTAAATTTCAAAAGAAAAAAGTTTAGTGTTTAGCTGCACACCCATCCTTGGGTGTGTAGCCGTAATTACTACTCCACTAGTCAGCATTCTGAATAATTAGAGCATGTTGATTAGAAGAGGTAAAAGAGCTTTTTAGCTAAGAAAAACCCCCAAATGAGCATTACAACATTAGAGCATGTTGATTAGAAGAGGTAAAAGAGCTTTTTAGCTAAGAAAAACCCCCAAATGAGCATTACAACAGATTAGGTAAAGGCCTAGGTAAAACCATCCATGAACAGTGAATAGGTAAATATACCTAAGCACTATTCACCGTGTGTGTATTATTTTATTAATTGTTCCCCCTCTCTCTCCGAAAAGAAAAAGGAAAATAAAAGTAATAATATTTTAATGAAGAATATGTTAAATAGATAATATTGGTATAGTATTGAAAAAGATGTGAGTAGATAAAATGAAAAAAATGTATTATTTTATTAATTGTTCCCCCCTCTCTCTCTCTCCGAAAAGAAAAAGGGAAATAAAAGTAATAATATTTTAATGGAGAATAGGTTAAATAGATAGTATTGGTGTAGTATTGAAAGAGATGTGAGTATGTAAAATGAAAAAATGCACTGTTTAAGTAGAGGGATCCATACTATTTCAACTAATAGGAAGGAGGATAATGTTCATTCTCTTAAGTGGAGGGTAAACAAAACTCAACTCGTAATTGTGTACATCAATAGAATTCTTTTAATACTATTGATATGTCAAATTTGAAGAGCCAGAAAAAATTTGAAGAATGAGTTGGTGTTTAAAAGATCTGTTGGAACCCTTAAAAACTTGACAAAATAATCAAATTTTTTGATACTCCCTTCATCCCAAATTTTTAGTCCATTTTCAAAAATTGTCACTTTTTAATTGATTGTACCTTATAATAATATATAATGTTTAAGGTGATTTTGAAAACTTTATTTCATAGTACTAATCATGATCTATCAAACAAGATTCATATTACATATAAAAAGTATTATCAATAAAAATATAACAAACTTACTATACGGTTAGGATGGAATGAAGGACTAAAAAATGTAGACGGAGGGTGCATCTAATTATTGGCTCGATTGAGCTTGTTTGTAGCGTCTTGTAAGTCTGTTTGTTTGTAGAAACTCGGCTCCTTACAAATGCTCGTTTAGCCACCGAACTATTCTTGAACACCTCGATCCAAAAACGAATCAACCGAGCACGAGCTACACAAATTTCCGAACAAGCCGAATTTGAGCACTTTAAAACTCGGCTCAACTCGACTCACCTTCTTGGCAGCCCTACAAACAAGTGGGCAGTTTTTCGGCCAGCAAAACTAATAGGGCTCGTAGCTCTCGTGTTTATCACTCACTGGCCCGGGCCTGCGACAATTTGCCGAAAGAGAGAGAGAGAGAACAGAAAACAAGTCTTGTTCCCCAAGTTCACTAATTCCTGATCGACTCTCTCATCACCTTCTACCATTCGATTCTCCCGGGAAAACAGATCTTCTATCTCTCTCTAACCCCATCGTTTCGCCGCCGATGGCCCTTCCTATCGGGAAGCTCACCATCATCATCGGTGCAGGTGCGTCTACACCAATTCAAACTCTCTCTCTCACACACACACGCATCTATATGTCAGTACAGATTGCGATTACTTGTATGTGGTTAAGTAGTACTCCCTGTAGTGGCTTGATTAATCAACGGATCATTCTAATGTTTTGTTTGACAATTCAGGCTTAGTGTAGTGGAAAGTAAAATTAGGGTGGGTTTTATGAACCCTAGTAGCTGTGTTGCAATTGCGTTAGTATTGTTATTATTAGTTTGCATTCGAAATTTGAATTTTGTTTTGAGATTGCTAATTGCTTATTGCATTTCTTTCCAACTTATTTATTTATTTTTGTCATCTTTTATGTGTGCTTGTCCTCGACCTAGGGCTAGGGCTAAAGTGCTAAACGAGCCGAGCTGAGCCGAGCCTTGATGCGTCCGAGCTCGGCTGCATCAAAACAAGTCAAGCTCGGCTCGCTTATGGACCATTTGTTTGAGTTCAGTTTGTTTACTACGCGAGCATCTATAAACGAGTCGAGCTCGAGCTGAGTTACAAGTAACTCGGGCTCGGCTCGTTTACTGGATGAGCTTAAAACTTGAGCTCGAGCTCTACTAGTTGACTGACGAGCCGTGAATAGCTCAGTTCGTTTGCAGCCCTACCTCGACCCATTTTTTAGGCGGAACGAGAATAGTTCCCACTGCTGCACACAACCTTTCTTTGGGAAAGTAGCTTATCGAGGGCCTGTTTGGCAATCCTTGGTTATTTGGATATTTTGTGTCTGAATCTTTACTTATTCTACGTATTGATTCAGGTACACAAATAACCAATATAAGTAAATGAGCAATGGCTCGATTTGCACTACTCAACTACTAATGCAGATTAAGTTTTAAGAGAACGGTAGGTGCTGCTGCTCAGGGCTGAACTGGGGACCTTATTTAAAGATAGTTACTTCACCCTAGAATCCTCTGGTGGTTGGGTGCCATAGTATTTGTGTTCTGGATATAGATAATGACCTATAGACTTCATAGTATATGTAAGTCTGGCTAACAACTGCTAACAAATGTGCAATTTGAACTTCATTTAGGTATCGTAGGGTCTGTTTTAGCCAAAGAAGGAAGCATTCCAACTGTCTCTGATCTTTTCTCTGGGGCCTTTAAGGTATATTGTGTCTTGACTGCTTAAATTACTGTTATGTTGGATGTTTTCATCTTTAACTGTTTGACTGTATGTCTTTTTGATTGTCAAAGAATGGGAGTTCTATTATTCAGTTTCTTTAACGCAGGTTTTTTGGAAGCAAATCAGGCATGATGATTCTAAAGCTACACCATCCAGGCCTAAGCCGCGGAATGACTCTTTGTTGCAACAGGTTTTCATGTTTATAGTACCATATCTCAATTTTTACAAGCTAGTTTATTTAGTCAGTTTCCTGCGTGGGTTGTATCTGTGTGCTATCTATTCTTGTACAATGTACTCAAGTGGATCACATGAGTTTTGTAGGTCAATAGCCTGCGACAGGAGCTGCAACTCTTGGCATCAAATAGATCAGTTACAATTGTAACATCAGGTGGTTCAGGTTGGAGTCATAATACCTTCTCATATGTATATATCAGATAAGCTTTATATTTCACCCATCTAACTCTGCATGACTTAATCCTTTCTACAATAACTTTTGGGTAATTTATATTGAATTAATTTTTGCATGCCAAACACAAACTTGGTACTTGGTAGTACATTTCTTGCTACAAATTATTAAATGGAAAAGTGACCATTAGTATTGCAGCTATTGGTTTGTCTTTCCCACTTGTTTTTGTGGGTAACTTTTCTTCCGAGAGGTTCATTAGTTTGGTTTAGGTATTATTTTGTTCTACCATACAATCTCTATTCTGGAACCAGTGAATGCGGCCTTTTCTTTCCTCATTTGGCTGCAAGTGTTGTCCTACTTTTACGGGAAATGGGGAAATATAGGTCCACTGCTACTTCTCTCTCTCTCTTTATGCTCTCATTCATGTCTCTCCATTTCCCATATGAGACCCCAAGGTACCAAAGTCCCACATCGGGGAGTTGGGAAAAAGAAAAGGAATATATAATGAATTCCGACCAACTACTGTATAACTTGAGGTTAACCTTTTGAGCCACGTGGTTAGGCTAAGGGTTAGCAGGTCAGCTGGCGCGGATCATTATAATTGGTATCAGAGCACAACCTTGGTCTGGTCTGTATGGTGGGGGCCACCTCTAGAATTTGGTAAGAGCCAGATGTGCTGTACAGAGCTAAGTGCCACACCATGTCCTCCAGGGGGAAGGTTGCTGGGCCAATGCAATGAGGACGTTGCATCATAAGGTGGGGAGATTGTGAGACCCCAAGGTCCCACATCGGGGAGTTGGGAAAAAGAAAAGTAATATATAACGAATTCCGACCAATATAACTTGAGGTTAACCTTTTGAGCGACGTGGTTAGGATTAGGGTTAGCAATCCAGCTGGCGCGGATCGTTACATCCCATTTGTAATTTCTCACCCCTTTGCGTATGTCTGCCCGACAATGCATGCAGGCCAGGCCTTATTGAGGCCATCCATTGATTTTCCATTTTCTCTTTCTCATTATGCTATTTGAAACCTTGAGAAAGTGTAATTCATCATCTATGTTTTATGCACGACTTCAAGTAACATCTTCCTATGGTGGATTACCTTTATGTTTTTTTAAAATGTAAAGCTCCATATCTGGTTAGGGATATTTGTGAATTGGACTTGATAAGCTGTTGTAAATTTGTAATACCTCAATAACTGTAATTGTTTGTCTTACATTGTGCAGGTTCAAGAAGATATGGTATAGTGGTTGTTGTCATTGTGGTCGGATGCGGTTATATTTGGTGGAAGGTGAAAGTCATGCATCCCTCACTAGTCTTGTGGAATCGCTAACCAAAAAGTGCACATACTTTGGTGTGCATCATAAAGTATCTTCTTCATCAAGTTCCCAGAATGTATAGTTGTTATATCTTAAAGCAGCTTATATTTCTGGTACTAGATGGCTTTGGTTAGTTGAGAGGATTTTCTCCAAAGCTTTTCGTCCATCTAGAGATTCAAACGTGCTAACTTAATCCTCTATACTAAGTCAAACTATGAAGTCAACATCATTAAGTGGCATCAACTGTGAGTTTCTTCCCCAGGATACATGCCCCCCATCCTAGCATTTTGTTAGGCCGAGAGAAACATATGGGAAGTTAAATCATGATAAATCACTGAATTGCTTCAATTTCAAATTTATTTAATCATGGCATGCACCTTGATCCTAGTCTTTTCCTTAGATAAAGAGTAAGGCCCATGAAGCAAGGTATTCCGACTTGCTGCTGAATGTGGAGGAATCTTGGCTGCGTCCTTTTAATAGGTACCTTGATGTTACAGGCTAGTTGGGCTTGCCTGCTCTCAGAAGTCATAGGTTGGGTGGCTCTAGCATCTTGGACTGGTGGATGGGCCTCTGCTTGTGACATAAGTACTCACGATTCACCACCTGCATCTTATTGTAGAGTAACCTGATATTGCTGTTCAAAAAAAAAAAAAACACAAGTGCCTGATATTGTGACATCATCATTCAGTCAGAATCTGATTTAATGAGCTCATTAAACCAGGCCTGCCAGACTTGCTAATTCTATAACGTTCAGTTTCATGACCCCATCTAGCCTGGATGATTCTTTGGTTTCACTGACATTGGACTTGATAAAACCTCAGAGTCAATCCCTGCTATACATTTCCTTTCTAAATTTCCAATCGAAGTAACAGTCTATACTGCAACTTGCTGACCAGCTCAATTACAAACTCACCTCCCTCTCCTGGCCTTTTTCAATGTCTCTAACCTCATAGATGTCAAATTGGAGCCTGAGTGATTCTGTGCTTTTACTGAAGATTTAAATACATTCTCATTCAATGTTGTTTTGCCCATAGACTATTGTATTTGTATGTTTGAGGTTCTCATGTTCTCAAAATTTCAAATATATCTATCCTTTTGTTGCTACTGTGCCTCATCCCTTTCTCTATGTTCTCAGGGTTGGAAACTTCCAGACATGATGTTCGCAACCAGGCGTAGTTTATCGAATGCATCCTCTGCTGTAACAAAACAACTTGAGAATGTTTACACTTCAATCGCGGCAAGTTTTTCTCTTTCCAACGGAAATATAGTCAGTAGCATATATCTTCAGGGCTTATGCTTGTTGAAAGTTTAAACTTTCTCGAGGAAATTGCAATTAGATACGCAACTGAGTTGCATAATCCACAGCTCTCAAAATGAAATAATGTTTTTAGATCTTCATTTTTCGTGAGTAATATTCCCCATGTGGCTTGTTTGGATTTTTGTGCGACACTGGCGGATGCAAAGTTTGAGCCCAGACTATTACAGATGTGTATGTAAGTAGTGGATGGAGAAGTGAACTGTCATACTTCTTAGTTCTTAAGAAAGCTACTAGCAATTCGTGGATGCTTTGTTTGAAGCAGACGTAAACCCTATTCGGTTCCAGTGCACACATGAAATCAACTAGGAGGTTTTAACCCTTTTATAGCACATTGTATGGGAATTAAGTTCTTTCACCTTGAAGATCTGAACTTTTTTCTCTTTGATCTTTAACCTCTCGTTTGTGTTCAGTAGCAGCGATGGGTAGCCGCTGGTGGTCACTGTTGGGTGGCTCCGGCGATGCTTAACGGCGAAGGCTTCACATCGGGTGCTGGTGTCGATCCGTTGGGTGGTGTTGGAGGCGGAGAGTTAAGGTGGTTGTGGTGGTGCAGCGGCAGCAAGCAGAGGGTGGGCCAGCCCATTGCAAATGGGCAAGGCCCAATTAGGTTGCAATTGGTGTGCTTGTTTGGGCTTGGGGTGTTTTGGGGTTTGTTCAAACATTAGGTGTTTTTGGGCTTGTCCCATTGGGTGTCTGTTGGTTTCTTGCTAACAGTGTCATAGTACTAAAAATTCGAGAGGCGAAAAAGTAGGTTAAGATCTCGCGAGAAGAAGTTGCTCAATGCATTTCTTTTCCTACTGTATTGTACTGATTTCATCTTAAATCCTAGTGATGAATGAAATTATTTTGCCGATCAAAAAAAAAAAAAAAATTTATTTTGCCACAACTCAGTGCAGTGCATTTGTTTGAATTACACCTATAAGCACAGCAGCATACCGAACTTGTAATAGCTATAGTTTGGTGGGCTGAACAGTTTGTTCAATCAAGTCAAAGGAGTATGTGACAATGAGAGTCTGAAGACCTATTTTCTTGTAAAACATATTTTATTCTCGTCATTTGTTTATGATTGAAATGGGGATGCAATTGTTGCATCTAATATGAATTTATAATTGAAGACAGATGAATTGGAAAAAAGGGCCACAGGTACGCGAGAGTTTTTTTCCTACCCCAGTAAGTGTGAATTGCTAAGAAGAAAGCATTAAAAGAGGAATGCAATTGAAGAAAAATGGATACCTAAGTAACCACTGATACTGGAAGACCAAATAGCACAAGGTGGCTTGTCCAATGTCATACGCGTGTCGGACAGCAACACTTGTTGGACACTTACTTGCTTTTTGGACACTCATCTTTAATATGATGGTATTTGATTTTTTTTTTTTCCAGGACCGGACACTCTTTAGACTCTTGGGCAACACGCTTGTCCATCATTTCAAAGCATTTGAAGCACGTAACATGTAAAAGAAATAACTTGTTATTGAATTATAAGAAAAGCATAAATTTTACTAATGCATATTAATCCCTGAAGATTTCCTAATTCAAGGAATTATAAATACCACTTCCTCATGAATGTATCTTGATTCTTGATCTTTTGCCCCAATATGACTTTGAGAGATCTAATCTCAGAACTTGCACTTCATTTATGATTTTTCTAAATTGGTATTAGAACTTTTTGTTCACACTCTTTAGTAGTAATGAGAATATGTGCGGTGAACAAGATATTAGTATGCTCAAAGCCTACCACTGTTGTGGGGATGGCTCTGCAGATTCACCTTACCCAGTTTGCTTTATGGACAGCCATGTCCTTGGTTATGTTAATGCTGCGTTAGTTGCTCTGTGCTGGTTATGGCCTTAATGTTGTCGAATGTATGATTGAAAAAGAGAACTCCTGAAAAGAGGTTTTGTTTGTTTTCCAGGCCACCAAACGGCATTTGTCTTCCAGGATTGACCGTGTGGATTGTAATCTAGATGAATGTGCTGAGCTTACTGCTGCTACAAGAGAGGAGGTGGGACAGATTAAAGGTTTACTAGGTATTTAGTTTTTCTGCTGGTGACTTCCAGGTTAATTCACGAAGATATACTTAATTGTACAGGTTTCTGAACTCCGAGGAGAAGTTAAAGTGACTTGTGTGGATGTGCAATCCGTTCACCACGCAGTCCGAACTCTGGTGACTCATCTTGCTTTTCCCATGTCTATGAGATTGTTGTTGGATGTAAATTGGAACGCTGATTTAACTTTTCCCTTGTCCAGGAGACTAAAATCCATAGGATAGAAGGGAAACAGGTATTATATTTCCGTCATAACGTCAATGTGAAATTCCAAAAGTTGGTGGTGCCGTCTAAATATCACGGCTTTGGACTTTAATGCTGTGTTCATCTGCATAGGATTCCACAAATGAAGGAGTGAAGAAGTTGGTCTATGCTGCCTGGAACTTGGAGAATAGCAGAGCCCCAGAGCGTATTCAGGCACAAGCCTAACTTCATCTCATTTCTTCCATATTTCTCGCTTAGTATGAGAGCTCATTTTCCAAGTTAATTTCTCCCATCTTTTTCTCCTCTAGGCGGCACCATCAAGTTCGTTCAGGCCAGCTCTTGAAATGCCACAAATGACACCCTCATCAGGGGTAATGACGCGAATTCATGTGTTGTTACATTAGTATGTGTTTTTAATGATAAAGGACTTCGGTGAACGTGCCTTGTACTGAGTTTGAGGCACAAATAGTTTAGAGTTATCTATTTAAATTATCTTTGCACGCTGTTGCATTACTTCCACAGCAATTTCTCCTATGCTCTTACTCTTCTGTTTGCCTGTGCAGACTGAATCTCCGTCTCCCATACCATCATCGGTGGAATTGCCATCTCCTTCTGCTTCTAATGGAATTACCAAGGTTTGTTTCTGTCCTCAATGGAGTTGAGCCTGCTGGTAAAAAATGAATTGAAAGAGAGGATTGCAGCGTGGAAAACTAATATATGGTTGATGCTTGTTGGAAAACATCAGAACTGTTCAGCGGACATGTTTAGTCCATGTCTCTTTGAATATGTTGAGAAGAGTTGTGTCATTCTTTGCAGTAGTTCTGTTTTTGTGGTTAGGAACAGATGAAGTCTTGGATCTCATTGACTCTCTCTCTCTCTCTCTCACACACACACACACACACGCACGCGCGTGCGCACGAGCGAGTATACTCTTGATTCTTTTACATTTCAAAGTTAGGTTTCCACCATTTTTTGGAGTTCGTGTCGGTGTACATACCATATTATCATGGTGATTTATTATGGTCATTGCCTCCACTTCTACAAACAAAAACAATGGCTTGGTTTCTTCTTATAGTTTGACGTGGAATCAATTTGTTGAATAATTTTCATCGATAATTTATTGTTTATGTGTCGTTTGGTACAGCGCCCGTTGCAAAACACAGTCTCAGCCTCCGGCCTAAAGGTTATGCCAACTCTATTTATGGTCTGCCTATTTTATTTGTGCTTGCGAGCGCTTCAAGTCTAACATGGGTTCTATACATTGCAGGAGCTTCGTGGAATAACAGCAGACGTTGATGCATTGACCAGTCCAGGCGCTTCCAATGGTATTAATGCAACGGGAGATACAACAAACAACGGGAATTCAGGCGCTCGGATGCTTGGGCGGACAATGTCTGGCATCAGCGCTTCTTTAATTACTAGGACCCGCAGTGCAATGCAGTCATTCAAGTAGACACCATCAAATTTTGAGGTTTTTCTGCCATTAAAGACGGATACGAGACATGTCATTGTACTTTGCATAGGGAAAAAGACCCTTCTGAGGTTGTCGCTGGGGCTCGAGTCCATCCTTTGGAAATATGGAGTGCCAGCCTATACATAGAACTGGAATGGGTACTGAATTTTGTAGATCTTCTGTTTATTTTTATATTATTGGTTTAGGATTATGTACAAGTCTGCTTTAAAAATTATACTAGTATTGTTAATAGGAATTTTGAATGGTTGGAAGGGAATTGCAATTTTGGTTGATATTGGAGAACTCGAATAGTCACGTTATCCCAGATCCTATGGTGGCTGATTTAAAATTGTGCGTCTTTGTTTGGCATTGCCTTACCAATGGATTGAACAGGTGATAAAGTAATTATACACCCGGATTTCAATTTATTGTTTGCTCTATTTTCACTTATCAATTTTTTATTTTATTTTATTTTCTGCTCTATTTTCACTTATCAATTTTTTTTTATTGTTTGCTCTTTTTTCTGCCCTCTATTGGCTAGGGTTGCTAAACGAACCAATCTATTCGAGTCTGAGCTCGTGCTCGTTCATTAAAAGATTGTTCAAGTTTGGTTACAAGCTACTATTTGGCTCGTTCAGCTTATTATATAAAGAATTTAAGCAATACATTTGACAACACTTTTGACAACACATTTTTCAAAATTCCACGTGGGACCTTGATACAATTGATCGGAGCCATTCAATGTATTTAAACACATGTTTTTAAGGGGTTCCATAAAAAATTAACTCATTTGGATATCGGCAAGGGCTTGATTGGCTCATTCAATTTTATCTTGACAAGATAAAATTGAATGAGCCAATCAAGCCCTTGTCGATATCTAAATGAGTTGATTTTTTACGAGAACCCTTAAAAACATGTTTTAAACAAATTGAACGACTCCGATTATTCAGGTGGGGCTCCAAAAAATGTGTTGTCAAAATTGTTGTCAAATATATTGTCTCTAGAACATGATTTTAAGGGTACCCGCGAGAAATCATAAAAAAAAAAAGACCGGGAAGGGCTTCATCCGATCAGTTTTTGTTTAATTTTTATCGAACGGTTCAAATAAAAAAACTACTCGGATGAAGCCCTTCCCGGTCTTTTTTTTTTATGATTTCTCGCAAGTACCCTTAAAATCACGTTCTGAACACATTGAGCGGCTCGGATCATCGAAATTCGATCGAAAAATGGGAGAAATGAGGAGATCCGCATTTTAACTAAAATGAGGACCCCCTCATGAGAGACTGACTGGTATGTATGTATGTTTATATATATATAATTTTTTTGATCAGTAACTTGAACATATTTTTTATGCTTATTAAGTTTTCAAATCAAGATTGATCAAATACCTGCTCGGCTTGTTTATCACCCTTGCTTTTGGCCTTACATTTAGCTCCACTGCAGTGCACTTATTCAAGTACAACTCATTTATATGTGGGGCTAAAGTAACTATTTAGTGCCCCAAATCACCTCGCTTTTATGGATCGTGTTTGCACTTGATCAATATGCTCTCGTGTAGATTCTCTGGTCCCTCATGTGAGGTAATATGGAATTGTCCATTGTGTGAGGTAATATCGAATTGTCCATGCCTCCATGGCTCAAATTGATGATTCGAATGGTTTATTTTGCAAGTCTTTATGCGTTCACCGTCCATGCAAAAAATAAGTTGTTCAGACATCAGTAAATATTTACATAAACTACATTTGACAGGAGACATGAGTGGTCAGAGTTTGATCGTTTATTTGTGACAAATATTTTCCGTTCATATGGATATCGGTATTTGATTAATTTGATTTTTTGCATGCATACTAAAGAAGACAAAACTTAAGAATAAAGATGCGGATCCTCATGTTGGATAACTATATGGAAAATAATATTTTTGTGCAGTCAGTATTCTATGAGTGATCCCTTACGGCCTTACCGTAAGGGATTCCTCTTTCCCGATCGAATTGCAACGATCCGAGCCGCTCAATGTGTTCAAAATGTGATTTTAAGGGTACTTTCGCAATTCGATCAGGAAAGGGAAGTCACTTATGGTAAAACCTTAAGGGATCCCTCATAGGATCCTGATTGTATATTGTGTAAAAGTGAAACCGAAACAGATTTGAAACCAATGAAGTAAAACACTTTGTGTAATCGAAACAAATAAAGTCCAAGTAAACTCATTAAACTGTTAATTGAATCATTGTGTGGACAGATTTGAACAAGTTTAGAAACGGGAAAATTACAACCCACAGAATGCCGATACCAAAGAATACAACGTAGATCGAGTCCAGTGATGAATCACCGTGTCTTTAAAGCAGATTTCGCCCGTGCCAAGGTGCTCACGATTCTCCCCACGAACAAAACTATGCAGAACTCTCTCGGACTCTATGGCTCCGTTTGTTTCGATGTAAAATGTTTTACAATGTAAAATGTTTTCTATGTAAAATATTTTTTCAGAAAACAAACTTCAAACTTTTATTTTTCGGTGTTTGGTTGGCACTTGAAAAATATTTTCAGAAATCGATAAAAAAAGTGTAGAGAGAGAGGAGGGGCTTAAACGGTGGAAAGATATGAGAATATTGAAATTGAACGTGAGTCAAGACTGATAATCGATGGAACTGAGCAGTGAGAATTGCAGTAGGAGGCAATGGGTTCATTTCGGAAAATAACTTACGGAAGATTTAAGGGTAAGTCATTTTCATCCAATTAATGGAAAATGTTTTACATGTAAAATGTTTTCCTCATTTTTTACACAACAAAACTATGCAGAACTCTCTCGGACTCTATATGTGAAATGCATGTGTGCTCCATGGATTTTTGGAGCCATGATGAAATGGCTGGATAGGACCTTTATTTATAGGCAACTAATAAGAACCCGTCCGAAAAGGTACGACTTGGTTCGGCAAAATCGAACAGCCCCGCACCAGTTCAGTTCGACATTGAAACGGTAAGGAGGATACAAATTATATTGGGCTAGAGTTAAAATAAATTTGGCCCAAAAAGATAAGAATACTAAAGAAGCAAGCCCAATTTATTTTAATCAAAACCCGAGCCCAAGTTGGGCCGGGGCGGGCGGCGGGACAGTGTGCGTGTGGTATATGGGTCAAAGTCCATTTTATCCATGCCCTCTCCCCTCCATCTTCTCTTCCATTACAAATGACCAACTTTGAGACCCAATTTCTATCACATCTTAAAATGGTTTTGTCCAAGTAAATATTCAAATGTTATCTCCTAGCATCAATGAATATTTGCCAACTCGGACCCGTCCACAACAAAGTGTGGGACCCAAAGATTTTATGCCCAGAGATTACCAAAAACCTTTCTAAGAAACCATTTTCCTAACACCTCAAATGTGAAGTATTGTTTTACGTCGAATGAGAAGATCCACAGCTTTCATTTTGTTTTTTGTAGGGTGTTTCTGGCCAACTTGCACGTACGTCAGAAAATTCCTACAGCCCCTCTCACAATTCTTTCCACGCTGACACATAAGCTGAGGTTAGCCCCAAAAGTTGCTGGCAAGGAGAATCAAACCTGAGATTTCATGAGGGAGCACAGCCTAAGTCACAAGCCAAGAATCAATCCATTGGGTTACGTTATTAGTTTGGATACTGCTCCATGCCTTTGGACATTTTATGACCATTTTCCTAAGCAGTTGGGTCCAAGCCCAATCCTAGTCCATTGTAGGAGCTCTTCTAATTCTATTTGCATGACCTTCAGATGTCCTTTGACCAATGCTCGAGTTATATCGAGAAAGGCCCAAAATGACTACTAGTAACCGACCCAAACCTGAATTGTCCTATGGGCTCAATCAAGAACAACTTATTGGGGCCCTATCTATTTCAACTAGAGTTTGTTGCAAGTAGTCTAATCTCAGGCTTGACTCGCCCTCTTTGTAGTCCCGGCTTTGAGATTTCCGAGATCCTAGGCGGGGTTTGAAAATGGGACCTCTCATTTTTTAGTATATTAAATAGTTGTTCGACATAGGAAACAAGCCAGCCTTGTAGTTCGGAGGCTCCGTGGATGAACCTGCTTGGAGAAAAATGGGTTTTGAATATTCAGTTTGTTCAAAACCGTTCAACATTGAATACGATTTGGCTCCATTAATCTCCATTTAATAATTGGTGGAAGGAAGTTAATAAAGATTAATTTAGGTGGAATTTCGGTAATTGTATCCTAGGAGATGGACGTCCAAAGATTCCGTAAACACCGTAGCGATGGTGAATTTGTCATAAGGATATAGCGTTTAACACTAGCCTTGATCATCTTTCACACATTTTTCAGGTTTTATCTATTCATGATTTTTGCTGATAATGATTTCATCGTTCCAATATCGCAACAACATAAAGTATACATATCTCCTTTACTAAAACCTTGCAGAGGAACCTTTTTAGGTCTGGGGCATTGGACTCTCACTCCCTAATGGTTGCGTTCCTCAATTCGACATTCTCGCTTCCGCTTCATCCACTACTACTGCTCACAGGTGCTTCCCTCCAACTCTAAGGTGTCTATTTCATGCTCAAATATAATGTTACATTCCTTTTACAGGAGAAAAAGGAATCGAAGTTTTGCAGATATTTATGGAAGTTTTCCATAGGGTATTTGGTATAGAGAGGGCATAGAGTGGCAGATAGACAATGTTGAGAAATGTATCTACCTTCGAAATTCGTATTTTGTGATGTGACCCAATCTGCTAAGATTCTTATTTCTCAAGTACTTTATTTTTTGTTTTACGATACATGTTATTCTCTTACAATACATCAACTTTTCAAAAAATAAGTACTTATTTTAGTTAATGACACACACTCTTAATCCACTTCTCCCCCATTTTGACACGTAACACCCAACTAGTAGTATATATATAACTTGTGATTGTTTTTTATTGGAAAATTTTAAAATTAGCCCAATGGGCTGACAATAATAAGTGTGTGAATGTGTATTATAGGGTGCAAAAAGTACACAGAAATATGTGTTTTTCTTGTCTTCTAGTGGGCTGACAATAGCAAGACCGTTTTTTATTTTCTAGTGAATTGGAACTATCATGTTCTTGAGTAGAAGGACTGTCAGAAACTGGACTATAGTTAAGTAGGAGAAATTGCAAAAACTCTGTTTGATGTTACATATCATCTACTCTCAAGCATCTTCCAACCCCAGCTAGCTCAGTTATGCATTGGCACATGAAATGACAAAGACAGGTCAATAAATATTCCTAATCCTCTTCTCTCTGAGTCCTGTTTTGATCATATGGGACAATCTTGTTTAACCTTAATCAGATCCAGTAAACAAACTCATTATTCAGGATTGTAGTTTGTATGAATTTCCAAATAGTACTGAACTGATTGGGACACTGATGTCCAAACACATCTGTGCGTGTTTAGTGCTGTCTGATATGGGTCTTATGAACATTATTTGGAACTCATGTGCATCAGACGGCTACGGACTCATTATAATCCACCCAGTATAATCCATGTGCGTGAGAGAGAATTGAGAGGCCGAGTGAAAAGTGCTACCGAAGAATCGCGAGACCAATCTCCTGACACATCTGTGCCCTGAATTCATATCCAGACATGTATAACCAAGGGCGGCTCTACCATTATCTCGGGGGTTCAAGCGAACCCTCAAAGTTCAAAAAATGTACTCTTTTTTTTCCTGACATCGAATTAGAATTTTTTGTACTATTGTCGGCAACAAATTATTCTTACATAGCCCAAGCAAATGAAAATTCACTTGAGCTTGTGAGCAAGTACATAATATAGCTCAATAAAGCAAAGTAAATTAGGCCCAATATAATCTCAGCCAAAATAATCATGTTCTTTTCAGTTCTGTCACCGTTAAATTAAAATCCTGGAGCTGTCCCTGTAACGACGACATTGCTTTTCCAGAAACTAATAGCTTGGGTTAATCAACCAAAGTGGTGAATAAGAGAGATTTTTTTCAAGGGAATTGATTTTTTTTCTGACATCGAATTCAAATTTTCTTTAATACTGTATATATTGTCGGCACCGAATTATTCTTCCATGCCCAAGCAAATGAAAATTCACTTGAGTTTGTGAGTAAGTACATACTATAGCTCAATAAAGCAAAGTAAACTAGGCCCAATATAACCTCAACCAAAATAATCATGTCGATTTTACATAAGCTTGGTATAAAAGAATTCTTTTCATTTTTGTCACCGTTAAATTAAAATCCTGCAGCCATCCCTGTAACGGCATCACTGCTTTTTCCAGAAACTAAAGGCTTGATGAGTTAATCAAACAAAGTTGTGAATAAGAGAGATTTTTTTCAAGGGAATTAATTTTGGCACTCTAGTTTTAGTCACTGACACTTCACTTTGTGTCTTGATCATGCGAGAAAACAAAACTAAAAGTGAAGTGCCAACTAAAAATAAAGTGCCAAAATCACATCTTTTTTTCAATCATGGTCAAAAAAATTATAACAAAAAGGCTAACCACAAAAACAAATGGAAGCCCACATGGGTTCACTCAATTATGGGTGCTGTGGTTGATAGGGAAATGTGGGGACATTTTCCTACTGGCTACTGCTTCTTTCTACCAGTGGCAGTAAAAATAATGTTGAAAGGCATCCATTTTGGGTAAAAGCACAGCCAAGCTCTTTAAAAGCCATTGGCTTCTAACTGACCCAAAAACTCTTGTCTTTGTGTTGGGTATTGATTGTAATTGAAAGGGACCCTTGTATTATTGCAGTAGCTGATTCATTGGATAGAGAAAAAGCCCTATGGTCCCATAAGTTTTTGTTTCGAAAATCGCCTCGAATTCTGAATCTGTGATCGAGCTTTCGCGCAATCGCATGCCTCTGAATTCGAGAGGTTTTTGGGAATCTGTTGTTTCTGATGTATGGTGTTCGTGTTTTTGATACGAAGGGCTACACGCACGTTGTCGAATTTGTCACAATGAATGACGTTTTTATTTGATTCTCGTAGCGAACGAGTGAGAAGCTGGGTATTTGGTGATATCTTACCACATTGTGACAATTTCATGAGAATGTTTTCATACGTAAAAGTAAAACCGTGACATTAGTGGTTCGATTGTGTG
Source organism: Rhododendron griersonianum (assembly GCA_018127125.1). NCBI lineage: Eukaryota > Viridiplantae > Streptophyta > Magnoliopsida > Ericales > Ericaceae > Rhododendron > Rhododendron griersonianum. Next base: position 2,962,409 of record CM030799.1, read on the forward strand.
TGGATTGAATAATTCTTTTTCCTGTTTTACGATAAGCCATTGGATGGTTGCCACGTGTAAAATGACTAGACAGTGACCATGATCACAACGACTCCTTTTATTTAGTGACCTTTATAAAGACACCCTTTGGTTATAGCATTTAGCCAATGTGTAACTCACCAACCCCATGACTTTTGGGCTTTGGGATTAGGAAGGGACCCGGGATGTTGCAGGGAAGCCCGCCTTATAGTCGTGTACTGCGGCCGATCCAGCCGTCCATTTCGATAATGAATGACTCGAATTTTAATCCGAATAATGAACGGTTTAGATTAAATCTGGGTCATCCGTGCCAAAATGAATGGTTGGATTGACCAAGATTAGTAAACCAAATCTAAAGGTGTAAACGGTTTGATTTGGTTCGGTTTAGGTATTTTTTCAAACTAAGCCGAACATTCCGGTTTGGACATTTTACAAACTGAATATTAATGGTTTTGTTTGGTTTGATTTGGTTCGGTTTGACCGGTTTATTCCGATTTTTGAGACTCTTACTTGTGCGGCATTTTACAGCAAGGAAAAAACTACCATAGACTTCCACTATTTTAATTTCTATTTGAAATTACTCAAATATCATAAAATCAAATTTAAAAAAACTGAATTAGACGACAAAGTATCATAAAATTAAATAAAAACTAAATTAAATGACGAACTGTCCTAATAAAATCAAGTACAAAACTAAATAAAAAATTTATTACTTTCTTTAAGAGCTTTCACTTCATCTAGTTGCTCTCCAAGATTTGAGATGGGGGTATCTCAACTGATTTTGAATTTTGTGCACAAATATTATGTCTACATAATTCTTTAATTTTTACATTTATTTACTACCACCGTCTCTAAATAAGTCTCCGGCTTGCAAATTTAGGACTTTACAAAAAATTAAATTTTTTCACAACTTAAAAGAACTCATTGATATTTATTAATTTGAGAAAAAAATTTGATATATATTTTTTTAGGAAAAGAATGTATCTTCTTAAAGGCCTAAGTTTGTGATCCTAACACTTATTAATTAGTTTAGGGATGAAGAGAGTATATAAAACCGGTCCGGTCCGATCCATGGTTTATTGACTTTATTCCAGAGGGTAGAAAACCGGACCCAACTGATTTTTTTCAACCTGAAAAAAACTCAGACCAGACCAAACCATCTACCTCTAGAAACGAAACCAAATCACCGGTTCGATCCGATTTCGGTTTACCCATTTTTATTTTCACCCGTAACCAAAAACAGGACAATCTATCAAAAAAAAAAACCAAAAACAGGACAAGGATTTAGAAGAAGAAGCAGTGAATAATCTTTCCGGACAAAAGAGTGAGCGTGACGTCTTTCTTGGTTGATAGGACTTCTCCTCCCAACAGATAGATGTGATGAGAGAGAGGTGACTTTCCTTAAAGTGAGAGTTCCCAAAATGGGTGTATGGTCCACGTGTCACAATCGCTGACGTTGATGTGCTTGCCTATTTTGGGCAATAGATCTGAGCATATTTTTGCTGGTGGGTCCCCAGCATTCATTGACACAATTCTATCATCACTGCATCGGAGACCGTCTGGATCATCGATCTGGTCGTTCATCTCGGCATGGATCAAATTCGAGTTCATATAAGTTTGAGTTGTTCATATTGTTTGAATTAAGATTTGAATCATAGATCGGTGAGATGAACGACCGGATCGAACGCTCTACGCGGTGTATAGCGGAGGTGCTCTACAACCCAATTTCCGCATTCTCAAGGGGAGTACGAAAATAAACTCATTTTCGCACTCTCTAAATTTAACAATTTAGAGAGTGCAAAAATCAACTCTATATTGATTTTCACAGTACCCTTGGGAGGGCGATTTACAATTTGGGGAGTGCGAAAATCAACTCTATATTGATTTTCACAGTACCCTTGGGAGTGCGATTTACAATTTGGAGAGTGCGAAAATCACTTCCCAGGAGAAAAAAATGAGAGGAAAGATTTACTGTGAATCTAACTCTATTTTGATTTTCTTTCTTTTTCTCTCAAAAATTAAGCAAGGGAAGTAAATTTTTGTATACTTTTCTTTCTTTTCCATAAGTTCCAAACCAAGCCGTCCATGTTTTGCAATTTTTTGTGTGTGGATAAAATGAAAATATATTAAAACAAGTAGGAGTACATGATGGAGGATATTTGAACCTCGTTAGCATCATCCTGTAATTTATTGATTCTTAATGCACTTTGGCAAAGAACTATAATAAATAAATAGAAGACTGTTAAAAAATATAATAATAAATAGAAGCTTGTTTGGTGGAAACATGAATTATAGTAAGAAGAAACATAATAATAAAATCTAGCGAATATGGAATGATATTAATATTTTCTAAAATTACGCTAATAACACTGTCGAGAAGTACTGAAGTAGTTGGGACCATCACGTAGTGCCCAAAGTTCTGCTGCAAGAGTCGGCATCACTCGTAATTTGTGGTAAAATTAAATCCCATATAGTAATTATTATTAAGTCGGATTGAACTTGTTTGGCTCCCGCGCGCCATGGCTCTTCATAGACTCAAAAGGCCAATTACCATATTAGGACATTGTCCATAATCTAGGGGAAATTCCAATTAAGCTTTGGCTTAAGTCCTATGTACGTAATTAGTGTTGGAATTAAAGTTAGCTTAAATGATGAAGCATTCCAAGGTATAATTTCCCATGTTTTCCATAATGCCCAATAGATTAATGCTCGTTTTATTTCTACTTTTAATCGAGGTAAGAAAGATCGATGTCCGTCGTTGTTATGCATCTATTTTGCGAAATACTTAGTGAAATAGATCATTTTATCAACCTTCAAAGCAAAAAAATATACCTTTAATTATTGCGCATGTGGAAAAGATGTAAAGAAAATGGGTACGTTTGGTGTCAATTTTAGAAAGTACCAGATATTTGGTTGGCAGCCTCGAACTAGGAAGGCAAGGCGCTGACCATCGATCAAAAAAGGACAAGAGACGTCCAGACCTAAAGCCCAAAACAACCGAATCACGGAACCCAAACCAAAACCAAAACCAAAACCAAGAGAAACAAGCAAACCAAATTTCTATCTAAATCTACCAAGCCAAGCTAAAAACAAACCAAAAAGGCCCCAAACAAATCGAATACAAACTTGGAATTCCAATGAAAGAGAGGCATCATACCCCCTATCATCAATCTCATCTCCTTCCATCTCATTGACAATATTCTTCGAAGCATTCTCCCTCTCAACGATTTTCTCCTCATCCATTTCAACAAATTTCTTCAAGTTAAAATTCATCCGTCCTTTGAATTTAACTCCGAACAAAATACTAGAGTCCATCACCTTATGAGCATTCTTGTAGAGAAGGGAAGAGAATAAGAATCCTTCTGTAGATACCACAAAGTATAGGGGCTCAGTTGACCAAAACAAAAATCAAATCTAGGGCTCAACTGGCCTTCCTCTTAGGTTTCCAACTTTGTATCACTATTTGGTACTCATCATTTATTCCTAAGACAAAACAGAGTGGGCCATTACTCCTGCACTTTCAACTCACAATGCACCCACAATACACTAGTAAAAAGAAGTCAAATGCATCTTTGATCATGAGCAGAAATAAGGCGGTGTTTGGTGTGGCCGAATTTGAAATTTATTTGGAACATTTTTCCAGTGAATCTATTTATTCTTTCGTCGTGATTTTCACTTTTACCTTTCCTATTCATCTCGACTACGGAAGCAGAAAGTAAAACAAATAATAGAAATTCGAAAAAAAGCCTACTAAATAGAAAACAAAACCAAAAATCAAAGAAAGCCATCTTTTGTGCCAAATTGTGTACCTACGACTTTCTATTTTGTTTCATGGCCATTTTATTGAAAAGCTACTTTTTTTTTCGTATAATTGACCTAACTATTGTATCAACTATCACACATAAAAGCAATGCATGCAATCTCGCACTCAAAAACGAAAAGTAAAGCAAGAAAAATGAAGCTCTTAATTTACAAATTCTAACCAAATTAATACCCTCTGGCCGACCAAAAACTAAAGGCAAATTAGCGTCTCTACCATATAGGTCACATTTTGCTAATTAGGCCAAAAAACGATTTGGTTGCACTGCTTTTTTTTTCTTGGTTTGACTGTCAGGGGTATTGTCCTGGCCACTGGCCAGCTTACACGTACGTTGACTAATTCCTTCCCCTCTCCGGTCCAGTCAAAGACAGACAATTTACGCCGGGACTAGAAAAAAATTCATAAGAAATTACTTTCTTGCAACTTGATTCAAAAAATCGAACCTTGAACAATCGTGTAGGAAGCAAGCCCACCAACCAACTGCCCGAATCCTTGGGGCTTTGGTTGCTCTACTTTTATCAATTGACCAACTAGAAACAATGCAATGTATAAGTTAAGGAACAGTTTCCATATCAACTAGCATGATTAGACTATTAAGGACTACTTACAATGTAAGCATCTCAATCTGCCTGATATGTTCTAGTAGTACTAAAATCTTGGCTTATTAGCTTGAATTAATTAAAAACTTTGAGGGAAAAAAAAAGGTGTGAAAAGATTTATCTATTAGTAGCATGAAAAGGTGGGTTTCTTATTTATTAGTCATGTGAAGTGTTTTCTTTTATTTGTACAAATATCCTCAAGATTTATGTTACCCTATACTCGCATAGACACTAATCTCTCGGAGAGAAAGAGAGGACTACGATTTCGATTTGAATGAGTTCTGTGTACACAGATTAATGTGTACAGCTAGATTCGGATATAAATGTGTAAGAATACATATAAGCTCCACAATATAATGAAAAACCCTCGAGCATCGGGATCCCGAACACTGGACGATTCTATAGACACATTTATGTTTTGACCTGTTCATATAATACGTGTACAAAGCCAAAACAAATAGTGAGGATAGTAAAAAAGGGAGTAGGAAAATCAATTTCAATAACTAACTAATATTGGAATTTGGAAGGGAAGATATTAATGAAATCTGTGATCTAAAACTATATCTTTGTCGTTGACTGAAATAGAATTATTTATATATCGAAGGGAAGTAGCTCTGTTTGTGATGATCGGATGTTCGATTCAGTTTACGTGTTTACCTGTATTAATTCAATGGTTCTGAAGCTAACAGCCGGACGAACCTCTTCTAGCTCCAACAAGTTTTTGTGCTGATAGAAGTTTTTTTGTTTACTTAACTTGTCTTTACTCTATTTAGAGAATTAAAGTACACATTCACGAAAATGTCAAAAATTGAAGTTGCATTTGTTGTAGTAATGGATTACAGGTGAAAAACAAACGTACAGCCAAACCAACCATGTGTACTAGTACTACTACGCTAGAGAGAGAGAGAGAGAGAGAGAGAGAGAGAGAGAGAGAGAGAGAGAATTTAGGCAAATTGTTTTCGTGGAAAGAAATACTGGGCTCAGTTGTTTTAGTACCATATTTTAAACCCAGTTGTGATGGAAGCAAATGCAATGGGAATCCAACTTCCTCTGTTTGTTTGGCTTAGAAAATCAAAGGCCAATCATCAAAGTATGAGAATCCAACTCCCTCAGTTCGTTTGGGAACTGAAGATCTTTAGTTCATAAAGATGGAATATCAATAGTGGTAAAAAAAAAAAAAATTAAATAACTCACACCATTATTTTGGGATCGGCTCGATTATTTTGTACATGTCTGGTTTGCTATTTCTCTTCCACTATCAATTGTATGGGAAACAAATCCACCAACCAACCCCACTAACTCGGAATGAGAGATACTGCTAAGTACCCCCCTGCCAAGCAGCCGATTCGGCCATTTATCTTGGCAATCGACAACTAGGATCTTGACTAAGCAATAATGAACGGTACAGATCTGTATGCGTTTAAATTCAATTCGAACCGTTCATGCTGAGATAAACGATCGGATGCCGTTCGGCATCCGCTTGGCAGGGGGTGCTTGGCGCTGGGTTAATAAGAATTGAGAACTATATAACCTCTTCTTTTTTTTCTTTTTATCATTGAGTACTATATAACCTAGCACTTGAGGTAATTACATTCTCGTGTGTGAAGGAGTAGTTCAAATATCTTATCTTATCCTAGAAACATTCCTCCAAGAAATATGGGATTTAACATTTCCCTTTTTTTCTCTTTTTTTAAAGGATAAGCCAGGACTTTACGAGTTCCATGAGGATTGATATGACAAGCCAAAGTTGATGTTAAGGTGTATACGGTGGAAGATTTTAAAAGGAATCTTGATGGTATTAGAAGGCTCACGATTTAGGTGTACCCTTGGGTGTATTTTTTTGATGTAATTTTGCTTCAATTTTGTTTTTCCTTGGGGTCGTGGTGAACTTTCTGGTTCTCCCTTCCCTTTTACTCGATGTACCCTTTCGAGTTTAATAAAAAAAAAAAATTTCCTTTGCCGAGCAAAAAAAAAAAAACGTCACTACCTAACCGAGGAAACGTGATTCCAAGTTGGAAAAATTAGAAATCACATTTCACCTGCGTGAGCATAAATGATTTTGCGAAACAGCGACACCACGTGGCACATTGATCCGCAGACAACTAATTAAACACCTAAAAAAACACCCCAAATCTCAATCTTATAGTTTCCGATCAAATTTTTATGATCTGAATCGTTCAATATATGCAGAATGTGATTTTAAGGGTGCCCGCGAGAAATTACCAAAAAAATATGACCGGAAAGTGCTTGTTTTGAGCAGTTTTTAATTGAACCGTTCATCAAATCTAAGCTAAAAACTGCTCAGATCAAGCCTTTCCCAGTCTTTTTTTGGCTGATTTGTTGCGGGTACCCTTAAAATCACATTCTGATCACATTGAGCGGCTCGGATTATTAAAATTTGATCGGGAACTATGAGATATTTTTTTAGGTGTCTAATTAGTTGTCCCCGGAACCGCCCCGATATATATATATATTTCCAATCAAACGGATATTTATAAAAAGGTTACGAAACATAGTACGACATTAGGAGTATACACATAGATAATAGTCTTACAGATTAGGAAGAAAACCTAGCACTAGTCTAGCACTTGTCTAATGTTTAGGCTGTCTATTTCTTAGAACAAATTCTCTTATAGCAATGGGCATGTCCATAACAAACACCAGCTCATCTGTTTGTTCAGCTCCCAATTTAGCAAGGTGGTCTATACATTGGTTGGCCGAGCGGTAAGTCTAGCCAATCGAGGTGTTGGTCCGAGCCATGAGGTAGTGGGCTTCATTTATCATCACACTTTGGAGGTGATGGTTCGGGTAGCCTTCCGTGATCAGGTTCACTGCTGTGAGGGAGTCCGATTCAATTGTCACATTAGCTTCCTCTCCCGGATGGTTGCAATCCTTTGTTAAATGCTCCATATCTCCGCTTCCAAGCTCGAGGTAAAATATCTCATGCCATAAAATCCCATAATCCAGTGTCCCTTGTGGTCTCTAAACAAGCCTTCAAATCTGCCTCTTCCATTAGTCTCGTACCAGCATCCATCCGAGGCAAGCCCCAAGGCCAATTTGGTAGTGTTTAGCGCACGTGGTGAGTATGAATGGATCAATATCTCATGTGACACACCGTGCCGAGATGATTGAACTCTCAACCCTACCAACTTGCTTCGGATGTACACATGGCCGAACATGAATTAATGGATCAGTGACATCACATCAATGCGCCACGTGATGATACTGTTGCATAAAATACTTTATCTAGTGCAAAATACACAAATTCCAAAGATACAACATGACATTCTCATTTTTTCCTTCTAAGTTTTTACCGTCCAAAACTGAGTTTCTTTTTTAAGGTTTCACATTGACTTGATTTGTCAAACTCACTCTTAACAAATTTCAGACTGTGAACTTTATGGTCACTTCATATGTCGACACGTGTCCATTTCCGGGACCCACTTTAACCATTCTTTCAATCACCTCATCGGTTCTAAGGTTTCCCCTACTCCCTTTTACCTCCTCTGCCTTTTGGTAGCTCCCTCACATTCTCCACCGTCCGATCCTCCTCCATTTCACATCACAACGACCAAACGCGACCTTGTTCGTTTTGGGGTCTCAAAACTCCTGGACACGGTTTTCAATAAATTTTTTCTATCTATCTCTCTTCGCTCATTACTCTCAAAACCAAAACCGAACAGGACCGCGTGTTGCTGAATCGAAGAATCCAACTTAGCATCAAACAGATACTTTATAAAAGCCCTTACAAACCCTTCCTAGCATAACTCCCAAACACACCCTGTGGAATGGCACAAACTATTTTGATAATCTGCACAGTTCATTTTGCTGTTTCAGATGTGTAATCTATTTGTGCAAAACTTCACATTAATCGGGTATTGAATAAGTTCCACACCCAAATCAATTTATTTTACACTAAAAAATTATGACGGGGCAATTTTTCTCACGACCAATGCAGATTTCTCATACTCTTACCAATGTCCGATCACTCTAAAATTTTGTTAATTTACTTATAAAAAATTAAAATAATTTACGTGTGAATAGTTTTCATATAGATTTTTTTTTTGATAGGCAACAAAATTTTATTAGAACTCGACAAAGGGTACATCGAGGGGAGACCAATTACGGACCACAGAGGATGAGGTACCATAATAGGCCTACAGAAAAAAAGTTTTCATATAGATATCTACGAAATGAACGGTTTGGATCGTCAAAATAAACTGAAGAGCTTACCGGCAATGTGCAGGTGCGTTCGAGTGTAAGTACTCAGTTTAATTGCCTCTGTTTAGCGCGTTTTATCATTAGTCTCTACAGTCAAAAAAATAGAGAGAGAGAGAGAGAGAGAGAGAGAGAGAGAGAAGAGTCATATATACAGGGGGTACCAAAAAAATCTGACCATCTGAGTATGTATCTAACTATCTATCTAAATATTAACCGTGTATATATAGCGATACAAGGTAGGAAAAGCTAGAAAGCGCATAGTTCAGAGCTGAAAAAAATTGTCTAGTGTGTGCTTCTGTGAAATTTTTAGAGAGAGAGAGAGAAAGAAAGAGGGAAATGGGGAGAGGTAGGGTTGAGCTGAAGAGGATTGAGAACAAGATCAACAGGCAGGTGACCTTTGCAAAGAGAAGGAACGGGCTGTTGAAGAAAGCGTACGAGCTCTCGGTTCTCTGCGATGCCGAGGTCGCTCTGATCGTCTTCTCCAACCGAGGCAAGCTCTACGAGTTCTGCAGCAACCCCAGGTATATCTACATATAATTACATGTATATTAATTAGCCTATTTTCGAGGTGAATTTTCGCTGGGGCTTCATTGCTATGATTGAGCGGTAGGTTGAATTTTCGCGAGTTGCAGTTGTAGAAGAGTTTTTCATATCCTTCGAAGCTCTCTCTATGCATTTGCTTTCCTCGTGTACTAATTTCATATTTTATCGGTTAGATTAATGAAAATTTCTTTACGGATTAGAAAACAAATACATTTTATTACAATTGAATGTCTCTATATGTGCGTTTGTGCGTGTAATCTACGGAAAAAGATCGAAACTTTGTTTGACGAAGTCATTTCTCTCTCTAACTAGGGTTCGATTTGGCTGGTTCTGATCTTCTTGTAGATCTAGTAAAAAAAAAAAAGGAGTTCGCCTTTTTCTCTTCTGTTTTACTTGCTCTTTGAGGATTTCTGTTTCCGTGATTGTTAACGTGTTTTTTGAATATTCGTACAAAATTACAAATATATCTTCTTCTACAAAAAAAGAACAAAACTTTCTCTTGCAAAGTCCTCTTCTCTCTCTAGGATTCGATTTTTCCTTGTTGTGATGTCTTCTTTTAGATCTAAACAGAAAGAACAAAACTTCTTCGACAAAGTCCTCTCTCTCTCTCTCTCTCTCTCTCTCTAGGGTTCTATTTTGCTGCTTGCGATCTTCTTTTAGATCTGGGGAAAAAAAAAAGCATTTTGCTTCTGCTGCTGTTTTATTTGCCCTTTGAGGTTTTCTAATTTGCTTTTTGCTCAGCAATTTGAGGTTTTTCTATTTTCGTGATTGTTTTGGTGTTTCTGGATTCTCGTGCTTGTGTTGGTGTTAGATCTGCTTGTGGAAACGTTGAAAGACGATTTTTGTTTCGCTTTTCTGTTTTTTCGCTTTCAAGTACGCCTTCGTTTGATTCGAACAAGCAAAGGATTAATAAACTTGTCCGTATCGTTTCAATTTTATCGGACGTCCCCGAAGGGGAAAAGGATTAATAAACTTGTTGATGTCTTCAAAACTGTTCTTTGTCGAGTTATTAATGAATTTTATTGCCGATCAAAAAAACCTATTCTTTGTTTGATGATCGGATCCATTGCTTTTCTAGGTCATTTGGTCGAATAATCTTTTTGAAAGTTAAAGTTTCTGGAAAAAAAAAAAAAGAGGCCAAATTATTTCACTTAATTGTTCTAATTAAACTACTAAGCTTGACTTTTCTTCATCCCAAATTCTCAATTAATTTTTTCAATTGACAAAAGTCAGCATTTTTAGAATAATTAGCTTCACAACTTGGAAGAGGGGTTAGACACTGGACCTTCTTTCTCCTAATACCTAGGTGCACTTCTGATGACGTTGAGCCGAAGGCCTCTTTGCCCCAAATTCCAAATTATATCAATTTGTCCACCCAATCTCAGATTAGTCTCTCAGTTTAAGAATTAATTCAGAAAGGAAAATGTAAAAAGGCTTTTGTTCTCTCTCTCTCTCTCTAGGGTTCTTAAGTAGTTTTCTTGCTGTGATTGATCTGCTTCTAGATCTAGATAGTGAAGAGATATGCTTTGATTTTGTTCTCCAGCCTTTCAGGTGTTAGTTTGAGCTAGTGAAAAAAACTTCAAACTTTGGTCTCTTTTACTGTTTTTTCTTTTTTTAGTTTTTTGATCTTTAATTGAGAGTTTGCCGTTTTCGTGAATGTGTCTGTGTTTTTAGAAATTCGTGCTACTGTTGATGTAGATCTGCAAGGGGAAACATTAAATTATGATCATTGTTATACAAATAATTTTTGGGAATTGATATTTACTCCATTTATTGATATTCACTCTCCATTTTTTATTTTTTAGTGTTGAAAGTGTGCATATTTTTTTTTGCTAAAAGACAAAAAAAGAGTGTGGATATATCAAAAAAGAGTGTGTGAACATTAATTCCCATAATTTTTCTTTATAAACACAGTGTTTTAAATTAAGTCGCTGGACGCTAGTCAAGCGGTCGGCTATTTTTGAGTTTCGGGGCCTAGTAATCGGCGCATAACAATTAGTAATAGACAATTAGTCGGATCTATGTAACAAGTCCCCGGGTAGAACTCACCCCCAAAAGCTAGCTATTGAGGGAAGCTGGGATCATAACAAACCCCACCCCTTCAGAGCCGACGCCCACGGCGGCAGGTCGCCCTTCTGGCACCTCCGACTACTCCGTGGCGGCCCCACGGCGGCAGGTCGCCCCTCTCGGCACCTCCGACTATCCCGTGGCGGCCTCGTCAGGGGATAGGTCCCGCCAGCGATTATGGCCAATTAATTCCTATTTTTAGAAAAATTTCATGCTTTCTGGTCTTTCTTCTCTTTTCTTTTCCACTCAATTCTCTTTTTCATCGGCTACTCAATTTTTTTTCTTAACAAAGGAAAGGCATAAAATATAGATTGAAGTGTAAAAGTGTTCTTTATTGTCTAGTTAATTATCTAATCCATTCTTTCTTTCTTTCTTTGTTTTCGACAAAAAGAAAGATTTTAGTAAAGTTCAAAAGGGTACATCAAAGAGCGGTTGATGAAGCATCACTCAAAGGCCAAAGCCTATACGATCCAACAAAAGCTTAACAAACAACCCATATTCAATTTTTCTCTGTTTGCTCTTTTTTTTTAAGGTTTTGATTAGCAATTAATACAGACATTTTTTAGACCTGCATCTATGTTTAGGGTTAGGGTTTCTGTTCATCAGCATACCGAAAGTTGATACCCCACCTCTACTTCCTTTGATCTTATAAGAATATCGAAAGTTGATGCTCCGCCTCTACTTCCGTTTATAGATGGACTAACGTTGTGCCCGTTCATAACACGAGAAACATAGGAGTATTTATTGAGTATTTAGCTAGTATGATATTTTACAAGATTATGAATTTAACCTGAATTGAAAAATAAGAAAGTAAACCAAGTTAAAATTAACTCCAACCTAGCTAGTAACCTAATAAAGCTGTTAGTATTTTATGAGCAATAAAAAATTGTCAACGAATTGTGAATTCTTTTTTTGTAGCCCATTTTCCCTTCATCAAACAAGATAGCTTGCTTGGGAAAAAGAAAGAAAGAAAAGAAGCAGCAAGATAGCTTAATCTCATTATTTTTTGGAACTCAGATAGCTTAATCATGAATTGACAAATTTCAATTTAAGTAGGAGTTTGGAATTGCGCATAGTCTACATTATAGCCTGCAACTGATTTCGCTTCCGGCAGATTATACAGTGCTCATCTAATACTAGAAATTTAGAGCCTTTGAGATTTTTCACTACATTAAGAGGTGCTACTGTGTGAAACATTTGCAAATAATATTGCACTCTAAATGACCTTATTTAGTAAATATACTTGTTCAAAATAATTAAATAGGCAGTGGAGCAAATTAACGTACATGAAAATTTTGGCATTAACAAAAACAGTTTTAGCATTATCAACACCCATATGAATTACCATTCTTTATCTATGCCCTTTTAACTTTGAAGGATTATATCAGTTACTAAAAATGATAGGATAGGATTTGAAATGACAATGAATTTTATTTTGTTGACACTTCCGTGGAATTATCGTTCATTCTTGAGAATTTCTGTATCTGTTTTTTTCGTTGGTAAAATCGTATATTTATGTCTCCTGCTACGATTTTTGCTTTCGACTCCAGCAGCATGCTCAAAACTCTTGAAAGGTACCAAAAGTGCAACTATGGAGCACCAGAACCAAATGTATCCGCAAGGGAGGCCCTGGTAATTTTGCAATTTGATAATAGGTCTTAATCTATAATGGTCATTACTAGTGTGTTGTTTTATTTTTGATGTTTTCCACAAGCGGGCTTCATTTTTTATAGAAATTCTAACATAGTGACATGAGATTAGATCAGAAGTCGGTTTGTTCGTTTTGCAGCCATTTATTGATCATTCATTTCTTAACCTAATTTGTTGATTAGGTTAGCATGGTAAGGCAGGTAAGCTTTTGGAACAATCTCTGGGCATGGAAGTACTCTAGTCATTTTAGATGATATTATTATGATCTTAGTAATTTGGAAGCAAATCTTCGCTTAGATAATCTGTTCATCACCAGGAAACAAAGGCAGGTTTTTAGCAGGAGAGAGCAAAGATTACGACACTTGACTAATATAGCCGAATTTCTAACTACTGAAACAAAGTTAAACTGCGCATAAATTATGCAATGAGAATAAACATCTTCATGTCAATTGCACGGATTGATTAGCGACTGATCGAGTTCTACTTCTTGGAACCACAAAATTGTCGTCGTAACAAAAGTTCGCCACCTTCTTAAGATCATGTTTCACTCTCCAAACATTTCAAATCCTCGTGTTGCATTTGACATTCATAACCCGCGCTGAAAAGATAAGTACGAAGCATTCAAAGTGGAGCTTGATTTTGCTAGCTAATGTTCCATCTATCCAATGACAATCCGAATTTCGATGACCTAAATCGTTCACTGTGGTTTTGTAGGAGCTGAGCAGTCAGCAAGAGTACTTGAAACTTAAAGCACGCTACGAAGCCCTCCAGCGATCCCAAAGGTAATTCAGCTCCATACTAGTAGTATAGCAAACTGATCAAACTAGTTTGAATAGGAATAATTAGTAGTAACTGAAGAAGCTAGAAAATGTCTTGCCATTTTGTTAATTTGACCGTAAAACTACGCATTAGGAATCTCTTGGGTGAGGATCTTGGCCCCCTAAACAGCAAGGAGCTCGAGTCGCTGGAAAGGCAGCTTGATATGTCATTGAAGCACATCAGATCCACAAGGGTACTTTTTTCTCCTTTCCCATTGTTATAACTTCAATCTTTTTACGCTCTGCGAACTGTAACTATAACTTTAAAGTGTTCGAAATCTGAAAAAGATGATAGATCGGCGCTTTACTATGTTGGGGGAACGTAGTGGAATATGTTGGACACTCAAACAACTACTCTAACTCAGACAATAATATGTACGCGTAGGAGATAACAAAGAACGTTTTGGAGATTTACAACCCGAATGTCATACAAAGCTCCCAAGGAGCACAAGTACCTTAAGCACTCAACAAGATAATCTCTTTTATTTATTCTTCGACGTACATCTTCTTCTACTACCTATCTCCATTGATCAGCACCCTTTTATGTAGGGCACACACATACACCTTAGACTCCACATACTTGATGCATTCATGTATCTTCACACACATACATTGGATAACACATAGTTCATGAACTAGGGTTGTGAGGAGTCACATGTGTGTTCTTGATACATTTCGAGGTGTGTGTACATTTCGGTATGTGTGAAGAGTCACATGTATGTTCTTGATATATTTCAGTAAGTGTCGGTCCAAAATGTATCAAGAACATACATGTGACTTGTATGGAAGTAATTACTAATCAGTTAGAGATCTTTGTAATCAGTATAAAGATTAATAAATTCTTTTTGCTTAGCAAAAAAAAAGAGAGAGTGCACTCCCATTTAATGTCATGCAATGAAAAAACAGTGCCTTAGTAATCATTTTGACCTCTTGCTAAGGTTAAAAATTGGACAAACAAATAGATCGACCAGTTGCAACTCAATCTGATGAACATATATACTAGTGATGATAGCTTTATTAATTCTGAGCCCTTGTATTTGTTAATCCAGACCCAGTACATGCTGGATCAGCTCACAGATCTTCAAAGAAAGGTATCAAAAGATTTTGAGGCTTCCTTCTTATGTATATGTGCAGTTTGTTTTTCATATTCATCTTTTTATGTTTAAATTGCAGGAACATGCTCTTAATGAAGCCAACAAGACCCTGAGACAAAGGGTACGTACCTTCTCAACCAACTGCATGCATGTTTTTTTTTTTTTTGATAGGCAAAGTAAATTTTATTAGAAACTCGATAAGGGTACATCGAGAAACGAAAGGGCAAGCATCATTGAGAGGAGAAATCCAATCCAACTGCATGCATGTTGAATAACTAATGCTCGATCAATCTGAATAATTACTTGCATTAGAATATAGAGCGCGCACAAGTTCAATTCACTTACTTATTCTAGATCTCTTGATTGAGGAGCTAGCTAGCAAAAACAGAGCCATCTATCTCTTTAGTCTTTAGTAGCAAAACAAGACTCTTGTCATGGTCTCCAAGGAAAAAAACTTCAAGAATCTTGTTGCGGGCCTCCTACATTCATGAACAGTCCTTCACCTTAGACTTTTTGCTGCATGTATATATGATTGTTGTATCATGTTTCGCTACAAAATAACTACAACTAATAATGAATTACTATTGTTATCTAGGTTAAAGAAGTGATCGCTAGGTTAAAGAAGTGATCGATCAAGTTCAATTTCCGACGTTTTTTTATTTTAATTCTCCTATCGTTTCTCCTTTATTTATTTTTTTCCTATAAGCAGATTTTTTGGCCCAAAAATTTTAAGCAAAAACTTGGGCCTCATTTTCCATAGAAGACATCTTTATATTATATTTAAATTGTTCCTTGTTTTGGCACAACATGATAACTTGCGCTAGTGGTTCATGTAAGTATATTGGAGCTGGGCATCCATAGTTCGAAACCTAGGACGGCTCTTTTGGGCAATTGATTTTTTGCCTTATTTTTTCTGCTGGATCTAGTGTAGATAAAACAAAATGCACCACTTGTATCAAAAGTTTGTTTGCTTAGTGGCAGAAGGTGTTACTCAAGTTCAAGGTTCAAGCCTTTTGCACAACATAAATATTTGAATAAGTTTTTTTAATTTCTTTTTAATCATACTTTGAATATCAGCTTAACAATTAAATCACTGTTGACAATAAATGAACCAACATAATTTATTTTTACTCAACAAACAATGATAAAAAAAAAGGTTAAGAATAAATAAATTTGTACTTGCTAAACATAGAATTCTTACAAGAGTAAGTTAATTACATGATTAGTTAGTGAAAATATATAGTATAAGCAGTATTACGAAACTAAAAAAATCATGTTTCTTTTTATCTTGTATTAGCCCCTTTTATTTTATTCTATTTAAATCCTAAGGCCTCAATTTTTATATCCCTTTAGGCCTCCAAAATATCAGGGCCGGCCCTGATCCAAACACAGCCGTGCACGATAAATGTAGACGCCTTTTGTTAGTAGTTTGCAGTACCCTTTTTTTCTTGAAAATATTATGATATGGTGAAGACAAGTAATAGAATGCCAGTTATGCCACATAATTAACCACGAATAATAGATAGAAAATGATAGAGAAATGCATTGAAATATATATTATCTCTGAAAATTAATAAAGTCATATATATATGTATGAGTTTTTGAACAAAATCTTTCACAGCTGTGGGGAGGAGACCAAGTATCACTTCAGTGGAATCCAAGTGCACAGGATGTGGATTACAGCAGGCAACAATCTGCTCAACACCAGGGTGATCCCTTCTTTCATCAATTGGAGTGTGAACCCACTTTACAAATCGGGTATGACCTCTGCTCAAACCATGCATACAAAGTAAACCATGCATTTATCTTTGTGTTCGTAACAGAAATAAACTTGAAAACATTAAATGGTTAACTTCTTGTAATTAATCATAAGGTATGTTATCTTCCGTTTGACCAAAAAATAAAAATAAAAAATCATAAGGTATGTGGGTTGAACTCAAAGGTTTTAAATAGCGGTAGCGGTAGCAGAGTATTGAATGATACGTAGCAGGAATCGAGGGTAGCGATTGGAAATTTTTAAAAAAAATTTCGCACCTGAGCTCATGTAGCAGCCGTAGCGGTCACGTAGTGGCTGCATATCGAGAATCGATCGGTAGAGGTGGAAATTTTGGATAGTAGTGATATCGGAGGACGGAAAAACCGCTATGTACCGGCTGATATTTAAAAATCACCTTCAACTGATAAGATTAATTAGCCCAAGGGACTTGAGCCATTGCACCTCATTGGAGGACCAATGATTTGACATTTGAAACATGAAGGCTTTTTCTCCGTATTTAAAGTCATATTGCCTAAAATTATTGTATGCCCATAAATGAATGTTGCTAAACTTCTTTTGCATAGTTGAATGTCCATGTTAGTGTACTCTCATGCTATAAGCATTAATTGGGTGAATTATAACAAACCGTTAAATAGCAAAATCCTTTTTCTTGTCAATGCAAAGTGTACCATATGCACATATTGTATGGTTCATACCCGAATTAGTTATGCGATCTAAGTGTCCGCTCAATAACGAAAACTACGTGCATAGGGCAAGAACAAGGTACGTAGTCACATGACTCCCTACTACGAGCCACAAAATGTTTCGAAAGGGTGAATAACTAGTCAATTTTAGGCGACACCGTTACGTATCGAAAAGAGATTGGAAAATTTGTGCTGCTGATGAATTGTTTTTCTTTGCATTTCAGATACCAAACTGATCAAATAACAGTTGGAACAGCCGGCCCCAGTTTGAATAATTACCTGCCAGGATGGTTGGCATGATGATCACTAGCTATAACAGCCAGCCATGGGTATGGTTTGATCAGTACGTCTGTTTAATCTTGTTCTTTTTTCCTTTGTATTTTTGTTTGCCAAAAGGGAAAAAAAAAAAAAAGTGTTATGGATAATTGGGTATGGATCTGTGATCAGAAACCAAGACATTCCTCTTAATTTCTGCATATATATTTCAACTATAAGAACTGTTGCGTGGATCCTCTTTGGTTCGTTTTATGAAGAAAAAATTCATGTGTTTGGGCACATCCACTCTTTCCTTTGGGTATTGTGCGAGGCGCACATGATTGTCGAGGGGATATGTGCCAACTATGGTTGCCCAGTGGTCGATTTTTAGGCGGTTCGATTCGGTTCGGCTTTGAAACCGAACTACTCGCCGTGATTTGTCATTTTCTCCATCAGCGTCCGTTTGTAAGTGTTGCCCGGTTCGGTTGCGGTTTAGGCGATTCATATATTAAAAAGTTGCCCAAACCAAACTGAATTCGATCCTTACCATACCTCGGGTGGGTTCGCGGGCGGTTCGGTTGGCCCGTTGGGCACCCCTACTGCCAACATAGTTGGGATGAAGTTTCCCTCGCTGTGATGACTTGTGCGCTTGTCCCTTTAAATTGATGTACGTTTGATCTCGATTAATAAAATTTATGCTGATAATTTTATTTTTTCAGCATATCCACGTTCCAATAAAGTTCTAGTGGTACTGGTGATCTCTTTATTTAAAGGTGGAAACTAATGTCGGCAAAAATAAACTCGGTTTCTATTTGGATTTTTTTCCTCTTTTCTCTTTTGATTTTTTCCTTACTTTCATAATTTGCGAGGGCGCATGTACTCGAAATTTATTCTCTTTAGAATTCTGCTACTTTTTTAGCTTGTGGTGCTTAATTTATTCATGTTAAGAGTATCTCCAGCAGATTCCTCAAATCCTAAATTACAAAAAAATTGAGAGATCAGCTCGCATAAAATAAGTGCTCCAACAAATTCCTCAAACACTAAATAATTTGAAGCCACCCATCAAATTTTCTTTCTCTCCCTTCAAAGTTGAAAAATGTCCCTCACTCCTCAAATCTCAAGATATTAAGTACTTTACTTTATTACTCCGTACTTCTTAATGCCACCCTTACTTTTAATTGTTGTTGCAAATTCCAACAGTTGGTCTGATAACCTCTCATTTACTATAGCAAAGTTCAAAAGCCAATGTATTTTTAAATGCTTACCTTATAGTTATAGTCAACTAAGAATTACTATAATCTTGCTAATGTCATTGAATTAATCATGTTCTCCGAAATCGGCGCCCCTTGTAAATGTGGAGATTTCTTTAAAAAAAATTTGCCACCCGATCGATGTCTAGCCTACTCCTAAAAAGATAGGAGTACTAAGAAAAAGGTATTCCCAAGCGATATACAGGTGGGGTGAACCGTGATTCCGTGACTCAACGATGAATCTGGAGTCAAATATAAATAAATAAAGGGAAAAAAAAGGGAGGGGGGGATTGCATTTTAGCGGAGAGAAGGGCAAAAAATGTCCAACTCATGGACAATTTTTTGGGAATTGCCCAGTCATGGGAAGGAAAACAATAATTCCCAAGACATGATGTTGAAGACAAAAATACTCATTCCTCCTAAAATTGTTGCACTTTCATACCCCTCTTGTCCTGAATTAGGTACAACTTAAATTCATACATGGGGCAATTTATGTCACACCCTTGATTTTCAACATAAATAAAATAGCTTTTCATAAATAAAACTCCTCACATTATCATACATAATACCCCAAAAGAGTTCACCATGTTCTGGTCATTAAATTACAAATCCAACTCCAAGAGTCTGAATATATAACATCATTAAAAGAAATAGAGTTAAAGTTCTATTACATTCCCAAAACATGATTTACCCAAAATTATCCATGAGTCACTTTTACCAATTCCTTCGAAAAATATGCACTTGAATGCATGCACTTCACTACAAATCTAAACAACCATTATATGCAAATGGGACGACAGGTAGAATGAATAACATGAACAAGGTACGGTATCTCAAGGGGAAACAAAACACTACTAGTAATTATCCCAACGTCGATGACATAAATGAAGTACCAAGACTACACATCACGACTCTAATTCAACCACGAGGACTTTCTGTCTATACGATTCTCTCATGACTACCACTACCCCTCATCTTATTTCTAATCTCCTATCCACTATCTTGACTTATGAAACCGTCATAATCAAAGAGCCGCAACTCCGAGGTCTTTCATATCACTCGCACTTTCACAATAATAGCCCATTTCCAATCACATTATGTCACAATTTCCTTTTTGTTCTATGGCATGAGCAAAAGCTCCTGCCGGGCTATTTACCGAGCCCCGATACTCCCCACAAGTACCTCTCTCACTGATGGAACTAATTCAAGTCACACGTCATAGGTCATAGTACCCAAAATTTCTCCAATACACTTTACAACTCAGCCGTTCATCTCAATCACACATAATGAATCCACAACGGAGACTTATTCACATAGAAGTAGCATGTATAATTTAACCTCAATCAACTCGCTTTTATTACGTTATTAGTTTCTCATTATCATACAAGCACTCACATATCAAGAGATATTCTCTAACGATGATTCATAGGTTTCCAACTTGCAACTCATAAAACCGTACAAGTTACGCAAGACATGTATCGCATATCAAACATAAAGAGAATTGTCCCTTGTAATCACGCCTAGCATTGTTTAACTCGAAAGAGTGATCTACGTATTTATTTCTCACATCGCAAGTCAACACATACAACCTTCGCCCACCTATATTCTTTATGTTCTCTAAACCCTCGTTTCGGTGTCAAAGTACTCATACGGAACCCAACGACCACTACAAATCCTAGTATACCACTAGCCTCGTCATACCATTCAATTAAGTACTCAAGAGAACCTAGGAACATCCGTGCCTCCCCCAAACAATCCTAAGGAAAAAGGATTATTCCACATTTTCGAACGTACCTATCTTATTTTGGCCACCAAACCTTATCGGCTTAGAATTAGGAGATGAGACCACCACCATTGGAAAGTAAACTTCCGGCACATGAATTTCGATATAAAATTTTCCCAAAACGGAGTTCAGATGAGAAAGTTATGCTTGTTCGAATTTTTTCCAAAAATGCTGATTTTTCAATACCTACCGGTAGGAATTAATCTTCTACCGGTAGAAGACCAAAACCAACGATCTAGGGCACGATTCAAACACCAAATCAACACATAAACATATAATATAAGTGAGAAATCCCTACCGAATGGGTTTTGAGCAAAATTCCCAACTCCCAAGCAAGCCTTAGCTCCGAAAACCTTGAATCAACCGAATACTCCTCTCCGAGTTAAACCCAACGAAATATGAGCTCAATATCGCGTGCAGAAGGTGGAATGATGGATTTTGAGTTCTTGGGTGAGATTTTGTGGGAGTGTGAGAGTGAGAGAGAGAGCCGAGCGAGAGAGAGAGAACCGAGAGAGAGACGTGATGACGCCGTCGACGACCTCCTGCCCCTCATCCAGATCTGGACTCCTGCCTCTCACAACAAGCCCGTTGCAGCCGACCTCCTCCAGCAGTCCATGTTCCGAAGAGAGAGAGAGGGAGAGAGAGAGGACGGCTTACATATCAATTTGGACGGCAATGTGCGGCCTGGGTGGTCAGTGGTTCTGGCCCACGACGGATATGGCGTCAACAGTGTAATACAAAGAGAGAGAGCGAGCAGCGTCGGCTGCGGAATGGGAATGGGGAAAAGTAAGAACTTACTGTAGTTTTTAGTGTTTCAAATATGTGCGGGGATATTAGTCTTTTTACGTGGTCCTTTCCATGTATTGGAAATTACTTTTCTTTTTTTCATATTTAGATTTAGATGAATTTCCAAAAAAATGGTCCATGAGTTGGACATTTTTTGTCCCTCCCTCCACTGAAATGCAATTCCCTCTTGGAATAAATATCTGGAGTGTGGGCCGTCGTTATTCATAGGCATAGGTAATTGAAGCCATTATCACTGTACTACCGCCAAATCTCGGATTTCCCGTTCTGATTAACGCCACGTGCTCAAACCATAGCCGCAACTTTTCATTTCTTTGCTTGTACTAGAGATTTTATATTGCCAAATTTTATTTATTATTTTTTTCCCTCGACATAAGTCAACATTATTAATGTACAGTAGTAATTCGTGAGGTTCGAACCCAGTCAAATGTTTGAGAGTATATGATGTCTATCACTTGCCTACCATTCTATTTGCGCCAAATTATTTCTGTTAATGTCAATATATTACTCCCTTAACTCCAAATTGCTTGTCCCTTTTTGGAAAATTGTGTATTTTGCACGCAAGAATTTAAGGATGAATGAGACTTTGAAAACATTTACGCCAACTTTGTCTTCGCAAAATCTTTAAATTGGTATAAAAATATATTTTTAAAAAAAATCATGCTTATACATAAATTTTTGTGTTGCAAAATGCACGATTTCTTAAAAAGAGCAAGTAATTTGGAACGGAGGAAATAGTCTATAAAATTGTTATCATGCTCATAATTCAAATACTTTATGCAACATATATTTTGACATTGCTTAACTTATATCGTAACGTGAAATGAGAATTTAAAATGAATATTTTTATTAAAAAAAAGAAAGAAACCTTGTAACACATTAAAAAATTCATTGATATCTAGTAACTTTAGTTGTTTGTGTCTTATCCCACGAAGTTTGGTTGATCAAGTGGTTCAAACATCTAGTCATGCAATAGACGGTGGTGCTTCGAACTTTGTCCTCGTGTGATCCTTGAATGTGTTCCACTAGATCTTAGTGGACTGCTACGTACGGCTCTTCGGTCCCTTCTAGGACCTATCGCGATTCTGGAGTCTCTAATGATCTCACAAAGGAATAGACTATTACGCCTGATCGCCCGTTCTCCACTAAGTGCAAATTTGTTCACATAAACAATATGCTCACTCCGATGTTAATTTGCGGTGGGACCCATCGCAGGGAGAATATTGTTTCACCCTCGTGTAATGAGAGCGAACAATTTCAGACTCGTCCTCCTCCCTATTACTGTATTATTACTTGCGAAAAAAAATGAGAAACAATTTTTTGAATTCCGTTTTACTGGAAAAAAAAAAAAAAAAACTAATTTGTTTGAGAAATTCTCATTTGATTGATTGCTTTTTGAAAAGAAAGAGTAAACCACGTGTTCATGCAATAGCCGCAGGTTTTGTAATTCCATTCGTCACTGATTTTTTCTTGACTGTTTCTCGGCTATTAATTGTTCCCTGCGACTTCACCTCACTCCATTCAATGGAAAGCCGCTTTTCGGAACTACTCTCTCATCCGTTCCATTTTTGTCGATTCATGTTCAGAATTAGGTGTAGTATTATTATTATTATTGAGAGAGAGAGAGAGAGAGAGAGAGAGAATGGGGCGGAAGAAGGTTGAGATGAAGCGAATCGAAGACAAGAGCACTCGGCAAGTCACGTTTTCCAAGCGGAGAGGCGGATTGATCAAGAAAGCCCGCGACCTCTCCGTCCTCTGCGACGTCCAAGTCGCTCTCATCGTCTTCTCCAGCCGCGGCAAGCCCTACGAATTCTCCGGCGGCAACAGGTCCCTCTCTCTCTCTCTCTCTATAAATTTAAACATCTAATAAATGCTACGTAGCGGTTTTTCGACCCTCTCTGATACTATTCATACCCACGCCGAGACGGAATGCTTTGTATCGAATTTTTGCCAGCTTCAGGGGGGGGGGGGTTATGCATGACTGCTATGGCCGCTTTTAGGTGCTCTAGTTTTGCTATTAAAAGCCTTGCAATATATCTTCACCTATTTCCTGCTCCGATTCCGTCTCTGTTTTTGTTCTCGTTTCTGTTTACCATGAAGTATATGGATTTTTTTTTGTGCTTGTATCTGTTGCGAAACGATTTCAATCGTACATATTTCAGTAGCTTTTTTGGAAAGTTAGGTTTAGAGTGATCGGATTTGCAAAGCGAGAGTTTTTAGTGTATACTGTTGTCCTCCCCTTCATATGATTCCACCTAATCGTTCTTGTTTGGGTGACACTTTATCCCTAGTTTTCATTATTTTATCTTTTATTGTTTCCAATGATAAAAGTCATAACGTCACCAATTTTCGGATTGAAATCACGAATTTGTTAATTAGGGCGCATGTGATATGATATTGGTGCTTTATCGATTGCGGCGAGTCGTGTACATATATATGTACGCTACTTGTTAAGAGACCAAGCTGCTGCTTTTTTATGTTTTTATTTCCTGACCTTTGGAACCTTTACTCGAATTGTTTATTCGAATAATTGGGTTTTCAAGTCAACTTATGCATCTTGAGTGATATCCGAGCAGTGTTTTAAAAGGCGCGATTAGGCGTGCACCTAAGCCTGAAGCGAAGCGAGGCGCAGGTACTGCGCTTCAATATGCTAAAGCGAGGCAAGGGTGGCGCGATTAGTTTGTGATGGATGAATGGATGGATGTAGTGCTTTTTTCCGGTATTCTGATTGAGTACTAACTCTTAGGACACCGTAGCAATGTACTTGTTAGGATGTTTCTTATGCTATTTTTGAGTCATAGATGAAGGATTTACTACTCTTTCTTCCAACTAGCCCTAAGCTTCATTGAGAGGTGAGCGCCTCACTTCGCCCATCATCGCTTAGGCTCCCAGGCCCCTTGGCACTTCAATGCTCCCCGGGCCTTTTAGAACACTAATCGGAGCAGGTAAAGCTTTAGTGGCTCTAAGAATTTTTGGCTAGCGGTAATTGTGAACTTCCGAGTTTGGGTATTTATACTAAAATAGTTGTCGTCAGCTTATGTTACCATTAGCCACTACTAGTCGAATCTAGATCGGTCGAAGCGGTTGTTAGGAGGAGTGATATGATTATAGTCTGTTGATGGTAGCACTAAGGAAGGGTAGGCAAAAATGGACTTTAGAGATGTAGTTAAAAAGAAACCAAGTTTCATGGATGTCACGGAACACGATGCCCTTGACAGAACTCAATCGAGACAATGGATTAATTAGTCAACCATAGTTGAGATTAATTAGTTGACACCATAATAAAGCTTTTAAAATGAAATATATGTATAAAGTTAGTTGCATGGTTATAAATGTCCCCAAACGCATGCATAAAAGCACTTGAGACATTGGTTTGGTAGCTATTGAAATTTGCATCCACTTTAGATTCGAGCTCAAGGGCATGTCTAATTGTGTGTATCCAATTTTCTAGCCCGATGTCCCAATCATTTAGGGTACATGACATTTTCCACGCCATCCTTTGTATATGAATTATGAAGAGTTACATTTAGTACCGTCAGCGTGTCCTTTTCCTCTCGCACTTCTGTTAGTGATAATACTATCTCGGTCCTTAACGTTCCTTTCCTTCTAACACCATACCTCTTAGTATAGTAGAGTGTTATCCTTTAAAACAATCGCATTGCATATCAATATTAGTATTCACATCCCTCTAGCATTGTGGTGATGGTAATCCTATCGCCCTTGTTAATGTAGGCATACTAGCATCTACAGACCGAGTTACTCTTATTTTCTTTCAACTTATCTTCTATTGCTCCTACCCTGACCATTCATGAAAGTTTCAACTTCTGCCTTTTTCATACTTACCCACTCAGCCACCTTAATGCTCTCTCACACTAATTTTACTTAAACCATGTTTTTGAGTTAAACATTTTGTCCAAAATTGGGTCGTCGGATTTATGAAGGCACTCACAATAAACTTTTTTCTTCCAACTATTTAGTTGAATAGCATACTATGCCAGAAGCAATCCATTTTCAGCAAACATACTTTCGGTAGTTTGGGTACAACACACACATGGTTTATATATTGTTTTTAGTTGTCAATCCTTTTTCATTGGCTATATAAATGCTTCTTTCATTTGGTTAGATGGTAAATGAATAGCATACTTTTTTGTTAGATGTTATTAATAAACTTGTTATTCACTTGTTGGCATCTCTTGCTTCTCCATATTCATTCCTTTGCTCTTTCTACTTACTTGCATTCCACAATTTCAATGTTAGTTTTTGCTTATTTTGAAACCCTTTTGATATTGAGGCTTCTCTCTCGCTCTCAATTAGGCTACACACAATATGCATGGTTAGGTTATTTGAATGTTGTTTGTATATCTTTTGACACAAAATTGTATTGGCCCTGTATTGTATCTATGGTTGATATTGTTGTCGCTAGGTTTTAATTTTCAAGTTAACTTATGGCTTTTATATTCGCTAATATTACTTCTATTGTTTTCGTGATTTTTTATTCTTACTAGCTTCAATACTAAGTAACAAGAATTCGACGAGGAACCCCGATAGGTGGTTCAAGTTTCAACAGGCTAAAAATGGAAGGAGGAAGAAAGTTACCGATTTCATGTAAGAAGGTTTTAAAGAAGTATAAACAATGGAGGACAAATGATTGGATGTATGCTTCTCAAAAGGGATAGGCGATTCAAGACTATCAACATTTAACATCAAATGTGCTATTCAATTTGAATGTGCTATCTGTTTATGAACATCTGCGTTATATATTATTGTTTGATTTGTATTAAGAGAGTAAAAGCAGGGGAGAAAAATACATGATTTGACAAAAGAGAGGTGTGAGTAACATAGGATGTTCTCCCTCACCTCCATTAATGTTAGAAGTGTCCAAGTATAAAATCTTTCTTAGGGGAGAGTACAGGAAACATATACTTCATTATTCTATTTGTTTGATCAAACTATCAAAATGTCAAATGAACTTAAATGTTTGTCCCCCTTACCTCTATGACTTACAAGTGTACAAATGTTTTTAGGAGTGAAAACAAAGCATATTCTTCATTACTCCATTTTTCATCTACTATAAAAATGTCAAACAAACTTAACCGTTTATTGTAAGACCTTTTACATGATGGATTTGTAGCCACAAACTAAAACTAAGGATTGCACGATTTAATGGCCGTACTTATCGTACTGAAAGGAATATGAATATATAATAGTATTAACCTTGCAATAAATCAATTTGACCAATTTTTTACCCACATTTTGGTGTGGACTATGTGCATGTTTGTTTTAGCTTAGATTACGGGTCAAAAGCTTTTGGTAAAACTATTTGCGTGTTCATGTGACCATAGATTATGGATGGCTAAAACAAAAGCTAGAAGAATCCAAATGGAGCTACCAATTTAGTAACTTAAGCTATTTTTGTCTTCCAAGGAAAAAGTAGAAGTTGCCCCAAAGAAGTTGCACAAAGGTCGAAAAAGCAAAATAAAAAAATGGTCTTAGAGGTTGCAAGAAATGTCCCCTTCCCCCTAACATGAGTTTTGTTTTGATAGTTATAGCCATACTCAATTGTATCTTTTAATGCTTATACATTTGTGATGCAGGGTGATCACCGGAAATAAATGAATAGGAGAGATAAAACCCTAGGCATTCTTGTGGGAAGTATTTGTATCAAAATCATAACCAAATACATATATTTCATCAACTGCCTTAATAGAATGAGTAGAGTCATTTAGATAGGCTCTTCAAAAAGATAATATAATGATAAACATAACCTAAATTCTTCAATAAGATACCTCCTAAAATAACAATTAAAAGGTAATGGTAGAGGTATAATAATAACAATATCCTCCCGGATTACCTATAAGATAACGATAAAGGGACAATGATAGCGAAAATCGATATCCTCTCGGATAATTTATGAACAGCTCATGTGGCCCATTGGAGTATCCTTTCGTACCCTATCAATTTCTTACTATGCGGGGTTAAACTGACACTATGATTAGGACCTGAAGAACTTGATCCAGGTTCTTCGTCAGCCGAACTAGCTGTGAACAGTAACGCAACGTTATGCCTCCCGACCGAAGCTACTTTGAAGTTTGAACACTCTGATGCCAGTCAATATACTAGAGAATGACGTAAATAGGATTATTCTAAAGAATAGATATGGGGCCTTAGTGCTTTATACATATACTTAGGCCTTTATCTGTTTAAATTTTTTGGTATAGTTGTGCCTTTGATATGGGCTCTTAGTGCTTACTACTTAGATTACATGTAGAAATGAACAGATTGGTGTTAACAACTCTGATGTCACAATGTGAAAGTCTTTTCGTTTCAATATTTAATAAGAGAGAATTCATGAAAGAATTCTCTAGTACTCTTTAACTAATAGGTTGCTTCCTCATATGCATAATTACTCCATTTGAGTTCAAATTCCTCTGATTTATTTTATGATCTCGGATGTTTTCATACCTAGTTTGGTTCGCTACTTTGATGTGCATTGACATGGTTATACATGTTTTAATGATCATTTCAACCTGTCATGCTATATCAATTCACTGAAGCCTCTTGTGTTTTCCCCCAAATCAAATATTGAAATAAACTGGTGGTCAACCAAGCCAACCCGAACCACTAAATATTTGGTTTGGTTTGGTTTGCAAAATGTCCAACCTGAAATGTCCGATTAGATTTTAAAAAATGTCTAAACTAGACCAAACCAAACAATTTACACCCCTACTTGGGGTAAGTGCACAAAGAGGAGAAAGGGAACAATGAGAAGACGAGGAGAGAGAAAGATTGCATCACCCTTGCAAAGGTTAGGTGATTCTACAAAGACCACAACCCCAATCACAATGATTGCACATTTGATACTTAAATTCACTAATCAACTCTATTGACAAAAATAGAAGATGACATAAATATTTATACGTCCTAAAAGGCAATTATGCTTTTAGAAGCCTACATACAATAAACTAATTGGTTTCACTAAATCTAACAAGCTAACAATGACTTCATGCATTTAATTATTAATTAACTACATGTGTTTAGTCTAAAATGAATATCCATGCAACTACTAGATTCATGATAACCCCTAAACGACCATTGCTGCCAAGAATTGGATCTTTTGAACTTATCATAATACTTTCATCTACCAACTACCATGGACAAATGTTTTTGGACCAAAAAACTTCTCCATGCCTGTGCTACCCATAACCTTCAACTTTGGCTTCCAAGTCGTATGAAACATGTTTAATCACTCCATAGCTATTTCCCAACGTTGAGTATTTACTTCCAACACTTATGTAATCTTCCAATTGGTCAATTTTTGCTCTTGTTGGAATGTTCTCTGAGTCCCTCCAAACCTCTACTAGCATAGAATAATTTGTTTTCCATTTTGTTAATTTGTTACTATCCATATCCACCAAATCCATATCGGTAGTGACCTTAGTTCAAGACCAAAAAAACTTCTTGATGTCCGTGCTACCCATAGCCTTCGACTTCGGCTTCCAAATCCTATGAAGCATATCTAATCACTGTGTAGCTATTTCTCAACGTCGTGTATTTACTTCCAAAACTTGTGTATTCTTCCAATTGTTCGATTTTTAGTCTTCTTGGAATGTTTTCCGAGTCCCTGCAAACCTATACTAGCATAGAATAATTTGTTTCTATTTTGTTAAGTTGTTTCTATCTATATCCACCAAAAAAAAAAAGGTCATAACCTTAGTTCTAGACTCAAGAGGTTTATCTTAGGGTGGTGACTTCTATCCAGACCTGACTCCTGCTCTCCCAAGTCAAACTCACCTAAGAACTTCTCTCTTATTGAGAAACAAATTCGCTCCCAACGAGGATACAACCTCTTAGTAAATCTCCAAGGAAGCAAAAATAAAAGATACTGAGCAAGTGAAAATATCAAATGATAAGATACTAAAAAAATATTATCACATATGAAGTACTCAATAAAAACATTGTATTAGTTGATATTCGTGGATCAATATTTGAAGTCGACACGAATTACGAATTATAACACTATCTTGCATTGCATATTGATTTGTACAAATTATTCCTCGCGCTCCCTCGTGCTCCGAAATGAGGAGTTTTTATGCTCCTCTGCTCCCTAGCTTCGGCCTACGATCCCGCTATCGCCTTATCCTCTCTTTGTGTCACTAAGGCCATGACTGTAGATCAATACATTGCTCTGAACTCAAGTCAAAATTATCCACTTGAACCTTTATTGGTTGAGCTGGCTTCTTCACATTAGTAGAGACTTCGAAAGCTCTATTCAACGAATCTAATTCGAGCGCGATTATTTCTTTGGAGATCTTCTACTAGTGAGATGTAACCTAAAGTGCTATCTTCATCGACCTTGTTCAGGCTAGGTTGTTTCCAAATTTGAGAATTTAGATGTGTCTTATCCACCGACCTAGATAAATTCATGTAATTGCCCCCAGTCCACTAGGCCTTCAAACCTAGTTCGAATGAAAAATTGTTCCCTGTTAAAGCATTCAACTCAAAATCAATTGGTAACCGATGTGGGACAATTTCCAACACTCCTCCTCATGGGCGACCCCCGACTCACATGTAGAAAGGTCAACAAAGGATCCCGAACACACGGATTACAACGAAACAAAGTGCAACCATGGCACAAACAAAAGAGAAAAGCCTCCAAAAACCTAGCTCTAATACCATGTTAAAGCATCCAACTCAAAACTAATTGGTAACCGATGTGGGACGATTTCCAACACTCCCCACACTTGGGGCTGATGTGAGTGCCCTTATCTATGTAGCACCGACACTCCAAAAGGGCGCCGTGTCCACGTATTGGACACGGGGACACGGCGGGGCGGGGACACGGCGGGGACACGCCCAAATACGTATTGGACACGCCACATGGCATGTCCAATAGTTTTTATTATTTTTTGAGCGGGGACACGGCTAGGGGTCAAAATGTAATATTTTAAAAAAATTTGGGGGTTAATATGAAATTATTCAAAACATTTGGGTTAAACCGTAATTTTTCCTTTGAAAAAAATTTATACAATTTGTGAAATTATTCATATATAATGGTTCATAATTTTTTTTATATATATGTACATATGTTTATTTTTTATTTATTTATACACGTGGCGTGTCCCCTGCCGTGCCCGTATCCCCATTTTTTTGGAATTGCTGTGTCCCGTGTCCGTGTCCGTATCCGTGTCCGTATCCGTATGCGTGTCCGTGCTACATAGGCCCTTATCACTTGAATCTAAGTAGGGGAAGATTCCTTCCACGTGCTGGATTGCCCTTAGGCTACTAGATCTAAGGGCAAGATCTACCATAACATTATTCTGCTGAAATGTAACTCAAACTCTCGGGAGTAGTTTGTGCTCCCTTATGTGGAACTTTAGATTTTGGGCGAGTTGCTTCCCAAACTCATGGCTTGTCTTGTTGGTCCTCTAGCTGCCAAAACTTGTTCAAGCAAGATATGCCATGACTCGAGATTGCCCGGCAGCGTCAGCCTAAACTAGTTTGAGTGAGACCCTATTAACATTTGGGACTGCTCCCAGAATGCCTTTCATTCACGTAACCTAGCTTAACAAGCTTTCTTCCATGCTTGGGATTTCCCCCGACGTGCTCTATCCACCAAACCTAGTTCGAGCGAGACATTCTCCACACTTGGGATTGCCCCCGACGTGCCACTGAACCTAGTTCAAGCAAGACGTTCTCCGCTTTCAAAAATTGCCCTAAAGTACCACTCTCTATTGAACCTTGCTCGATGAAGCTTTCATATACGAGATTGGTTCAGAGTTCCTCAATCCACTAAACCTATATCAAACGAGCCGGTCTTTGCACTTGGGGTTTTCCGAAAGTGCCTCTATCCACTGAACATAGTTTGAGCAAATCGTTCTCCACACTTGGAGACTGCCCCCAACGTTTTTTCCTGTAACTAAGCGAATGGGGCTCTGTTGGGGCCTCCCCCTAAGAGGTATAGAACGAATCTTTCTCGTGGCCTCTGTATTGTATCATTTATGGCGACAAGGGATAAAACATCAGGATAAGCACCAGAATCAACAGCCTACAAGACTAAGGAATGCTGAGCATCACTTCTACATGACCATCAAACCTATGTTGAGCGTGAAGTTCTCCACACTTGGGATTGGTCCGAGAGTGCCTCTTTCCATCGAACCTATAGCTCTGCCAAGCACAATTGGACCGATCCCAAAGTGCCTCTTTCCACCACACCTAGTTTTGCCAAGCTAGTCTCCACATTATGGAGTGCCCCTAGAGTTCCTCTATCCACAGAACCTAGTTCAGCTGAGCTTTCTTCGACACCTAGGATTGGTCCCAGAGTGCCTCTATCTATTGAACCTAGTTTTGCCGAGTTGGTCTCCACTTACCTTTACCTCTATTTGCGGAACCTAGTTCAGTCGAGCTAGTCTCCACACTGGGATTGCCCTCAGAGTGCCTCTATCTATTGAACCCAATTCGGTTAGAATCTAATCTTTTTCTCCTCGGTTATTCGAGATACCCCAAGTCTGGCCGTTCTGTCAGTGATAACTGCAAACATTTGTTGCGCTTCATCCACGTGTCAGTCATGCAAATGGCCTGGCACGCGCCACCTTTATAGGCTTTATAGCTGCTCTGCGTGACATGACCGCGTGATGATGTGTGTCCTTCCAAAAGCCCCTACAATTTTAAGAGGCGTAAGTGTAAAGGTCTTAATAACGCCCACTAAGCAATAGATAATATGCATATAATGACAAACAAATTAATATTTAAATACACTTCTGACATATATCATTACACCTTCACGGTATCAAAACACTTATCTTGGATGCCAATACACAGTACACTTACACATTATTCACCACCCTAAGGATGGAGAATCTTGTTACTAAATCACTTTAAACAGACATTCTCAGCTTGTCTGGTGTGCGTTTTCATTGCTGTTTGTGGCGTTGCACTCGCATCATCGAGAGGAATGTTTTGGTGGCCTTGAACTAAATTTTGAGCACTGTGATCTGAGCAAATTGGAGAGGGAAATCTATATTTGAGCTGGATTTGGATCCCTGTGCTCTCATACCCCTGATAGTGGATGGTTTATGAGTTACAGTGATAAACAAAGACAAATCGAGAGAAACATACTTTTTGAATCACACAGACTCACAAATACAATGAACTGAAACCCTCTCCCACTCAATTGCCCTTTCTTTTTGTTGCTTCCGCACTGATACAACACAAACACACAAAATTATAGATTAGATTTCAGACAAAGCAACAAATCCCCATGCGACTGCATCAACATCTCAATTGTCTGAAAAACTAACTCTACTTGGCTTAATAATCCACTTCAACTACTCAATAGTCCTTCCCACTGAATTATTTAGATTTTACGTTTTCCTTCCATCACAAATAACTAGCTACATTGTAACTCTACTCGGTTGTGATTATTTATCTGAAAAACTAACTCTACTTGTTTGCGATTGCAATAGTCGGTACATTTTGTGTTTCTCAATTCATATACTTTGTTAAAAAATCGAGCTGACTATTATTTATGAAACAGTTTAGCCAAGATACTCTATCATTACCGGAGGCAGACCGAACCCGAAGAAATGGTCACAACAGATGGTTGTGAAGCAGAGGTAATTGCAGTTGTTTTTCTGTATGATTCTAAAAGAGGTTCAACTGTCCTGTTCTGCACAGAAGTTTCTTCCGTCTTGCGGATTGGGAAGAAGCAAGAAACAACATTAAAACTACGAGACATAAAGAATTATATACAATTTGAACGCACTCCTGGCTGCCAAACAAATCAGGGATGACAGTGTACTTGGAATGCTACACAGTCTAGAAGTCTAGCACGATTGCACAACCAACCTAAATTTTTCTGCAAGAATTAGATAATGTCTTTTTACACCCTTTGTGCTATAGCCTAGATGTCACTGAAAGTTATGTAGATTTTCCATTCGATTTTATACCTTGTGTTTTGCATCTCATAAGAAGACTCATGCTCAGGCTTTTCAATGATATACTGAAACCTGCAGTAATCAAGGAATTCTGAGTTAACTTCAGGTATTAGGAATATCTCTCAGATTGGTCGGATGTTATTTATGTCAATTGTTTTTGTTACTTTTAGGAATCTTTTAGTTTAGTTTTATGACCACTTGATGATCGAGCAGGGTATTTCAATAGTTCTAGAATAAGTCGAAGGAACTATTGTGCAATGGAGTCTTTACTCTTTACAGTTGTATCTGCAAATCCAAATTAGTCTTTCTGCCATGTTTTCCAAGGATTAAGAATCATTCTCCTGTCTTTTCGATCTTTCAGTCCACATTTGGAAGTTTTCGGACATGTTCAGAGCTCGTGCAAATAGTCAACAGGCAGTAACTCTTTAATCCGTTTTTGAGATGTCCTAACGAGCATAATTCAGAGATCGGATGATTTTAATTTCATTTTTCGTACAGGGACCTGGAAGAACCATATGTGGACCAGGTTAGCGAGAACGACCTCATCCAACTAGAGAATCAAATTGACGATGCGCTAAGACAAATAAGATCTAGAAAGGTCAGTATTCATCTCACCGTTCACACCTCATTAATATTGCTCCTTTGTTAAGTCTGCACATCTCACAAGACCTTCGCAGAGACAACAATGTTACATCAAGTTGAGAAACTTTGTAAAAACGGATCTTGTGGTAACAAATCTACAAAACTTTGTGGGTTAGCCATCACTCTCAGATGTGTTCTGTTGAATTGGTAATTCTTTCCTGGACATCCTCGGTGTTTTTTAGGAGCACATGGCATGTAATCTTTACCTTTTTCATAGGGAGAGAAAAATTAGTTACAGCTCATAATTTTGACAACATATCATGTTAGTCATTCTGTTTCGGTTGATGCAGACACAACTGATAAGGCAGTCCATTACAGCCCTTCGTGAAAAGGTACATTGTTTGTTTGAGTTTCGCAGAATGTAACATTTCCTATTCCAGATATCCAAGATATGTGAATAGATATTGTTAAAATATTGTCATCATTTTGGATGTGGTTTTATAAGTGAAATAGGGATATGGCTCCTACAAAAATTTGGTAACGGATTAACAAATGGTGAATATTGGAGCATAATCCACTTGCATGGTTGTATGTGAACTTGTTCTTTCCTTTTTGGGAGAGGTTTTTAGAGTTGTTGGATGTAATATGCGGAGGGATTCCATCTAATTTCGTTTCAGCTTGAAGTTTGCCAAAACTAAATGATATACTCTGTTAAATGGTTGGCAATCAAAAAACTAAATTAATGAATCATATACTGAGAATTTTTAGTTTTTCAGAAAGAATTCTAGCATAATCGCCTCTCATGCAGATTTGTTTATCCTTCCTTTTGACATAATTTTTCAAAAAAAATTCATTTTATGATAAAGACTTCTCTTTGCAAGTATGTCAACACGTTATGCGTGGAGTTATTTCATCCTCCTCCTATTTACAGCTTGGAGTTGGTTAAATCTTTCTTCATTTTTTGGAGTAGGTAAACTCATAAAGATATTACTCCAACTTTCGTTCTCTGCAATTTTTGTCAAGGTCAATCCCTATAAGCATGATATATATGCTCTGACCCATCTAAACCTTACACGGAATAATAGTCGGTTACTAATTGTTCATTACCTTGAAAACATTGTGGTCCACCGATTGTCACAATAAAGTTTACTTGCCTTAACAGACTCAGAATGGCCTCCATATTGTCACCCTCCGTGTTGGTTCCCTAGTCTGTCTTTCTTTGAACTCCCCAACTGATGAATTGCTACAAGGACTCTCATACTCTGTAACTTCTTGGGGATATCAATCTGTCCTATCTTCTGCAGAGAAAGGCTGATGTTAAACAGAGGAAAATCTATTAGCTGACAGCAAGATTATGAGTCGTGTACTTCGTGATTGCCTTTTAAACACTTCAATGAGCATTGTTAAGCATAGTTACCAAAAAATCGAGAAGAAACATGAACCCTAAAGACCAATAAACAAAGTCCTCAGAAAACATAGTTTTGTCCAAATTTCTACGGTTCCCCTCCATTATAGCTTAGCAGTGTTATACGGTTATACCTATGATTTAACGAGTTCAGATTGAGATACAAGCCGAATAAGTTATCGCACGAAGCTAAAAAACATCACTGTAATGTGCCACCAAGTCTTGTACCGTCTTGCAGTTTGTCATGGGGAGAACTATTTTAACAATTACCACAAAACAGCAGGTAATAAGTGCAAACATTAATCAACTTTATATTCATGTAATCCTGAGAAATTGAAGGATATTGCCAACTACCTCTTACTCTACTTCATTATCATGTAATCCTGAAGAATAAAAGAACATTGCTAACTACTGCTTATTCTGCAATCTGGCAATCTGGCTTATGTTCTTCATTTAACTTGTGAATCGTATCCTATGAAACTTCATCGGGTGAACATTTAATTAACTCAGACTCTGTAGGGGCCAAAACCCCCCGTCATGTTTATTTCCTAGTTCTATTTTGCGTTCCTGTTTACCAAAAAGTTTAACAAAGAAACTACATCAGGGTGAGATGTGATATGATTATTAGTTCATTTTTTTGGACAAGTCTAAGCAATGACATTAGCATTTGCCCATGCACAAAGAAACTGATACTAAAAGTAAACACTATGCATTATGATCGAAAGGAGGACTGTTAAGAATTGCTTATCAACTGCTTGTTTTGAAACAGGAGAGACTGCTGAAAGAAGAAAACGAAGCTTTGGCGAAGAAGGTATGTGCAGTAACTACCAAGGATATTGCAATCTCAAGCACACATCTGGTCTAACATGCAACAAATGCACAACACAAAGCTTAATAAAAGCTATGACTGATCGCTTGTGAAACTTACAGATAGCTGCAACAGCAACTGATGGAAATACAGCATACGAGTCGGTGAGGGGGTCTTCTGACCTTTACCATAACTACATGAATGATCGTTCGCAAAGGCCAGTGCTTCAATTCCTTTGAGTAGACCACAGCTCCCTGCTCTCTGCATGCTTCTTCAATTGAAATGCATATACAACCTGCCTTTAACTTTTCAGATTCAAACGTTTAAGAGGGACCGTGGAAAGTTCAATTTTTTTTTTGGGTGTAGAGCTTCTAAGACTTTGGTTCATGGCTCTGGTCGTTACTTGGGATAGACACTCAGTTGTTCTTTCCTTTTCTGTTCCCCTTTCTTCTTGTTATCTCTGTTTCTTCAAACATGTTTTCTTTTCTATTTTATTCTTCTTTCCGAGATTGATGTAATGATGTGTGAGCATGCATGCATACTGAGGAATCTCTGTTTTTCATTAGAGGTCTTGGGTACCGCCACGTGTGCACCATGCATTTTCAAAGGTAACACTCTATTCAGAGGTCTTGGGTACCGCCACGTGGTGCCCCAAAACTATTATCTACCATGCATTTTCAAAGGTCTATCAGCTTACCTCCGGGACCTGTTGTTACTTAAGGGACACACGAGTGTTTGTCTCCATCTGGACCGTCCAATTTCGGCAATAGATGGTTCAGATTTCATCCTAGCCGAATAATCTCAGTTGTCCATCCATTCATTGTCGAGATGAAATCTGAGCCGTACATTGCCAAAATTGGACGGCCCGGATGGTGACAACACACATGTTGTCCCCAGGCTCGTGAATTTGGAGACTACCAAATAATTCTCCTGTGGGGTTGGGAAATGATGAGTATACATATTCAACCTTTATTTACCCACGTACCCACCTCCATTTGAACCACCATCTTCCCACGTGGGAGTTTGGGGGTGCTTGCATATGGACTATACAAGTCATTGGCAAGAAAAAAACAAGGTTTGCTTTCTACAGAATCTTTGATATGGTGTGCTACTTGTGCATGTACATAACAAAACAATGCTGTGAACCCAGGTTTTCTGAATCCCGGGGATGCTGCCAAGCACCCCCTGCCAAGTGGGGTTCTGAGCGGCATTCGGTCGTTCATCTTGACACGGACGACATATTTTTAGCCCCAGCAAAATTCTCAGAAAAACCGTACAGATTTTGCAGCAACTGAAAAGGAATGAATGAATATAGGGGAAATTGGCCCGGAGCGAACGGGAAGAGCCATCGGTGGTGTGATATTACCGAGAAGGGGTTGCTCCGTCTTGAAGATTAAGGGACAAGCAACCAAAACCGTCCACCCTTTTATGGCTCATCGCTCTGATCTAGGAGATCAGAGCCACATTTACCCTGTAGGATGT